>OZ024815.1:34765095-35375095 GCA_964017055.1 Chloromyia formosa
TGAAGATGTGAAGTCGTATCCACCGAAGGCGTGGAAGACAAGCTGGAATTGAGGGTTAATACAGTCATATTTGAAAGAGGTGCTGGTGTAGGTCACATCACGTTGGCCTCGGCCACATTTTGTAAAAACATATTCCGACAGTATGATGG
The DNA here is from genome assembly GCA_964017055.1 of Chloromyia formosa. Taxonomy (NCBI): domain Eukaryota; kingdom Metazoa; phylum Arthropoda; class Insecta; order Diptera; family Stratiomyidae; genus Chloromyia; species Chloromyia formosa. Next base: position 34,765,245 of record OZ024815.1, read on the forward strand.
CTTGATGCCTGCGAGCAAGATTAGCAAGTCCACATCGTCACATCACATAGGGCCCCACTGGAAGGGCTTCGAGGCTGAGACAATAAGTACAGAATTATTCTATTTATTTTGATTACTACGGACTTTCATAGTGGGGAAAGGGGGTGGGTCACTTTGGGGTCCCCCGATACTCCAGTATAGTTCTTTGAGAGGGTGGGAGGACAATAAATTAGGCCTTCAGAAACAAATGGAACTGAAATGATGGAATTTTGCAGTAAATTTTGTAATTTGAAAAGCTGTGTCTTCTAAGCTACTGGTCCTACAATAACAGTTCTGGTCTCAATTTGTTGCAAATTTAATCTATTTCAAAAGTAGAGGTCTCGTCGAAAAATCCTTCCGAGTCAAAATTGACAAAAATTGAAAACAGGTAGAAAATTTCGAGGTTGTTGTTTTTTTTACAATGACGCGGTCCTGCGGAGGTCACAAACTTGGATTTAACATTCCCTTTGCATCATACACAGCATATCGAAAAAACAAAAATGTCTGATTTGATGCATCGTTCACCCCCTTTCCATGTCTAATTTGATTGTATTATATCGTAGGAAGCTCTACTTTGCCTCAAATAGTACAGTTCTTTAGAATTTTACTTATCAGACTTATTTATGAAAAATTGACACTGAGCAATCACTGACTGAGCTAGTAGGCTTCGTTCTGCGCAACATCGTGTTATCACATAGGAATCAATAAATTCGTCGATTAACATCAAATATTTTGGACTCCACATACGATTTTTTTTCATAATTCAGTAATCTCTTCTAACCTTCCCTTTCCGCTTATTTCTTTTTGTCCAAACTTCTTATATGCTACGACACATATGCACCACCCTCAATTCGAATCATCGGAGCATATCGAAAACGTGTTTGTGTGCAGTAAACCTTTTTATATTCAATGCAGGATCTATTCAACCGTATCCATATGAGTGTAATACGCGGACGCTACAAAACGTAAAGTATACACACACGCGTACACTTACTACCGTGATATAGGATCTTCGATAGACTTCTATAGAACAGCTACTGCTTTTGCACAAATTCTGTGGAGCGTTTGAAAGGACCACGTCGAAGGGTTCTTCTTGTTTCCGCTCTTGTCGGCAATGTTGGCATTAATGCCGTAATAATAGTAATTTCTTCCACCCTCATGTACTTATGTAAAAGCTAATTACATAGTAAATATTTGAAACGATTGTTATTGCGTTACCCCCCGTTGTTAGGTGAGAAGAAGAACTTGCATGTGACGAGATACGTACTGCCATACATTGCACGAAAATGAAGTTAGGCGAGACAATTCAGCCGCGTGGGGAAAGAAGGAGGAAAATGCATTTTCTAGAATTGCATAGAAATAGAACTAATGATGGGGACTCCAATGCCGATGGAGAATAAAAGCCCTTGACTGGAGTCGAAAGCTTATGGTTTCAGTATAGTATTTCAAGCCAATTTTTCGAATTCTCGTTAAAAATGGGGACAAGAAAATGTAAAATTTGTCATTTTCTATGGATTTTGATCCTATTTGAAGCCAGTAGAAATATTCGACGAATTGCCTATGTAGATGGAGTGAATTCTCTAGTGACTGTTTCCAAGTGGTGTCAGCGATTCCAAACAGGAAATTTTTCTAAGGAAGACGAGTCTCGTGAAGTTCGCCCAAAATCTGCTAATGACGACAAAAAATTTGCTCTTATAAAGCCAAAAATTGACGCAGATTAAAAACTAACACAGCAATTGATTACTGATGATTTGGCATCACGAAACTTACATGACAACTGGGATACACCAAGAAATCTGCCCGGAGGGTATCATGAATTTTGACTGACACCCAAAAAGAAGCAAGTGTGCATTTTGCCACATATTTTCTTAAAAAAATAAAAATAAAGAGGGGAAGTGTAGCACCTTCTATAAAATCGATACAGGAGATTAATCTTGGTTTTATAAGTACGACCCAGAAACCAAGCCGCAGTGTATGGTACGAAGCGCCAATCCACCCGTTAAAGCAAGGCAACAAACAAAGGTAATGATGTCGATTTTCATCACCAGCGCAAAAATAGTAGCTGCTATTCCCTACCTCTAGACTGTGGAAGATCCTATCGGCAAGTCCATCTATGCGTAGTTGTATACTGAAACAGGATGCGTCCTGGACAGCGTCTAGTGAAGGGACTCTGGGACACACACTTTCCGGGTAGTTCATCCGTTATCACTCAGTATACCCACGCACATGAAAACGGCGTCTCCGATTCTATCAACTTGAACGAAAAAGTTCTCTGGGCTATATCCAGCTTCAAACCCTTTAAGTCCGCTGAGCCTGATGGCATCATTCCGGCAGATATATAGTACAACGTGCTTCGGACCTTGTTGCTCCTTAGGTCGAAGGTATTTTCAAAGCATGCCTGGACCTAATCTATATCCCCCAAATATGGACGGAGGTAATTGTGGTATTTATCCCCAAGGCGGGAAAGAGCTTCCACGTACGCCCAAAGGACTTTAGACTCATTAGTCTTTCGGCGATCTTTCTAAAGATGCTGGAGATCTCCACTTATGAAACTCCATTACAGTAGAATTACTCTCGGCATCACAGCATGCCTATCGCACGGGTAGATCTGTGGATACAGCGCTACACTCTATCATTAGTCACATTGAAAGATCCTTATATTTCAAGACAAGTACACAATTGTGACTTTTCTGGATATCGAGGGAGCCTTTAATAATGTCTATCCTGGGGCTTGGCGTAGTAATTCACCTTAACGACCAAAGTAATTTCTTCTAATTTGGGGGTATCCTTTGAACGCAGAAGTGTATGCAGGGGTACTCCGCAAGGTGGTGTGCTGTGTCCCCTGCTTTGGAACACAGTGGTCCACAGGCTGCTGTTGAACTTGGAGCGGGTGGGTTGCAAGGTGACAGCATACGCGGATGACATCTCTATCGCCATCTCAGGAAAATTCTCTAATACCCTGGCGAACTGGGCAAAAAACTGCGGTCTTAGCATTAATCCAAACAAAACCGAGCTTGTTCTACGAGTATTTACTAGGAAACATTAGCTGTCTCCTGTTGAACCACTTGAGAGACTATCCTTCATGGGCAAGGCGAGTTTCCGAGGTCTTGTACTTGATAGGAAGCTAAACTGGAGGCTGAATACTCTAGAATGTGCCAACAAAGCAAATAGCACTCTACTGTTGCAAGAAGGCCATAGGCAAAAAATGGGGTCTGCAACCAAAAATGCTCTATTGGCTTTTTGCTTCAGTCCTGCGTCCCATATTGCTGTATGGAGTGGTCGTTTGGTGGAATACCTTACGCATAGAGACAAGCCGCAATATACTGCTGAAGGTACAGAGAGCGGCTTGCATGGCTATCAGTGGGGCTCTCCGCTTAACCCCATCAGCTGCTTTGGAGATGGTGCTTAAGTTTTTTCCTGTGGACATTGTAAGTGAACAAGTCGCTGCCAACGCGGCGATCCGATTAAGGGAGACAGGTCAATGAACTGACAAACGCTTCGATCATGCTTCAGTCCTGAACAATATTGATATCTCCTCCTCTACGGACTACTATATACCAAAATACTGGTTCAGTAAAAACTACACATGTGTTATTACACCCCGCAGTTAATGGGAAATGGACCCGACGACCCTTAACCCTCTGTGTATTTACACAGATGGCTCCAAAACCGATGATGTGGTGGGCGCTGGAGTCTTCTCTGATTGTCTTCGTCTTCTTACGTCTTTCCGCCTCCCAAACTACTGTTGTGTTTTCCGCCGGAGATCCGTGCAGTCAAAGAGGTACAGTAGTCCCTCGACTTACGTCGGAGTTAGGTTCCGAGAATTTGCGACGTAAGTCGAAAACGACGTAACTCGAGGGTAGAAACAACTTCAGGCGATAAATGTATAAGATTTCATTTTTTGAATATGAATGTATTTATTATACCCTAGACTTTTAGTATAGGCATAGGGCATATTGTTTTGTCACGACGGAAATATGTAACACCTTAAAGGAGGCTCCGGAGGTATAGCAATGTATATTTATAAATGATCAGGGTCACTTCCTGATTCGATTTAGCCATGTCTGTCTGTCCGTTCGCACGATAACTTTCGATAGAATGAAGCCAGAGCCTTGAAATTTTGGTCAAATATTGGAAGTATGATCTGATGATTGGTTGGTATTGAAAATGGGCATGATCAGGCCAAGAGAACGCCTACCTCCTCTACATATGTAAAATAAATAAATGTATTTATAACTCCCGATTAAATAAACATGAAAAGTTCTAGCTTTGGTAGATTGCTTGTGAGGGTAATCCTATACTCCCCTGGAAAAATAAAATCGATCAGTTAAAAACTAACGGTAATTTTCTTACAGTAAGTTGGGCATAATCAGATCAAAGGAACGCCTACCTCCCCTACAAAATTAAAAAAATTAAATATTACTTTAATTACGAAAGCTTTCGATAGAAATAACGCTAGTGAGTTGAAAATTTGGCAGAACGTTGGTAGTAAAATTAAGTTTGTTGGCATTGAAAATGGACAAGATCCGACCCAAGGAACCCCTACCTCCCCTACAAATGAAAATTCAAATAAGCGATAACTGTTGATAGAATGAAGCCAGCGACTTGAAATTTTGGTCAAATGTTTGAAGTGAGATTAAGTTAGTTGGCATTAAACATGGGTTCCATCCGACCTAAGGCACCCCTTCTTCCCCTAGAAATAAAATTTTAAATAAGCGATAACTTCGACAAAATAAAGCTAGCGACTTGAAATTTTGATCAAATATTTGTAGTAGGATCCAGTTGGCTAATACTGAAAATACGTTAAATCCGACCAATGAAACCCCTGCTTCTCCTACAAATGAAACTTCCAATAAGTGATAACTTTCGATAGAGTGAAGCTAGAGACCTGACATTTTTTTTTAAATGTTTGTAGGGTGATCTAATTGGTTGGTGGCAAATAAGCGATAACTAACGAAAAAATTAAGCTAGTGACTTGAAATTTTGGTAAAATATTTGTACTGGAATCTAGTTGGTTGTTATTAAAAATGCGCAAGGTTCACCAAACGAAACCTTTACCTCCCCTTTAAGTGAGACTTCAAATATGCAATAACTTTCGATAGAATGAAGCTAGCGACAAGTATTTGTAGAATGGGTTAGCTAATTGATTTTTAGAATGGCCAAGGTCCTCCTGAATGTGTGCCAACCTCCCCTATAAACTGGCCATATAGGAAATTCACTTTTAATGCATATGGTCGTTGCCAATTGATACTTTTGGTATCACCACTAGGTCTGTACAAGTCTAGGGTATATACGCTTCGGACTCCGGGCCGAAACGAAGCTTCGGCCTGGTTTTTTAATTGACATTTCACTGTTGTCCCCCAACTCAATAGCTTCAATTAATTGGTGAAATGTACGCCGCAAATAATAGGCCTTAAAGGATGCATTAACACCTTGATCCATTGGTTGAAGAATCGCGGTCGTATTAGGAGGCAAAAAAATCACCTTAATGGCATCATTGTTGAGATTTATGGGATGACTTGGAGCGTTATCTATGATTAGTAATGCTTTATGAGTAAGATTATTGGCTTCCAAATATTTCTTTATTTATATTCTTTATTGTCGGACAGAAATATTGATCGAACCAATCACAAAATATATTAGAAGTAACCCAGGCCTTTTTGTTGGACCTCCAAATAACCGGTAGATTTTCCTTGTACACATTTTTGAAAGCTCTTGAATTTTCTGATTGATAAACAGCAAGAGGTTTCAGTTTCAAATCACCTAATGCATTCCCTCCGAGAAGCAAAGTAATCCTGGATTTTTCTGCCTTAAAGCCATTTTTTCTTCAATCGAAAGAAATGTTCTTGAGGACATGCGTTTCTAATACAGGCCTGTCTCGTCAACATTAAACACCTCCTGTGCGCAATATCCTCCATTTTCAATAATATCATGTAAAGTGTTTGGAAAGATCTTCGCTGAAAACGGCGACGTAAGTCAAGGGACGGACGACGTAATTTCAAGGGTTTGGTCTCAAAGTAATGAACGACGTAAGTCGAAAAAAACGTATAACAAGGGAGACGTAAGTCAAGGGATTACTGTAGTAGTATGGCTCGGGCGTAATATCATATCTGCGAGACAGTCGGGCCGCTGTGAGATCCCTGGAATCGGTCCTGGTGTCGTCAAAAAGCGCGGCAGACATGCCTTATGGAAATGGGAAATTTCTTCAACATTACATTATGCTGGATACCAGGCCATAGTAATTTCACTGGCAACTGTAGAGCAGACGAGCTCGCCAGAAGGGGAACTACCGATGACAACCTGCAGATACATATGTCGAGACATTGCCATACCTTTCCAAACTTGTAAGTTATAACCTCTATTAACAAAGTCAACTCGAGATGGCGGAATGTATAATAGATACGTGCTATAAAGTTAAACTTGTATGGCCTGTAAGCTAGATGTAAAACGATCCACTAAACTGCTTTCGATCAAGAAACCCCACATCAGTCTTGTTATGGGTTATTACTGGCCACTGTGTCATCGGTGAACACGCCGGAAGGCTCCGATTTCCATACCACGACTTTTGTAGAAGCTGTGAAGATGAGAACGAGGAGGAGAGTATTTTTCACCTGCTCTGTACTTGCCCAGTATTGGCACATCGAAGAAGGTCTACTTTGGGATCATATTTTTAATTTTTTATGCTCATCTGGGAGACTTAGCTAATGTGTATGTGGGTCAACTTCTTCGTCTAGCTATTAGCTCTGGTTAGTTCAATGATTAGATGACTAGAAGTATGCTTTACTAGGGTATCACAAGGGACCTATACCTGGTCTAAGTATGGTGTACTTAATTATACGGCAGCCCTCCCTAGCATACCATTCATTGCAAAACAGGTCAAACGATAACTTCTAAGCGATACTCGGTTACCAGTAGTTTTCAAAATTTTGTACATTTATACTACTCAAATGACAAGTAATTTTATTGCGTTTTCTGACATTGAAAAAAATATCCCAGAGCCATATTCTCGGATCTAGCGCCCAGTGACTTCTGGTTGTTTCCAAAAATTAAGAAAAATTCGAAGGGATATGTTTTTAATAGCAATCGAGACATTATACATGCAGCACATCTTGAACTAAGGAAATCTCAAAAAGAGTATTTCAAGGACTGTTTTGAAAAATGGATTTAACGGTTGATAAAATGGATAGAAATTAATGAAAATTATTTTGAAAACATACAATAAAAAATTATCAAGATTAAGAATATGAAAATTTTATTTTATTATGCTTTTTTTAGCCGGACTTTTGTTGGGTCCCTCGAACGAGTATATCAACGTTAACCAATATCACCGAAAAGAGGTTTAAATCAATCTCCTTATTTTTAAATATGCTTCAAAGTGTCTATATTTAATATTTACCCAAATTTAGATAATTTCATTGCAATATACAAACGCCTTATGTGACGGGTCAAAAAACACGACCCTAGACAAATAAACAACAAATAAGCCTGCTTTAATGTGCTTTGCCTTTTGCTACCAACCAATTCCAAGAGTAATTGTTTCTATCGACATAAGAGTACACTGAAAAACATCATTATATTTCAATAAACAAGAGCTGATAGCCAATTTAATTGGTTTGACACTTCACCAGCTTGCCAACGTAAAATTGTTGAAAAAAAAAATCTTCATTAAAAACCCATCACCATTTTTTTTCATCCAACATTCATTGTAAATGGTCTCTTTAAAATTTACTCGATGTAATAAAATGTCTCGCATAAAAGCACACTCAGGATGTGGGTGTGGTGCGTCCCGCAAGAAGGCAAAATCCCATAGGAGACTAGCAATGAATAGCGGGCGAGCACACAAAAGAGTCCTTCAAAATATCCAAAAATAATTTCCACTCTCACCAATAAATTCGGCGCGACGACTTTGTATCTCACGGTTAGAGGTCGAAGGTGATTACGAAGAGATGGGGGGAGGTCGTATCTACAAATATATCACTTCCTCCCGCATCCCAAACCGCACCGGACTCCCATGCAAACAACAACAAGGAAGCTTCTAATAGACAGGAAGGCTTCTCGACATGCTTTCCCACAATATGGCAAAATAGAAACAGACAGCTGGAATGGTGGCGTACAGCCAAACTAGCGTGCCGACATGAAATCGAGGTGTTTCCTATGGGCGTTGAGAGAAAGTTCCGTCAGTAGAACTTTTGTGGAGTCTTTATTCGCGGAATTTCCAGTTCGATTCCACGTAGAGAAATTCCAAGGGTTCAGACGACAACGACGACGTAGACAAAACACGACAACCAAAGAGACCGAACAAGGAAAAGGCGAATGAACGAAAACATTGCGCCAATAATGTTTGTCCTGTGTCAGTGCCAAGGGCGCGCAGAAATTATCAACACACCTTGTCAATGTAGTAGAAAGGACGAACAAGGACAATTTCGGAACATGATCCGAAATAGATTCGATATCGAGCGGAAAGGTGTTTCCGTGCTTTCTATTCATAGTCGGAACAGCTTTTGGTGGGGATGTGAGGACTAAAGTGGTTTTGTGCGCAAGGACATGCAATGAACTTGCGCCTAACGTCCTCACTTTCCTTCTCGATGTGTTTCTCCGGTCGATGAATACCGAAAAGATTTAGTAGGGATTTAGCCTGTCAAGTGGTCAAAGTGGTATTGAGGAAATCCATATTAGTTTGATGAGGCACCCCCTGACAGCCGCTTACATCTAACGCAAAGTATAGTAAATGTCTTGAATTTATTTAGAAAATTAAAACTAATGCTCTAGATACGGCCATGCATACATCAAAGAACAATATGGTGCCTCTGAAGATTGAGTAAAATTCGTCAACACCCTCGACTACCGCCGGAAGTCTAAAATTAATGAAAATCTCTTCCAGCACAGTTGTCACGAAATTTATTGACTTAATTTTAGGACCAATCTGAGATTTCCATAAGGTACTGTCGCAGAGAAAATTAATTAAGTTGAGTTATCGTGCTGAGAGATTAGAGCTTGAGGACAAACGTTAATTTATTCTTTGTTAGGTGAAAGTGGCGAAATGATTGATGACAATTTGAACAAACGGTTTTAATAAAGTCGAATCGACAACTGTATAATTGATTTGGTATTAAGTTGGAATGGATATTGAAAATGGAGGAACATGTGGAATGGCATCAAATTAAGTGCATGCTAAGAACCAAAAGAGGCATCAATGAATGTTTGACACAAACAAAATTTTGGAAGAATGCCTACAAATTTGAGTATTTAGAGAAAAACAACCAACTTCTACTACTATTATTACATTATTATATATTCTGGGATAGGTCTTCTGTTAATCGTCACCTCTGTCCTTAAATATCGGTATTATGAGAAATAGAACTGTTAAATAGAGAAGATCGTTACTTATTTGGCTCGGAATAGAGAATTGAAGCAATTTAGTTCTTTTTTCATTGTAGTAATTAAGCATTGTCAACACAACACAACACAGCGAAAACCCTATTGATGGGTCCAGAGATAATTTCGCTCTTAGGCAATACGAACCTACAGTATATACATACTCATTTGCCCTAACCCCTATTGGGACATAGCGCGTCAACTATTCCATGTGGCTTAGCTGACGTTCCATTGGTATAAACCATTTTCGGACGATGCACGTTGCCAGAATGCGCCTCCTGTTCCCATTTAGCCGCCTACCTGCGACAAGCCGCGAGATATTGTGGCTTATTATAACGCCCCGCACCAGCACTGAGGTACCAAGACTCCCAACTCGGTAAAGAAGTATGCTCCAAGAGTTGACCTTCTCATACCCGCTACGCTCGGACATTCACACAGAAGATGAAATATACTCTCCTCCTCCTCGTTCCCACAGCTTCAGTAGAAATCGTTATATGGAAGCCGAAGCCTTCTGACGTGCTCCCCGATTGGACAATGTCCAGTGATAACGCCCACGACAGCACCAATAATTTTCCTTTTCAGCATTAGCAGCCTGGTAGAGCGGTGGAGGTCCACCCTTGACCATTAAACCATGTTTTGTTCGCCTTGCCGATCGCAGCCAGCCTAATGGCATGCTTGCATGAGTCCATGGGCATACCAATATTGAGTTGACTCTCTGGTATAATTTCCGTTATCCCAAGTCGAGCCAGCTCATCAGCTCTACAATTTGCGAAAAAGCCCGGAATTCGACACAGAATAATGTTGAAGTTGTAAGTACGGATTCAAGGGATCTAACCGCAAAATAAAATAAATATAAAAATAGAAATGTTATGACATGGCGTCCCAACAAGGTCAAAACTTCCCGAATCGCTACAAGTTCCGCCGATAGGTTTAAAAGAGGCCCGTTGGCATGAACGCCGGTTCCTACTCCAGAATCAGTATTGGAACCATCCGTATAAAAGTGCATCGAGTGCGGGGATTAAGGAAGGTCATCCTCCCATTACGCTCGTGATGGTATCAAGATTGTAAAGTTTTTACCAAACAAATATTTGGGCGTAGTAGAATGTATGGTTAAAGGAATATCTCGACTGTTTAGAACCGTCGAGTGTGTTTAAACCTGTCTCGCGAAGGCTGTACATGCAGCCATCTGTTAAGCGAGAATGTCTAAGGGAAGAAGGTGGAGTATTAAAATATATCTAAGGCATCGGAAGGGGTCGCTCTGAGGGCTCCGCTGATTGCTACACTTGCGGCTCTTTGCACTTAGAGGACAATCATAACCTTGTTTACACGCTCCTGAATATTGGGCCTCCAGCTGAGCTTTCTGTCTAATATAACACCAAGGAACTTCGCTTTCTCCGTGAAAGTTAGTTTCATCCCCTTCATACAGGTGGTATTCTATATTTTCCTGTAAAGAGGACAATCTCCGTTTTGTTTTCACCATAACGTCAACAATTTTTTGCCCATTTTGTTAGCAGAGAGAGGGCGTTTTTAGTACCTTACTAAGAGTAGTAGGAAACTTACCCAAAGATTGCAATTGCAATGTCATCCGCAAAGGCAATAACCTTGCATCCCAGTGCCTCTAGGTCAAGGAGCAGTCTGTTGACCGCGATGTTCCAAAGGAGCGGTGAGAGGACAACCCCTACAGAGTGCCCCTATCAATATAGCTACGTACAGATGAAGCACATGAAAGGCATAGGAAACCGCAGCAAAATAATCTAAATCTTTATAGCTCCCATATACTATGCGATCCGTCGTCAGATCGATCTGACGATATTGTGATCGTCAGATCGATAGCACCGTCTGTCCGCCTATCTTTGGCGATTTTTTCGACGGCTCCATATAATTTTGATCGTCAGATATTTTGTGACGATCCATCTTTAGGTCGATCTGACGACGGATCGTACAGTCGGCGGGTCTAAGCTACAAGTGAATGTTGAAAGACAAAATGAAAACGTGAAAACTGTATTTGATTGACCTATTGACCTCGAAGTTAGGTCTAAATGACGCAAACAATATAAAGAAGAATTTAATCGCATAGGTGCAATTTTTGAAATTAATGCCAACCATAACACTACAAAAAAAATTCGAAACTACAAACTGATATACAAATGTTGTTTATTGCTAAAACATTTTCTCTCCATTAAATTCTCCAATTCCTTTAGTTCAAATTAACTAAATAGCTTATGGCTGTTATGTCGTAAATGCTCTCACAAAACGTCTCTGTTTCGTCGCCTCGAATTGATGAAATCGATACGGGTATACCGGTATTCCCACAGATAGGCACTAGAAACACGTATCAATTTCGACTTGAAGACGTAGTAGACACGATTTTTGAAATAGACGGCCCGATATATAGGTACATTCAGTTATGATGACGACCAATTGATCCACACTGTTAAACCCATGCATTTAGTCTGGGCAGAGTTGACGATCAGACTTGATAGTACCTGTTGAGCCTGCTCAACAAACTGATCAAAATCAAGAAAAATTTCTCCATCTCCGACAAAGCCATTTCAGAATAGTCTTTGTTGCGGTAGCGAAGAGCCTCCCACACACAGAAAATATGATCCACACGTTCTAGCAGAAACGACAACTTGCATTCGATATTTTGTCCTGTGTCCAAGTTAAGTAGCCTTCAGATCATTCTCACTATGTTTCAATCCAAAATTAGAAAATCAAAGGCTCGCTTTTTTGTGAGTAACTTTCAAAAAAAAAAAAAACTTTTCCTGTTTCAGATTCAGAAGGATTACAAACGAGAGGTACCTTCATTTTGTGACTAACCGCATCGCATTCTACTGTAAAAATAACGTTTATCATTCCGACATTTTGAGTATAATGAGTTATGTATTTTATTTCAAATCCATTCCAATGGCGAATGTCTCTTGGTGTGAATATTGTTATAGAAATGGATTTGATTTCAGATTGGATAACTGGTGTGAGTGGGATAAAAAAAAGAGATAAAAGAGAAGAGATAAAAAAATATAGTATAATCTCTAAAAAAAAACCATGACAGAGCATCATACGGACAGCTTAAGATATTTACCAAATCCTATATTTTTATTAACCTCCTCCAAATACTCTTCAACGGGCGAGAATTTTACCAATAATTGTCCAATCCTTTAAGTTCTTGACACAGCATTTTTATTAGAAGCCTACAAACAGGCATAAAAATGGTAGTACCTCTTTATTCGAAGCTATCAAAAACCACAAAAGTAAACAGCTTGCAATTGAATTAGCAGGACGAGCACGGTCACCAACTTTCAACCGACACAAATATTTCGATTTTAGAAACGAATACATTTATGTACATATTGCTTCTGGTCGGAAGCAACAGTGAGTCTCGGTTCAATTGCCTTTCGGTCGGTCTGTCTATACTCTTCAGACACTCCACTAACTAGTAACTACCAACTTTGCCAAGGAAGCCACCAACAAAAACAAATAGGAAGGCCAAATACAAAAAAAAGGAAGAAAGGATTTTCAAAAATGTAATTTCATATTTATGACGTCTGGTTGTTGCAGACATATAAAAGTTTTGTTCGTGGAGTGTCTTTCGGTGTTCGTCCGACATCAACGCAGTAAGGCGGTATCAGCAACATTTGCTGACATTACTCGCAGCAATTCAATGTGAACGTGCATATGGAAGATGGCCTGGCTTTTGATTGTCGCTTCCAGATGGATGATGATGGGTCGAGATGGAGACGAAACTTTATCACACCATTGCCGACATCCTCATCGTCGTGTCAGGAGTTCAGTGCGCTCGTCGGGAAGGATGTAAAATGTGATTGAAAAGCATTTCAAGCATTAAGCGACTAAATAATTTGATTAAAATCCTATTTCGTTTCGACATTTTACGATTTTCAAACGAAATTTCCTGAACGTTGTTGCTGCTGAAACCTGAAAGTGTTGGATTTAACAGAGGATACTGTTGGAAGTGAAGTAGACTGGATTAAATGGCAACAGATAATCGAAATTTTTGAATATGCAATTTAGTTACACAGACGCCTGCAATGTGGTTTCAACCAGTGTGGAGTGGACATTGATTTTTATATACAATACACTATTTTACGATAGGTACATATTTTAACAGGATCAGTCCCGTGATTCGGATTATAAGATAGACGATTGACGATCTTTGTAACATTTCGGCAAGCTAGCTAGTTATTTTATGGCTTCAAACCAACGCACAGTGAGAAACGACTTTGCAGACAGATGACATATTTAGAACGGGTCGATGTAAACAGGCTATGAAATGATATTAACACTAATATATATAAGTTAAAATGAATTTTACTACGGCGAAGTAAATGCCCGCACTTTTTCAAAAATGGTTAACAATAATCTAATTATGGTACAACTGCAATTCAGATACCTTATAGTTCTGCCAGCCAACTCGGATAATGAAAAACTCGGATAACGCAATCTTCAAAGAAAATATTCATTTTATATTCACTATTCTAAGCTATTAAATTAAAAGAGCGATTTATATGATTAATCCATACCATTAAAAATTGATTTTTTAATCATTATTTGTACTTTTAATGCTACGTATGTATTTATAAACTGTGTAGGGACAAAACTATTTTCGATTCGCGTTTGTTTCAAATGAATAGAAAACTGCACAAAAATGCACGACCGCGAGGTAGCTGAAACAATGCTGCTATCCCGACAGAAAATTTTATAAAAAAATGGAGATTCCGCTAAAAATGTCTGGCCTATGACTGCTCGGATAATGCGGAGCTCAGTTAATCGAGGATTGGATAACCGGGAGTCTACTGTAGAGGGAATTTGAGAATAAAAAGTATTCGACACGTTGTGAGGGCTTGAACTAGTGATGGGCGAAAGGGCTGATTCTGGTTAGCTGTTAAGTTCGTTAATGCTACTATCGATTAGCAGCTAAATCTGCTAACTGTTAATTTTGTTCAGGATATATTCGTCCGGTTCGAATATATCCTGAATAACTTAATTTAGATGTTAAAATAGATACTTGCAGGCACTCACATTAAACAATATGGCTTTGATGCGAACACAATAGACAATAACTAAAGGTAGAAAACTAATAATATGTTATGAAATTACTGTGAACGGTATCCACATATGTTAGGTGTCGTCCGACGTTTGTAGTTGTCAACTAAATCAAAGAAGACGCAGCTTTCCCAAACTACAAATTTTATTTATATGTATATATATATTTCGGGAGCGACTTACCCCCTTCTTCAGTACAAAAGCTACTAAATATAATGGCAAGATACAGGTCATAATATACGTTACAAATTACTTACTTTTAAGGACAGGTAGATCAGACCAGAAACTCATTTTATTGCATCACCTATCGGTTTATGGCGCTTCTCTACCTGCTCTTTTACGATTCTTCGAAACTAATCTAACTAATTTTGAAGGGCAGTTTCCTTGATCCGTATTCAATATTCGCGTCGTGTCTTCTCGAATGATCTCCAAGCTCTCCCAGGGATCTAACGTATTCGTCCGGTTCGTATATCGCAATAGTTCTAGGTTCTCGCGCTGAACAGTGTGTCCTTCTTTCATGATATGGGCCGCTACTGATGATCGTACTGCATCTAAAGCATCCGGAAAGCGAATTCATCAGTACGATCATCAGTAGCGGCCCATATCATCGAAGAAGGACACACTGTTCAGCGCGAGAACCTAGAACTATTGCGATATACGAACCGGACGAATACGTTAGATCCCTGGGAGAGCTTGGAGATCATTCGAGAAGACACGACGCGAATATTGAATACGGATCAAGGAAACTGCCCTTCAAAATTAGTTAGATTAGTTGCGAAGAATCGTAAAAGAGCAGGTAGAGAAGCGCCATAAACCGATAGGTGATGCAATAAAATGAGTTTCTGGTCTGATCTACCTGTCCTTAAAAGTAAGTAATTTGTAACGTATATTATGACCTGTATCTTGCCATTATATTTAGTAGCTTTTGTACTGAAGAAGGGGGTAAGTCGCTCCCGAAATATATAAATAAAATTTGTAGTTTGGGAAAGCTGCGTCTTCTTTGATTTAGGTATCCACATGTTTGCCGTCATTTTTCCGAACTCATCCACATTGAATGCAATCATCATCATCGTGGCGCGTCAGTCCGACGTCGGGCCTTGGCAATGTAATGCAATGATTTAAGTTATCCGTTTGGGAAAACGTATCTATGAGATTGAGAAGATACCTTTTTGCGTTTCGGACAAATGCGTATAGAGATAAGTCGAGCATGATACTTATGGCCTTTTATCGAAAGTTAGCGCCGACGTTGTTCTGGGTAGCAAAGACATCGTTAATTTGCAGGCTGCACTGACCAAGCGGTGTAAGATACTGGAGGATCATGGACTGAGGATTAGCATACTCAGTATCTTTGCTGTCATTTCTCAGATCCAGAGAGACCGATACCAGATACCTATATTAAAGGAGAGCAGTTGAAGTCCTGTACAAGGTTCAACTACCTAGGCTCGATGGTCAACAAGGAAGCCTGCAATGACGACATCGCATCAGTGTCGGTTGGGTGAAGTGGCGAGAAAACTCTGGAGTTTTCTGCGACAAGAAGATGCCACGAAAGCTTAAGGGCAAGTTCTACAAAACGGTCATACGTCCCGCACTCATGTATGCGTCTGAGTGCTGGACTATGTATAAGACATACGAAAGTAAAATGACTGCGACCGATATGAAAATGCTACGGATGTCAGCCGGTGTGACCAAAAAGGATAGCATCAAAAGTACATATATCCGAGGCAGCTTGTTTTATTGAGCAACCGATCAGTAAAAAGCTCAAAGATCGTCGTATGGATTGGAATTGCCATGTTTTAAGGCATCCACCTGAGAGGCCAATCATGAATGTTCCTTATGCACTATCAATGAATGTTCCATATGCACTATCAATGAATGTTCCATATGCTGGACCCAAACCCCGAGGCGGACGGAAACACACATGGATCGATCAGATAAAGAAGCAACAACGACGGGACTCGAACCCGAAACGCCGGTAGTCAAACATGAGACTGATGCCTCAACACACTACGCTACCGATCGCCCCAGTCTAGGGTATAGAAAATAGAAACAAGCTTTCCAATCGACAAATTACAATTCGGAAAAGGTCATTAACATAAACGTCTACATGCAAACATAATTTTGTAACTTTGAAGAAAGAAATAGGCTTTATGCTCTTCAGTATGCATTAATCTTTAAATTTCAATATGATAATTCCCTGATCGACTGTAGCACATCGCCAGCCAGCGAATCAAAAGATTTCTGCAGATGCAAACAGCTACCAAAAAATGCCAACTGCTATTTTTATCATTATGTCATTCAACTACTACTGTACTAGCAGATTTTGAAAGGCAAGTAGCTGAAAAGTAGCTGGTTTCGAAATTCAATGAATAACGCTGGCCTATCATTTTACTGTTACTACAGTGTAGTAGCAGCTGAAACACTATATAGCATCTAGTGCCCTGTTCCTGGAAATTCGAATTCGGTTCCAGTTTTCGTTACTGCTGTTTTCTTCAGGTTTATGTGGCGTGTGTGTATTCGTACAGGGTTCGTGTTATTAGGTTAAGTATTGACGGATATTGCATTGGGTTGGGATGAGATTTAAGTGAATGAATGAATATACACATGTACATGTCATATACACATGTATCATGTAATGCGTTGTGCGTCGTGTTTTTGTTTTATTCATGCGGTTTCGGAGCATTTGCAGATAAGTAGTCGTCTATCTCGATGACATTATGGTGGCAACAAAAAATTTTGAAGAACATATGAGTATATTGAATTTCTTATGAATGAGGGGATGATTTTTGTTGGAATTTAAGGAGTTGAGTTGTATCTGTTATTTTTTGGTGTTAGCAGTTAATAATGTTAAAACTCAGAAGCTACTAAAAAAATAACAGATACACTAATACCAATTCATCTTTAGCTTGAACCATAGACGACCGTGTTTCGAGTAACAAAAAATGCCCGGCGCGTTACCGAGCTAAGCTACAGATGCATACTAAGTTGGTGTGCAGAACAAAACCAAGTGTCACAAAAATTTCAATACACAAATATACTTTTATAAACTTTTTTGGGAAAATATAAAAATTCCATTATTTATCGATTTCATAAAACAAGGGAAGTGGGGCAGATCATAATTTTCATAATTTCCCCTCTCCTGTTCCATTTTTTTGAAGTTTGAAAAAAAACGGAGCACCTGCTAGTTTTACAGTACACTAGAGAGGTTTAAAGAGGTTTTCACTCTCAAACTAATTGATATTATGCATCATTGAATGTCTTCGACAGAGATCTAGCTCCATTTATGTCGATACTGAATTTTTGTAGTTAGTTTCTTTACCATAGCTATTTTAATTTGTGGTATAAAAATCCCACCTGCTTTTTGTTTAGGTCATTCATTGCCTAAAAACATATGAACGGAATATGTCACTTACATGAACGCCCTAAAACCATTCAACTCCTGGGATCACGTCCTATAGGCGATTGAGCACTCCGTTGGAACGGTATGTCGTCCTTATTTGCGAAAATCTAATATGCCAGCCACACAACAAAATTCCCATCAGTCGATAATACTTGACTGCTTCAATAGATTTTTGTACTGCCCCGATTCATATCATATAAAAAACTCCCCGAAATTTTAGAACCATAATAATGTTTACATTTAATTAGATAAGACAGCGCTGACCCAATTAAACCCTAATCACTTGGCTAGGTTCAGACCTATTTAAAAAGATCCCCTAACAAAGACAATATAGGTAAGTTGAAATTATTCTAAAATTTGGGTTAATGGCTTTTCAAATAACGACTCTGCCAGCGACCTTTCTTCCTGTTCAGTAAATATTATTCGCATCGGTGAAACCTATCCACACGTTGTATATATGTTCCTGTACATTGTACCGACTTGTTCTTGACATTTGTGACATAGACTAGGAGGATAAAAATTGCCTTGTTGGTAAACGTGCGAACGTTAAAGTCGACCACAACCATGCGAAGGACATCATCAGTGTCCTGATCAGAACAGCTAGAATTTGATTTTTATACGATGTGGATTGCGATCAGAATAGTGATAGCATTGCCATAAACAATCGTTGTAATGAAATCATCATCATCCGCTATTTGTATTGTTATGCCGAGTAATGTGGTGAAATCCTTTAAAAGATAATTCTATTCTATGTGAGCAATTATTGTAGATTTTACACTAATTACTCCCCGATAAGGGGCAAATGTGTAAGCGACGGTATTAAAGAGCCCATCTCGTTCGGTTCTTATATCCACTTTTTAGGGTGTGTTTTCAACACAGGATGTAAATCCCCCGGTTTGGACGCTCCACGTTTTGTCATTTTTATTGACATGACTTGACGTCGAGTATTATTTAGGAGCGTTCAATATGGCACTTTCCTAATAACACACGAAAATATCGCTGCCATGTTCCATTTCGTTGAACATTTAAGAGGACTTGTTACCACACGGTTGGTGCCTTGTGCATCTTCCGTATCGTGAATGGAGTATGCTTTTCAGAATATTTTCGGGTACGCACAAGAGAAAAGGGGAATCATCGCTGTTGGCGTTATGAAAAGCTTACAAAAAAAAAAAAAGAAACAAGATGGATGATAAATCTTCGTGAAAGATTGGTTACAACACAGAATGGAAATTCGCCATTTTGCTATCGGGTATTTCTCTTGAGGTTGACCCGTATGAGTTGTGGAAATTAGTGCTAAGGCTAGCACCTCTCCGGTACACCGGAATATCTATATTCAACAAGACCAAGGTTCTTAACCCGCCATTGCGAAAAAGAAATCCAACCTCTATTGCCATCAATATTAATAGGCACCTGTGGAGAAGGTGGACAACTTCGTCTACCTGGGTAGCATTGTTGCCGAAAATGGTGGTACGGAGCAGGACATCGCTCGTCGTATCAACCAGGCTAAACGCGCATACGGCATGCTGTCCAAAATCTGGCAGAGAAGTTATCCCAGCATCAAGACCAAGCTGGGCCTGTTTTGCTCCCTGGTACTGTCAGTACTTTTGTATGGGAGCAGTACATGGAAAGTTTCCGTAGGAGTTACCAGAAAGCTGCAAGTTTTCGTCAACTCATGTCTTCGTCGAATTTTAAAAATGTTCTGGCCCGAAACAATATCAAATTAAGAGCTAAGTCGGCGTACGGCATCTGATGCCAATCGACGAATTGATACGCAGGCGAAAATGGCAGTGGATAGGTCACACATTGCGGAAGAGTGATAACTACATTGCTTTGCCTGCCATGAAGTGGAACCCCATTTCCAACCAAGGCCGACCAAGAGGGGGTCTTCGAATCACATGGCGTCGATCTGTGGCAAAGGAGTGTCAGGCACTGGGTAAGTCTTTTGGGGAGTTGCGCCCCATTGCCCAGAACAGAGTACGATGGCGCGCAGGAGTAGCTGACGCGCTAGGCCCCGCTAGGGGTTAGGCAAAGTAGTATATTCCGGTATACCGGAGAGGCATGCCTGGACAGGTATACCGGAGCATGTGTGTTGTCCCCGTTATGATATGCCTGTACAGGCGTCCATATGTACCTGTTGAGGCGGCCAGGGAAGAATTAATGTTCGATTTTTCTGGCTAAACTGAAGAGGTAAACCGGAGTCTATGTGCACCGGGGCCGTGAATCAATGTCGGTCTACTTTTTGGATAAACCGTCGGAGGTTTCAGTTCTGTTTTCATTTGGCCAACATACCATGCTCTTTTTTATGTGCAATAAAAATAATCTGATCGACACAATTAAATTCACAATGCTGCTCCCTAAATAAAATGTACAAATAAATGCACAGTACTGTTACACAATTAAAACCTCCACAGAAACATGAACCCACATATCTCTACGGTTTATCCCAAAAAGAATCAAATTTTGCCCAAGGGTCGTAGTTATGCAATGGTGAGGTGGCATAATTGCATAAACATAAGGTAGCTGATTAATGTTGATAATCTTAATATTGTTGGATTTATAATTGTCACGTGAATACCATTTCGAAGTGCATAGCATAACTAACCAACTGATACAATCCCTATGCTACTGAGAATACGTAAATCCCAATTAACAACAACCTCTTATATGTCGGTCCTTATCCATTTATCAATCATATTATCGTTATCCTCTCAAAAACTCAGTAGAGAAGAACTTCATCAATTTTTCGATGAGTTTTTCATTCCTTTCAAATCAATTTCAGTTCAAGTGGTAGTTTCCCTCTTGGCTTGGTATGAACCCTTTTCATAAAAATTTTGTTATTAAAATTTTACCCTTCCCCTATACTAGGAAACAGTTCATGTTGTGAAAAAAAAAACATTTGCCCTCCTCAAATTAAAACAGGGCAATGAACAATGTGAGTTAACTTTTCATATCTTGGTTGTTAGTAAGAAGTAAATAACTTCACAATCATAATAACAAGAAGTTTTATGTTACTCCACGCTTAAATACTACTCGTAGTCGAAGTAATTCCAAAATATTTTTGAACCATGATGACCTGATCAGATCTAGGGGTGATATGGGATCTCGCCAGATCGAGCGCGGCTGCTATTTTTGCTAAATGTATACTATGGTATCCATATCTCATTGATGTACCGGATGCGCCATCCATCTCGATCGCAAACAGCCCCGAAAATTCGCCGCAGACCCTTAAGTTCGAATGTGTCTAGCATGTTCACGTAGGCTTAAGTTAGGGTCCATGTTTCGCAGCCAAGGTATAGCACTGGTCGCATGATGGTTGTTGATGATGTACACGCGGAGATTCGTATTTCTGTGCACATGCTTCGATTTCATTATGGGGAGAACCGAGAAAAAAAGTCTTATTAGCTAACTGCATCCGTCGCTTGATTTCGTCAGTTTCGCTGGCGTCCTTTGACAAGTTGTAACCCAGGTAAATGAAGTCGTTCACGAGCTCGATGTTGAGGTCCGCATATTGATGGTCGATTGTGCTGGCGTCCTTGTCCTTGACTGCATCATTATTTTAGTTTTACCCTCGTTGATATGTAGTCCAACTTCTTTAGCAGCGGCGTCAAAAGTATGCAAATAGTTCTTCTGCATCGGTCAGTTTTCGGGACAAGATGTTGATATCATCAGGGTATGCTGCTAATTGTGTCGACTTGATGAGTAACGTCTCGCTGGTGTTTATATTCATAACCCGATTAGCGTATTCCAGTGCTAGGTTGAACAGCAGAGCAGCGCCAGTTCATCGCCCTGCTTCAGACCAGTGCGCACTTCAAATAGATCAGTAAGTCTATTATGGATAAACTAATTTTGCTGATATACCAAATTGCAGAACAATGTTGTACAGTAGGTACATCACGATCGATACTGTCGTATGCCTGCTTGAAGTCGACAAAGATTTTTTCCCACCACTTCTGAAGTATCAGTTTGACTGTAAGGAGCTGATCCTCTACTGTCGGGGGTTGTATGGGTGGGCCTAAATCAACAATATAGTCAAGGGCTTCTTGTGTGAGTATGTTAGTAGACTCAGAAGCTCTTCAAAATAAGATCGCTTGTTAATGATGTGTCGCTGATGATGTTTCCATCCCTGTCATTACAGAGGCTAGTCCTGGGTCCATAGCCGTTCTTAATTGTAGTTACTAGTTTGTACGCTTGTCTGGTATTCCTATTAGCCAAGTTTTCGTTAATATTCAGCAACTGCTCGTCAAAGTATTTACGTTTCTTGCGTCTAATTATTCCATCTGATATTCGCTGTAAATCGTAATATTTTTCATTTCGCGCTCGCCGGGCTTTATACCCCGGGACCTTCTCTGCGACCTCCTTGATGGTATCCTTGATGTACAATAGTTCTTCCCGGAACCCATTCACGCCTATGTTGCTGATGTTGTGTAGCATAGGTGGTAGTCTTTCCACAAAAGCGGCAGTATACGCCACCGCCGAAGCATCGCTCAGAAGTTTATCGACCGCAAAAATTTTGGGAGGGCTGATTCTCGATTGGTGCTCTGAAGAAATTCTACATTTGTAGGTCGTCTTCACCAAGTGATGATCTGAGTCGCAGTTTGCTTCTCGATAGGAGCGGACATCCATCACACTAGACGCCCATCTCTTGCAAATAAGGACGTGATCCATTTGATTGACGGTATGTGCGTCTGTAGATTTCCATGTCTGTCCATGCGGGAAACACGTAGAGCTTACGACCAGATTCCTGCTGCAGGCGAAGTCGATAAGTCGTTGGCCGTTTTTGCCATATTTTTCATGGAGACTGTGGTCTGTAGTGATCCCCCGATGCCAACTTTCTTTTTCGACTTTCACGTTAAAGTCTCCCAGCAGAAGTTTGACGTCGTTTGTTGGAAGTGATTCGAAGAGTGTCGCAAGGCGGACGCAGAACTCGTCTTTTACGGCGTCTTCTTTAACTTCAGTGGGGGCGTTCACATTGATGAGGCAGAGGTTGAAGATCGAGTCATAATGCGAATCGCACACAGCCGTTCATTTATGGGTTTGATGTCAATAATATGCGGCTTGAGATGATTGTTCACTATAAATGCTACTCTAAACGCCATGTGGCCCGATGGTCTGCCACTTGTAAAAATTGTGCGCGATTTTTTCTCATTGATCTCGCTGCCAAGCCAATTTGTTTCCTGGACTGCAGTAATGCTCAGTTTGTAGTTTTCGACCTGTTGAAGGAGGACCTTCTCTGCCCTTGGTTTGTTCAGGGAGCGTACATTCCAGGATCCGAAAGAACAATCCATTAGTCGTTTGATTGGTCGTCGTTGTTGATCCGTGCAATCCTAGGCTTTTGTTCCAGGTTTCTTGACGTGGAGTAGTTTTTCTCTCTAATGGCGGTGGTGGCCTCGGAGATAGCTGATTTAGATGGTTTAATAAACGTGCTGGAGTTCACACAAGTATGTTGCTGGTCCAACTACACAAATCATTCCATGCTACTAAACTGGAGACGCTTAGGCGTTGGTCAGCCATTCAGGCTGCAGCTATCTTGCCTTTTTCCAAACTGTCTTATCGCCATGACTTAGCCGTCAGCGGTTTGACCCAGTGCCGTTACCAGGGGGCACCCACGTGGCGGACTATGGAAAAGGTCTTTCCCCCTTTCAAAGTATTAACATCCTTATATCCGTATCTTTAAGCAATATTATGTAGTTAGTATCAGTGACTGGAGGCAAGGGCTGATGATGTGTGTTACTCCTCTAACCCGTCTCTACAATGACATTAAAGCAGTAGAAAGAAGCATTATGGTAAACCATAACTCCCTATGGAAGCTAAACATAATGGGAAATAGATTATCCCTATATGGGAAAAATCAACTTTCGATTCAAAATTAGCTTGATTTAAAAGAAGGTATTTCAATTAGTCATCGTACGAGTCAACTTTGTTGCCATTTAACATTTTCATATGCATGTTTTATGACTAGCATCTTGTAATTTGAATGAAAAAGTGTGTCACTTAAAGTTCATATATGTTTGCAATTACCGTAGCTTACAAGATAGAACGCATCATACATATATACAGTACGACTATTTATGTACATCTGGCACTTTTGAAAAACCTGCCCTCAATTGACTTGGACCCAGCAACAACAACAACTTGAATCTAATGAATAATCGAAAATGCAATCACGTTAGCCCCATACCTGTGTATCTGGTAGCCGCCTGCACACCGCGAGTTGCAACAACCCACCACTTAACATGGTCTGCACAATGATGTTAGAACTGGAAATCCAATTATCAGAAGGCTACAAACAACATGTTTGCAGAGTGCACACTTGAGAGGTTTTTTTTGCGCAACCTTCGCAGTTGGGAATGGATAAATTATTATCAACGGTCTGCTAAAATCCCCTTCTTAGAAGTCGTTTAGCGTTTATAAATGTTGAACGGACCGAAAGTTACTGACCGCCGAAATGATCGTACTAAAATAGGGAGGTTCGGCAATGCAGTGCAGCTCGATGCGTCTTGTGCTGAAATTCTTCCTTTGTGTATAGATTGAGTCTGATCCAATAAGACGAAAAAAAGCTAGCGCTGTTCCACCCAGAAACTTCTTCACGGATGGATTGCAGTAAACATTTAAGCACCATCGTGGAAACTGCTGCAAAACGAAGGTCAAATTCGAAAGTGCAATTTTGCCATTTTCTTCTATACTTGAGCTCATTGCATCGTTAGATACATGCAGTTTGTTGTTGCTTTTTGCCAGAGTCGAAACGTGCTGAAACGAGTAATGCCAAGCGCAATTGCATTGATGTCATTGCTACCTTCCATCCCATTGCATACATTCAATTATGATTATGTTGCGGCGACACGGCGCAACAATTACGACATTTTTCAAGATTGCATCATAAGGAGCCGTGGTAGTAGCGGCCAGGCCTGTTTGCTTCCACCAGTGCAAACGGGTCCACTCGATTCCGACTGGTATACGTGCACAAGCCCTAGTCTGCCTGACCATAACCAATTTATCGTTGACGTAGATATGGAAAATTAATGACAAATTGAAAAATTTATTTAAACCATTACGCTGGACCTGAGTCGGAATTAGAAAGGATAGTTGTCGTATCCATGACACCACGATGGCTTATGGTGGACACCTGAGTCGTCGATACGTACCTATATGTGGTCACTTGGAAACCTATTCCTATAATCATTTTTATGTTTGTTACTTGAAGTATGTACTCGTAGATACTAGATACGTATGTTCAATTGCAGCATTGCATTCTTATTAAAGAGGCACAAGGTTCTCGCATACGGAAAACCCGTTAGTTGATTTGGAATGCAATGACCAAGATCAGTGTGTGCAATTAATAAACGTTAGTACTGACTTTTTTGCACTTACAGTTAGTTGAGTTCGCTGAAAGACACCCGGAGAATGTACACTGATATATATTCAGGTGTAACTGGAAAAACCACTCCTGTTGGTGGTTTCCAGCTTAATTGCAAATTTTTATGACGTTTTTATTGCAGTCCGAAGGGTCTATAATTAAAATATTTGAAATTAGTATTAGCCTAAGATTGCTGGTTCATATAAACGGCCGAGAGATGGAAAGTTTTGCAGACCTTTCGATTTTCGTGTACCTTTATGTTTTTGGGGGTGGTGAACACAAGTCCGGGGTTTGTCAAGAAAAATTCGGCTGGGAAATTTTTTTATTCGCAAAAATAACGTTTTTTTTGACTAACCTTTGTGAGGTTATTTTAATATAATGTAACTAATTTCATTTATTCGTAAACATTTTTTTTTTCAGTGGTATTTTGGTTGCTAAAAACAATTCTGTGGTTTTTCAGCAGAAATTTTGACTCTTTTAGACCAAAAAAAACTAAATTTCATGTTTTCGTTTTTTATGCACTTTTTTTCGATTTCTGCTTAATATCTCCCAAAGTATACTCTTACATTTTTTAAAGCACACTAAATTTGCTAAAGTTTCACACAAAAAAGAGCTTTGTATGTTCAGAACTACCTAAAAAAGCTCTTCAAAAATGAAAAATGTTTATTTAAAATAATTTGTGAAGAATGTCACGAAAGCTTAAGGGCAAGTTGTACAAAACGGTCGTATGTCCCGCACTCATGTATGCGTCTGAATGCTGGACTATGTACAAGACATATGAAAGCAAAATGACTGCGACCGAGATGAAAATGCTACGGATGTCAGCCGGTGTGACCAAAAAGGATCATATCAAAAGTACCTACATCCGAGGCAGCTTGTTCGTTGAGCAACCGATCACTGAAAAGCTCGAAGATCGTCGTATGGATTGGTATTGCCACGTTCTAAGGCGTCCGCATGAGAACCCTGTCATGAAGGCACTATCAACGAATGTTCCATTTGCTGGACCCAAACGCCGAGGCAGACGGAAACACACATGGATCGATCAGATGAAAAAGCAACAACAACGCGTTAATCTTGGCGATGATACGATCCAAGACCGTGCTGCCTGCAGAAGGAAGCTGAGATTATACCGCCAGAATGGGCGAAGTGCCAACACCACAGGCAGAGCAACGCGAAGCCGCTGAGTGGTATGAAAGGGCAAGGAAGAAGAAGAGTGAAGAAAGTTCGTTTTAGTGATGTTTCTTGCCAATATCGGGAAAAGTAGTGATCCCACAAGGAAAATCTTATGGATCAAATTTGACGATAATTAAATTATCTATGTGGTGATTTGATATAAGCTCCTTTATTTCCGACTGTTGAATAATAAAATAAGATAAAATACTTTTTTTCCGTTATACAGTCGGCGTTTTATTTTTCACGATTGCAAACATTTATTTTATTTTATTTTAAAATTATCTAAAATATTATCTGAGATAAGTAAAATGCCCGTTTTTTTTTTGTTAGTAACTTAACAAATGGTAACGCAAAATTGACAAAAAACAAGGACTTCGTGGAAAAGAAACATGAACATCGCTACCTACGTCCATTCTTTTCAAAAACATGTCTATTACAAAATTGATCTTCGTTTTCAATAAATTGAATTTTCCGTTTTTGCCATTAATATTGTCAAATACTGCGTAAAGCTTCATCGGACGAAGAAAATGAATTTATAGAAAATTTAATTATCTTTGGTTTCATATAAGCACGAATCCCATACTGCCATTAGTTAGAAAGAAAATGCCTAAAAACTAATATCGTAAAAAAAAACAATTTTGGGAAAATTATCGTACCAGAAAATGTTTTCATGCGCAATATCTCCGTAACTAAGCCTTCTACAGAGCATCGGGCTGTTGCGCCACGATGATGATATAGATCCGTTTCCTAGTTCAGAATCAAAATTTTTGACCTCCCACTCCATGCGAATTCCCTGTGGCATCCCAAAAACCAACGAATTTCGGGACATTTTCCAGTTTATTGGATAAATATTTGTAATTGTGCATCTTAGAGAAAAACAATGCACTAGAAAGTTATAGAGTATTGAATTCTTTATAACTTTCTCAAAGTTTCTCCGTAGAACTTTTCTCTAAAGAGTTAGGCGCTGTCAAAGTTGCACATTTTTCCTTAAAATAAATTATGCGGCCAGTAAGCCGGTCATTTAATTTCAGTCGTGTAAAAATTTGTTTCGAATTACACGTGTGCGTTGGTGTAATTTTTTTCTATTGTAGTTATTTGTCCATTGTAGAACATACATAAGTGGCTTCATCATCATATCCTCCGTGTATTTTATGTAATGGTAGTGAGAGTGATGATGTTGCTGTTGCGATTGCGATCGATTCACCGGATCTCAGCCCATTTTCAAACAAATCGACCGACCGGTTTAAATCCAGGTCTCGTATGGGATCTCACCGAATCAAAATTGGTTGAACGTCAACTTATTTCGCCCCCATATATGTAAATGCATACCAAGTCCTCAATTCGGCCCCACGACTGCGAAATATCTGTAAAGATCTATCTTTGTCTAATCTTTGGTGTGTGTATGGTGGCTGTTTGAGTTCACTCGTCGCAGAGCCGTGACGTTTTCGGTCTGAGACCAAAGTGCTTTGAAACGAAAGCGACTATATAAAACACTACTTGAAGCCATAAAAAGAAGGACACACTCAATAAAAACAATGTAAATGTGAAGCAAGCTGTTGAAGATCTGATATGCTTGTTGTAAGTTACAATTTGTAACATCTGCAATAAGCCTTGCTGCAGAGTATGATGCTGTGGAGATAAGCGGGAAGGACGTTAATTTCCTTGTTCTCTTGATTTCTTAGTGTCACCATACACTATCGAACTCGAACTCGAGCACGAACCTGGTACAAATTTCCTCTGACACACACATACACTTCACATAGGTGTGAAGAAAACCGGTCCACTTGTACTGGTGCTCGAGTTCGACAGTGTATGATGATACTTAGGCTTAAGATCTCCTCATTTACTTCCAAAAACCTGGAAGAGGTGGCTTTCCTGATAATTTATTTTCCACAGCATCCTGCAAGTACTCAGCATCTCAAAATCTGCTTGTTCTTTCAGGTTATACGTCCTCCCTGTATAGATTTGGTAAAACCAAGTTTTGTACTTTATTTGATATGAAACCAACACTACATGAATTCGCAAATATCTTCAGAAATCCTAACGACATTTCTGGCGGTTATTTCTGAAGCAGTAGAGCGTATAATTCTTGCTCAGTATGGCGGTGACACAATAAAAACACTAGACGCGTTGTGATATCAGCTATTCTCGAAGTCTACTACAGGTAACAAGTTTAAACTTTCAAAGCTGCCACCGACACAGGATGCAGCTATGTACATCTTCCGTACTTATCACCAAGTTCAGACATGGCTGCGACAAATTAAAAACCCACTGGACTGGGGACAGAGAAGGGAGAGTCAAGACCTTGCTCCTGGATTTTGTGTGATGATAGCCTCTCTTCATTACATGTTCCATACTCTAAGGATTTACGTATCGAATTATGGGAACTTACAATCGAAGTTGTTGAAGTAAATACCGGTGGAAACATGCAATAAGTGAAAGGATCAGTTGAAGTGTCCTAGGAACATTTTCCTTTTTATCGATTCGTGTCGGCGTATCGGCCCATGTTGCTACCATCATCTAACTAAAGTATTCAGCTGTAACGCTTTGAAGCATATATCATATTCTAGGTGCAGATAAACAACACATCGGTGAATGGGAAAGCCCTCTAAGTCTACTGTTATTTTATTATAATTGGTCACTCTTTTGAACGCTTGGATAGATGATTTAGCATAGCTCTACAGAATTTTATGTAGCTACTCGTACTGATTCAAAAAATATAAATCTATCTGACGTTATTACTCTCAACAAAAAGTCTCAAAACTGGCAATAATCCAGTTTTCAGATAAGCGATCAATGTGAAGAAACCTTGCTCCTCCTGATAAGGCTGAATTTGACATAAAAAAATATCGTTCTATATGCTGCAAGACACTTTTTTAGTAAAATCATAAATTAACCATTTTATGACAAATTGGTAAAATTTGAACGCTTAAAAATCTCCTAGCATACGAGTTCATCAGCTACCAGCAAGCGGTATGAGGGCAACAACATACTAAATTGTGTTTCGTTATGCAACGATGCTTGTGAACGGCCATAATAATCATCATGGGTATTCTTCGTTATTGCATGATTTAATCAAGACTCGTCTTTCTTTTACGATGCCTCGTTCTATTAGTCGCTTCGGAATAATCTACTCTATTAGATAGTGGCTTTACATACTGTACATAAACTCATTTATATGTACATATATACTTCTACTATAAGTACTCGTATATAGCACTCGTATACATATGTACATGTATTGTATAGATTCAAATTTACATGCATGCTTTCAGGCAAAAAAAAAAGAAACAACGTTCACTTCCAGCACGACACATATTCTAGAGTGGTCAGCGAGCTGCCCTTTTTTGAAAGTACGGTCGGCCCGCATGTCACTACATTATGTTCAATGGAGTGTACTCGAAACGTTCAATTTAGCGTGTACGTTATTCGTAAATGCCATTATTGCCAAAGGAAATGCAGCGGTGTTTAGGCAGCAGCATATTCGTACTGACTTCCTTTGAAATACTACGTACAAACTGACTCATTAACTACGGTGTATATCTCAAACCATTGCATCTACGCTAATTCACACATCCAATATGCAGACTATGTTAATATAAATTGTAATTATCATGTGTTGCATGAATTGATGCAAAAATTCATTAAAAATGCTTCAGTGAAAGGTTGCAATGAATTTCTTTACATATTTGCGATAATCAGCGTATATTTTCAGAGCTACTGCCGTTAGCGAGTAAAGGTCCATGTTTTTGGTATTATTCTTTGCGCAAGAACAATAAATATATGGTATTACGTTGTTATAACTACATATACTATATTATACAAGTTGTAATACGAGTGCCTAACGCCTAGTACGCACTTGGACTTGATAGATTCTTTTGCGTCTCGCCAGAATCTCGTCTGCGTCGACTCATTACAAGATGCAAAATATACTTACAAAATTCATGGCAACACTGAGACGAGGCAGGCGAATCTATTAAAAAAATCGCAGTGCGTACTAGGCGTAAAAAGCACTTGGTGTTTTCAAATTTTCCTTCACTTTTGATTGAGTCGGAGGCTTAGAACATACAGTACATGGAATGAGCATATCCCGTTTATCACCGGCTCCAATATCTGGTGAATAAGTCGACAGTCAGCCTACTCAGTTGGCGTTTTATACTGACAAATGTTGACTATTCTGTAGAATTGTGCATAAACAAATGTCAATTTTCGTCAAATTATCGACAATCAGCCTACTCAGTTGGCGTTTCGATATTGACATAATGTTGACCACAATGTCGAATTGTGCATAAACAAACGTCAATTATTGTCAATATTTGAATTTCGTAAGTCTACTGAGTTAGCTGACTTTCGACTTAGTACCCAGATTTTGGAGCCACTGTTTCTATGGAGACATACAGGACAAGCTCATTCCATGGCTATATATTCAAAGGTCGGAGGCTTAAAAAAAACATCAAAACATCACTTCTTTTCGCCGCCGTCTAGAAGGGCTAGTGCAATTAGTAAGCTTTGTGACCCATGCAGAACGATCATAATTCCAAAAAAATCGAAAGATAGAGAGAGTGTTACTAAATTCCTTGGCGTGTCAGAGAGTCGGTCGGAGCTTTTCGTTCATTGACGATTTAGGATTAAACAACAATCAGGTGTCCTACGCGGAGCATAGGACGACATCCACATACATATCTAACACAGAATTCAGGTTGAAAACCCATAGTGTCAAGGTTTTCCTCTATCTTACTCCTGAAGATCTCACTTATGAACGGAGAAAAAGGGTTCAGCACTAATCCGCTTGTGCAATCTTCCCCTAACGGTAAATTTTCAGTCATGTATACATAGTATATTGGGCTACGAGCCTAATGGGTAATTTGGGGAGATTGGGGAGTTTCTATCGATAATGAAGTAAAAGAACAAAGGAATTTCTCCTGAAGTTGTCGCAGGATCGTCTTCACCACGAGACCAGAATGATGCCCTCAAGAAGGGATAACACACGCTTCTCACCAAGCAATATTTGGTTGGCTGTTATCGAAGTGACCATCCCCAAACCAACCTTATGAACGAAACCCCACCATCACGTCATGTAAGATGCAACATGAGGGACCGCGAGGGGAGATCCAAAGTTTCAAAAGAGTTTCCTTTGATAACGCCAGCTACAAATCGGCACAACACTGCATAGTGAGAAAGTGCTTTCCTCGATTGCGGATCTGAAACCAAACATATATTAGTACGGAATGCACAACCACCTCCCGACTTCCTAAAGTAACCAGGACTCCGTTGGCTCAAACTCGTTCTGTCTGGTACTCACGTCTGAAATCGTAACTGTCTCGCATCGACAGTAACATCCAGAACTCCTTTCCAGCCTGTGGCCTCACTCGGCTTGATGTTGAGCATATCTTTAATTATCCAACGGCTCTCACGCGCTAATTTCCATTACGACAACTCCATCGAGCCATCGAGACAGCTACTTTTCTCCATCTGGACATTGAGGAAAAAATATGGACATCTAAACTATGTGACACATACACTTGTCGGACATCGAACGCGCCACTACTACTACAAAAACAAAGCGCTCCTTCAGAAACCAGCTTTCAGTTATTTGAGGACTCATTAAATAGGCTTGGATCAAGTCGAAATTATTAACTGAATAGATCATAACTGAATTTTGTTTACCTAACAACAACAAAAAGTTCAGTCCTCATTAATACATCATAAAAAAAATTAAAAATTTACGCTCCCTGAACTAACCCGGGGTTGTAGGCCCTCCTTCAACAGGTCGAGAATTAAAAACTGGGCATCACTGCAGTCCGTAGTCCGGATGGCGCAACGGTTAGCACGTTCGCCTTCTACGCACTGGGTCCCGGTTCGATTCCTACTGAATGCAGTACTTTTCGATAAAAAGGGGAATTACGTGTCGGACTATGAGCCCACTCAGCTGTTAAATGAGTACCCATTTATGGGGGAAAAAAACTCGGTTGAGCGTGTTGCTGATCACACACCTCTGCACAAGACCGTCACGATCTAGAAAAAAATGAGATGATGCTAACTCATCTCGAGGCCATGGTTCAAATTGGACTGTTGTGCTTTTATTTTTTATCACTGCAGTCCAGTAAAAAAAAATGGATTGGCAGCGAGATAAACGATTTTCAAAAGGGGTAAACAATCGGGTCACAAGGAGTTTGGAGTTGCAATCATAGTGAGCAAGCAGCTCAAGTCGCACGTTATTGACTTCAACAACGAATGGACGATGTGATGTTCACATGCCTAAAAAGGTAATAAGCCGACGACGAGTCGACGGAGTGAGACTGCCAGGAAGACCGAGATCTCGTTGGGAGAGCTCAGTATATGCTGGCACCGAGCAACTATTGGGCTTCCAAGATTGGAGGACGCGGTCACATGACCGAGATAATTGGAGGACAACGATCCAGGCGGTCAGAGCCCGACGTGTCGGGCTGTTGCGCCACAAGATGATGATCTTATTGACAACCGATTTTTACTGAAATTTAAAAATTTCCGTTTCACCACTTCCAAACAATCATTAGTGCACATTCTATTTCATTGAAATTCTGCAAGCGTAAGCGAAACAATGCAATTGTCATTTATCATCCATAATACGGGGTTCTACACAAAGCCCAGAATAAAAAACACACCCACAAAGTGTGCATGAAAATATAGGCTGCCTAAACACCTACGACTACATACCTACTTCCATTTCTCTGCATGTACATAGAAGCCACTTTTAGCCAGGACTTTCTCCACACACAATGGAGCTCTTCCTTTTCAGAAACGTCGTCTTTCTCTGCCAAACGAATTTCTCACATCCTTCGTTCCGTCGCGTCGGCTGGCAGAGTAAAGTGAATATTGTGAAGATTTTCTCCGACACATTGAATGTATTGATTTTTCTTGAACCATTGCATTCCCCTCCCACAAAAAGGAAAAATGACGTCCTTTTTGTATAAGCATATTGGGATACTTGTACTATAAAATCAACTTTAGTTGTTTCACGTACACGATTATAAGGTTCCTTGCCTGTGTACTCGTAGTATGTGGAAGGAAAAGAGTAAAGTAAGGATTTATACTGAAACTTTAGACATTTGGAAGTTGTTAATTTCACTTAACGTTTAATTAATTACTATTCTTATATTATGTAATTTATTGGAATTGATAGCATTCTTCAAAACAATCTTTCTTTATAATTTACGTAATAAATTTTCTTAAATGCTGTCAAACGCGTGCCACTAGATTAGATTACCCGTATTGTTCATAGAGTCATTTATCTTTCTCGCATTATGGAAGACGAGTGAGTACTCATATATTATAGGTTGCCAGTGCCTTATGGCTTTCGGTAGAGTTTTCCTTTACCTGCAATAAAAAGTGAAAAATAAAACAGATTAGCACGGATGGAAAAAATATATTAGCACGAATGAGAAAAATAAAATCTAAATGTAGAAACTTATTTTACCATACGGAGTACCCCAACTTTCTGGATCTTCCCAAGTTCAGATAATTATCAAGAACATAACGCTGGTTACCAAAACACTTTAGATTTGAGGACTGGATTATCTTTCTGGGATCACAGAATTCTTGATTCTCTTTGTGACAGGTCTCAAGATGGGACAGCCGAAACCGTTCAAGAATCCTCTTGAAATACTCTTTTGAGTAGTCTCTCAAAAATTATCTAAAATTTTCATCTTAAATGTGGATTCAGTACAGAAGCTGCGGTCCAAGTTTGGGACCTTCGAGAAGACCAAGAGCTAAAGGTAAATATAGCCCGAAAATCCTGCCCTCTTGGTGGAATATAGACCTGAGTAGTCTAAGGAAATTAAAGTAGTACGGTTGTCCTACTTTCGGGACTCCTATGCAGATGGTTCGGCACCGGGTCATGCCAATGTCTATATTCATTTAAATCGATTAAAAATTCTTAAATTTGTTGTAAATCGATAAATACTCGTATAGGTTAAGATAGATAGACGCAACTTCAAATTACCTCATTCAAATCCGTTTATTCTGCCCCCTTTCAAATACCTAATAGTACACGTGCATACTATTGTTAACAACATTTTTCATTGTTTTATTTTAAACACAAAGCATAATTTAAAACAAGCTCGTCTTGTTCTCGCATTAAGCGTCTCTCCTACATAAGTTCACAACCAGTTTACATGTTTGTTTTGTGTACACATAAAATATGCAGCAGCCCACGCATCGTTGTTTGGATTTCATCAGATGCATTCTCCCAACCGTCTCCCACATGCGTCTATAGAAAGATTTGAATGCACTTAATTAGATACAGCATTATCGATTACTAGGCAACATTTTGAAACTGGCTTTTACCTCTTAATAGAAGAATTTATGGGCTGTGCTTAGGAGCTCGGCGGAACACCAATTAAAATGGCGTTTTTTTTAGTATTTATGGTATTACAAACAGCAGGTCAGTTCAATAACTTCGTGGTGTAATCCATGAAAAACGAAAACATTTTTTAAATAAAATTTAAGGTAATAAATTAAATATACATCCTTAATAAGCACCAAGTCCAGACAAAGTTAAATAAAATAAAAATGATTTTAATTAACAAAAATTGAAGCATCGAAATACAATATGTCACATATCTTTAAGACGAGCAGCAATCAGTTTAATCTGGGTTAAAGCAGCTGATAGTTGGGGAGCTGGTGGCCGTGACCATTATAAATACATAAGTACTCTTTCACGATTGTTTCTTTGTAATGTAGGAATACGAAAATGAGAAGTCTGACGAGCCTCTGAGGGTGGAATTGGCGGCCATAAAGGGTTAAAATATCAAGTTTGCCGCTTTGTATTGTGAAAGATACTAATTATCCAGGATATTTTTTATTTTCTATTTTTGAAGTCGGGTTCAGAGAAGATTCTGCCGAAAGTGCTCGTAAATACGAATTGGACTTTCGGTAGGATCTCGGAAAAACTACAAAAAAGGACCTTTTTAACTTTTTTCGAATATTTTGAACACGGTTAACCGCAGTGTAAAACAATCTAAGACAGAATGAAAGATGACCAAGAAACTCTTAAAAGCCTGATATTAATCTTTTTCGTATCTCAAATGATTTTCAAGATAATAATCACTACAAAACACAAAACAAAAAAAAAACTTTTTCGTTTTTAAAAAAACCGGTAATCACAGCAAAAAAGCGAGGCCAGATGAAAGATCACAACAAAATCCATAAAAAATGTCTTAACAATTTTTTTTTGTATCTGAAATAGTTTTCGAGATAACCTTCCGCTAAGGTGGTATCTGGATTCCTTTTTCATAGCTACAACAACAAAACTGTTGAATATTTCCTTCCAATTCAAGACCTAGATAGTACTGCCAAAGGCGGAAATATCCTGCGGGTTGGCCTAGATCGGATTTCTTCTTTAAGCCTTATACTAAGATCAATTAATTAATTATTCTTAACAAAAATAAACAGGTGTAGGGCTCCTCAGATGAGGCAGTAATCGAGCTCCCGGTAAAGTGTGTTTCCAGCAGACACTCGATAGTTTCTTTGCTCGAAGAAGTCCAGGACCTGTCTTGCTTTTAAAAAGCTTGGTCCAGGCGGAATTGACGCCAGGATTTAATGAAATCGATAGGTCCCGTAGGACCCTTCAATCCGCTCACAAAAGCTTCTCTATGAATTGCGTTTAGTTTCCCGTAGTTTGTTCTTGAAACCTCTCAGATGCTCCTTATAGGGGTGCCATGCCAATTGGACTCTAGCCTAGCGTGAAAGCCTTGGCTTTATTGAAGCTCTTCCAACACGCAGCCCTGAGTTCGGAGATTCGGAGGCTGATTTTGTCTTACCTTGGTGCGCGCTACTAGGACATGATGCAGACACCGCCGCATTTGCATCTGTCAGAGAATTGACCGTGTCACCCAGGTCATGTCTACTCCAAGACGGACTTGGGAATGAAGCTAGCCCCTCAACGAGGGCATCCCGATACAAAGACCAATCGGTCGTTCTACGATTAACGGTCATTTAACTTGCTACAGCGAATTCAACAAGGCTAAAGTGAAGATATCGGTGATCAGAGAATGAATATTCTGATTACATTCTCCAGTCTTTGATCAGGTGTATGATATCATCCGGCGCATATCGACATCCAAAAGCTCCTGCCTATGTTATGAAAGTAGGCTCGCGGCCCACGTTACACAGCGTTACAACAAAAAAACATACTCGTATGTTCGTATTACCTGAATAAAAATACACTTGAGAGTGAGCACAGAGCGTAAAGTGGAAATCCATTTGGGATTGGCCGAAAGTCGTTGTGACGTATGAGAAACCGTCATATCACTCTGGCGATATTTACTACCGCCCTGAGAATATTTTCAGCTGTCCTGACTCATATACATGTTCAATCATGTAATTTTACATCGATCCAATACCAAACCCATGTACTCACATTTCTGAATTAAACGCTGAACAGAGAAATTAACTACCGAAATGAACGAAAGTGTTGGTTTATCTCACCTGAGACAGTAAGAAAATAAGGAGTAGACCCCACGTTCGATAGAGGCTCTAAATAAGCGACGAGTCTTGAGTGAGAGAGAGAGAGAGCTCTGAATGATCTGAACTAGCTCACTGACAACGTTCTAACATGCGAATTAGAATTCAATTTGGAGGATTTGATCTACATTGAGGTGAACATAATTAACGTCAACCACAAGTTAGCGATTGTGTTCAACTGAGAAAAGTATGTACACTTGGTAATCGAAAATCTTAATTATCTCCTAGCATCTTCATTGGAAATGTCAATCTCCAGGTAATAAATCGACATATTCGAAAAATTCTTATGGAATCTCATGTTTCGCACAAAAACTCAAAACAAAAATATTCGCCTCCAACTCGACATCATGATAAATCACATTTATTTATTCAGAGATAACAATTTATCGTATCACCTTCCGTGTGAATGTTTGCATAATATTGCATGCATGACTACCTTCTTCTTCTATGAAATATCTGTAATCGAGCCATGTGTGAGTTTGGCTTCGTCATTTTTGCGGTCGTACACTTTCTTTATCAATGGCATATCGAAGGAAATAAAAAAATACAAATCCGATAAATGTAGGCTTTTTATCTCGGCAAGTGGGAAAAAATGTGTGATGGAAAGACAGGCACAAATATGCGGGGCTAACGACGAATGGGAGGTTTTAATTTCGTAGTAAATCAGCAGGTATACGCACTTGTGGAGATAGATACATACATAGGATGAGCGTAATAAATACGATATGTTTATATCGTTATTTATATGTAAGCTACACATATGTATAGTAACATATGTACACATTATCGTATTTACCTGTTTCAGTGTGATGTGAAAAACAGGTTTGTGTGTGTACGCTTTTTTTATTTCAATGGGCCTATAATTTTGGACGGCTTGTATGTGAACATTATGCTGATGAGCATTTCAACGAGAATAGATATGAGATTAGCAAGATTTTTTTTTTTGTTAAGTCGCCAAGTCAAGTTCAATGTCCAATTTTATAACTTTTATTTTTGGATGTTCAACGACCGTAGTTTGAAAAAAGAATGATGGTGAACAAATTATGCAATATAAAATTAGTGAAATTTATGTCACCGATTCGTGGACTAAATAAAATGTTGTTTCTTTTTCTATATATAATACAACAGAACAGACGATTGAATAGATGCATATGGTCATATGGGTGTGGTTACATATAAAATAGAATTTTACAATAGTAACAGAGTGTGATGGACGATCATAGAACTACCACTCCTCACCGCTTCTGAAGAGGAATTTTCTTCATAGACGCTGTATCGTCTTTTTATACCCTAGACTTTGTAAGGTATAGGGAAGATGGTTTTTGTCACGACGAAAATATATAACATCTTAAAGGAGCCGTAAGTACGGCAATGTATATATATATATATAAATGATCAGGATCATCTCCTGATTCGATTGAGTCATGTATGTATGTCTATCTGTCCAATAGAATGAAGCTAGAAATTAGAAATGAAGCTTGCGACTTGAAATTTTGGCCAAATGTTTGCAGTAGTATCTAGTTGGTTGTAATTGAAAATGGGCAAGATCTGAACCAAGGAACCCCTACCTCTCCTACAAATGAAACTTCAAATAAGCGATAACTTTCGATAGAATAAAGCTAGCGGCTTGAAGTTTTGATCAAATATTTGTAGTAAGATCTAGTTGGTTGGCATTGAAAATGCGTAAGATCCGACCAAAGGAACCCTTACTTCCACTACAAATGAAACTTCCAAAAGGCGATAACTTTTCGGTACAATGAAGCTAGCGACTTGAAAAATTCGTGTAGGCTAATTAGTTGATTTTGAGAATGGGAAAGATCCTACTGAATGAACGCCAACCTCCCCTATAAACGTTAGTTCAAATATACACATACGAGGGTAAGGGGAAAAGCCCTCGGCCTGACACAGAAATACCGTTACAATCAGCAAAAATGTATGTTTCCTGCCTGGGTACACGTGTCATTAGTTCGTATGACAAGTTTCAACTTGTTCTCTCAAGTACATACTTACATATGTAGTTTGTTTACACGAATTTTTGCAGTAGACGTCTTACGTGTTTTTTGTTAAAATGGAGAAACTTGAGTATCGTGCGGTCATAAAATTCTTCGTTTTCGATGGATTAACCCCTAAGGAAATTCATCCGACATTAACAAAAATTTACGCGGACCCTGCTCCTTGGATGTCAACCGTTCAAAAATGGGCAGCTGTATTTAAACGTGGTCACACGTCCCTCGAAGACGATCCACGCGAAGGACGGCCAAAAACCGCAACCACACTGGAAACCATCGAAAAAGTGCATAATATCGTGTTGGACAATAGGGGAATGAAAGTGAGTGATATTGCTGAGTCTGTGGGGATATCGGAAGAAAGAATGCGAAACATCTTGCACAAAGAGTTAGAGATGCGAAAGCTCTGCGAAAGATGGGTGCCGCATTTGCTGAATGCTGATCAAAAGCAAATGCGCAAACGATTTTCGCAGCAATCTTTGCACCGATTCAATCGGGATCCGACCGATTTTGTGCGGCGATTTGTCACCATGGCTGACACTTGGGTCCATCACTACACACCAGAAATGAAACAGCAGTCGAAGCAGTGGGTGGAAGCCGGTGATTCAGCGCCAAAGAAAGCGAAGTCGATCGCATCTGCCGGAAACGTCATGGCCAGCGTGTTTTGGGATGTGAAAGGGATCCTGTTAATTGATTACCATGAAAAAGGCAGAACAATAACAGGCGAACATTACTCCAAACTTCTTGACCAGCTGGATGCCAAAATTCGCGATAAGAGGCCTGACTTGAAGAAGAAAAAAATCATCTTTCACCAGGACAACGCACCTGTACACAAGTGTGCGATGGCGATGGAGAAAACTGCGGGATTTGGGGTACGATTTGCTCGACCATCTCCCCTATTCTCCTGATTTGGCACCTTCAGACTTCCCTCTGTTCCCAAACTTGAAGAAATTTGTTTCTGGGAAACGCTTCGCATCCAATAATGAAGTTGAGAGGGCCGTAGATGAATATTTCTTCTAGACTCTCACTTCCGGGAAGGAATACTGATGTTACGGAAACGCTGGACCAAGTGTGTTGAAGTCAAGGGAAATTATGAGGAAAAATAAAATCATTTTCTATTTTCAGTTATTAAAAGCAGTCTTTCATTGCCAGGCCGAGAACTTTGCACTTTACCCTCGTACAAAATCCGGATAGATGAACGATGAAACTTCTAATTGGATCCACACCCGCAGTTCAAACTGACCATATAGGAAACTCACTTTTAATGCATATGGTCGTTGTCAATTGGCACGTTTAGTATCACCAATTCACCACTAGGTACAAGTCTAGGGTATATAAGCTAAGGACTCCGGTCTGGTTTGAACCACGCAAGAGTATTTAACACTATTTTAACGACTTCTTGGACAATTACTTCAGTTTCAGTCCAAAAAAAAACGTTCTTTTAGGCGATAATGTTATTTTCAGTCGAACTTTCCTATTTCTTCGTTTATTTTAGCTAATCGAAATTTTTCAGGTGGTAAAGGTAATATTTAGCATTTTTCCTTAAAATTAACGATTTCCGAATAAAGTTGTTGATTTTTCGACTGAAATTAACGACTTCTGAATGAAATTATCGACTTCCCAAATGAAATCAACGACTTTCGGAATCAAATTAACGACTTCCCGAATTAAATAATTAACGACTTTTTGAGTCGAATTAACGATTTTGCGAATCAAATTAAAGAATGAAATTCGCATTTTCTAAAAAAATCAAAGTAGATTAAAGCACTGGAAAACCACTGCCGCGAAAATTCCAATTCATTAAAGCGAAACATGAGCTGGCGTTTTTGAAGACACCTATCTGCAGTATCATAACCCTATGGGCTGCAATACGCTAATTCTACCAACACACCATTATTGTAAATAATCGTAAACTTCAAAATTGTTATCTTTGATGTTATTATCCGATAACTAAATAAAATATATTCACATTTGATGTAAAACATGGTAAAAAAGTTGCGTTTTATTGCTTTTACAAATTCATTAATTCACCAAACTGTAAATTTTGTTATTATTTTGGAGTCAATTAATAGCCCGATCACGGCGAAACACTCGGGCCCCATTTACGATTCCGGGGCGAAATATTACTCTAATTGCTGTCATGACGAACGAGGAAGTGCTCCACTAGATCATTTTGGAACAAACAACTTGCAATGCAGAGGAATTCTGTATATTTTTACGAGAGTTGGTGTCAAAGTTGGCTTCGTCATAGGACCATAATGGACGACGCCCAGATCCACAAAGGCAACGAAGTCAAGGGGATATTAGAACGTGCTGATCTTATTTTAACCTTTTTACCACCATATTCCCCAATGCTTAATCCAATTGAGAAGGTATTCTTTAAAGTAAAAGGATCTGTTCGTAAAGCTCTAAGTGATATAGCTCGTGACCACAATCTGGCCGATTTAATTCTCCAAGGAGTCAGTCAGTCTCATCGACTGATTGCACAAACTATGTGCTGGATATGCTGATGGCCCTTCCGTCCGCAGCGGCTGAAAAAGATCTACATTAGCCAGTGTCCCACTAAATATAAAGTGTGTAACAAGTGGCTTGCATTGATATCTCACCTTTCGTTAATATTTTTTTCTCTTCTTCTTTTTAAAATAGATTACGTAATACTTTGATTTTTCTGTATTAAATTTTTCATATAAGGTTCATTTAATAATAAAACATTACTGGGGTCCGATTCCGCAAGAGTGAGTTTTTTCGGTGCGCACCGAAAAAACTCACTGAAAAAATTCACCGAAAATATCAGTGCGCACTGATGCAATTCAGCAAAAGCTAGTGAGTTTTTCAGTGCTGAATGAATTTTTCAAACAAACGTCAAACGTGTGTAATTTTTCTGATTGCGGAAAACATCATAAAAATGGGTGACGTTCATGCTTCATATGGAATTATAGAATCGATCAATAGCATTTATTCTCTTTCAGGAGGAAAAGTCATGTGTTTACGAGTATATTAAACTCCCAACCAGACCATTTCACATCTAGCGTTAAATATTATCATTTAGGGGATTCACACTCCTTTTCGTATATGTCATAATCGTGGTAAACTTCTGTCATCTCCATAGTAAAATGACAGAAGTTTACAACTTTACGACAAATACGATGTTTACGACGACGACGATGAATCCCCCTATTGTTACTTTTCTTGTTTGACTTCAATGACGACAAAAGTCACTTCCGCCAGATTTTTCATAATTCGTATGCTCTGCATCAAACGAAACATAAACACGCTCCTTGCCGTAAATATCGTAAACGTTGTATTCGTCGTAAACTTCTGTCATCCCCATAGACTAATGACAGAAGTTTACAATTTTAGGACAAATACGATGTTTACGACGTGAGCATGAATCCCCTTATAATCTTCTTTCAGAAATGGTCGGTCCTAGTGACCGAATGAAAACGGGATAACAATAATAATAATAGGGGGACTCATGCCCACGTTGTAAACGTCGTATTTGTCGTAACGTTGTAAACTTCTGTCATTTTACTATGGCAGTAGTTTTCGACGAATACGACGTTTACGACATTTACGACACTGAGCGTGAATCCCCCTAATATTAATTGCTAAAGAAGGCACCGGATACGGAAACAAAAACTTCTCATCTTCACTATGAATTTTTATACGGATATTTTTGTCCTTAGATTCAAAACGAAGCTCCGCCCTTCATCCATTTCTGCTTCGTATGCAGAAATCAACAATTTAATACATAATTTATAAAAAAATATATTTTGCACTTACCAAATAGCCAGTGCAAAATATATTCGCACGGTGCGCACCGCAACTGTCAAAAAAAACTCATCGCATCGTTGCGGAATCGCATTTTTGCAATTCAGCACGGTGCGCACCGAAAAAATTCATCTCACTCTTGCGGAATCGCATTTCTTAGGTGCGCACTGATTTCGGTGCGCACTGAAAAAGTTCACTCTTGCGGAATCGGGCCCCTGAAAATTTGGTAGCCTTTTATTAATGCACCATGTATTTAGAGATTGGCGTCTTCAAAAATGCCAATTCAAGGATCGTTGTATTGAATTAGAATAAAAGGATATTTTTCGCAGCATTGG
Organism: Chloromyia formosa; assembly: GCA_964017055.1. Classification (NCBI taxonomy): domain Eukaryota; kingdom Metazoa; phylum Arthropoda; class Insecta; order Diptera; family Stratiomyidae; genus Chloromyia; species Chloromyia formosa. The sequence continues at coordinate 34,808,238 of OZ024815.1, forward strand.
CTTCCTATTACTGTAATCCAGTTTGATTTTTTCAGAAAATATCCTACGAAGTTTCATTCTTTAATTTAATTCAGAAAGTCTTTATTTTCATTAGTAAATTCGTTAAATTGATTCGTAGCCGTTAATTTCATTCGAAAAGTCGTTAATTTGATTCGGAGAATCGTTAGTATCATTCGGAAAGTCGTTATTTCATTCGGTAAAATCGGTAATTTCATTCAGAAAGTCGTTAAAACTTTAAGTCCCCGATTAGGTTCGGAAAGTCGTTAATTTCACTCGAAAAGTTGTTAATTTCATTCGGAAAGTCATTAATTGGATTCGGCAAATCGTTAGTTTAAAGGAAAAATGCTATATTAGGAAACACATCTCCAAAAAAATTAACTTACTTCCTTTCTATTGTACATTTAAGCCGTAAATAAAACAACTGACGGGATGGGTTGAATTCATTAGATTTATTTTAAATATTTATTTTAAAGTACATATTTATGAATCCAATGAAAATGTTTATCCTAGCTTCTCCTGGGCAGAAGGCAAATATCTCTGACAAGCCGATTTCGTCAAATGTTTCCCTAGTAGACCAGAGATACTGAATGTTAAACTTGGTCATTGACTTACTTGCCGATTTCCCACGCATCGTACAGAGTTGATTCTAATGACCTGTGAAACGTATGAGAATATGTACCGAATGGCTGATTAAATTACCTGTCCACTTAATTGTGGATTAATCAGGTTGTGTCTGTGACTTCTTCGGTGACATATTGTATCTATTGATCGAAACCAGTTTTGGTCAATGAAATGCTATTGTCAATGGTTTGGGATTTTTTTTTGTACGTATGATAAGGATCAGTAGCCGAGTCATATTTCGTCTGTAAACGATACAAGTTGTACCAGGACGTTTGTCACTAACTCTAAATGGTTATTTTCATGGGGGCGCTGCCGCCAATCACACTATGCACATTTAGGAATATTTTTCGAGATATCGCGGTGAAGTCTAGTATTTTGTTCTGCGAAACGAAATGTAACGGAAATTCTCCTACGGAGTAAAACAAAGTATTTCGCTATGACCACTATACTACTATTTGCCATAACCCCTATAGTGGGGAATAGCGGGTCAACTATTCCCATGTGGCTAAGTTGAAATTTCATTAGAATAAACTGGTTTCGGAAGATGACTCCTGCCCATTTTAGCTGCATACCTGCGACAAGTCGGGAAAGTTTTGTGGCTTATTGTTACGCCCCCACATTAAAGGGCGAAGACACCACAAACATCCATGACCACGACGCGACCGGGACTCGAGCCCGTAACTGACCGATAGCATGAGAGACTGATACCTCAACGCACTGAGCCATGGCCACTGTAGATGTATGATAAATGTTTTAATTGCACTTATTAATATAAAATTTACGTTTTCATGGTACCAAGAGAAGAAACGTAAAATATTTGCATTAACATGATACGTCTCTTCGGCTCACGAAAACAGCAACGAAAATGTAATCGGGAGTAAACTATTTACATGGCATGCCAATAATGTCAAAATTTTCGTCGTTGTAAAAGGGTATAGACCCTTTTAATGCAACGATTTTTTTTTCGGTGCATTAAGTGCCACCTATTATTTGGTTGGAATTATTGAATGAATTTTCAAATTATGAACACAGCACTAAAGTGTGGAACGAAAATATTCGTCGACGAAATATAACGAAATAATTAGAATATTAATACTTAGAATATTTATATAGGATTTGACATATCGTTTCGTTCCGCTGCATTCACAGCGTACTAGGCTTAAGTGTATAAAAACAAGGCGTAGGATGTTCCACGTTCCAGTAAAGAGTGACCCGCCTCAAAAAGGGATTGTGTGATGTGTGATGAGCCACTATCGCCACTTATAGCTATCTGCGCCAATAGTAATGTGAGCGCCAAGCTGTCGTATTCATATCGAATATGAAATATAACAAGCTAATCGAAGCTTTATACGCATTATGTCAAACTTTGTAATCGTACACAAAAAGTAAAAATATGAAGTTAAATAAAGATTGTGTTTCTTTGATAAACACCCGGTTTTTATTTGAAAAGATTAATAAACTTTACAGTAATTATTTAATCAGCAAACGTTAAAATTTTAACATTCCAACCGCATGACTTTATTTAATGGGGGAAACCATTTGAAACGTATGGAATCATGGCAATTATGCAACAAAGCTAGAAACGTTTTTGTGAATCAGTTGGGAAGTTTATGCTATATTTGACTGTGCACTCTAGAGTCTAGAGAATTGATTATGGTTCGGGTACAATTATGAATTATGGAAAAGGACTTGCAATATAGAAAGCAAGACCTGATTTATTAGGATTCAATTTAAAATCATTTTCCCACGAAATTATCCCAGTAACAATAGCCTAAAGTTAATTTCGGAAAATACCAAAGCAATTATGGATTTGTGTCAACGTAAACGTAAACTTTAACCTTAAACTTTTTTCAATCGAAATCTTTCCGCAAATCGGGACCGGTGAAGAAAAATAAAACCATTTTTGAATGCCCTCAGAACGTCACGTTTGCCAACAATTAGCAATTAAGGAGACGCCGCTCCAACTGAACGGAATGGATGAACGAATCAGCAGGGCGTTAAAAAAAAAACAGAAGCCAAGGGCTATCATTAAAGTAGCAAAGTAATCTTTGGAAAACTACCGCGATAAGAACGATTGCATAAATTTCAAGAAAACTTGAACACGTCTGGCCACCCGCGTCACAAAGTGATATTTGGGGTAGTTCAACTTGTTTTACCGGAAAACAGTTTTCGCTACCTCCAAATTCGCTTGTAGATTTGCCTGTATTGACAAAGTGTATAGACTACACAAGAAAGCTCACTCCATACAAGTTTAGCCTCCGCCTGTAGATTTGTATGTACATACATATTGATTCTCTTGTGTATCTACAATATAATGTGTAGTCTATACTATTGGTCAATACATACAAATCTACTGGCAGAGGGGAAAGTTCTATGGAGTGATCGCTCTTGTAAAATATCAATCCTCTTTGGTTGTGGCTTATTGTTACGCTCCGCACTACAGGGGAAGACAACACAAATCATAGCCTCGAAGGAATTCGAACCCGTGACTAATCGCCAGCATGAGATATCAGACTGACGCCTCAATGCACTAAACTACCGGCCTCCCCAACATAATACTTAATTGCCCTAACGCCTTGTGGGGCATAGCACGTCAACTGTTACATGTCGCTCAGTTGACGTTTCATTGGCATAAACTAGTTTCGGAGAATGCAGTTGCCAGCATGCACCTCCAACATACTGACATTTGAAATTTTAAGGGTTAATATAGTATTCTGTAATAAAAAAAAAATCGTACCAATACCCTACTCCGAGTATCATACTAGTTTGCCAAATATAAGATACTTCACAAACTTTTCGATTTTGCGATACTATCTACACTACATACATACATATTTCGCAAACTTTTTCTCACTGAATAGAAAAAAAAATTACTAAAAAACACTTAAAAACATGTTGCACTGAAAACGCATTACATTTGGCAAGAAGCATAGGAAAGACCAGAAAATAGAAGATATCTGTGCAACAGCAAATACGTACGAAATTGCACTAAATTGCAAGAAGCAAGTGCAACGAATAGCAAAAGGGTGGGAAAAATTGCAAATGAACTGAAACGCGTCGCAGCGCAGCAAACGGAAAGCATAGGCATGGATTTTTCTCAAAATTGCATTCATGCCGGCAGCGACAACGAGTGAGCAATAGGCCTTGTATGCCGACTGTCGAGTGCAAGTTATGCAATGGCATTGTGAGTTGCAGTTGCAATTACGTTCACTCTACACAACTAAGTCTATCTATGTATCTATCGACCGCTACACATTAGCACATACTCGTCTTAAAGCTTCCACATACAAATTGTAAGTGCACTCGGCTGATTCTTGTTACACGGTCCATGCACATGCATTGTACAATTCTAGCCCATGTCTAATGGGGGGAAAAAAGAAGTAGGAAAAATTGCAACTTTAGGCAAGATGCAATCTGGCCTTTTAGGCCTATACAACAAGCATCATCCACGATGATTCACTCGCCCTATTTTTCATTTGGTCTTTCTAACATAAAATATCTTTTTCCGACTTGGCAAAAGTCGCCATCGACAGTGTTTTTCCCAAGGGTTGAGTTCATCTTGTAATGAGAATTCGTGCAAAAATTTTACGTAGAGCATGTTTGGTGGCAATAGACATGCACGAATGCATTGCGTGAAAGGGTAATCTAATCACGGTTTATAGATAGGGTCAAACTGTCGGTGATTTCGAGTGTGTGCATATAATTGCAAACCTTTCGCCGGTTTTTGCGAGAAGTAGCAAGTACCTCACCTTACTAGAGTGGTTGAAAGGCCAAGGATAAGTATCTATGGACTACCGTTCAACGGACTGAAAGGCTGTTGTTGTTGTCGGTCTTGCTTTATGTAATTTTATCCACTTAATCAATGGGTTCCTCTCAAACCTAATGAATATCATGTTGGAGGCTAGGAATGGAATTAATAAGGTGAAAGAAATACAAGATAACAGAGCAATATTGACGAAAAACTTCTCACTGAAGATAATTCAGTGGTAGGATCAACATTGTCATAACGAAAACAACATTAAGATAGAACATCAATAAAATCAATTACGAAGCGTTGGTGTGTTTATGTTGAAGCTGCAATAAACGATTAGAGCGATCGCTGAGATTAGCTCTAATCTTAGACCAGAGCAAAAAAATGGAGAAAAATTTCCAAACTTTTAGAATCATTATCTCGAAAAGTACTAAAAACACAGAAATCTTATTTAAATGTGTTAACATTTTAGCAAATTTTAAAGATAAAAATTACTTTTTTCCTTCTAAAGCCCGGCACACACTTGCGTTCAAAATCCAAATTTTCCCCGGACGAATCCAAAATTTCCCTGTCAAATCCATACATCGACCGGTGAAATTTTGGATTCGACGCGGGAAAAATAGGATTTTAGACGCATGTATGTGTCCACCTTTACGCTTACTTTAGCTTACAATAGTTGGCACAAATATTTTGACAAATGAAAAAAACATACATTTTTATTTTCATTTCAAAGGTATTAAAGGTTATTATATTATACATTTCTCACATATACTTTAAAAAATGTGAATAACCAGAAATTTCATAGGTTGGCATAATTATTTTGACAAGTGGCGTTTGAATGAAAATATGGGTTAATCAACATTTAAGTTAGGTAAAAACTAAAGCGTTAATGACCTTTTGAAGTCGTCTCGCTACAGAATCTACAAGGGATTGAACAATGTTAGGAATAACCTCGTTCCAAAGGCGAGTGACGTCGGCAATGGTTTCCTCTCTCTTTATTATTCTTTATTATTAATGAAACCCCTCTCTTACGTTTAATATATGCCCATACATACATCTATAATTTAACGATGAACCGATAAGTCAATATTCAATACAGTTCAAATACCGCTTTCAGGTGTTAATAGTCGTGTTCTTTTCACCCAGACAAAGGTGCATTCCCATACAAAACGACTGACCGGTCTATGATTCAGGTCTCGTATTAGATCACATCTGGATCAGAGTGGAAAGTGAATTGGTTGAATGCCAATTTCTTTCTAGGCAATTGGCCCTCTATACTTTTATATACTATACTCAGCCCACAATTAGCTCCACCGATTTATCTGTACGCCGGCTGTTTGAGTTCGCTTGTCACTGATCCAGTCGTTCGATTCATACTGGAACTTTTGTACAATTGTCTCGAACACGATCAAAATCATGGACTTATAGGTAAGGTTAGGTTAAAGGGAAAATACCTTAAAGAACAATTTCACGTATCATAAAAAGTGACTTGGGGTTGGGTGCTTATCGTAGATCTACCGGGCATTTACTAACAGATTCGTTAAAAAAAAATAGAGTGGAAAAATCAAAACGATTACTTTGCCGGTACGCAAACCAAGAACACCGTAAAATTTTGTTTACGGACGAAAAAATTTTTACTGTCGAAGAAACATTTAATAAATAAAACGATAGGGTTTATGCTCGCAGTGCCAGAGAAGCTTCTCAAGTTGCCCAAAAGGTTCAAAGAGGTCATCATCCAGCCTCAGTAATGGTTTGGTGGGGTGTTAGCTACAACGGGGTGACAAAGTTGCATTTTTGTGAGAAGGGCGTCAAAACGTCTGCCAAAATTTATCAAGAAAGTGTCCTTGAAAGTGTAGTGAAACCTCTCAACACGTCATTATTCAAAAATCAGCCTGGGAGTTTCCAGCAAGATTCTGCACCAGGTCATAAGGCGAAGTCAACCCAAAAATGGCTTGAAGAAAATGTTCCAGATTTTATTAAAGCTGAAGATTGGCCTTCCTCTAGCCCAGATCTGAATCCGCTGGATTACGAATTATGGTCTGTCTTAGAGCAAATGACGTGCTCTAAAAGACATTCTAATATCGAATCCTTAAAGAAGTCTCTTACACATGCAGTCGCCAACTTTCCGATTGAAGTCGTGCGTGCTTCCATAGATAAGTGGCCAGCTCGATTAAAGGCTTGTGTAAAGGCAAAAGGCAATCACTTCGAATAACTTGTTGCAATTTCCGTTGTTGACAATGCATTTAATAAATAAACAATGATTTCTTAACATATAACACCTCTTTTATTGAACAGTGCTTCAAAAAGTTAGTAACAGTATTTATGGCTAGACTAGGTATAACCCAACAACGGTCGACCAAGACCTAATCCGCGAACCATCCGGAGCGAAGAAGGAATCTATGGAGCTGACTGACACTCATCTCCTTCAGGTCATCTAAATCAGTGAAGTATTGGGACTACCAAGATAAGTTCAGTGTAAATGAAAGGAGCACTCCTCCTCATCTCCCAAACTTCTGCGATAATCATTGTGCGGCATTCGATGTCTACTGGCATGATCTCCAATGAGGACAATGTGCCTTCCATCCAACAACATCTATTCTGAAGAACAATTAGGATTCAGTCTAGGCCACATTTACCTGGTAGCATGGCATGTATTGCTAATATTCCATCTGATGATCGCCCTTACAGTTGTAGCAACCTTTAATACCAATTTACAAGCTACCAGAGGCATCTTTATGTTACGAAAATATTCGCTGATCACGCTGGTACCCCACGAGCCAGCTCATCCGCTTCACAGTTTCCGATAAACCCGCTGTGACCTCGAATGAAACAAAGAATAATGTTGAAAAAGCTTCCCATTTCAAGGATTGAGGTACGACAGTCAACAACTGTCTTCGAGTTAGCCGCAGTACTATATAATCATTCGATTTACATCTAAATTACATACGCCTGCCCCAACCTTCATTAGTCATGGAACCGTCAGTAAAACTTCTTATGGTTTCAGATTCTAGAAATGCGCTATCTGCCCACTCCTCCCCCCGAAAAGGGATCAGGTTTTTAAAATTTTTAGATGTAGTCCTTGACTTCAGGAACATCAAAGCTGACCGGTGCAACCGAGTGTTCTGTGGTGGACGTGGTCTACTGACCTGTTTCACTAAGGCCAATGGTCACATTTGCAGTCACCTGTTTGGCAAAAGTGTCCAAATGAATCAGATTTAGTATAGTTTCAAGAGCCGCGTTGGGTGTACATAGTTCTAAGAACTTCCGTGATTGCTGCACATGCTAGCCCTTGAACTGTTCCCAATAAGTTTCTTTCTTCGCGATGATAAGTGCCGCCTATCAACACCGGTGTATGATAAGCGAAATCAACACATAGAAAACCACCTTCGGTTGTGGGACGCACGAGTACAATCCAACAGTTGCCTTAGTAAGGCCACCAGCACAGTTCCTTATCTAGAATGAGCCCAAGGAATTTAGATTTCTTCAATGAGAAACAAACCTTGTACCCTCCGTCAACGGTGGTTCAAAACGAGTACCCTGTATTTCCTGATAAAAGAAGTTTCGTTTTAGTCGGATCCACTCTAACCCCAGCCACTTTTCTCGAATATAAAGGGGCCTTCAAATCACTAAGATCGCAAAGCAACTTACCCGAGATGGCAATTGCAATGTCATCCGCGAATGCAGTGGTTTCGACTTTGAATGCCAATTCTTCCAGATCCAAGCAGCTTATAGACCGTCAGATTCCAGGGAAGGGGAGAGAGACTACCACTTTAAGGAGTTCCCTGCATACATGCCTACATGCAGAGGATGTGTCCAGATTTGTGCAGCAGCATGTTAATAAGAGAGAGTGCAACGGTGATATCCGCCGGTTTTATGTTGTTAAAAGCGCTTTCGATATCTTGGAAGGCGACCAAAGTACTCCTTCTATCCAAGAGATTTTTCGATGTTACCTACCGGAGAGTATAGTGCTGTATCCGCTGATATTCCCTTCCAGTAGGCATACTGGGAGGCAGCCAGCAGATGTGTAGGAATGGACTCATTGTCCAGTGGTATTTGATATGGGCTTAACCTTTAAGATTATCAACAACTCACTGACTCATTCATTCAACGCGAGCTTGAAACATTGGGTTCGCAGAAGGCAAAGTTACATTGTTTTACTTCGTATAAAAAAAACTGTTCACGAAAGAGAGAGAACGGGGGGGGGGCGTATTTTCAAATTTGCAAGATATTGATGCGCCCATGCCCCTAGAGGGGTCACGGCAATTAACAAAAACGCCAAAAGGGGAAACAATTGTTAGGCAAAACGACACCTGGAAAATATTATTTCATTCCTTTCTAGAAAGGATTTCTCAGTCAATATTTGTTTGCGAACCTCTTATTGTATTGTACTTTGGAGTGCTGAATATGAAGGCACTCCAAAATACAATATGTTCAAAAACATACAAAAAATCATATCGCCTTCAAAATTTTACATACCCATTTCCATTTTTAACTCATGTCCCTGGAATAAAATATAGATTAAGGCAACGTTTAGAAGACGCGGTTTCACGGCCGCACATCGCTGTATATAAAGGCATAAAGGTGTGTTTTGCTAGGCATACGATCGTCCCACATTGTTTGCGATTAGCGATCAACCCATAGAACACGGAGCACTATTGTGTATATATTTTTCATCGTCGCCTGCGATCGACGCAGAGTGGTGCCTAGCCAAATGCACCTTAAAGCGGCAGCGGCGCCGTGGTTTACAAATATATCGTTTTAAATGGAAGCTCGCTGCTCACCTTGCCGCAGCGACAGCCGCCGCGGTTTGTTTGATTACTATCCCGTCCACGACGACGTTCGTGGCCATGGATGTGCAGGAGGTGCATGCTGGCAACTGCATTCTCCGAAACCAGTGTTTATACCGTCGAAACGTCGACTGGACCACATGGAACAGTTGACGCGCTATGCCCCACAAGGGATTAGGGCAATTGAGAGAGAGAGAGAGAAAAATCTGTCTTGGAATAAATCTTACTATCATAGCAGTCTCATTGTGAATCTACAATAATTTCACTTAAAATTATAAAGCAAATTATCCGAAAGTCAATTAAAAAACATTAACCGAAGTGGTCGAAGACTCAAGTTTGTCCCCCCCCCCCCCCCAACTATGATTAACACTCACACTATGACATACACATGTGGTGCTGGACGGAACGGATCTACTCAACGCTTACAGAAAATTATGCACTTTGATTACCACATAGTGCCCGATTACATGTCGTGCATGGGAAATTTCAGCTGGAATTTGTAATGTACGAGTATCTAAAATGCATAGAGGTACAATGTGAAGAGAGGAAATGATGGCGGCGCTATTAGCTATAGTACAGACCATGCAATCATATCAAAGTATCTCTAGGTGTGCAATCATCGGTGCATGGCTCAGACGGAAATGAATTTCAAATTGTCTGACTAACAAACAAGCTAAGCTCTCTTCTCGACGGCTAATGAGATATTAATGTGATTAAATTGCTCGAAAAGGATTTCAAACTAATAGCATTTAAAGGAGTCGCTACTTCATTTACGTGTGCTATTGAGTTTATTGAACCCTGCGACTCTTGTAATGTTAGCAATTGTAATTACGTGTCTTGCAATATCATCCTTTATAATAATGTCGATGAATGTAATTGTATGAATAGCGCAGTGAGTTGGTGACATGGATGGCACTTGTGTATGCACCATGCATTTACATATACTCCGACGAAGCTTATTCCAAGCCATGGTTGTGAAAGGAGGAGAGAAAGATAGCTGTAGTCTGAATGGCTGAGTCAGACCAAAGTGTCTCAGGTCAGTAGGGTGTCATGAATTACGTAGTCTGCCCTGCGACATAGTTGTGTCAACTCTGGCATGTTATGAACCACCTCAAGCAGCTATCACCGAGGCCACCCCTGGATAGGGTTTAGCGATGGGCCAACAATCCATCCTTGTGAAAAATACTCCATGTCAAGAAACCTGGAACAAAGCCTCAGATTGGACGGATCAACAACGACGACCACGCAAATGTCGCGCTCGGTGGCCGTGATCGTTCGGTCACCGCTCTACGATACTAATCTAGAGATCGGAGATCAAATCTCGGTGCGATCAAAAACTTCCTGTGAGTACTAATAGAACTCTCACAGTGCTCCGAGCTTGTCAGTATAAAGACGGCGCGGATAGGAGGTGCATGCTAGCAACTGCACTTCCGTAGATATGCAATTGAAACATCAACAAGGCATAGAAATGCTAAAGATGTTGACGCGCCTATGCCCCTGGAGGGGTCAAGGCGATTAGAAAGAGAATCAAGAATCAGGACGTCAGCACAATCTAACGTCAACGTAGGGGCCCTCAGCATCGAATTCGTAGACGACTTCACACACCTGGGTAGCAACCTGTCAAAGGGCGCCAGGGAAACTGACGAAATCAAGCGACGCATACAGCTAGAAAATAAGACTTTCTACTCGGTCCTCCCCATAATGAAATCGAACCATGCGCACAGAAACACGAAGCTATGTATGGCTGCGGAACCTGGACCCTAACCCAAACCTCCAAAAATATGCTAAACACATTCGAACTTCCGTTCCGTTCGTTCGGCGAATTATCGAAGCAGTTTACGACCGTGATGGATGAGCCATCCGGTACAACCATGAGTTGTATGAAATGTATGATGAGCTGGATGTTTCGAAAATCGCCAAATTAAAACGTCTTCAATGGGCAACGCATGTACAATGAATGAATGATGTTCGCATGCCTAAAAAAAGTAATGAACGGACGACGAGTCGACGGAGCGTGGCTGCCAGGAAGACCGCGAGTTCGTTGGGAGAGCTCAGTGTATGCTGACGCCGAGCTTCTTCCAAGATTGGAGGACGCGGTCATGTGACTGAGATAATTGGAGGACAACGATCCAGGCGGCCAGAGACCGACGTCGGGCTGTTGCGCCACGATGATGATGATGATGAGTCGCACATTGGCATACTTCATCCAGAAGGACAATTTCAGTGACGACCAACAAGTAACAAAATACACATACATACATATCTTCAGTGTAAGTATGTATATGCTTTACGAAATATTTATGATATCCAATGCATTGCCAATAAACATTTATCTAGAATTACCATTTATTTAACTTTCAAGTTGTACATATTCTAAATATAGTGATACAGTAAATTGCATTGCCTTCAATTTAAGTCATATTGCTTCCTAATAGCTAGTCTAGAGGCCAGCTTGTTTCACCGCATAAACACATTACAAACAAACTCGTTGGCCATTTGTAGAGTGCAGCAGTATTTGCCTGGCTTTTCAGTTGTGAACATTTCAAGGCGTCGTCGTTTGTATCGGATTTGGTTATGTTGCCTTTCATTCGATACACAGCATGCATGTGCAATGTGATAAACACACATTAGGCAAAATACGGAAAATTGTAAACATTGTAACCATAACAATAACTCTTTTTTATGAAAACGAAATAGAGTAATGTTGAATAATTTTCTGTCCGTGGATAAGTGGACAATTGTATTGCCTATCAAAAGTCAAGAAGCACTGGCTGCGTTTTTCTTGACAGTGAAGATCAAGTGCAGAATAACAATCGCATGCATTACACTAACAACCTGCTCTATCCAAAACAATTTTGTTAGTCTAACGCGTGCAATTGTTGTTCTGCTCTGATCAGGACTGTTGAGAAAAACTCAGACTATCGCAGTGAGTTCCAAGGCCGCGACTGAGCGACTTGCGTCTGCGACCGTGAAAAAAACTGTCATAACGGAGCACTATTCGTGTATATTTTAAAAGTTTAGGGGACCGTCGAAAGCAGATTAGTTGTACGACTGTACTTCCACGTAAAACACACACGAATATTCGAATATTGCTCCGTTACGATTGTTTTCTTTTCAGTCGCAAACGCAAGTCGCTCAGTCGCCGCCTTGAAATTCACACCTTTAAGGTGCGTTTTACTAGACAAGTCGAACAAGGACAGTAGGGCGAGGATGACTGAAAAATTTCGTTATAACCACTTTTTCTCGACTGAACGAAGGGTGCTTCGACGAATTTTCAGAGTAGTTTGCGACCGAGATGGATGACGCATCCGGTACAACCATGAGTTGTATGAACTTTATGATGAGCTGGAAATTCCGAAAATCTTCAAACTACAACCACTTTAATGGGCACAGACAGAGCATGTACAACAAATGAACGATGTTCGCATGCCTAAAAAAGTAATGAACGGATAACGCATCGACGGAGCGAGACTGCGAGGAAGACCGAGAACTCGTTGGGAGAGCTCAGTATATATTGACGCCGAGCAACTACTGGGCTTCCAAAATTGGAGGACGCGGCCAAGTGACCGAGATTATTGGAGAACAACGATCCAGGCGCCACGATGATGTCATCATACCATACAGTTGACAGCTGAGTGCAAATCAGTTGGCTGGGAAAGAAAATAAGAAATTTTCGAGCGGAATTTCAACTATCGTGTCAACTTTTTATCTTCGTGTTTTCCCGCCCCACGCGTTTGTATTGGGGTATTGAACAATTTTGCAGCAGCAAAATAAGTAGTAAAATACCTACTTCATAAATGTGCCATTTTTTTCCAGAGATACGTCTGAGGTCGGGGTGAGAATTATTATTGGATACAGCTTCCAAATTATACCATATAAGGGCAAATTAAATAAACACTCAAATCTCTCTCAAATACCAGAACTCTTGATCCTTTGGTCACAAATAACGCGAGGATAATAGGCCCGTTCTTTTCATTTGAACAAAGATCAAGAGTGAAAAGAACGGAACGGATCATACGCACGCGAACTGTTTACAAATTATTCGCAAGGGAGCGAATTGCAGACTATAAACCCACACACCTCTGCACCAAACACACCGTCACGATCTAGAAAATGAGATGATGCTAAAGGTAGAAACAAATTGCTGTCACGTCAGGTGAGCTCGCATGCTGTCATGTGCTGTCTCACGTCACGTAATATCATGCTTAGTAGCACACTGGTATCACGGCTTGCCAAAAAGGCTTATCATGTTGTTATGTAGGTGTACAACTTTGCTTCCGCCGTTTTCCGACAGACGGCTGCATCGGTGAGGGCTGGTCAAAATACGTAGTTCAAAAGTGTCACAAAGTGAGTTTGGACGTCTGTGAACATATCGACATCCCCGCATTGGTAAAAGTTGTTCGCATTTTTAATAAGATTCGCGATTCAAAATGTCTGTTTTCGAGCCAAGTTCTCGTCATTTGCCGGAAGTTTTGATCTTCTGCTTCCATTTGAAAAAAAAACTGCAGCTGAGGCTCATCGAATGCTCTCAGATACTTACGGTGAGGTTGCTCTGAGTGACAGAACATGTCGTGAGTGGTTTCAACGTTTTAAAAGTGGCAACTTCAATGTCGAGGACAAGCATGGTGGTGGGAGAGAAAATTTTTTACAAAGACGACGAATTGGAAGCACTGCTCGATGAAGATTCGTGCCAAACGCAAGAAGAATTAGCTGAATCCCTGGGAGTTACTCAGCAAGCCATCTCGAAACGCCTCAAGGCCATGGGCATGATTCAGAAACAAGGAAATTGGGTTCCGTACGAGTTAAAACCGAGAGATATTGAACGGCGATTATTTGAATGCGAACAATTGCTTCAAAAGGCAGAATCGGAAGGGATTTCTACATCGTATCGTAATCGGCGACGAAAAATGGATACGTTACGATAATCCTAAGCGCAGAAAGTCATGTGGAATGCGCGGACATGCCTCAACGTCGATGGCAAAACCGAATATTCACGGCGCCAAGGTTATGCTTTGCATTTGGTGGGACCAGCTCGGTGTGATATACTACGAGCTACTAAAACCGAATGAAACTATCACAGGAGGTCGGTACCGAACGCAATTGATGCGTTTAAGTTGAGCATTAAAGGAAAAACGACCACAGTACCAAGAGAGACACGACAAAGTCATCCTCCAGCATGACAATGCTCGACCACACGTTGCAAAAGTGGTCAAGACATACTTGGAACCCCTGAAATGGGAAATCTTGCCCCACCCGCCGTACTCCCCAGACATCGCTCCTTCCGACCACCATATGTTCCGTTCCAAGGCGCACGGCCTGGCTGATCAGAATTTTCGTTCGTACGAGGAAGTCGAAAAATGGTTCCAATCATGGATCGTGTGGAAAGACGCCTCCTTTTTCCGAGATGGAATCCGAAAATTGCCGGAGAGATGGGCGAAAGTTGTCGCTAGCGATGGACAGTACTTTGAATAATACATCTGTAAGTACATTTTGACAATTAAGCTTTTAATTCCAGGAAAAAACGGCGGAAGCAAAGTTGTACACCCAATAGAAACCAGTATTATCTGTCTTATATCTGAAGCAGTGCGAACTAAGCGTAATATATCTATATTACTTTTTCAACGTATAGTATAGTAAAATTACTTTTATCAGCATCCAATAAAGATATACTATACCAGTCAGATCAGCTAATGTCGATTGGAGCCTGTTGACATCGGTGTTGAATGATTGTACTACAATCATTCAACACCGATGTCAACAGATTGTACAAATTAGGAACAATTGAATTTGAATAATTTGGTTGTTGATCTTGCATTTCTGCCGTTAACACCAAATTAGTCAACTAAAGTTTAACCAGTGCTTGTTCAAGTTTTGGCAACTTTTTTGTCATAATTGACATGCTCAAAAAGAACACTTCCATGTCATCCAAACATTCTAGACATTTTGATCCTTGAGATTGACATTTTTCTCCATATTTTTTTTCCTGAAAGCAGCACTTTTCTTTAAAATATAAAAATATCGACTTATACCTGTTGATGATTTAAAAAACATGAACATGAACGCGCCGAGAATGTGGTCGTCCAGACTATTCATAACGTGATATCACGTGTGCTGCCAATGGCGTGAGGTGACATCAGTGTGGGTCTGGTGAACTAAAATACATGGAAAAACTTGGACCTCACTTTTGTGACGTGACTTTCCATGATATCATGTGAGCTCACGTGACGTTTTTACCTTAACTCATTTCGAGGCCATGGTCCAGATTGGACTGTTGCGTCAGTTATTTATTTAGGGGCAAATAAGTTGACTTTCAACCGTCCACTTTCAATTCTGATCCAGATGTCATTCCTACAAGACCTGGATAATCGACAGTTGTTGTGTATGGGAATGAGCCTTTTGATCCAGCGAAAAGAACGCGGCTAGTGTTCAAAAGGGGCGAAATGACAATACCTACAACTACTAAATTAGGTTTCATAATAATTCCCGCATCTGTGCACTTTACCTAAGCCATCGACTGTAAAATGTGAAAAATATTCTACTTGATTGTACTCTATGCTACTATGTACATATTTATTACGCATTCCTATATTTAACCTAGTGTGTAGGCACAACTGAGTTGAAATGCACTAATAGCACCAATCCATTCAACAACAATAGATCCATCCACAGAATCTTCAGCTTGCTATCGCCTGACATCCATGTTGGCTTCAAATAATTTGCAAGCATAAATTGATGGAGACATTTATTCTGTTTATCTATAGAGCAGCTAGTAGGCATCGCGCCACCCAGTAGTAAATGTGGTGTGGAGCTGCTCTCCCAATACGACAAACGACACATTAAGTGGCGGCGATTGATTGGGAGCCTATATAATATACAACTCTGTTTTTTTTTTCTTCCTTGCCCTTTCATACCACTCTGTGGCTTCGCGTTGCTCTGCCTGTGGTGTTGGCACTAACTTTAATCTTTATTTTTATTTATACAACTCTGTATAAATAAAGATTTGTGTATCCTGTGTGGCAGGCAACACTAAACAAAAATCGACCCCATCAGTGTCGCGGTGGCATTGTAAAAGCATGAAAAGCTTCACTGAAACGCGTGGGAAACTTACCGAGACACTCGACCATCTCCAAATGGGTGCACCATACACGGCCGCCCCGTAGCCTGCTCCCTTGATCAGAAGTCAGAACGTTTCGTTCCGTATTGTCAATGACCTCGTGTGCATCTTCGCTTAGTAAGCAGCATTTGTGCTTTGACTCCAAACTGCACCAGCTCGCTTGTTATTCGTCACATGCTATAGCAAGCTGGCCCCAATGATAGATACTTCACTCAATATGCGCTGCTCCCCTGTACATATCTGTTCCTAAAAGGCACCGCAAAATCGCACCGTCAGCCATAAAAACAACTTGAATATACGTCGGCTCAAGTATGTGCGAGATTGCAGAAAAAAAATAGAATAGCAAAAAATACACTAGGGTGAGAGAAACGACGCGGGCGCAAGAAGAGGGTGCATTTTTGTAAAATAACAAAGCCATGTACATACATACGAGTAGTACGGTAAAATAAAATTTAAGCTAGAAAAAATTAGCCTAAGTCAATTTGATTTTTGTTTTATTATCTAAAGTGGTCGAAGAGTCTAAAATTAATTTTGCTACAAAAAAATATTGGTCGGAAGGATACGGAAATGACGGAAAAAGGGGGGGAGATGCGAAATAGGCGCACAAATGCTGAAACTGCATAGCACTACATTGTCAATCTGCGGGGGCCGCCGCGGTTTACAAACGGCTGCCGCTAGGGTTTGTTGAACGGTTTGTTTCATTTAAATTCAATGTTAATTTGTAAACCGCAGGTGGCCCCGCAGCTTCTAAATTCGGCCTTAAACGATTGATATTAAACTTGGTAGAAATATTGTCCATGATGTTAGTTATCTATGGCAGTTATTCAATTCTCCCAGGGTCAAACAAGGACCGGTAGCGCAGTGTGTTGAGGCATCAGTCTCATGTTTGACTACCGGCGTTTCGGGTTCGAATCCCGTCCACGACGATGTTCGTGGCCATGGATGTGCAGGAGCGCAGGAGGTGCATGCTGGCAACTGCATTCTCCGAAACCAGTTTATGCCGATGAAACGTCAATTGGGCCACATGGAACAGTTGACGCGCTATGCCCCATAAGGGGTTGGGGCAATTAAGAGAGAGAGAAACAAGGAAGCACAGGTGGGTAATAGCTGATATTGGAGGAATTAATGCTATACCTATATATACTTTTATTAACTTGCTTTTAAAAATATGGAAATTTTTATATGACTCCCAACACGCCTATAGTCCATTAATCAAAATTGGACTCCCGCTTTTTTCGCCCTTTTCGTGCCCTTCTAACCAATATTTTGTGTAGCAAAATGAATTTTGGAGTCTGCGGCCACTACAGATTAAAAAAAAAAACAATTGGCCTTAGATTAATTTTATCTAGCTCGAGCAAGGATACGAATATTTTTATCGCACTAATACTGCAGGCTATAATATCGGAGATGCACGACATGCGACTCTCATTGACAATTATTTAGATTGGTTAAGGTCTGTGACTGATAAGAGGATCCATCTACAGTAGAACCCCGCTTAACCGAACTTCGCTCAACCGGAACCCGATTTAACCGAAAGGGGCAATTAGATTTTTTTTTTAATTTCGAACTCATAAAATGTATATACGGTAGCGCGATATAGCTGCTCGTAAGCGTTGCGATATGAAGATTCAGACAAAAATATCAGATTACTTTAAAAAATAATTAACATAATGTATCCAAACAATCATCTTGTATTAAACTTCTTGTCGTACGAAGTGTTTTATTGACCTTTTCATTACAGTTAGCTGTTACCACGAATTAACCGAAATTTTCGTTACCCGAAATGACACCAGCCCCCTTTACTTCGGTTAATCGGGGCTCTACTGCACGTACTAATGGTATACAGTACAGTAAAGGTCGCTCAAATCATGTTATTCCCTTTTTCGCTGAAATTCTTGGAAAAAGTTCGAGTTGGCTCAGATAATAACAAATTATGTGTATCTTGTCTAGAAATAGTGAAAACTTTTCAAAGAAATTCATTCATTTGGTGGAAATATCGTAATAAGCAAGAAAGTGGAATTTGAGTGAACAAATGGGGGGAAAAAACGTGCGAAAAAAAAAAACAAAAGCAATATTTTGGTTTTCGCGCTAGAAATAAGTGAAAGTATGGTAGTCAAAATAAATTATAAGTAGAGGTTGGAATTGGATCCATTGCGGGGCTGAAATTTGAGACTCACCTTACAAGGAAGTGTGAAAGTCCATTCAGAAATTCGGTTTGTAATTTAAGGAGCAGTGAAAAATGCAAGTTGTTCTTACCTGAAATGAGAAAAAAGAATCGAATTAGTAGTGTTTTAGAGAATTGATTAGATAAAATATATCTACATATAAAAATTTGTACAGCCTGCCGCCATTTGAAGATTCAAATTCCAAGAAATCCATAATACCCAGCACCAGAGCACTTCATAAGAAGTTTCTCCAGATCCCATTCCATTAGCTAATGATGGGACTTGGGCCATCAAGAAAAAGATCTAAATAAAAGCCGTGACTACTATGTACTATAATACAGTACAAAAACAACTGAAAATACAGGAAGCTATAAGTCACAGTCTACAAAAGGGCAACATCACCGTGCCGCTTATTTGGTCGCTGCCCAGGGGAGAAGAGTCAAGAGTCAAGTTTTAGTGCTCACTGGGCAAATAATTAAAAATAACGTACTAAGCGTTCGTTCTCTTGTTGGCGGCGATCAGCAAAACGTTTCTGTTCTATTTGTTTCATCAAGCCGCCTTTCTTTAGCGTGTCGTCTTACCTTTTAACGTAAAGTGGCACATATTAATTTCAATCACGTTTGTGTCCCGTGCAATTATTGTTTAGCTGCTGTTGCGCCTAGTGTGATGTCAATATGCTTTGTTTGAGTGATGAGTTGCCCAGAATAAGTTTTTTTATGCCGTTGAAAATGTGTAAAGGTATAGACTCCAAATAGAGAAGTTCGACTGAGGACGATATTTTGTTACTGGTTTTTAATGCAAATCTACTCTTTACAGTCATAGTTTATAGGGCGTCACAAATGATTCTCAACATGGTTACCCATCCCTGTCAGGAAGAGATTCATTTCCCTGGAGTTTAGAAGAGAAACCACTCTTCCTCTTTGAGGTTAGTTGAGTTTTTTTCCAAGAAAGGTCCCTTTTTATTTTAATTTAGGGGGGGGGGGGAGGGAGGGGGGTTTATTCCTTCGAAAACTACCGATAAACAGAGAACTGATTACCCCGTTATTTCCGACAATTGAGCTGGTAGGACAGAGAATTGTTGTGTTGAAGTGTTTTCGAGGGCACCTCATCTCTGATTTCTCTTTGCGAAAAAGACGGGGCGTAGCTTCTTAGATACTTAGTTAGATAGATAGTTAGTTTAGAATTCGAACGGCATATAAAGCATCAAGAGGAAAATTAAATCCTTAGTACAGATACAATCGGACAAGTTTAGAATTCGAACGGCATATAAAGCATCAAGAGGAAAATTAAATCCTTAGTACAGATACAATCGGACAAATTTCCTTTAGGCAGCAGAATCATTTTGTATGTTTACTATTCCAAATAATTACACAAAACGAACATTTTATTGTTAATTAATAGATTCGTTCTTAGAAGGCAGAACTTTTTGAGTTAGAATTAACTCCACACTTTCCCGGAAAGAACCATAGAAGCTGGAGCCCCACAGGGATCACGACTTTCCCCAATATTATATTCAATATATACGGCAGACATCCCGCATTCAGCTCTTTATGCAGATCATGCACGCATCTTCTACACTGCAACAGCTACAGATAGTAACAGTAACTTCAATGCTCCAGGAACGTATAGACATACTGATGGATTACTTCCGGAAATGGAAAATGCAGACTCCAACCCAGGAGACTGAGCAACAAAAACCGATCGCTAATTTACAAACAAACCATACCAACAATACCAACAGTCGGATTAGATATGATACTCGGCTTACTCCCGTTGGATATCATTGGCGAACAACTGGCGGCAAACATGGCTCTACGCCTTCGTGAGGCAGGCCAGTGAGCTGAGAGCGGGACACTCCACTGTACTTGACAATCTGAATCTCCCAAGGGCGACGGACTACATTTCTCCAAGATACCAATTTGGCAAAGACTACACTCGTCTCATTTCTTCGAGAAGTCTATGGTTGGGAGACGCGGCCTCCACCACCGAACCCATGGCCATCTATACAGATGGCTCTAAGACCGACGACGGGGTCAGGATAGGCATATACTCGGAGGGACTGGGGATCAACCTATCACTCGGTCTCCCGTACTTTTACAGTATCTTACAGGCGGAGGTTACGGCTATCTCGGAAGCTCTGTCCTTTCTAGGCAGTCACGTCATTACTGTGACGGACATTACTATTTATACGGATAGTCAGGCGGCGATTCGTTCACTTGAATCCGTCTTGATGACATCTAAAAGAGAGATGACTGGCTTCTTCAATATTACCCTCTGTTAGATTCCGAGCTAAAGTGGCTTTGCGGGTAACTGTAAGGCAGATGAGTTGGCCCGAGAGGGGACAACTGGTGCGGCTGATGAAAGCCGCAAAGACATAAGGATGCCATTTACCCTGTGCAAATTGGCGATTAAGACCGCTACCGTGGATAGGGCTAATGTTAGATGGCTCTGCGGTAATGCATGCCAAACAACAAGGATGATTTGGCCGAAAATTAATCCCCACCGTTCTGTCACATTGCTGTCGTTGAACAGGAAGCACATTGGCAGGGTAGTAGGAGTTATCACAGTGCACTGCCCAATAGGGGAGCATGCCAGGAGATTACATCTTCCTCATCACGACTTCTGTAGGAGCTGTGGCGATGTGGGAAAGAGGAGAACGTTCTGCATCTTCTATGTCATTGTCCGGCCTTAGCTGGTAGGAGAAGAATGTTTCTGGGCTAACGGGTCTTTT
Source organism: Chloromyia formosa (assembly GCA_964017055.1). NCBI lineage: Eukaryota > Metazoa > Arthropoda > Insecta > Diptera > Stratiomyidae > Chloromyia > Chloromyia formosa. Next base: position 34,829,407 of record OZ024815.1, read on the forward strand.
ACGATCTGGATGACCTTAAGGATATGACCGCCACACGGCTCAATCGTTACATCGCCAGCACAGGCTGGTATGAGTATGATACGTAGGTTCAAGTGAAGGTCTGTGTGCTGTGACACATTATGGCAGCCGCTGCACCTAACCTAATCTATACCAAATCTCCAGCACGAAGATAAAGAAACTACAGGTCTGGCAAAAATTTCGCTCTGCGGAGGATATTCAGGATCCAATGGTACATTAGAAACGATGATATACACCATGACCTTCAGATTGACACACTCCGAAAATACATACGAGGCAAAGCTTTAAAGCTTTTTGACAAAATAGACGAACCCTCTAATGATACCGTGGAAATCCTGAGATACTCTACGGGAGGGAGAGAAGTCTACCCTCACCTTAGGAATACCTATATACTACACTAAATTACACCGAGGTCTGATCAAAGCCACATAAAACTTCAATGGTCTCACCGAGCCCACAGTAATAATGGGAGTAAGAGTGTTTAGCACTAGCTTCAAATGCTTACAGCTCCTAGCACTATCTTCTACCCAAAGCAGCTCAGATCAAATTGTAAGTGTAATTGTGTGGTCTTAACCTGCTTTGCTCTGCATGCCTGTTAAAAAAACGCGTCTACTATGAGTAAGTATTTGTACCAATGGGATAAAAACTCTTGAGATTAAGCGATGACAAACGATCCTACCTATATTGACAGCTAATTTCACATAGGAAGACCAAGTTTTACCTTTACTTGGTCAAAAATGCTATGGACTTTCAACATGTTCCTTCGCTTTAATCATCCGGGTTTCAATTTGATCCGCTGTGGTTAAGTTAGCTTTTAGTTATTCATTTTCAAACTATCCAGGGATCTTAGCCGTTCATTCTGATATGAATTCAGCCAGAGTCAATCTGTGGACAATGTACATGCTTCGGACTTTTCCTGCTGGATTAATTTTTTTTTTGCCTTTTATCACAAGAACAACTTTTTTTTGTTCCTTCCTTTTAATTTTTAATTTGGGCTGCTATTATTTGTATTTTTTGTTGATTATTTGCTGTTACTCTCGAAAATCACCGTGATGACGACGATGCCAAGATTTCAGACAATGACCAGCTGGGAAAAAAGATAAACATGAAAAAAAAAAAAACGAATTTCTAGAAAACATAACAGCCGGACGGGTAAAGATACGGAGCGATGGAGCGTTCTGAAAGACGACGAGTTCGTTATAACTATTTTTTTTGTCTGGTCATACAACAGAGATATTAAGGTGAGTTTTATTAGTGTCTGGGTATTCTTTTTTTTTTACTTGTGATAGATGGTGTAAATTCGTTTCTCTTTTTTTATGAATACAAGTCGAGAAAATGAATTCAAAAAGGAGGGAAACTAAAAAGTTAAAGCTAATTATTGTACCACGTTTCGGCGGCAAAGTTCAAGTGCAATTGCATTCAGACTGGAAAATTATTGCTCCATTTCATTTCGTTCTAATTACTCGTAATATGGTAACTGGGATTTATGAGGGAACCTACGATTTGATCTCCGCAGTTATGAATAAAGTTTCCTTCCCAACAGAACAAAAAAAAATCCAATATTAAATTTCCAAAAACTCATTTCCTGGAATACATACTTTTTTCTCGGCGGTTGCATACTTCCTCTCGGGAAATTCTTGGAATTACCCTCACAAGGCAGCTAAGCATCATCTATTTTTGTATGTCCCGACTCCGTAGCCACGACATAAAGATGAAATTTGAAGTGGCCCTTTTTATGGCTTGTTATCGTCTACTCTACACGTTCGACATGCCTGTCTGTTCGACACTCAGTATCTCTGGACTCTTGGCGTATCTTGTGTCATAAATTCAATTTTTAACTTAAGATTTGATATTCTAAATCCAATGACGAAATTCGAGTAGTAAAGTAAGCTGTGGAAAATTATCGTGAAAATATATATGTAGCATTTAAACAAAAAAAAGCGAATACAGTCGGATAAATGCAAAACGTTACAATAGCAAAAATCACATTTGTGCAAAATTTTATATATTTTGGTGACTTCACCTATTTTTCATATAATATTGCCTTTGTAAGTGAAAAGCGCATAAGTGCAAAACATGCTCGAGTGAAATGAAAATGTATGGCAGGCCCATCATAAACACAAGCACATTGCAACGGATGGGTGCAATGGTTTTTCGCATGCGCGTATAGGTCAGAAAAATTAGGTAAATTCTTGGGCCTTAGTGTTTGGACCCAACACATGGGTACATGGCCTAGCGTTTTTCAAGCCGAGGTCCATGCTATTGAGACCCGCGCCAGGGTAATTCTGGAAAACAATAGCCAGATAGCCAATAAGCCCCTCTCTTCATATAAGCTCTCTTCAAACTCGTGAACGAGTGCCATGAACTTCTCCAATGTTTGGCGACCGTCAACCAAATATGTTTGTATTCGGTGCCAGGCATTGAGGGAAATGAAGCAGTGGATGAACTGCAAGGCAAAGCTCATCATCAAATTCTTTCGGGCCGGAATCCTTTTGTGATCTGGGATCAGCTTCAGCTAGAGCAATCATAACGGATTGCCTTAAAAGGATACGACAGCACTACTGGGACAACCTTACCGGACTGCGTGCAATCGAAGGAGTTGATGAGACCCTTCAACTACGTAGATACCACCCGCATGAGTAGAGCCGATCTTAGACTACTTGTGGGTTACCTATCGGGCCAGCACTGGATAAGATTTCATCTAAATAAGATGGGTTTGTGTAACGAGACGGAGCGTTGTCATTGTTTTGAGGATGTTGAGACCACATGTCACATTTTATGTGTATGTCCGGCGATTGCGCGGATGAGGTATACGTTCCTCGGTCAGTTCACCACGTGCCCTGCCGTTATCAGGAAAACTTTTGCAAAAGACCTTCTAGCCTTTGTAGGAGTGGTGAAAGGTATTTTACTTGAATAGAAAAAATAGGCTATGGCACAATAGTCCTCATTTGGTCAAAAATTAATCTCATTTCACCGGGCTATTTTTAATTTTTAGGGTGAAATATTAGCTCCGATTTAGTATTTGCTACAATGTTCTACCTGATGTAACTTTTGAGCTATTACGTTTTTATTAAAGTAATATTGGGTTCACACTAGGGCCCAGATCAATCTGATTTCGGAAATCAAGATGTGGTGAGTTTAAATTTGTATCTGACAGTTTCATATCAAGTGAACCGGCCAGATTAAGCTGAGATCGAGTATTTTGGCCGTAGTGTGAACATAAGCTCGGCTATTTTGCAAAGATTAACTTGTCTGTGTCAAATTGTTACAATTCTGGTTGTATTAATTGGAGTAGTTTCGAATGTTTGATATGTTGTATGAGTTGGCGTATTGTTGGAAAATTAAAGTTTTCTAATTCCCCAACCACCGCGGAGGTTGCCATCTTGAAAAAATCGCTTGTCTGGCTCGTCTCGTTTTTTTTAAATATCTCCTAAATTAGTCTGTTAAAAAATTAGTAAAGATTTTTTAAACTAGAGTAAATTTACAATTTGAGATTAAAACAATACTTCTAGCTGTTATATTTACCGAATTACAGCTTACATCGTTAAAATCGTTAAATAGACATTCGCATTTTTGATTACAATCACACTAAAAACGGGCCAGATATTGGCCACGATAGAATTGAAATTTTCTACTTTTATATAATCAGTTTTTCATTTGGAGCATCCGTTTCAAAGATCTGTGAGCTTTATAATTGATAAAATGTGATTTTTCTAAGCCTTAAAAATTATCATTTTGTGACTATCGATTTCGACTATACAGCTGAATCAAAATTCGAGTTTGAGCAGAGCATTGAACGCATAATTTAACGCTCTTTAATTTACAATTCGCAAAATTTTTCCATCCGAGGAGTTATAGTAAAAATATTAAAGAAAGGTTTAAATTTCTCAGATTTTCACCTGCCAAAAGTTAAGCTCACTGTCGAACTCGAACTCCATGTCGAACATGATACAAGTGGACCGGTTTTCTTCACGTTTATTTGAAGTGTGTGTGTGTGTATCTTGAGCTATTCAGAGGGCATTTGTACCAGGTTAGTGCTCGAATTCGACAGTATATGGTGACACTTATGCGACTGTGCAAACACAGTTTCAATGTATTCAGAATCTACAAAAGGAATTGAAATTATTTCCAAAGATTTCTCAATAATTTCCTATAAAACCCCCAAATTGATTCAATTTTACCGACCTATCTCTGCTCAATACGTATGAAAAACGGATAACTGCAAGTGAAATTTCAGTTTCGTTACCAAAGGGGATCGCACTTACCCATTCTCGACTTATAACGGCGCATAAGTGGAAAAACGGGTAAGTGCAATCAATTTCGTTGTCCACTTATCCGTCCTCAACTGTATATTTAAGATAAAAAAGACTCTATTTTAAATATACTCGTCTATAATAGTACGCATTCAAATATTGCAAAAAAATGCAGCAATGCAAACCAAGAGAATCCAAAAGCTATTTTGCATACAATAAACGGTTCTGTAAAAGAGACAACATTTCATAGCCCCCACCCAACTGGCAACAAAACCTAGCCTCTAGGCAATTTCTAATTTAAAAGTACCGTGACTATGTCGAATGCCTGCAAACGAACTCACAAAATACATTGACCATCTAATATGATCAGACAGAACAAGCGGATATGTGCAATGGGCAATGCACATGCATTGCATCGCGAGCATAGGCACGACTGCAGCCAACCATGAAACCAAGAAGTCTTGTTTGTAGAATGCTAGATATCTTTAGAAGCGTCTTCGCAGTCCCGCCTCGTCCTCCCGGCCGTGGTCAATCGTCAGCATAATATCAGAAATTCTCCGGCGAATTATCCCAATGCATTTTAACACGCAATCAACGTATGGGTCAACGACCAAAACCATAGAAATTCGAATTGCAGCCAACTCTTGTACATACGTCGACTGCTATTTTTACGCCCATTTATTCGGCAGGTCTTCTCTTTTCAACCACAACGCTGACCAGAATTAATTATCTTTTTTGTTCATATTAAGACGTGGATATATGACGTCCGCTCAAAAATTATCACACCTCCACAAAATTGCATCTATACTATACCTTCACCACGTCGTCAACAAGCACACATTAACGTCACGCCATAAAAGCCTACCGGACAAAGTTGCAGTGTCGAATTTCAAAAGTACACTTTTGTGAAATTTGTCACCGATAATTGCAGGTGACGTTGTTTCGGGAATAGTGAGATCTTCTGAACTAATCAAGTGTGAAATTTTTTCACACGTAGCGTATATTGAAGAAATACCAAAAAAGAAGATGTTCGGGGTTTATGTTCCATATGATTGGTGCTACCGCCTATCAAAATCAATGTGAACCATATTGAAATTGGAGTCCATTTGAGTAATTCCTATTACAATATTAAAATAAGAAATCCGAATTTTTTGACTTTATCTAATGTAGATCAGTTTTAAGGTTGAACAAGAATCTAAAATCGACTATTTAGCAACATAATGTACTACTACCTTGCCTTAACGCCTAGTTAGGCACAGTGCGTCAACCACTTCTGCGCGCAATCGTACTCTGTTCTGAGCAATGGAACGCAACTCTCCAAACGACATACCCAGCGTCTCACACTCTTCTGTCGCAGATCGACGCCATGTATTTTTAGGACCCCCCTCTTGGTGAGCCTTGATTGGAAATGGGGTTCCAGTTCTTGGTTAGTAAGCCAATGCAGTTATCATCCTTCCGCAATGTATAGTATGCGTATGTTACTTCTCTGCTGAGACTAGAAGAGAATCCATATAAACTCTTTTATCGCGTCGAACACTACGCTGAACATCTCGAACTTTCTGACGGTAAAGTAGTTCGATTCTGCTTCGATTGTCATCTGATGCTGCAGCCAAACGAACCTTCAGCTCTTTTGTTTCAACAATCTGCTGCCATGAAGCGTCGGCCATTCAGGACTTATTCCGGCAACCCGGGTTTGTGCTAAGGATGGTTCTTTTGCGGCTATCCAGGTGAAGGGTAGTTAGCTCAAGCTTTCGTGCAAAAAACGACGTATCTGACCCATACAGAGTAAAAGCATGCATTTCACATGAAATGGATTTTGTCTCAGATAAAGTTTGGATTTTAAGTGGTAGCATAATTCCACTCTTTGAAAAATATTACAAATAAACTTCATTCTATTGCATCAAGAGAAAGCATTGAACCTATCACCGTGAACCAAATATTTAGACAAAAATCGCTTTTCCAATTGAAAAAAATGTGGAATCCCATTGAAGTGAGAGCAGAGTTGAACGAACGAACTTCATCTAGCAACCGCTAGGTGCGTCCTAAAAAAAAAGCTTTACTTGTGCGCTATTCAGGTCAGAATCGGCCCTCGATAAATTACTGGGTTAAGCGCTAACCCATATAGGGTAGCATTGTTGTGGCATTGCGTGTTATTTCACTAACTTATACAGATTACAAAAAGCAAAAGAACGCGCCTAAAATAATTCTGCTGCCTAAAAGAAATTTGTCCGATTGTTTCTGTACTAAGGATTTCAGATTCCTCTTTGAGTTGACGTTTGACATGCCCCCCAGAAAAGACATGCCCCCCAGAAAAGACATGCCCGTTTTCGTCTTCGCTACTCGGATCTGTTCTATAGCGTTTTTTTTGCCGCTAAAAAAAATGCACCTACTATTGGTGTTAATCTGGGAAGAAAGAGATAGAAGGAAATGAAATAAAGCAAGAGAAATGAAACAATTTTCCACAGGGGAGAAGTGTGAGGGGAGAGTGAATTTGACATTTTGGTTTGAGATTATATGAACTGATCAGGTGCTTCGGGATAGAGGGACAAAAGGAAATAAAATTCGCCGTACAATCATTCATATGGTGACTATATGGACCGGTCGGGTGTTCCGGGGAAGCGGATGTATGTCTCTCTGTTTACTTTTTATCAGATCGTATGAGGTGGAATTATTCCAGGAAATTTAGTGTCCATTATACACTGAGTGCGACTCCATATATGTATCTCTTTGGTGTGAATTTAGGTCAGGTGACGCTATTGGTCCATACGATAACGAGAGTGACCAGACGGTGTGTGTCCATGGTGGACGGATCAATCATGATAATAAGCTTTTTTTTTGCTTGAATATAGACCCAGACAACATGCTAACTCGGTGCATTGAGGCGTCAGTGAGATGTCCCGCCGGCGTAGAGGGTTCGAGTCCCGCCATAACCATGGATGTGTGTTTTGTCTTCCCCCAGTGTTATGGAGCGAAAGTGCGTGCCACCACCTTTCCCGACTTGCCGAATGTGTGCGGCTAAATGGACAGCAGATGCATGCTAGCAACATGTCACGTCCGAAACCAGTTTATGTTAATTAGTTGAGGCGCTATTTCCAACTAGAGGTATGGGGAAATAGTACAATTACATTTTTTTACAAAAATACTTGGAATTAGTTACAGTGTCCATGTTTTATTGGCTCAGGTTATAACAAATTATGTGTATCTGCCTAGAAATAGTGAACACTTTTTGGAAGAAGTTTATTCAGTTGTTGATAATACGGTTAAAGCAACAAAGTGCAATTTGAGTGAAAAAATGGAAAAAGTTATTGAGCGAAACAAAAACTACACGCAAAATATATAAAAGACTGGATATTCCTCAGTGTACTGTGCAGTTGTACTCGAAGAAGTTTCGGAAAATGGGTACTATCGGAAGAAAGGCTCTGGACAATGGGCACCACCGAGCGGAAGAAAAGCTCTGGACAATGGGCACCATCGAGCGGAAGAAAGGCTCTGGACCATCGACCCCAGTGGTATATCGCTTCGTACCGCTACATAGTCATCGAAACCGCTTCAAAACTTCATATGACATTAGGAAAGATCTAATTCTAGCAACGGATAAGCAAATCCCATCAAGTTTGGTGAGAAAAAGGCTTGTGAAAACTCGCCTACTTGCATTAAAACCAGTCCATAAGCCAGACTCTCCGTTAAAAAGTCTGGCTAAAACATTTGCAATGGACTCAGGAGCGAACGAGTCGAAATTTAAACTAGATGTTGGCAACGGAAGAAGATGCGTGCGGCGAGAACCTCGAGAAGTTTTTATCCATGTCTAAATGTGATATGGTTCACGTAGTTCGGGACGTCGATTCAAGGTTCGACACAGTCAAAATAGTCAAATTTTATTTTGACAGTGTTAGAAATAAAATTCGTAATTTGTCATTATTATTGAAGCTAATTTTTAATACTTGTTCCTTTTCAAATTTATGTATGCAGTATATGAAATTCGGTCGATTGCTTATAACGATGATCCTCGGATATAACGAACGAATTTTTGCAGTCCCTTGAAGGTTCGTTATATCCGAGTTTCACTGTACTTCCAAAAATGTTTGCGAAACAGGAAATATAATGGTTTGAAAAATTTTTTTTTGCCCAGTACTATAGATTCACAAATGGAGTGGCCTCGTTTGACTGCTATGTGTATACCAATCTATTATTAAATAAGTCTGTGTACCCTTACTGTTTTCAACCTTCTATCCAAAATACGGGGCGTTGAACTATTCATCCAGCACAAAATGTTTCCATTTTTCTCTAAAATGATGTGATGTTCTCATTGTCTGTAGTGTCTCCATGTGTCTCGTTTGTTTTATCTTTATTTTTGTCTATGTTTTTACCCCAAAGCCGATATCAGTATGCACGTCGAACACGTACGGCAAATAACAATACTAGTTCATTAGACGGTCCATTGATATACTGATGAGAATCTAAAATCGACTCTAAATGGAAATCAAATCAAGCACACTACATCGTTAGACTTTCAGACGTAGTAGCAATATTTGAATTTGGGAGCAGGAGTTTGGGGCAACCTCGCGTATTGCATTAAATTAGTCGTCTGCAGTATGTAATGTCAGTACAGTGAACGCTTCCCGATTACTTTATTTACTCGTATTTTCAAAGACTTATAGGGGCAAATAAATTGAAAAGTACTCGTAAAATACAATAATCAATACAAAAGCCAATTAAATCAGTAATAAACACATACATATGTACTAATGCATTTGGATCAGACATCGGTGAAATTAGGGGAGCCATATACGCCTTGAATTAAGGCACCATTGAAGATTGCCTGCATCCTCCAAATGCAACTGCGCAAATTATCATACTACGGCCTATTCTTAATCAACAGATCCGGAATGTACACGTAGACTCTTCAGAGTCCAATTTGCGGTTTGTAGCATTACAACATTACTGCCATGGAGTCGGCCATCGAAACTGGAGTTATTCAAATGAAACGAAATTGTTCCTTTTGCCGGCTTTTATGAACATTTACTGACGACACCGCACTGTATATTTCTTAAACATTCTATATATCTTTTGCGGTCACCAAAAACGAATCTTACACTTTACTTCGTTGTTTTCTACGCTTGACATATACACCGTAAAGGGATGCGAAGGCAACAGTAGCAAAGAACAAGCCAGAAATCGAAGCTGACACTTTAATGGATTCCTTTCTGCGAAAAAGGGGATTCCGCAGAAAAGCAAGTAGTTGTGATAACATTGACTAATATTGGAAAAACAATTAAGATATGTATTTGTGTAGGACTTGAAAATGAAGTTTGCTCTTATGAAGTGGACTAGTTGAAGAATATTGTGTTTTGATAAGATTTTATCGATGATGTCGAATTTTGAAGGGTAATGACATATTTTTAGTCTGATACGGTTTTATTTAAATTGTAAACGATGGCTTGTTCTGGTTATTGGCTTCGCACGGATCTAGTGGAAAAATAATAATAGGAAACAGTTGATTATGGCAATCAAAATCACACTACAATGGCGAAGGGGCTTTGTAAATAACCAGCATGATATACAGTGTACGCTCTCTGTACGAACACCTTCCATAACCGGCAGCTCTTTAAGCGGACAAATTTTTAAGTCCCGAACATTTTGTGCATGTTTTCAAACATATTTTTCAGACTGAACCTCTAATAGCCAGACAACTCGGTAGTTTCACAATTCCTTTCTTCGCATTTTCATGACTTTAAGGTGCGTTTTGCTAGGCAACAGTCTGCGTCGATCGCAGGCGAAGATCACAAAGATACATGTAGTACACTGTGGCATGATGGCTAAAGGCGAACATACACCATCCGGAATTCCGGACAGGCCGCCAGACAGGCCGTTTATTTCAATAGACGAATGTATTAGGTGTACAACTTTGCTTCCGCCGTTTTCTGACAGACGGCTGTGTCGGAAAACGGCGAAGCAAAGTTGTACACCTAATCCAATAAAATTTAGGGAACGAAGAAGAAAAAATAAATAAAGGAAATAAATGGAAGTGCGACGAACTTATGTCGACTTTCTTCTACATGTATTTTACATACATAACTAATGTCAGATATTAATTTTTTCAATGATAAAATGAAAGAGAGATTTCCTATCAGTTGAGCAGGGTGCCAAAATAGCTAAAGGTGTGAGTTCCAAGGCAACGACTGAGCGATTTGCGTTTGCGACTGTGAAAAAAACTATCATAACGGAGCACTATTCGTGTGTGTTTTATGTGAAAGTACAGTCGTGTAACTACAGCCTGCATTCGACGACCCCCTAAACTTTGAAATACACAAGAATAGTGCTCCGTTATGATAGTTTTTTTTCACAGTCGCAAACGCAAGTCGCTCAGTCGCGGCCTTGGAACTCACACCTTAAGGCTCTACCTTACAGTTTTCCCTACGATAAATGATTGCTATATACGAGTATGTAATTATGCGAGAGCCGACGCGATCCATCTCAACCAATTCGCCAGAACGCTAGTTTGATTAGACTGCTTCTCTGTATAAAAATTCAATTTTACAAGTGATAAAATTGCTAAAATTACATTTACACTGGACTCAAAATGGCCTGATTTCGACTAGCTGACTCCGAAATCTCGAAAGTGTTTATACTGATGCTGGGAAGAAATAAATTAAATTACGATTTTACATCAACGGCTGACATGCATCCGTAGTTCTTTGACATTTTAGTCTACACTTTTGTCAACTGTCATTGGCACTAGAAATTGATGGCTAAGTTCGCATCACACAACAGCAGTTGACATACTGTTGCCAATTTGTTTTATGAACTCTCTCCACTAAGTTCTTGATGGACGCAACATGCTGTGGAAAATGTCATTTTCTCCATCACAAAAATTTCTCCGCTGGCTAGGACCAGCATATGATGACAATCCTGAAATGACACTCGCGCTGTCATATTCATACGATTTTTCGACAGTAATCAGTTTTGAACTGGAAATTTGACAATTGGTAGATGACTAGATGCGAGTGCAGTTCAGAACACAACAACGTGTTGCAATACTGATTCGATACTGTTGCCACAGCATGTTGCGATTCCGCTGTGTGTTATGAACTTAGCCAATTATTTTGCATTTTTATGATAGTATGTGGACCATACAGTGCCATATGCAATCAAGATTTCAATCGGGAAGGAAGGATTTCATGTGCCCTTGCTAACTACCAAGATTTTGTTTGGCATTAAAAATGTATGCGAATTCGAGTAGTTCTGAATATGTTTTCGTCGAAATCCCATTTTACGATATTTCGAGTCCAGTGTAAATGTATGTAGTTTAATATTAAACGAAATTCCAACTAAGGCCAAAGGCAACTTTTTGGTTGTCGACTCGTAATTGCATCGTGACTCGTGCCCGAACCTAAGTGTCTGCGACGCAAATTTCACACCACCTGAAGGGCGGTACCATCACACAAATCTGTTCACATCAAAAATCAATCCATTTAATAGCATACTACAATATATACTACCTTCATACATATGTGAGAACCTGAGAACGTATGTCACAGATTCATGCATAATTGAGTATTGGCCCTTTATTATGAACAAACATGATTTTCAATTATTTTCCGCAAGTTGTCCCCTCATGCTCGAAATGCTCCATTTTTTACGTTCTAGACAGGCCGCATATTTCGAGTGGACGCTAAGTACCGACTCTCAATCGTTTCGATGTCGCAAGCAGTGTAGGATATCGATTCAATTACATTAGCAGTCGATAACATTCCGATTGTAGGCGCTTCATTGCCAAGTCGACCCTTATGCAAAAAGCATAAAGCTGTGAGTTCCTAGGCCGCGACTAAGCGACTTGCATTTGCGACTAGGAAAAAAACTATCATAACGGAGCACTATTAGGCCCGGGGCATATTGCTCCCAACCGTTCCCAACACACGCACAAGCCACATGTTATTGTTGTTGTAGCAAGTGTGAAAATCATATTTTACAAGGACAATGTCATATATACATATATTCGTCCAACTACAGCCTGCATTCGGCGATCCCCTGTTTTTAGATGCTAGACCAACAAGCCGCGTTAGACCACCCAGTAGGCCACCTATTAGACCAGATTAGACCACGTATTAGACCCCCATTAGACTTAGCTCTGATACGCGGTCTAATGGGTGGTCTGATACATGGTCTAATGCGTGGTCTAATGGCTGCTCTGATGCGTGGTCTAATGGGCGGTTTAATGCGTGGTCTAATGGGTGGTCTAATGTGTGGTCTGATGCGTGGTCTAAGTGTCACAATACACTCTCGAACTCGGACACGAACCTGGTACAAATGTTCTCTGAATATCTCAAGACACACACACACATACACAATTCACATAAACCTGAAGAAAACCGATCCACTTGTACCATGTTCGAGTTCGAGCTCCACAGTGTATGGTGAAACTAATGCGTGGTCTAACCAGCTGGTCGGTCTAATATCTAAAAACCCCTTAAAATACACAAGAAAAGTGCTCCGTTATATTTTTGTTTTCAGTCGCTGTCTAGGAATTCACACCTCAAGGTGCGTTTTGCTAGGCACAACTTTGCGTCGATCGCAGGCGACGATCAAAAAGATACATACAAATAGTGCTCCGTGCTCTATAGGTTGATGGCTAATTGCGAACAATATGCGACGATGAGAAAGATACACACATGGTTCGTTCTTTTGCAGCTATCCGGGTCAAGGGTAGTTAACCCCAACTTTTGTGAAAAAACGAAGTATCTGACCCATACAGAGTAAAAGCATATATTTTACATGAAATGGATTTTGTCTCAGATAAAGTTTGAATTTTAAGTGATGGCATAGATCCCACTCTTTGAAAAATATTAGAAAAAAAAAAAGAAAACTTCATTCTATTACATCAAGAGCAAGCATTGAACCTATCAAATGAAACTGTATCACAGTTATCAAAATAACTGATTCCGAGTAGTAATATTTCGACAAAAATCACTTTTTCAATTGGAAAAAATGTGGAATCCCATTGAATCTCATTGATGTGCAACGAGGTGAAAGCAAAGTGGAACGAACGAACTTCTTCCAGCAACCGCTAGATGCGTCCTAAATAAAAGCTTTACCTGTGCGCTATCCAATCCAGGGTTGAATCTCCACCCACATAGGGTAGCATTGTTGTTGTGTTTCATTTTATTTCACTAACCTATACAGGTTAAGAAAAGCAAAACAACGCGCCAACAAATAGTGCTCCGTGCTCTATAAGTTGATCGCTAATCGCAAACAATGAGCGACGATCGTGTGCCTAACAAAACAGAGCAATGAATCGATGTTCTATGCATATGTACGAAATCGATCTCCTTAAGCAAAAAGGCCGAGTTTATCCAATCTCCAAACTCCAAACGGTAACCGCTGTTTATAAAGTTACATTGCGTTTAAATGCAGTTTTTTGAACGATTTGTTCCGTTTAAAATCAATGTAAATCTGTAAACCGCAGGTGGTCCCGTAGATTCTAAACTCGGCCTTAAGGCTGGTACTGACCTTTTCGTGCGAAAATATTGCACTTATCTCTACCACCAAAAAGTGACAGTGGACACTTCCACACAGCACATATCCGCGACGCTCTACCTACACGACACTGGAATTTCTTCTTCTCATTAAAAAGAGAGCGATCACCACTGTAATGACCGGTTTCCGCACGAAATAAAATGTCAAAGTAATTGTTTTCGCGTGGAAATTGCCCACAACGCTGTGGAGACTTTTGTCTGCGTATGGAATTTTCGTATAAAGAACTGAGTACTGAGAAAAGCGAAAATTTTCGTGGGAACCGAATTTTTCGCTGTTTCTTACGAAATTTCCAACGAAAAACAGAGGTTGGTATCTTCCTTTACATACGAATGATTTTAATTGCGCGTCATTATTGTGGATATATACCTAGTCTAGCCATAAATACTGTTACAAACTTATTGAAGCACTGTTAAATAAAAGAGTTGTTATATGTTAAGAAATCATTGTTTATTTATTAAATGCATTGTCAACAACGGAAATTGCAACAAGTTATTTGAAGTGATTGCCTTTTGCCTTTACACAAGCCTTTAATCGAGCTGGCCACTTATCTATGGAAGCACGCACGACTTCAATCGGAAAGTTGGCGACTGCATGTGTAAGAGACTTCTTTAAGGATTCGATATTAGAATGTCTTTTAGAGCACATCATTTGCTCTAAGACAGACCATAATTCGTAATCCAGCGGATTCAGGTCTGGGCTAGAGGAAGGCCAATCTTCAGCTTTAATAAAATCTGGAACATTTTCTTCAAGCCATTTTTGGGTTGACTTCGCCTTATGACCTGGTGCAGAAACTCCAAGGCTGATTTTTGAATAATGACGTGTTGAGAGGTTTCACTACACTTTCAAGGACACTTTCTTGATAAATTTTGGCAGACGTTTTGACGCCCTTCTCACAAAAATGCAACTTTGTCACCCCGTTGTAGCTAACACCCCGCCAAACCATTACTGAGGCTGGATGATGACCTCATTGAACCTTTTGGGCAACTTGAGAAGCTTCTCAGGCACTGCGAGCATAAACCCTATCGTTTTGTTTATTAAGTGTTTCTTCGACAGTAAAAATTTTTTCGTCCGTAAACAAAATTTTACGGTGTTCTTGGTTTGCGTACCGGCAAAGTAATCGTTTTGATTTTTCCACTCTATTTTTTTTTAACGAATCTGTTAGTAAATGCCCGGTAGATCTACGATAAGCACCCAACCCCAAGTCACTTTTGATGATACGTGAAATTGTTCTTTGGGGTATTTTCATCTCACGCGATAAAATTTTTTGTTTCCGAAGAGGATTACGGCGAATACTCTCGCGCACGGCTTTAACCGCTTGAGGTGTTCGAGTAGTTCGCGGACGGCCACTTCTTTCACGGTCGCTTACTCCAGACGTATCATTAAATCTTTCAATAGCCCGATATACAAACATTCGGCTTATACCAAGGGTATGCAGAGTCTTAAAAATATCACTTGGTTGCATTCCTACTTTATGAAGTGCAATCACAGCAATTCTATTTTCTTTGTCACCCCAATCCATGTTCACTACACTAAAAATTAAACTCAAATGATGACAAATGCATCAAGCACAAGCGTACTATAGCGATTAGCTCAATTTTTAAGAAATGCAATATAACGGTTCCTTTCTGCAGGGTTGCCAAACCTTGTAACAATATTTATGGCTAGACTAGGTATATACAGTTGTGTTCATGAAAATAGTAGTGCAGCACCTCACAACATTAAATAATCATGTTTCGACATACTGGACATTGCAAATTGATCACGTGTTCATATTTTTCTAAGAATAGCATGCAAAGAAGAGAATAGCGATAAGATCCCGTTAGTTTTGCATTGGTTTGGGTAAGTTTTTGATGACTTTTGAGTGATGCACCGAAATTTGGCTGTTCATTAAAATAGTAGTGCTCGTTGTGAGTGGTTGAAAAACAATTATAATAATTGATTAGTTCAACAAAAAACGTCAATAGTAAGTGTAATTTAGCAATGAATATTTTGATGATTGATATTCATTGGGTTTGTAACTATTTTTTATTCTAGTGGGCAGAGGAAAGCATTGCACGGCTGAGAAAAGAGATTTAATAGTTAGAATTAGAGCAAAAGGCAAAACGTACAAAGAAATTGAAAATATTCTTGGCTGCACACCTACAATGATATTTAACGCGATTAATTATAAATGAAACCGGAATATAGAGGGCTACGCCCGCAATTCGAGGGTTTTGCAGCACGTGCTTATCTTGGTATCTAAATATTGGCTCCTGCTCTTCTTGGTACCACTCAGCTGAATAAAAACACCATAATTAAATGTCTTACCCATGATATAGTATCTTACATGCCAATTCACAAAAAGACTGTATCTGTCACCTCTCAAAGTAATAGTTTTAATACGAGAAGCTGTAGATAGATATGTATGTATACGAGATAAACTGTCCTACTCTTCGAGATGCTTAACCATTCATGTTACGACGACATTGCAAATTGCAAACTTGTGTAACGGCTTCAGGGCGGCGGGAACAAATTACGGTCTAATATTTTTCCCTCCTCCACTGTTCCCCTTTCTACAAATCTCAAGAAAATGCCAAAAATGGAATGTACTCAACATTACCTTTCTCACGACACCCCACTTGGCTATACCAGTGGATAAAAAAAATTGACCTTAATTTCGCCTCTATGTGGACCCCCCCCCCCTCTTAAACTTGGCTGATTACAACACAACGCTTTCTCCAGCAAATTATAGCATTTCTACACATTCTCGCCGAATTATATGTGCAGCTTCAGCCGTTCGTAAGATATTCTATGAACAGACGGACAGACAGGTATTTGACCGATTTTGTAAGATTTAAGACACAAAACCCTAAAAAAATTAATTGTATGAATAGTTATTGTTAGGATCACCAATTACCAATCTTCACCCTTCCAAAGTTGGTTCATTAAATAACTGCAATTCGCACTACGAAAAACAACATGCAAGTAGTACACGCATATCTATGCGTGAGGCCGGTAGGTGTATTTTTTGTATGGATAGTGTCAAAATGCATAACTTTAAGTCAATGTACTATTATTAAATATCATGTCATTGTAATGAAACTTAGAGGTATTATTGCCTATGATGTTAGTTATCATTAGCTATCAATATTTTTGGCCTCAGGTGTGCTTGAGGGGTGCAGGGGTGTGCTAACTGCAACTATAGAAATGTACTATTATTGACCTTTTTGGATGAGATTTAAAAATTCTATTATTTTTGGTTTTCTATGCTAGTGAAATGCCGCTTTTCTGTAAATTTTCATATGTCTAGCTATAACGGTCTCGAAATGCAAGGGGGGGGGACAAACTCGGACCACATATTTTCCCCTCTCCCTCTTTTCTCCTTTCATCAAATTTGAAAAAAATTTCAAAAATGGAATGTACTCGACGGTACCTTTCTTACGATACCCCACTTGCCTATACCAAATGAAAAAAAAATTTCGACCTTCATTTCCCCTCTATGGGGACCCCCCCTTAAAGTTGACTTATTACGACGCATCGCTTTCTCCAGAGAATTATAGTATTTCTACATATTTCCACCAAATTTCATGCATGTAGCTTCAGCGGTTCGTGAGATATTTCATGGACAGACAGACAGACAGACAGACGGACAGACGGACAGACGGACGCATGACCGATTTCATAAGGGTTTTGTTTTTATACAAAACCCTAAAAAGGCCAGAAAATCGTGGTGGGAAACGCAAAACAACCGCTGTCGAAGATAGACGTATTGTGCGCTTTACCAAGATTCGGCCGTCATCATCCTCTAAAGTCATCAAAAATGATTTAAATCTGTCGGTCAGTGATGTTACAGTCCTTCGTCGTCTAATTGAGCACAAGTTAAATGCCAGAAGTTCTAGAAAGGTACCCCTTTTGACTCGGAAGCATGTGGAAAAACGGCTTAGATTTGCAAATACTCGTTTGGTCTGGCCCGCCGAAAAATGGTGCAACATATTGTGGACAGATGAAAGCAAAATTGTTTTATTTGGTGGAACAGGCTCTAGGCAGTATGTACGACGTCCACCAAACACAGAATATTATCCTAGGTATACCAAGAAGACAGTTAAACATGGTGGCCTAAGTATAATGATATGGGCTTGCTTTTCTTACAATGGCGTTGGTCCTATCCATATGATAAATGGTATTATGGACAAAAATTTGTATACTGACATACTATGCCAGTTGGGAAATGCCTATAAAATGGACATTTCAACAGGACAACGATCCGAAACATACTAGCAAGCCCGCGAAAGATTGGTTTATATCCGAGAAGATCGATGTGATGCAATGGCCACCTCAGTCCCCAGTTCTTAATCCGATAGATAACTTATGGGGAGATGTAAAACGGGTTGTGGCAACTGCAAATCCTTCAAACAAAGCACAGCTTTGGCAAGTGGTTCAGGAAGCATGGTCTCAAATTCCCTTGAAGCGTCGTCAGGACCTTATCGATTCCATGCCCCGCCGGTGCGAAGCCGTTATTAAAAATAAAGGATATACAACTAAATACTAGACTTTTTTCAATATTAAGAACCTGTAAAATCAATTTTGAATAAAGTTATACAGTTTTGTTTTTCCTTTCATGTGGCCACTACTATTTTCATGAACAACAAAATTTTGTTATATTGTTTTGTTTAAGCCGTGCAGGCAAATAAACCTTAGTTTTTAATACAAAATTACATGGATATTAATTAAAATATGTACATATTTTATATTAAAATTGTTAGTCTAGTTTTTCTTTAAAGTAGCTTTATCATTTAAATTTTCTACGCAGTATTTAGAACTGAGCTGCACTACTATTTTCATGAACACAGCTGTATATGATTTGCAGCTCTCGACGTGTATTGTGTGTCTGAAATCTAGCATTCTTGAGTCCCAACCGAAATACGACCCCCCGCAAGAATGATGCGCAACAAAAAGTCTATATTGTTTACCTACAATGCTTTAAAAAAGCCGAAAATTTTTGTTGCGCATCATTGCTGCGGGAAACCATGAAAAACAATCTCATTACCCATGTCCTCAGCTCTGATGATGGCATTAAGATGTTCTACTACTTAGCACATCCTTTCGCCCAAGACAGGTTTTTATACCCTAGACCTAAATGTATCAAGGGATATATGTATGTTTTAGATATTTGGTCACATACATATGTACATATATACTCGTAATAAGAGGTGTTTTTATAGAACTTTCAACTGATATAACAAAGTGTGTTTAGTTCAGTAAGGTTTTCATCGTGAATAGACCTACACTAGGAGAACTCTTCCGTATCATTCAAACTTAACCGAGAACCCAACCCTTACTTTAATAAAAAAAAAATCATTTTAATACTAAAACTAGGTCTGCACTACTTTTTAGTTTTGTTAGTTTTATGGCTGACTTGACTTATCAACACGAAGGATCATAAAATCGGATGTTCTAATTGGAAAACGAAGTCCTCGGAACGAGAAAGACGGTGGAAGAGTGTACTCCGACGGATCATTGGACCAATTTGCGAAGGTTGCATTGGTGAAGATTATACAACCATGAGCTGAAGCTAACGAGCCTAACAGACGCCGTTGACGAAGACAGAAAGTTGTTTGAAATTCAATATTGAAAGAAACTAAAGCCCTCCGACTATTAACTTGCATCTTGGCTAGATAAGGAAATCACGCTCCAGACTAATAATTTATTTAGGACTGTAGATCACTTTTTATACATAGCATACTGAAACTGAATAGCATCTAATGACTTTGTCCGAAATGTTCCAATCCATTCTTAACAAAAACTACAATAAAATGCAGACGTTCTCAAGTACACTCAATGTGAAAAAAAATCGATCAAAAGTGATAAAGTTAGCAGACGGATTAATTATATGTACATACATACATAATTTTTCCGCACCAAGCCAAAATGCATCACCTCCACTCGCCATAATCTATTTATTATCTGCCAAATTTCGCCTAGTTGATGGTCAAGTTCATGCTAACCGCTTTTCGGCTCCCCCCAAAAATAAACCAAAACAAAAAAGTGAAAAGCGAAGACAAGTGAAAAGTGGACGGCAAGTCGAAGAGCTGCTTGACGTAATACGGTCGTAACCGTAACCTTGTCCGAGAGTAAACTGCTACAGTCGACATCGACAACCAGTTTACCACCTCACACACTCCCCTTTCCGCACTTGATCCACAACGTGCAAAAGCCAATACTTTTCGAATAAAACTCGCCATTTCTATGGGCGCCCGCCAAAGCTCGCCGCCGCAGCGAATTATACGTAAATCGCAGCCTGATATCATCTCGTTCTCATTCCAATGCCATTGCCAAAAATATCATCGCACACACAAAGGCCAGGTGAGAAATGAGAAGGCCCCAAAACGATGGCCCCCCGAAATGTACACTGCACGGACCGAACTCATATTGGCCGAGACGTCCGAGCTTTTCGGGCGTGACTGTTGCGGAGCAGTATGCGGCGGAATTTAATTTCGACTGCCGCGTTTGTTGTGCCGGTCGCCAACCTAGCATTTCTGTACATCGAAATACAAGTATCGAATGGCGAGTCAGGAGCAATCAGATGGAATCGAAATCGAACTCCTATGTGGTTCGGGCATTAGTTCAAGGTGAAGATTTAAGCGGTGGTTCCATATTACCGTCCTACCACTTACGCACAACGAAAAATCGATATGGACGCACGCGACAAGACGACACAAATTCTTATTTAGGCATTTATTTCAACATTAATTATCTTTGTGGCAAAAAGTGAGAGAGAGGTAAGCGAAAAATTAACGATAACGCACCAATTTTGCTGTAGAACTGGCCCCACATGCAAAGAGTAGCACATGGGAAGGATTATTTATGAATGACACCATTATTTCCATGCAAACATTACACATTTGCGAATGTTTACATTTCAATAATAATTCCGTGAGAGATTCAAGCGTCAAAAGAAAAAAAAATCGGAAATCTTAAAAGTTAATCTCTTCTAGACTACTGAAGAAAGCTCCATCCAAACACAGACTTCGTTTACGTAGCCATGACCTTGGCGTTGGCCGTATCTATTTGTCAATACTCTATGTAGTCATTGCTCTCTGTTATCTTTGCGTGTTATTCTCAGAATTGGATACTGTGTCAGTAAGGTTTTGCATTGTTGTAGGCGTTATCACGACAATGACGTTACCAAATATGCATGTATAAAGGATGTAAAAAAAAGCTCCAAGAAATATAAGCAAAAAAAAACAGAACTGTTTATTCAATTTAATTTTAAGGTCTAGCCATAAAGTAACTACAGCACACTAGATATGGAACTTCATACGATTTAAGCAAAGCGCGATGCCAACTTAGACGCAAATAATCGAATAAAAATCGCCTTTAGAGGGATAGGAACGACAACACTTTAAAAAAGCTCTTTAAATGACAACCTATTACGTTTCATTGTATGAGTAACATGCTCGTTATAGGACCAAAGATTAGACATTACAAAGATACCGAGCTTCATACAAATTAACGCGGTGCCTAATATGTAGTTGCATAAGTGTTGGTTCCCATAGTGAGTAATGCCAAAACTAGGTTAGGTTAGGCAAGTGGCTGCCATGACACCGCACAGCATACATAGACCACCTCCAGTCCGTTGTGATCCCGCCAAAGTCACCTAACTGAACCTAGGTTCCAAACCAGCCTGTGCTGGCGATATAGCGATTGAGCTGTATTACACTCGTACCCTTAAAATCCTCCAGATCCCGAAAAAACAGGACTCCAGAAACTGCTTCCACCTAGCAGCCAAGACCCGACACTTACAAAGAAGATGGAGAACGCTTTTCTTTACATCCACGGCCTCACAAGTTCTGCAATAATCGTTGTGAGGAATACGGAGCCGCCATGCAAGGTCACCGATAGGACAGTGTCCTGTCCACAACCCTGCTAATGTGCCACCTATTCAGCGAGAGTAGTGTGGCAGAGCGGCCAGGGTCAAATTTCGGCCAACTAATCTTCGTCGTTTGGCACGTATCGCCGTTTAACCATCTTGTCTTCGCCCTGCCAACCGCATCGACTTTAATTACAACTTTATACAAAGCGATTGGCATTTTGATGTTTACACGGTCCCCGTCAACAACACCGGTTGTCCCCTCTCGAGCCAGCTCATCTGCCACACAGTTACCCGCGAAGCCACTATGGCTCGGTATCCAGCATAGTGTGATATTGAAAAAAAAAACTCCCAGCTCCTTGAGGGCTAAGCGACAGTTGATGATGGTTTTCGATGTGGTCAGGACAGATTCGAGTGATGGAATTGCAGCCTGGCTATCCGTACAAATGATAACGCCTTTCGCGGTCACCACATGAATTCCCAGCCAGGTCAGAGATTCCGAAATAGCTGAACCCTCCGCTTGCAGAACACTACAGAAGTCAGGAAGACGGAGTGACAGGTTAATCCCCAGTCCCTCCGAATAGATACCAACCCCAACTCCGCCATCGGTTCTAGAGTCATCCGTGTAAACGACCATCGGGTGGGTGGTCAAGAGCGTGTTATCATAAACTTCTGAATGGAATAAGGCTGGTGTGGTTCCGGCCGAAAACGTATTTTGTAGAAGTATAATCAATCTCCACGGGGAGATTCAAGTTGTCCAGTATAGTCTAGTGTCCATACCTAAGCGTGCGCCGCTGATCAGTTTCACAAGGCGTAAAGCCGTGTTTGCTGCCAATTGTTCGCCACAAGCCGAGCACCATGTCTAGTCCGGCTGATGGGATAGTTCTAAAAGCCCCCGTCATGGCCAGTGCAAATAGCGTTTGTACTTTTCCTAGCAGCTTATAATAGGCCGCTACTCGAAGTGCTGTCCACCACACAATGCCAAAACTAACAAGCACGTCACTCATACAATCAAATGTTCTAGGCAGTTGCCATTAGTGAAGTGTTGCCGTCTCTGTCTCTCTTAAAGTGATTTCCCTTTGCATTATTGGCATCGCGAGGTTTATTTATGTGGGTTAATTTGTATGAAGTAATGTCTAATATTTGATACGGCATCACCCCTTCGTGGACTAGTGGAATCCAACACATATGAAGTTAATAGGCAGGGAATCTTAATTCATATGGAGTCCCACTTCTTGTTAACAATCTTTATTCTTTGGTCTAGCCACAGGGTGGGTATTCCGCCAAGAATAAAATTTCTACTATATAATAATCGAATACGGTAAAATACTTTCAACGAAACTAATAAAGCTAGGAATATCTTGACTTATCAGACAATTATACGTCTCAAACAAGAATCAAACCAAAGCTGGAGGGAAAAACAAAGAAAACCAGACCGAAGCTTCGTATATATCCTAGACTTGTACAGACCTAGTGGTGATACCAAAAGTACCAATTGGTAACGACCACATACATTAAAAGTGAGTTTCCTATATGCCCAGTTTATAGGGGAGGTTGGTGATCATTCAGAAGGATACCATTCTCAAAATCGACTAACTAACCCGCACTACAAATATTTGTCGAATTTTTCAAGTCGCTAGCTTCATTTTAACGAAAGTTATGCTTATTTGAAGTCTCACATGTAGGGGAGATAGAGGTTTCTTTTGTCAGATCTTGTGCATTTTCAACAAAAAACCAACTGCATCCTAGTACAAACATTTGACCAAAATTTCAAGTCACTAGCTTCATTTTGTCGAAAGTTATCGGTTATTTGAAGCTTCATTTGTAGGGGAAGTAGGGGTTTCGTTCGTAGGATTTTACGTATTTTCAATATTAGCCAACTGGATCCTAATACAAACATTTGACCCAAATTCCAGGTCACTAGCTCCATTTTATCGAAAGTTAGTCTTATTTTCTTTTAAACCGACTAACTAAATCTCATTTCAAACATTTGACCAAAATATCAAATTGCTGGCTTCATTTTATCAGAAGTTATTGCTTATTTGAAGTTCCAGTTGTAGGGGAGGTAGGGATCCCTTAGGTCGGATCTGGCCCATTTTCAATACCGGCTAACTAGATCTTACTACCAACATTCCGTCAAATTTTCAACTCGCTAGTATCATTCTATCGAAAGTTATCGTAATTAAATGAATATTTAATTTTTTTTTAAATTTGTAGGGGAGGTAGGCGTTCCTTTGTTCTGATTATGCCTAACTTACTGAAACTCAAGCAGCTTCTCACCTCAGGGTTACATGCCAAAAATCAGGTGTCTAGGTCAATTGGTTCAAGAGTTACATATAGACAAAAAACCTGAAAAGTAGGGTAGTACGGGGCTCTTTGTAAGAAAATTACCGTTAGTTTCCAACTGATCGATTTCATTTTTGCAAGAGAGTATAAGATTACCTTCACGAGCAATCTACCAAAGCTAGAGCTTTTCGTGTTTATTTAATCGAGAGTTATAGATACTTTTAATTATTTTAGGGGAGGTAGGGGTTCTCTTGGCCTGGGGCATGCCATTTTCAATATTAACCAACTAGATCATACTTCCAAGATTTGATCAAAAGCTCTAGCTTCATTCTATCGAAAGTTATCGTGCGAACGGACAGACAGACATGGCTAGATCGAATCAGGAGGTGACCCTGATCATTTATATATATACATTGCTATACCTCCGGTAGTGTTGCACAGAACCGTGGAACCGGATCCGCGGGACCGGTTCCTAACAGGAACCGACCCGACCGGCCCAAGAAAGAACCGGGAAGAACCCTATACTAAAAGTCTAGGGTATAAAAAGAAGAAATGTTTTCGGTTCTTCTTGGTGAAGAAAATAAATGAATTAAAAAAATAAATCGGACTTATTATTTTTTGGAAAATATCAACACTCGTCGATCAATATGCACAGTTGTAGTCCGGATAGAGTAACGGTTAGCACGTTCGCCTTCTACGCACTGGGCCGCGGTTCGATTCCCACTGACTGAATGCAGTAGTCTTCGATAAAAAAGGGGATTTACGGGTCGGACTATGAGTCCACTCAGCTGTTAAATGAGTACCCATTTATGTGGTAAATAGCTCGGTTGAGCGTGTTGCTGATCACACTTCTCTGCATAAGACATACCGTCACGATCTAGAAAATGAGATGATGCTAACTCATCTTTAGGCCATGGTTCAGATTGGACTGTTGCGCCAGTTATGGTTATATGCACAATCCTAGAATGTTTTGTTTACTCAAAAATGCAAATCATAAACAAGAATTTATGATGTGGTATGTTGTAATTACGAAAGCTCGCTGTGGAAATTGAAAAGCCACCAAAGAACGAAACGGCGAAAAGCGTAACAGCGAAATACGGGGGACGGACGCCTGTATAAGAGAGGGCCGTGGTTGGTAATAATAATTGTATTTCGGGGGATATCCGAAGCAGACCCCTAATATTTTGGGTCCCTTCTCGCCCCCTTTCGGTCGGCAGTGATTTCCAGATGTCGACTGATAATTGTCGATCTCTCTCTTCATCACTGTGAGTCCCCTGTAATTGCTAGCATTTCTTTAAGGCTGAGTTCACTCATGGCTTCTATACTTATCGTATGCTTGCCTGTGATTCTCTGTGCTAGACAGTGCTAGACATTCGCACATATGTGTGCTGCCGTCTCAGCCTTCTCCAGATATAGCCTGTAAACTATCTTTCTCGATTTTCATATTGACCAGATAAGCCTTAAAATTACCATGCCCTGCCCAGCTAAGGGTACTCCGTTTATAACTGAGTACCTTTTTCGCTTCCCTGCCAAAAGGGATGGTCATTGCATTCCGAGCTTGTTTGCAAGTGACTAACTCCTGCCATCTCTGTTGATGCATGGAGTCCGTGGTTGGTAAGTCGGTGCATAGAGTCGAGACTCAATGGCAAATAAATACGTTATGTACAATACATAGATCTAAAAAAAAATATCGATGACTTTTAAACTGAAAATCCGAACGATATTCTCTCGCTGACAACACAACGGACATTCAGCAAAATTGATATCACATTTCAAGCAATCATTGCATAATGACTTCTAAAAATTGCAAGCCATAGTACGACCCACCGAACCCACCCGCTCATCTATTCAATTTTCTATCAAGTTTGAACGAAAGTGAAAAGTCTGCCATAAGTTCCGCGTGCTGGTCGAGCGTTTTGTTCGTTATTTTCTCACACTGTCGTTCACCGCTTGCTGGAAGGAAGCCTAATTTAAGAGCTATTCCATGCCATGCGGCGTATTAGATAAATCTGCACGAGTATGTATCTACAATAGTCGTACACTCAACAGAATGAATGGAAGTTACAGATCCAACGATTACTAGTTATACTGGTATATAAAGACAGCCTCTTGCTAGCAAAAATATTTTACTAAATTTCGGCGCCCGCCCGACAAAACATGTTGGATTGGAAGATAAGTATCAACAGACACAAGGGGGTGACGACAAGGGAATAGTTGGAATAGAGATGCGATGAGATGCCCCGAGTTGCTGGTGATGACGGACAAAAGTTTGGGGGGCCAACTCGTTCAAGCCAAAGGTTATTGTCTTGCAGATTTGTCTGGTCACCATTGATGCCGGTGGAGGGTCAATGGTAAGCTGGTTAGGATTTAGCCGGATACAGATTTAAATGTGCTTTGGTATAGAACAATCGATGTCCTGCTGTAATGTAACCAATCAATCACCAATCAGAAACCAATCATCTGTAAATCGGGAGAATCCTTTCAATTTTTTGTTTATTTCATCCCACATTATCTTCAGGCAAAGCAAGAATGATCTTCAATCTTCGAGCCGACCACATTCCATTCCCAGAACTTCCAACAAAATGAGAGCTACACGTTAGACGAGTATCATCGTCTTACGTTATCACGGTGACGCCAATTGAACTGGGGCCGGTTGGGGCCCGTTTTGTACCGCTTTCCGCGAGCTCCCTGCTACTAAACATGATAATTACGTAATTGTAGCGTGTGTGAATCGCACGCACACTAATCGTCAAATATTCGCTCATTAAAATTATGTATGCGCGAGAGCTGACGTACGACGAAAAAAAGAAAGACTTTGAAATAAAGGCTTTTTTTGCTTTTGTTTTGACTTTCATGGAATTAATAAAAAAAAATGTTTCAATTGTTTTATACGGGATAAGATCGTTTGTTATCGAGGCATTGTTATCATAAGGCAAGACTAGAAACTATCTTTGACCCTGGCATTGATTTGCTAATTTTCAGAGTAGCGCAAATCTTATCAACGATCGAGTTGGTAATTATTCATTAGTTAATCACAATGTGTGTATTAATCACAATGTGTAGTAGAAAAACTTTATTGCGAAACACTTTGGCCGGAAATACGCGAATGTATTTGTAAAGGCTCGGGCAATTCGAAGTGAGCAGCGACACGTGCTTTCTAGAGTTCAGTTCGGAAAATGAAGTCGAATAATTTGATTATTTGCCTGATAGGTCTACCGTCTACTACATAGATCAGCGTCAACACGAACTGAAATCATTTTCTAACCAAAATATACAAACCCGCATGCGTTTTTAGAATACTGTGTTCAGTACGTCCCCCAGACAAATCGATACGGTTTTCTAGTACCTAAATGGCATAAAAAAAGAACCGTATCGATCATTCCTCAAAAGGGACGAGATCGAAACGTTTTTATGGTGCATTTGCTTTTGGTCTAAAATGACCTTAAAACCGTGTTCAGTACGTTCCGTAGTCAGTGACCAAATCGATACAGATTTCTAGTGACCAAATGGGAAAAAACCCGTATCCATCTCGTCCCTTTGTGGGAACATGGCCGTAACGTTTTTTGAGAGCATTTGTCATCTAAAACGGTAACAAAGCCGTATTCAGTACGTCCCCAAAATGATGAACTAGCTCATTCTGTATGAATTCATTCTAATGATGCACTCCCGGTGGACTTGTGGTCTCTAAAGTGGAAATTCCTTGACTGTGGGTTCACAGTCCATTTCCGATTCAGTTAGTAAGAACCTAAGAACCCCCCTTGTAGTTCCTAAAGCGGAAATTCATTAAGTGCGGCCGCAGAATTCATTTGAGCGATATCGATACGGATTTACGGCCATTTAGCCTCTACGCCAATGTTCGTCATTTAGTCATTAGAAAACCGTATCGATTTGGCCACTGTCTGGGGAACGTACTGAGCACGGTTTTATGGTTATTTTAGACGAAAATGCATTATAAAAACGTCTGATTTCGTCTTCTTTGAGATGTCTCTTCACCTGGTTACGAGCTTTTGGCCATTTAGGCACTAAAAAGCCGTCTGGATCTCATTACTAGCCTGGGGACGTACTGAGTCCGGTTTTTGAAATACTGACAGACTCAATACCTCAAACAATAGTTGTGCCTTGCACTAACATCAAATATAGTACGTAAATTGTAATCCTGCTTGGGTCATTCCAGCACCCAATAAGTGTGGTAGCCATTGCAGTTAGCATATGGGACTCGCCATACATTTTACACCTTATTATAAACATGTGTTCAGTATGGAGAAATTTTAGAAAAATTTTGGTTGAGAGTCAACGCTACAAAATGGAAAAAACAAAACGCAAAAAAAAAAAAAAACAAATTTTCGACAACACTAAACAGAAATGCCGATCATTATAAATTTTATGATTTGCACAATATTGATTATCAGTTATCACAGGAAACCTTCATTTCCAATCGTAATTTTAAGTCGACGTACATATTTATTTACGCTGACATGACACTACACCCAAAAAAAACCTTAAAACCACCTTAAACTGAAAAGTAGTACAGCAATAAGTGCCTTATCTATACTTATAGTCTATGAGTCCGCTGCAAGAAAGCCTTTGTCATCTGAAACCGGCTGGAATTTACACCGGTTGTAAAACATAGTGCGAAGACTACGAAAACATATCAGCCCAGTCCTGCCCGGGTCCGTGACCTATGCTGACCGTGTTGAGTGTTCTTAAGGCGGTCAGCATGGGTCACGGACCCGGGCAGCACTGGCCTGACGTTTGTTTTCGTGGTCTTCGTACTATGTTTTACAACTGGTGTAAATTTCAGCCGGTTACAGATGAAAAAGGCTTTCTTGCAGCGGGCTCCCGTATTATTAATATGAAAATGGATTTGCATATCTGTCTATTTGTTCCTTACACAAATCTACAATTTTATTCCAATCTTAATGAAATTTTGTACACTCGACCTCCAAAGCCAGAGAAACGTCGCCGCCTACATGTGAGCAAAGCGAAGCTAGTGAAAAATTCAATTACAGTAGACTCGCGAAAACAAAAACTGGGTCAAACATGAACGCGCGTATCTCTCTCTTTGGTTCCTGTTAACACCTTGTGGGGCATAGGGTATTAACCACGCCTACTTTCCACCTCGTCCTGTTGACCGCAATCGCCTTTAGCTCTTTCCACGATTTGCCTATAGAGGTACGCTCGCTCTCAACTGGCCTTCTCCACGTGCTTCTCAGTCGTCCAACACGGCGTCTTTCGTTGGCTCCTTGTGGGTTCCAATCGAGATCCTGTCGAGCAATGTTGTTAGGCCCTTTACGGAGGGTGTGACCTATCTATCGCCAATTTTTTTCTTTTGATCGAAGTGTCTATACTATCCTGGCGAGTAATAGTAAGGAGGTCGTCGTTAGAAATGACCTCCGACCAGCGAATGTGTAGGATGCGACGTAGAACTTGCGTATCAATGAACAATTTTTTTCTTTACATTAACTACTCTAAAAGATGAACAATGCAGAAAAGCGCTATAACATGAACACACATTTAATAGAAAAATTACGGTTATATTAAACGGATCATGCATTTCTACCATAGCGATAGAAGGACCAACTGGTCTATGTACCGAGAAGCTTTTTTTGGAAGGGCTACCGCCTCTACCTAGCCAACTCACTAACGAACAGGAGTTGGATGACTTGGTGAATACTCTGACGGGCTTAATTAATTCGGCGATATCTATATCGTGTCCTGTCAGCTTACATGTAGAAAAGAGAAAACCAGCCTGGTGCAACGCCAGTATCACCAATTTAAGGGCTATGTGCAGGACAAGTTTTACCCAGGCGAAAAGACATTTGAGCTCTTTTAAGAAGGAGCTGAGGGCTGCAACTCGCAATTCATGGAGGAGTTTGTGCGAACGCATTGAAGGGCCCGGAGAGGCATCCAGATTTCGCAAACTGTTGTCGTCAAACCCATCTATAGCTAGCTTTATATAAAAGCCAGATGGAACATGGACGTACCTGTTTGGACTTGAATTTTCCCGGTAGCGCGAGGATTTCTTCGCTCTAGGATAGCTTTATTCAGCGGATAGCACCGTGTGACTTCGAATCCATTCTCTTCAAGGACGAGGTTCTGTGGACAATCTCCAGTTTCGTTCCTTTCAAATCTGCTGGATCCGACGGCATAATTTCGGCGGATCTACAGCAGTCTTCAGACATTGTGTATCCATGATTAAAAGCTATCCTAACGGCCTGCCTAGAACTGGTCCAAGTTCCTCGGACCTGGACGTAAGTGTTGGAAGTTTTCATCCCGATTGCAGATAGGAATTCGCACGCGAAGTACCATTTCATCACGTCTTCGTTCCGCTTCATTCCTACTAGAAAAACAAATCAGTGGATATGGCTCTACACTCTCCGGTCAGCCTTATTGAAAAGTCTCTTGATCGCAAAGAATTCCACATGGCTGTTCACTTCGAAATCGAGGACGCGTACAATAATGTCCGACCCAGTGTGATTGTGGAGGCACTCTTGAGCCTACACGTCGTTGAGTTGCTCTGCAAATTAATAAATAAGCTGGTAATATCAAGGCTTATTCGCACCACTCTGGGCACATCATCTGTGAGTAGACGCGATTGCAGAAGGTGGTACATTGTCTCCACTTCTTTGGAATCTGACTAAACTGCTTCTGGACGTAGAAGGATGGGGTACAATGTCACTGTCTATGCGGAGATGGCAAATTTACGGATGTCCTCAGTGAGGTACTGCAGAATGATCTATTCATTCTAACCAATTGGGCAAACTATTGTGGTGTCAAGGTTAACAAGATGGAGCTGGTGATTTTCACTGGGCGGTATACGGTCTGTCCTGCCGAACCTCCCTACTTGGACGGAGAGAAACTGGCTTTTACTGGCAAAGCTATCCTCACTGAACACACATCCATCCTGCGCAACTTGGATCTCGCTCGTCTGGCGGCTCCGTCTTCGTTATTCACCTTCTGTGTTATTGTAGAGCACGATTTTGACGTTCGCAAGCATACTCGATTGCGATGACGGAAGTTTAAAGCGCAAGACAATGAAGTGACTGTTTGGATGAGGCATTTTTACTTGGTTTGCGCAAAACCGTTCTTCTGGGCAACCCTTCAGCGGTCCCTTGTTATGTGAGAAAGCGTTGAACAAAAAAAAAAATAGGGGATGACTCTAAGTTTGCAAGTCAAGGATGGTTGCAAAATTTTAAATTCGAAATTGCATCCGTCAGCTCCATATTCCGGGTGAAAAACTTAGTGCTGGCTCTTCATCCACCGCTGCATACACGACAAAGTAATACATAATGGATAATTTATTGGTGTTTTTACATTTGTTCCACGATTTTTAGGCAGTTTTTATTTGCATATGTTTTCAACCTCGATTAAGCGAAGTTTTCGATTATCCGAACCGCCACGGGATCAATTAGTTCGGATAATCGCGGTTATACTGTATTTAGAAAATACAATTTTGCTTGCTTTGAGCTAGCAGCTGTCAAAACAGCAGTTGTGTTCGCCAGTTAACTTTGTTCGCAAACACATTTTATATTGCTTGTAAAAAAAATTAGGTATATTGTTGTCTCAATAGCACGATGCTTCCCGTTAAATTGAATAAAAACTGTCGACCATATCTCTGGAATAATTACCCCGAAAATGAAGTGAACATTGGTAAAGGTGTCTTTAAAAACGAAAACACAAAAACTTACATTTGGACCGTTACTATGACAACTATATGATATATAGTTGGAGAGGCTTCCTTCTGGGTATTGCAAACTTCATGACAAAGTTATAACCCTTTTTAGATAGTGCGAAATTTGTTTGCACATTTTCAAGAGTTCCTTCCAGTCAACTGGTCGTTGGTACACTTACTTATTGTACAATTGATGGGCCCTAATCGTTTTTGTCTTGTTGTTCATAATTTGGCATTTCTTACCTGCAAATAAAAAAAAATATGTGTTAATAATTTATTGAGCAATAAAAATGGCATACTATAATGTACTATAAAAATACCCAAGTACAAAACTGATAATTTCTAAACGGATATGACAATCATTTTTAAATTATATTTTTCATGAAGGAAAAGTGTCATTTTCACATTTAGGTGGAAAAAATAGCACTTTTGCTGATTTTGGAATAATACACATCAAAAAGTGTCGCATAAAAATGCACATTTAAGATATGAGATTTATTTAAGTGACGACAATTTTGCCCGACATTTGTTTCATACGTACTGTGAGTAGATGTGATGTAAGATACGCTACAAACGAGGCGATAATAAACTTGCGTCAAGCATATGACACTTCCACCGTATCCATTCTACTGACATGTGTGTACGTGCTAGAACGCTCTGGGAATAATATCATTATCACACTTGACTCTATCGCGGTTGGCTCTAACGCTCGTCATATTTCAAGCGATCTATTTCCAGACGATGTCGTACGACGTACGTATGTCCGACAAGAGCTAATCGCCTGACTGTCCGCAACTCTGTGTGAAATTTCTCGTCCGGATGGAATTAGACCCTCATTTTTTCCCACACCCACTTTTCATACATGCTCCATACTATACTCGCATATACCGGGGCATCGTGTTCGCCTTCTCAAGTGCATATTCACGTTATAATACAAACTTACGAGCTTATGGAAAATTATAAACGTGTATAAGCTACATGATAGATGGTATCTATAAAGTTGCGGCCAGTTGTCGCCAATCTCCAGGCATTTTACTTCAAAACCCCAGAATTCACTGAGACGTGTCCGACACTCATACTCTTGTATGTATATTTGCTGATAAGACGAATAATTTTCACACACTCCACTTCTAAATTTAACACAGGAAAGAAAAAATAGGTTTTAAGATATGCCGACTTGGCAAAATAAGCCTATAAAAGTTTCACCCAAGTTCCTGATGTGGATGGGATTGGAAAGGTTCAGGAAAGTAGGCAAGGAAACGAGGACGCGGAACCTAAAGACTTTGTCCAGAGTCAATTCGAAGAATTGCTAAAGCTTCTTAACCACACAACACACTCGTCTTTATATTTATATATGTAGATGTCAGATGGTGGAGAGAGGCTGCAATTTCTAACCGGTTGGGTGCCTCTTTATACTCGTATCTAGCGGTGTGTGGATGGAAACGATGAAACAATTCCTTTAGGGATTAGGCGGGTCTGTTCACTTCAGAGACTCATCGCTTCTCGCTCGTCCCTCTATCAGCATTTTCGTCAGTCGAATGGAATAGACCCTTCCTTTTTTTCTTTTCGTTTGCGTTTTGTGAATGGTAAACAGGGTTACCAGAGTTGAATGGAGTTAGTACCTACTTGTTAAAAGTTGTTTCACTACTTTTAAGTTATCCTTTAACTTTGTAAAATAAAAGGGCATAACTATATCTCTTCATAATAAACTCGATTGACGATATTTGCACTTTGTGATAGCCCATATTAAATTGGAAATCAAAAACGGATTCATTGTCCAATCACTTTTTTATTACTGTTCCCTCTAATAGCTGAAAAAACCAGGATATAGAAGGTAATGTTACGTTAGTGTAGATGTTGTGACGCAATGTGATTCAGATTTAGCAAGCGAGAAAATTGAGGTCCTGATGGTCATTAAGTAGTGTTTTGCACGGAATCCTGTTCGCTCTGTTTATTTCAAGGGATTCAAGAAGGTTGAGTTTTTTCCCTTTTGACCAGGTATGTAGGATCGGGGGTTTAAAGTTGTTTCCAACCTTATGACCTGTTTCCTTTAGATGTTCGGAAAAGTTGGAGAAATTAGAACCACTCATGTGTTCCTTGAACCTCGTCTCTATTGACCGGCCTGTTTGTCCCACATATGTTGCCAGGCACTCGGGACATTCCAGTTTGAATACTCCTGGTTTCTTCTTTTTGTCTGTGCGGGGTTTCGCATTAAAAAGTCTGTTTCCAAGTGTGTAACCACTTTGGAATGCTGGAACTAATTTTTCTTTTTTGAAGAAGTCCCCCCACTTTTTCTGAGAGGCACGGAATGTATGGTAGTGAAATATAGTTTTGAAGTCGTTCGTCTGACCCTCTGGGGTAGACCATGTTGTTCGCCATTTCGTTCCTCTTCTTTTTTATTAGGTTATTAGCCATGTGGTGGTCAAAATCATTATTGGTAGAGATTTTTCTTATAAAATTCAACTCCAATTCTCTATTTGATTCCGACATTGGGAAGATGAATGCGCGGTGGATCATGGATCTGTAAGCCGCTATTTTGTGCGGCCATGCGCAAGTTGAGTCCTCAGGGGCGGTTACATCCAACAACATCAAATTTACCCTGAAGAAAAGCGTTAATAACACCATTAACCTAGACCTAACCATTTCCTACTCAAACAATAAGTTCGACTTCAAAATATTCAGGAAACCGACATTTTCGGATGTAACTCGACATATATAGTGTGCGTGCCATAGAAAAAATGCTTTGTACAAAATTTCAGCTCGATAGCTGAGACTAGTTTACATAGAACCAGACGGACAGACAGACGGACAAAGCTTAATCGACTTATCTCGTCATACTGACCAAGAATATATACAGTTAAGATGGTCGGAGATGCTTCTTTCTGTGCGTTGTAACTTCATAACAAAGCTAAAACACCATATCACATTCGTGGAGTGTATAAAAACGATACTAGTACTTACCGATACTGATACCAGTACTTGCAGTATTACTCAATTGCCCTAACCCTTTGTGAGGCATAGTGCGTCAACAGTTTCATGCGGTCCAGTTGACATTTCATTAGCATAAACTAGTTTCGGAGAATGCAGCTGCCACCATGCACCTCCTGACCCCCCATTTAGCCGCCTACCTGTGGCTTATTATTACGCCCCGTACTACAGGGGGAAAACAACACAAACATCCATGGCCACGAACGTCGTCGTGGACGGGATTCGAACCCGAAACGTCGATAGTCAGACATGAGACTGGTGCGTCTACGCACTGAGCTATCGGTCGCCCCCAATACCTAAAACTGACACTAAAATTGTAGTACCGAGCAGGCCTACCGCCAAAGTGCCACTTATTCGCGCAAAAACGGAAATTTTCCCCCAAAACAATTCTTTTATTCCGACGTCATTCAAAACAAACTTCTTCATGGCAACCGTCAAAACGTCAGTGATTCCCCAACAGCTGTCCGCCTGTTTATCACATGGCGAAAGTGCCTAGTCTACACTTTGTTGCGTGGGACTGTATCGCGGTTGAATCGGGACAGTCGAATATTCTCCGAAACTTATAGTAGATAGATAGGTGATAGATGGGCCGTGGACCATAAAAGCAGCCATAAACACTGCAACATTATGCCCGGATTCTGGAGAGCAGGACTAAATCTGTTGATCCAATCTGCTCATCTCAATAATTCGACTGATATGGCCGAGTTTGATCGAGGCTATATCCTTGACCATGGGGTAGGCAATGCCGAAGCAAACAGTTCGACGGTAAACAAGTGCTTCACATTCACAGAGGATGTGTTCTGGGGTTTCGTTGTCGGAAACGATGCGCATTGTTTTGAGGTGACCTCGAAGACGGGGGTGACCTATGAGAAGTCCACATATAATTCTGACCCTGTTTCTGCTCAGGCTGAGTATAATTGATCAGGGGACCGGTTAAGAGAATAGCCCGCAATTAACAATTTTGATTGTCTCATACCGGGAAGAACTTCCCACAGCAAGGTAGCTCTCTCTCGCTCCCATTTCCTAATCCGCTGCCTGGCAAGGCAAATAAGTATACCGCAGAAAGGGTTTGGGCCAAGGTAGGGGGCCTCACCTCAGCTGCCCGTCTGGCAAGCCCGCCAGCTTGTTCATTACATACAATATTGGAGTGCCCAGGAACCCATTAGATTGTTAGGTTCTTGGAGGTCCCAACGAAGTTAAGGATATTGACAAGACTTGACAAGACTTCACTAGCCTTGAGTGAACTAGTCAACAAGTCTAGAACTAGTCAGCGCTACGATGGCCGCTTGCCTATCGGTAAAGATTCCTATGTTTTTGTTAGCATAGCCTGTGACCTGGCAAAGTCGCGCACAGACCTCAATGGCATTCACTTCCGCTTGGAAGACAGTTGGGAAATTTCCCATGTGGCCTGGTCCGAAAATGCCCGCACCTGATTCTTCATCCGTTTTGGACCTGTCCGTGTACCATTTTATTGTGTTGAAATGAAGAGAGCTGAAGGACTCCGCCCACTGCTCTCTATCCCACATAGTTGACCGGAAGGAATGCCCAAAGCATAGCTCCCTAGTCAGGCGATCAGATGGCATGCTGAGCGTATTGTGACTAAGCAGTCATCTAGTTTGTTCTGGATTCAGTCTGAAAATATTTGAAAATCTCGATTACAAAATATCTCGACTGATGAAAATATCGACAGAAAAAGATATCGATAATCGCGACTAATTTAAAATGAATTCAGGGGTGAGGTGTAATAATCCATTTCAAAAGCTACAATGTCAATTGACTTTATTTCCCCTTTGAACGAGAATTCAGGTTGACATTATGTCGCTGCTCCCTCTTTAGTAGTGCGGTCCCATTGAAGTCAATTTCCACTGTAGTAATATTAACTAGTTCGAAATTTTTACTGGAGAGCGAG
Source organism: Chloromyia formosa (assembly GCA_964017055.1). NCBI lineage: Eukaryota > Metazoa > Arthropoda > Insecta > Diptera > Stratiomyidae > Chloromyia > Chloromyia formosa. The sequence continues at coordinate 34,865,916 of OZ024815.1, forward strand.
CGTTTGTGCAATACTGAGGGTTGTGACCCCTTAAGCGCGGAGCCCATAACCCCAAGAAACTGTTGATTCTCATTAGTCTCTTGTGTGTGCATGTGCTTTGAAGATTTAACAGAAAGTATGAGCAAAGCCAAATCAAAATTTAAGTGCATGTACAATAAATTAAAAAAATATATTTCCAAAGTTTGCGGCCGACTTTGAAATTTTTTTTTTTTTTAATTAATTGACGATATTTTAAAAATCGAGATTCTGATAAGTCGAGATTTTGATAAGTCGAGATTTCCACCTGTCGAGATTATGATAAGGGCGAGATATACGCAGTCGATATTTCAAAATCGAGATTTTGTTATTCAAGATTTTAAAAGTCGATGTTTTGTACCCAACCCAGTTGGTGTGATCGTCACCATGTAAGTCTGTTCGGTTTGACAGCAGCCTATCATATTCACCCTTAAGCATAATGAATGAAAATTTGCATGTACCCACTTCTCCACCGCACCGGTGCTTTTAATGTTTATAAATTGGTTGGTACAATGGTTGATTGAGGTGCGTGCTAGCAAATGGGCATATCTATGCGATCGTCATGCCCTGGAGGGGGCAAGGCAATTAACCACAACAATGGTTGGCATATGTAGGTAGCCTAAATACCTGCCAAGTAGAGCGTCCATAATTCGGACTTTGGAAATCCGAACTGTCGATAATCCGGAACGTTTCGAAAGCATATGTATCTACTTATCGTACGTGCAGTGGCTAGCATGCACCTCCTATTCGCGCCGTCTTTATACTAACAAACTTGAAGCGCAGTGGTCTATTAGTACCCATAGGCAAAGGTTTTTTTTTGCGTCAAGGGTCGAACCCCCACTCTCTAGATCGTAGAGGGGCGACCGAACAAACACTGCCACCGAGAACGTTATAAATACATTTATGAATATTTTTCCGCTCCCACTTCAATAGCCAACATATTGAATTATGGACAATTTAAGGAAGATTTTTTACTTTAGAGACGTCTACCAGCCCTTTCATTATGCATTTCGAAAATCCAGACAATTCGATAATCCGGAGGGGGTCCGTTGGTCCCAAATAATCCGGATTATTGACGCTGTACTGTAGATTGAACTTAAACTTGTTGCGCGTCATTGTTATGGACCTAATCGAAACTGTAGTTCGAGTACGTAATACAATATCCTGAAATATTGTTGAGGTGCCCCGATATAAAATTTCGGACTTGAGAATACTAAATTTGAGAACCGTAATATTCGCCCTAAACGAAGTTTCGTCTTTGCTTGACCTTCTGCCACTGCACAATCATGTTGAGACAGAGGCGAAAATTGCAATAGCAAGACTTAAAGCCTGTTGAACTATAAACTGGAGGGTAGATGAATAGATTAGATACTTCATAAGGTCTTTATTATTATTTATTATAATTGTCACAATTTTACGCATTAATCATTGTATATTTAAGGTCTCCCCAAATCAGCGTGGTTTTCATTGTAGCTACCCGCGATGTACCGCGTCTGGTTAGAGTTCTCCCATATACCGCAATGTAAGTGAGTACCGCTGTACTGCTACCGCGAACCACGCTGGTTTGGGAAGACGTTTATAATGCTTCGGGTCGGCTAAGGAAAAAGTTCGCTTTAAAACATACAAGTTGTAACCTTAATATTTTAGGTCAAAAACAAGCATCCACTCCCAATATGTGATTTCAATCCACCTCACTCCAGCATACAACGATACCAGCATACAACGGAGGCCAATGAAGCGGACTTCAATCCTTCGGATAGGAAACGGCAATAGCAATCGATTTCAAGTTCAAATCAGACTCGTTTGCTATCCTCCGGAAACCAAGCGAAAAGAAAACCAGGCCGAAGCTTCGCCAATTTCAAGGCTCTAGCTTGATTCTATCGAAAGTTATCGTGCGAACGGACAGACAGACAGACAGACAGACAGACATGGCTAAATCGAATCGAATTATTTCCGTCGTGACAAAAACAATATACCCTATACTAAAAGTCTAGGGTATAAAAATAACAATCCAACGAACGAGAAAAACCATCCTGAGTGCTTTCCCGTTTAGAGAAATTCCTCCCAAAAAAACAAGACTTAAAAGGAATATCGCGTTCCCCTTGCACATTCAGGTCGTGCGTTTTCATATAGGAACAGAGCTTGTTTTCTATATACCATTCACTGGCGTCCTACTCCTTGGACATTTTCTATATGTTTGTCGACTTTACTTCTATTGCCCATTTCAGGCGTTCATCCAGTGAGTAGGAAGGCAGATACCCAGACGACAACATTTGATGGATAGTGGTAATTCTTGGGATGCAGTTCGATGTTAAAAGACAACGACGAAGTGGGCGACCACAGCAGTAGTAAATTGTATGTGGTTTCAGGCACAATTTTCCTCACACATCTGATCGTATACATATAGGAAAGATGTATCCTTATAAAATAACATTCACGAATATTTCTTTTGACGTTCGGGACCCTATTAAGACTCTCATTGTAACCAGGAATTAAACTTTTTCATTTTCTTTTTGATCAAACTGGATTATATACACAATCCTCAGCATGTATTATGTTTCCGTGTACGAAGAAGTATACATTATACAGTGTACGCTCTCATAACCGGACATCATTGGGACCAATTGTCCGATTATGGAGAGTATCCGCTTGAAGAATGCCAACATTTCTTAAGGCAACCTTTCAATTTTTTCAAAGGATCACATAACAAAAACTAGACTGGTAGTAAAATTTAAAAATTTTTTGATCACACCCTGACCCAAGGGTTCGCACTCATTGGTTGTATTTGGGTACAAAAACATAATGGTGACGTAGGAAAGCTTCAAATTTTTTGGATGCGATCCAGCGTTATCAAGAAATACCAACACTTGCTTATTACGCCCTTTTATTTGATTATTGACTGGATAGATTCAGAAGATGGCGAAATGATAGCGGAAGTGTACTGTAAACAGTTTGCTTACCAGCCAGATAAATCAAATGAAACTGCTCTACACTGTTTAGTTGGAGAAATTGAGGCAACCCTGGCAGTAAAGGAGACGGAAGTTTGTGCCTTTTTGGATATCGAAGATGCTTTTGACAATACATCTTTCTCTTCCATTGACTCTGCACTTAGAGCAAAGAGAGCGAATAAAACTTCGGCACTATGGATAAAAACGATGCTATTATCCAGAAAGGTCATCACAGAGATAGGAGACAGCACTTTAACAGCAAACGTCACTCGAGGATGCCCACAAGGAGGGATACTATCTCCTCTTTTGTGGTGCATCATAGTAGACAGCTTACTGTGGAAGCTTACCAAGATAGGATATTCAACACAGGGATATGCCGATGACCTGGTCTTAACTCTTAAAGGAAAATTTGAAGAAGTCCTAGCGGAAATTTTTCAATCGGCATTAAACACAATACAAAAATGGTGCAATGACAACGGCCTTCGAGTCAATCCGGGTAAGGCTGGTTTTGTTCCCTTTTCGAAGAAAAGAAATCCCAGACAAATGAGATGTCCTACAATGTACACAGTTAAAAATCTCGGTATTTTTTTTAAACCTGGTCTTGGACTACCACCATTTTTAATAATTTTAATTCTATAATCTAAACCCTTCCAAAGTTTACTTCTATTTTAAACCAAATTCGTAATAAATTCTAATACAATTCAAAGTTTACTTCCATTTTAAAACAATTTGTAATAAATTCTAATACAATTCAAACCTTTTTGTGTTCTTTTTGTTCTCGCATTATTTTCTAATCTAAGTTTAATTAAGAGGTAAACCCCACAAAGTATATTTTTTGAGTCTCAAGTCTCACTATAACTACTCGCAGTCAGCTCAAAATATTATGCTGCGTGGCCGAGTGGTCTAGGTCGCAACTCTACAACACGGAGTTCACAGGTTCGATGCGGCGTCATGGCGAAAAAAATTAAAGATTAGCTGGCTAGCCTGCGATGGGCTTAATAAAGGATTTGGAAGTTTAGAAAATTGAAAAAAAATAATAATAATAAATAATAATAATTTGATTAAAAAAATAATGACAGAAAAGTTTAATATTTAAACCAGTGAAGTTTACGGAAGCAATTGTAATACTTTCATTTTATTAAAATCTAGTACAATTTTGGTGTCGTCATATATGTAACCCGAATTAGCATTGATAATAGACCAGGATTTTTAACTGTGTACAACTCTCCAGTGCTCCTGGCGGATTCTGCCAAATACCTCGGTGTTACTCTAGACAGGAAATTATTCTAGTCGGAACACCTACAGACAATATCGGACAAAGCCATTAAGGCCCTATGGGTTTGCAAGCAGTTTGTGGGTAAGACTTGGGGAACAAGCCCTCGCATAATCCTTTGGATATATAAGGCGATTGTCAGACCAATTATTGAATATGGAGCTGTTGTTTGGTGGAAAAAATCAACCACCATCAATGAAATGATGGCAAAATCAAACTGGGTAAGATTCTGAGACTAGCATGTCTCATAGCAACGGGGGCTATCAGCAGCTGCCCGACTGCAGTAGGAGTAGAGAGGATTGGAGTCTGAAGCTCGACACCCTCCCCTCCAACGTTGTTAAGTGGTACACAGATGGATCTAAGCCGAAGAGGGTACATAAGCGGGCGTCGTAGATCCGTCTCACAAGATATCCATTCCAATAGGAAAGTACGCTACGGTATTTCAGGCGGAAGTTCACGTAATTGAGACTTGCGCGAACACATGCTTAAATACCGAGGCAGGAATATTGCAATCTTCACAGACAGCCATCAAAGCACTAAGTAACTTCTCCGTCTCGTCGAAATTGGTGCTTAGTGGTCGTGAAGCCTTGCAAAGATTAGGCTCTGTAAATAAAGTTACCATTTACTGGATCCTCGGATACGGCGGTATCCCAGGAAACAAAACAGCTGACGAGTTGGCCAGGGGAGCTTCTGCAGCCCCACTCGTCGGTCCAGAGCCATACTGTGGAATTCCCTTGGGTAGTGTAAGACGACACATCAGAGAATGGCAGAACTCAGTAACCATCGCGCACTGGGACAATACCCCTGGTCCTAGACAGGCTAAGCTATTTATAGCAGGCCACTCACGCAATCGTACCCTTGAGCTGCTAAGACTACGCAGAAACCGGGCGAGAATTATTTGCGGGCTCCTCACGGGTCACTTTACCTTGAGAGGTCATCAACATAGAATGGGAATTGTCTCTGACCCAAACTGTCGCTTCTGTGAGAGCGAAGATGAGACTTCCCAGTACATTCTCTGTGAAATGCTTCGGCGATGCATTCCCCGAAGCGGAAACGATTGCCTCACTAACACTCGAACAGCTGAGCAGATTTGTTGGGATGATTGGTCTCGAGAACTAGTCAGATTACTAAATTTCAAAAACGATCAGAACTGCAATTTTTCGCTTATAACTCAAAAACCGATATTATAAACTTCTTAAATCAAAAACTACGAAAATGAAATACCATTCGAACGCCAACACATTGTGGCACTTTTCGAAGAATTTTCAAACTCCTAGATTTGATGACCGTTATAAAATCTGCATTTATTTTTCCAATGATAAATCGAATTTGAAGCGTTATTATTTTGGGCCCTAGGAGGAATCTCACAACCAGTAAAATGTCATTATATGTATATATAGGTTCAGAAAATAAGGATCAAATACTGGTTTCAAAGATCAGGACACTGACAAAAGTCCTCTTATGTCGCGAAAATTCCAGGCTTTAAACAAGAGCAATAGAAATTTTGATAACTCTGCACTTGAATGCTGTCTAGCGTCTTAACCATCCATCTGACACAAAAAGAGTTTTTTTTTTGTAGGGAATTCGATATGGTTTATACTTGTTCCGTATAACTTTTTTTTAAGTTAGTATTTTCGAAGTTATAGGCAAAAAAGCGAAAAAGAGAATTTCTTCAGCAGTTTTCTCGGAACGCATCACTTTTTCGAGGCGCAAAGTTGAAATTCGGATTCAGCGCCCCAAAATACATAAGCCAAAGTTGAGAAAAAAAACTTCTATATTTTTCTCTCCGCCAAACCACGCTATTACTGGACTATTTGCACCATTTTTGAATGTGTGTTTACAAAAGTTCATTCTCGCTCCGCAAAATGACGGCGTGGATATCGCCTGTGACCTGCCAAAATCATTGCCGCAACACGCTCAGCAAATTGAGCAGCAATATTTTCTGCTCGATGAAATCAAAACCTAGGTAGGGGAAATTTACTCCATCGTTCCGGAACGGTTGCCACTTCTGAACTCATCCAATGTCACTAGCCATAATAATCTCTAAAGTCATGAGAAAGCGGCGAAAAGCAATTGCCAAACCAAGTTTAGTTTGAAAAATAACTGACATGTTGTCCATGTCCGGCTATAGGAGCGTCCGGTTAAACGAGGCTAATTTGTTCGAAAACATGCAAAAAATGTTTGGAACTTAAAAATGTGCCCGGTTATGGGAGGTGTCCGTACAGGGAGCGTGCACTGTATATATACACATTTCCAATGCGTACAAAAAGAACGACTATAATGTGGATAGACGATGGTCGGATGGGCGTTCCTTTTATCATTCAATGACAAAGGGAAACTTCAAGTTACGTTCTCCCTGTTCATCGAATAGGGTCGACCGTTTGGATTTCGGTTGAGAATCACAAGAACCGGATTAAAAACCAATCAGCTGTGTGACAATCATTCGCTCCTTTGATTTCATTCCACTTGATAAAAATTATTCAGCCGTTACATTCCAGCGGGTTTTCCTTCAATTATTATCGTAAGGTTTCTTCAAATAAAAACATTTTAGAATCAATATCATGACTTTGAATGATGAAGTCCGTTTTCGAACACTGAGTGAAAAAAAAAATGAAATATACGAGTAGGTATGCGGCTTGTGGCAGGTATACTCTTTTCAAATAGGAAAAAAAATCCATAAATACTCGTACATATTTTTATCTTGTCAGAACATCTTATCATAAAATAGACCTATGAATGCGCCTTTTCGTATGATTTTATGTTTGATAAAGTCACATATATATTTTTATGATAACATAACGTTATCTGGAGTATAAAGTCTCAAGGGAAATTGCGTGAAGTGTATTGATTTTCATTTTATGATGAGATATCGAAATGGTGTGGCCTGGACAGTCATCGTTGTCAATGAGTACATTCAGAAAGTACAAAAAGGAAACACATTGTTGTAAAGCAATTGCACGGCAGATCAGTAACGCATGTTGCGCTTTATGAACGGCATAACACTCACATCAGCTGTGACTTTTTGACTAACTGAACAGCTGATGTCTCAACTGATGATGACTGACTAATCGGACGAAAGGCTCCGGTTCTGGAATAACATCCTAGGACTGCGGCAATCCAAAAATCTTATCAACCCCTACGGTCTCAAAGAAGCTAGCCGCATGGACAGAGCGGACTTGAGATTAATCGTTGGTTACCACATAGGACATCATTGGGTGAGATATTACTTAAAAAAAATGGTTCTGTCCACTGAGATGGAATGCGGCCTTTGCCTGGAGGGCATTGAGGAGTCCACCAAACACCTTCACTGTAAATGCCTCGTGGTTGCTCGCTCCAGGTTCCTGTTTTCTGAAGATTCTATCCTGAGATCCGCTGTCATTAAGAGTGCTGCTACAAAGGACCTAGTTGTTTGATAGTTATAGTAGTTATTGTAGCGGCGCTTCGAGCTCAGATCAAGATGTGTGACCAAAATTCTGACTATCCATGTTAGTATCCTCTGTGTCCAGGTGGAGAAAAACAGCTGCCTCGATGGGGTTCTCCCATAACGCAATAGAAGTTAAGCGCGTCGGGGCTGCTGGACAATTAAAGAGGTGCTCAATGTCGTGTGGAGCGAGGCCACATGCTGGGCAGGAGTTTTGGACTTCACTGTCGATGCGGGATAGGCATGAATTCAGACACGAGCACCAAGCAGAACGGAGTTGAGCTAACGTGGTTCTGGTTGCTCTTGGGAGCCGGGCTTCGTCTGGAGATATGGCAGGTGGTTGTGCATTCAATACCTTGTTCGGTTTTAGTTCCGCGGTCGAAGAAAACACTTCTTCATTGTGCAGCGTGGTGATGGCCGACTTATAGCTGGTGTTATCGAAGGGAACTCTTTTTCTTTATTCCTTTTCCCTATATCGTCACTTTACCAGCTTGTTGCAGAATGAAACTCCAAGTTTTCTTGTTAGCTGACGTTCCGCCTTTATTTTGGCAATGGCAATTAAATTCGCATATTTTTTAACCGTTATTAAGATATAACTGTTTCTGTGATTGTCGTCAAAAATTTGCCACCTCCCCAATCACCGAACCTGTGATTTGACATCACTTTCTAAAACTACATAAAATTTCATAAAAAATAACGTTTTTCCGATTGCGAAAATTACCGTTACTTCAAAGATACAACTATCCAAACTTTGAAGAAATTTCAAAATCTGTTTTTGATCGAAAATTCAAATGAAAATTTTGTAACGGTACTTTCAAGTGGCATATCGGGGCGACTTCCATATCTGAGGCGTCAAATTTTAATGATGGGTTTCAATCGAATTTGGTCTGAAATAGACGAATCTGAAGTCCTTTTCCGCGAATTCATAACCGTTTAGGAGATATTTACCTTTAAAGTTGTAACTTTTGTATGAGAAAATCCAGTGCTAGAATTGGGAACATTCCTGTTTCGCGAATATTAGGAGAATTCTCTCTATTACATTTAGGGAGAATTTTTAAAATTCCTTAATTGCGGGATTTCCGCTTTAAGTAGTTCATTTCCACTTTAGGTGGAAAGAATCTAGAGCCCATGTGGGGGGATTTGCAGGCCCTAAAGCGGAAATTTCTCGAGTTTTGTAAAAGTTCTCTCTAATTGAATAGAGAGATCCCTCTGAAGATGCTCGAAAGAGCGAAACGCGTCAGGGAACAATAATAAAAAGTGCTTAGACAAAGTATCCGTTTTTGATTTCAAATTGAATAGAGAGAATTCTCACAATTTTTGCGAAACAGGAATGTTCCTAGAATTGTATATAGAATAAATTTCCGCTTTAGATAGTTAAGAACCTACTATGATACATCATCATTTAATTTTTCATAATTTCAGGCCACTTGTATTTTACATTTAACGTGAATAAGCCGCCGATAAAATTTGGCGCCTCAGATATGGAAGTCTTGCCGGACGGAAAGAAAACGCGATGAGGATTTTAAACACGCGGTCGTCTCCCGGACTATACGGTACGATTAAATTAAGTGTAATTGGACTGTCAGAAGCTTTGCGAAATATGGACGTATAACTCGCTTTGAATAGAGAGAGGAGACGCTTATTTCCCCTGCTACTTCAATTTTGAAGCATGTGCACAGAAATACTAAGCTCCGCATATACAAAAGGTGCATTCGATTCATTTTGATCTGGATCATGAATGAATAAAACGGCCTGAATCTCAACATCTAACAGTTGGTAGTACTTACCAAAATAAGAAGAAGATAACGTCAAAGTGATGGGAGTTGTCAATTACCCAGAACGAGAGAAGCGTACAGGCGCAGGTTAAATCCTATTGAATTGAATGAAATGCGTGTTCTGTGCACGTATCTTGTTTACGACATGTAAATTTTTCAAACATTCAAAACACAATTTAACACGTAGACAGCATACACATCTCTTTAAATTCCATGACTCCTATAACAGCCAACTGACGTTCGAGAACTGTCAGATAGATATCAGGGCGACAACTTTGTGGATGTAATGGCACGGCCCAGCAGCACAAATCCAACGAGATCCAAAAACAGACCGGATCAAAGACCGGTCTGCAAATTTGTATGAAGATCCAATGAGACCTGCCGAAACGAATGCGCCTAAAACCATCATACGACCAGTGCTATGCCACGGTTGCGAAACCTGGACCCTTAAACCAAGCCTCCGATAACATGATAAACACATTCGAACGTAAGGTACTTCGGCGAATCTTCGGAGCAGTTTGCAACCGAAATGGATTGCACATCCGGTACAACCATGAGCTGCACGAACTGTATAATGAGCTGGAAGTTTCGAGAATTGTCAAACTACAACGTCTACAATGGGCAGGACGCAGGACATATGTATACAACGAATGTACGATGAACGCATGCCTAAGAAAATATTCAATGCACGACGCGTCGACGGAGCAAGACTGCGAGGAAGACCGAGAGCTCATTGGAGGAACTCAGTAGTTGGGGACTCCGAAAAACTGCTGGGCGTCTAGATTCGAGAACGCGGTCACTTGACCGAGATAATTGGAGGACGATGATCCAGGCGGCCAGGGCCCGACGTCGGGCTGTTGCGCCACTATGGTGATGATGATAACTTCAATTTCTGTCAGAGCTTTGAGGTAATTTACATTTAATTCCAAATTGTCCTCGTCAAAAACTAATCATCCGTTCCTAATTGATAAATATAAATATATTTATCATTGGCAGATATAAATTTTAACTCTCCTCAACTGAATTACGAAATTTATTCACAATAAAGACATTTTCAAGAATGGTAGCGAAAAGCGTTTTATGTGCTTCATCCTGAAATGCTAATGTGAAGAGTTTCAGTCAACACAATCAAACACGAGCCAGTCCTTTCTTCAGCATCATTATTATTTCTTTCAAGTTTCCTTGAGCGAATGAAGCCTCTCCTTGTTTTTCCAAGAAGGTCGCTCCATTGACGTTCATTAGCATTTCTATGGATGATGATTCGCCTTCCACTTATTCATTTACACATGAACATTGTGTGCCTATACGTGCCCGTGCGTAGGGTGAACTTATTCCAATCTGATAATTTGAGAGTTCCTCCTCGTCCAGCTCGCGTCGTTCCTGCACACGTACAATACAGTCTTCCTCGAATTGAGGTTGGCTTTGTGCATTCTAAACTCCACTTTTTAGGCTCTATTCGATTTCACTTCATTTTCAATCTAGATACTCTAAAAGAAAACGAACGAAAATAAAATGCCAAGAAAGATGGGCACGAAAAGGGAATGGGTCCACCAAGCTCATCCAATCTAAATTCTTGAACACAACACCACGCACACACTCACACAAACTCGAAAATACTCAAGAGTTTCGTGAACCTGACAGTGCCATAGAAAAAGAGCCCATCAAAGAAGTGGCTGTAAGTGTGTGGACTGAGCAGCACCTGGAAAGGTGAAGTCTGCTGTTGGAGTCTCCTTTGAATCCCGCCTCAAGCATCCATGGTCGCATATCTATATCCAAACCATCCACATACATGCACAGTATCCAAATGCGAGCCAACTTCCATATGCTGCCCCAATAGCAAGAATACCTGCCGAGACGTGAATTAGTTACCGAGTTAATAGTGCGTCGTCTTTCAAGGAACAAGTTTCACTTTGAATTTCTTCAAAAGCTTTTAGTTGGATGGTTGTTCTTGGGTTCTTTGGAAGTTGTATATGATGATGGGTCTGGTTATTCTGGTGCGGCTGCGAGAGAAAGGAATTTAAAAAGATATGCCATACGATTGTGGAGCCGTCGGATTAGTTTTTAGTGGACGAGTCAGCCTATCATCTCAGATCATGCTTAATGTATTCGATCACATCATTCTATTCGATTTATGGTGGCCAATGGGCGGTTTATTGTGCGGACTTTAAAAATGTATTGGATTTTTTTTTTAGTTTCAGGGCCTGTGATAATATGCCTGTATCAGAAAAAAATTAAAACTCTCTCGACTCGTTTCATTTCGAAAATAAAATTCTGAAATATCTATGCTATTTAAAAAGCCCGGAAAGTAGGAAAAAAATGATTGCAAAAAATTGTCTGTTGTTATGCTTCAAATTTATTTACAGGTCACTTTTGAAACCTGATAAGCGGTAATCATTTACAGATACATGCCTTTTTTTCGCTCATTCATTTTCACATTTGTGAAACGTGGTAGCACGTTTACAAACAAAGAACACCACAAATCGTATAAATATTGACGAAATATTCTCACATACTTCTCATTTTCAATTGTATCTACAAAAATAGCACAAAAACCACCTCCAGACCAGACAAGAATGCATTGCAATAAGCGAATGTCTGAAAAATGTTCTTGCCCCATTCAGAATTTACGTTGTACTCCGTGAAAAAGAGAAAAATGTTGCAATGCAAAGAAACCATTAAGTGCAAATAGAAAAAAAAGAAGGAAAAATATATCAATTCAAATAAATAGCCCATATTAAAAACTCAGGTTTAAGTTTCTCAACATCTATAGTACGTGACTGGTGATTTTTATACAATGACTCAAACGAAAATAACAATAACCAAGCCAGGCCCGCTGCTCTCCGCGATGAATGAAATTTATATTCTTTTAGTATGTTTCTTTTTTATCTTGTTTTACAGATGCTTTCTTGTCTTACTTATTCGCTGACTGTGCGCTTTAAATGAAATCAAAATGTTTTATAAAAGTCCAAGTGATGAAAAAAAGATTGAAAAGGAAATCGATAGACGAAATTTGAACGATCCAACCTACACACACTAGATTTGTGATCCATGTTCTTGATTTTACATTTGAGACGTGATATCGCATTTAATTGCCTGTTTCTATAGTTGCAAAGAGAAAAAAAAGGTTACCAAATACATACAAAAAAAAACAACATAATTTTTGATAAGGTCGTTGGGCAAATTCGATTTTGACATAAATGATTCATGCGGGTGTGACACATTTGGAAGATTTAGTAACTATTTGTACATCGACACTATTAAGTATTATTCCAGCTGGACGTTTTCCAATTGTGCGGCCTAATTTTCCCACCTCAGCAGCAAGATTGGAACCCGCAGGGAACCAACGTAAGTCGCCGTGTTGGACGACCTAGTAACACCTGCAGAAGATCGGTTATGAGAGAGGGTAGCTCAATAGGCAAGTCGTGGAGTGAGCTGAAAGCGATGACGATGAACAGGACGAGGTGGAAAGTAGGCGTGGTTAATGCCCTATGCCCCACAAGAGGTTAACAGGAACAAGAGAGAGAGTAGCAAGATTGCCGGATGAACGCGATAGAATTCGAAGTACTAACCCTGACGACCCCAGGATCAAAGATCTAAACCTTGAAATTCAAGACCTTGTAGCGGAACATAGGAAAAAAAAATGGAATACACACCTCAGCAATTGCAATCTAACAACTGACGTTGGGAAGCTATGGCCCACTGTAAGAGCTCTTGCAGCCCAACAAGGCAGAAAGGCTTGGTAGCCATTCAACTTGGTGGTACTACCACTAAAACACTGTACAATGCGCTAGCTTAGGTTAGGTAATTTGGCTGCCATGACAAGCACAGCACACTTAGACCATAAGCTGGTCCATTGTGATACCACAGGGTCCTATATTGACCCCCATCAGCCCAACTAATTTTTGAACCAACCTGAGCTGGTGATAAAACGGAGGAGGCGGTCTATATTGACATCCACCAGATCCTCCAGTTCTGAGAAAAAAAAAGGAGCCAAGAGTTGATTTCCTCTTACTTGCCAGGGCCGGACAAGAACAGAGGAGATGGAAACAACTCTCCTCCTCATCGACGTCTCCACAGCTTCTGCAGAAATCATTAAAAGGAAGGCGAAGACTCCTAGCATGCTCCCCAATAACGCAGTGGCCAGTAATTACTCCCACAACAGAGCTGATATTCTGTCTTTTCAACGCTATGAGTTGGGATGAGCGAACAGGGTTTAGACGAGGCCACATCGATCTGGTTGCATGACATGTAATACCACTCAACCACCTAGCATTCGCCTTATTAATAGCCTCAGACTTAAAGTATAGGTATAGCCTACATGAATTAATAGGCATACAAATGTTAGCATGTTGCTGCTGAATCACGCCCATTGTCCCCTGCCTAGCGAGCTCATCAGCGTGGAAGTTTTCACCAAAGCCACTATGCCCTGGAATCCAGCACAAGACGAGAGGACACTACAGTGATCTGGAAGACGGAACGATAAGCTTAGGTTAAGTTGATCGGAGTAGACTCCTACTCCCACCCCGTTGTCAAGTCTTTGAGCCATCCGTATAGATGCCTACAGAGCCCGTCAACGGAAACTCGCCATCAATCCACTGATGACGAGAGGGGATTATACTTACAAAGTTCTTCCCGAAAATGAGTTTAGGGGAAGTGTAGTCAGTGCCAGCATGGATAATCAGGTGGTTCAAGACCACCGAGTGGCCGGTGCGCAATGAAAACCAGTGCCCTGTTTCACGAAGGCGGATGGCAGTGCAAGCAGCAAGCTGCTCACCAAGAATGTCCAAAGGAAGCAAGTTAAGCATAACATCCAAGGCGGCAGAGGGAGTACTTCTCAGGGCTCCACTAACGAGCAAACAGGCCAGTCTTTGCACTTTATTCAACAAGCTACACAAAGCCGCCGCCCGAAGAGTATTCCACCAAAAAACAATACAATGCAAGAGAATAGGCCGTACAATAGATACGTATAGCCAGTAGACGATCTTAGGTTGAAGACCCCAACTACTTCCAATCGCTTTTTTACAAGCGTAGAGAGCAACCGTGGCCTTCTTCACACGCTCCTGTATGTTAGGTCTCCAGCCTAACTTTTTATCGAAGGAAGGAATTTTGCTTTATCAGCAAAAACCAATTCGGTTCCCCCCAGCACTGGGGGTGAGACGAGAGGTATCTTATACCTTCTAGTAAATAAAACGAGTTCCGTTTTGTTAGGGTTAACCCTTAAACCGCAGAGATTAGCCCAGCGAGTTAATAGAAAGAGAGCATTCTGTAGCACCTCACTGAGGACACCAGGGAACTTACCCGAGATGGCAATAGCGACATCATCCGCATACGCAATGACTCTACATCCCAGTCCTTCCAGGTTCAAAAGCAGTCTATTGACCACCAGATTTCAAAGAAGCGGAGATAGAACACCACCTTGCGGAGTGCCCCTCTTGACACCTCTACGTTCCGAAGATGAGCCCAAACTAGTGCGAAAAACTCTCGACGTAAGCAGCAGTTTGACAAGCTCGACAAGAGACGCGGTCACATTTAGATGCGCGAGTGCGTCAGTAACAGCCTCTGGCAAAACGTTATTGAAAGCGCGCTCGATGTCAAGGAAGACGACCATGATGAATTCCTTGTAACTAAGAGACCTCTCAATATAGCTTACCAAAGAGTGCAACGCCGTATCCACCGACCTACCCTTCCAGTAAGCATGCTGAGATGCTGACAGGAATTGTGGTGGAATACTGCTGCGCAAATAAAAGTCAATCAGCCTTTCCAATATCTTTAGTAGATTCGAGGATATGCTGATAGGTCTAAGATCATTGGGATGTGCATGAGAGCTTTTACCCGTTTTCGGAATAAAAACAATATTTACTTCATTCCATGAACGAGGGATATAAGCCAAATCCAGACAAGCCCTTAAAATGGGTTCAATCCATGGAGCGACGATATAAAAATTGTATTGCAGATCGGCAGGTATAATGCCGTACGGTCCAGCTGATTTGAACGGTTCAAAGCTGCCAATAGCCCATAATATCTTCTCCCTTGATACAATCGCAGCAGAGTCAAAAGAAGTAGCTCCTGCCGAAGAGACGGGAGTAGAACTACCAGGAAAATGGGTATCAAGCAGGAGACTAATAGTTTCCGAACTAGAGGAAGTCCACGAGCCATCCTGCCTCATTAAAAAGCTAGGTACCGAAGGATTAGAGGCCAAAATTTTCCTAAGTCCTCACTGGACTTTTCGATCCTTTCACAGAAAAGCCTCCACGACTGTCGCTTACTTCTACGTAACTCCCTCTTAAATAGGCTTAAGTCCTTCTTATAAGTCATCCAGTCCGCTTGAGCCCTTGTATGTTTGGCCCTATTAAATGACTTCCTACAAACTGACCTCAAAGTGGAGATTTGAACATTTCACCAGGTTGGTTTGCTTTTGCGCTAGCTTATTTAATAGACAATTTATTGAACATCCGCCACCTGACAGTCTACAGCGTAAGATATGCAGAACCATTCGCAACCACAACAACGACCATACGCTTCAAATGTTTTCGAATGAAGTTGCTTCAGCCACAAAAAATGCTAAGAACTCCAGAGCTCTAGGACCAAATGGCATATCGATGGTCATGCTGTATAATCGTCCATCATTCCCGAAATATGGATGAAAGGTAGGGTGATTCCAATTTCAAAACCCGGGAAAAAGCATACGCACGGCGACTCCTACTGTCTCATCACTCTACTGTCTCCAGCTACAAAAACACTTGAAGCTGTTTTACTTCCTACATTTGCGACACATATTCAGCTTGCTGACCACCAACATGATTTTCGGAAAATAAGCAGTACGACAATGGCCTTGGGTATCATAACATTTAGCACAACGGTCTTAACGAGGACCGTCCATGTCACAGAACCATTATGGTAGCACTTGACCTATCGAACGTATTCGATACGATTAACCACTCCCTACTTCAGTCTGACATCAACAACACGTCGCTCTCGGTACCAATTGTGAAATGGATCGCCAATTACCTTGCTGATCGGCAATCTTACACCGAATTCAGAGGAAGAAGTCAAAGCTCAGAAGTGTTAAACACGGTGTCGCTCAAGGAGGAGTTTTATCATCGCCCTTGTTTAATCTTTACCTCCTTGAAATTCCCACACCTCCAACAGGAATCCAGATTGTCAGTTATGCCAACGACTGTACTATCCTAGCAACAGGGAACAACATCATCCAAATGTGTGCGAGGATAAACAACTATCTTCACGACCTTAACACCTTCTTTGTCAGCAAGAACTTGAAGTTATCAGTTCCAAAGTCATCGGGTTCCTTCTTGGTCCTTTCACCGATTTGTGTCCCCACAAACACATTAAGGGGGAAAACACATTAGGAGGTTGATTTTCACTGATTTTTCAGGAGTTTTTTTTTGGGTGGGAAGAATTAGTTAGAATTCAATTAAATTTTGACATCATTTTACTGATATTTCGAATAACTTATGTGAATTTTTTTGAATAATTTAAGCCAAAAACAACAAAGTTATACACTGATGTTCGCTGAAGGCCGTAACTAGAGTTCTCCAATTACGGGACGTGTAGCGATTCCAATTTTTATCCAAAATCAAAAAGGTTTTAGTTTTACATTATTAACTTATTTTCTAGGAATATGAACCTCAATGCAGGTGAAAATAATGGAAATAAAAAATTTGACAGATGTTGGGAAAAAATTTCAATTTTCACCATTTTTTTTCCACTAATTATGCGAAAAAACACCCTTAAAAATATGATATCAACCCAAATGTTGGTTCATATTCTTCATAATTTTATAAAGAATCATTCTTTCAATTTTCATAATGATCGGTTCATTACTTTTTGAGCTAGAAGTCCCGCAAATGTGAAAAAAAGTCATTTCGAGAAAAATGCGTTTGAAAAACAGAATATAACCGAAATAATCGCTTTTGTTGATGCTTCTAGCACCTTCTATACCGTTTTGAAAACAAAGATGCAAGAGTGGAGTTCCCCTACAAAGCTACGTAAGTACATAAAGCGACTACCTGGGTGTGGGTAGTGCTCCGCGCTATCCCCTAGAGTGCGCTCGAGCCTGTAGACTATACCCGGTAAGCGCTCGGTTCTATGCTCATAAAATCTAAATGAATGCGAATTTCGCTTTGAAATTTTGGCAGCGTATTCTTGGATTCTTAAGCTAACAATTTATGTGATATAAAAAAAATGGATTTGAAAAACCTCCTAATGTGGTTTCCCCCCTTAAGGCTACTTGAGCTAAGTCTTAGTACTTAGCCACCTTACTTTACGTATTATCCCTTCAAGCAGCTGTGCTTTCCTCTGTAGAGCCCCCATCCTTCCTATAGGGTAGTTTATTGCTGTTATACAAGGCAATTCTGGCGCTGTGTTTTTTCCTTTCAGTTTACGTTTTGAATGTCTCCTTAACACTTTCCCACAAATGAAACAATCACCCATTGTAACACAGGAAAAGGAAAATTAAATGCATAAATTAAACATTGCCCGATGATACTCAACTATTACAACTTAATAATATTTCGCCCTTTGACTTATATTATGCCCTAATAATACACAGATTTTCTCAGAAATATCCTGTGGTGGCGCATCGAAATTCCCATAGATCCTTTCTGTGCTGACAAATTTGATCGACATAATTACAGTTCACTTGCCTTATCAGAATGAATAACATGTGTGGGCTCAAGTGACAGTGGATGTGTGAATACAGAACATTGTCCTAAATGTACGGGACAACAATCAAGCGAATGGAATCGTTTTCCAGTTGTGACATTTCCCGTGACTATATTTAGAAGATGTCAAGTAGATCCCGTATATTTTAAAACTCTGTGTTCATGGTGTGACAGCTTTTTATAAATTTTGATTTCTATGGCTTCGGAAATATGGAATCGTAATGGGCGACCATTCAATTCGTATAATTTGGCCCAATTACTCCTCCGCAATAACTTGTAGTTGAAAAAAGAAATGAAATCTATTTGACGTCCCGTTTGATATGACACCCCACATCCTCGATAAAAAAAAATAATCTGTTTTCGTCCTTTTAGGACCCTTTCTATCAATATTTTTTGTTGAAAAATGAATTTTAGACTCTCCGACCACTACAGATTACAACCAAAAAAGAATTGGCTTTAGGTTAATTTTTTCTAGCTGGAGCTAGAATATTGATAATTTGACCGTACTATACAGGGTGTCCGGAAACTGTCGGATAAACTGCCACGACGTGATTCTCCATACAATTTCTGATTTTGAAAATTCCCCGCCTCGCATATCTCGGAAACTACGATAACTAGAACACTCAAATAAAGTGATAATCGCAGCCAAAATGTTGCTCTAAAATATCGTATAAAATTGTTTGGTAAAAATCAGATAAATGCTTTAATTATTAAACTGTTATGCAGCATGTCATAACGTAATTGCAAAGTATCGATAATAACTCATGAATGGATACTTTGAAATTATTTACACATCACATACATCTGCCTGAAGCTTGCTTTTATACCCTTCCTGCTTGTTTACAACGACCTTTTGTTTATGAAATAGTTTCATACAATTTCTTCTGGTTGTCAAATACAATTTGTTTATGGAATAGTTTCATACAATTTCTTCTGGTTGTGAAATACAATTTGTTTATGAAATAGTTTCATACAATTCCTTCTGGTTGTGAAATACAATTTGTTTATGAAATAGTTTCATACAATTTCTTCTGGTTGTGAAATGCAATCTTTTGTTTATAACTTTATATTATCCCTGCCGTCAAAATAGGCTTGGAGTCCGGACTGTATCAAAATGTTTATATTATTTCCAATTTGAAATCTGATCTATATAAAATATTTACTTTAATTCCACTTAGAAGTCCGGCTATTGTTTACTTTAAGTTCAACTTGAAGTCCGGCTGTTGTTTATCTTAAGTTCGACTTGCTATTGTTCATCTTGAGTTCGACTTGAAGTCCAGCTGTTGTTTATCTTGAGTTCGACTTGTTATTGTTTATCTTATCAATGAGCACGTTCTGCGAACGAATCAGGTTTTGACATTTCTCGAATTCTCCTCCATATGCTTTCCCCTTCGGTAAAATTTGTACGAAAAACTGTCATGAAAATGTTCCCCTCCAGATCAGAATACTTCTCAGATCAAGAGGGGAACATTTTCACGACAGTTGTCCGTACAAATTTTACCGGAGGGGAAAGCATATGGAGGTGAATTCGAGAAATGCTAAAACCTGATTCGTCCGCAGGAACGCAGCCAATGTGTGAATAATTTCAAAGTATCGATTCATGAGTTATTATCGATACTTTGCAATTACGTTATGACATGGTACATAACAAAACATTTTAAGTGCCACTTGCTCAATGTCCGATTAAAATTTATCTTAATAATAAACTGCCATTTAGCACAATTTGATTTTCTCAATGTCTGTTTAGCGTTATTAATCGGATAAACGCTAACCGTCCCCTAAACCCAAAAACCCAACACCTGATACCGGAAATAAAAAAAAATGACAGCTAGAACTGTTCACTTTTGCAAATTCCTTTGAAAACAATAAAAGAGGCCATAAAGAAGAGTTCATGGAAATTCATTCGATAGAAGAGAATTTGTAACAAACTCAGCTGCAAATGAATATGCTGAGAGACCGTACTAATACTGAGTGGCGCAAAAGAAACGAAGGGGTTTGAATAGTCTATAATGTGGCAGCCGGTTCTTCGTACCGGAACGACCCGTTTTTCGACGGCCAAGAGCTGCTAAACCCCCTCGATGCAAGAAGAACTGCAATATTTGAAGCATCGCTACCACAACAACAACAATAGTCTATAATTCCTTTACTTTTGAATCAATCGATTTTCTTTTTTTTTTGACATGGATATGTCTTATAGCTGGGGGTCATCCTAAAAATCTGTCCGTAACACGAAATGTCTGCTGTGCTACTCGGGGGTCAGAAGAGGAAACAAGCCCATCGAAAATTTCTCCGAGTTCTATGAATGTAGTGGCCGATTGGTTTACACAGTATTTCCAACCAGGCTCTCAGAATAGTCAAGCCAGTCTAGTTTAATTTAAATGGACTTGCAAATTTGGACAATTTCGATCAGTTCGATATTTCCAAACGAACTTGCAACATCTGTGCAAAGAAAAGTAACTGTACAATTGCAAAAAAAATTGGATATCTGAAAACTGAAAATTTGTGCGAAAAAATGATACAAAGTATCTACACTGCATTCAGATACATCGGAACATGGATATGTCTAATGCCTACCGAAAGCGTGGGACGTGTTTTGTCGAATGATTTCATCCAGTATAACTATACTGGGATCTTTATAAAACTTACGTCGATATCTTCAACACAACAGGTTCCACGCAGTCGGTAGCCAAAGACATATCTATGTTCCAATGTATCTGCATGCAGTGTAGATACTTTGTATCATTTTCTTAGTACACTTCATAAATGGGAAATTTTGTTAATTTAAACGTGAAAAATAACATCGTGTAAATAGTGCCCATTTTCAGCTTCGCTTAGTCGCGCTCTTTCTAAAACATTTTCCATGTATTTTTTTCAAGATTTCAGGAGGTGTCGCTCGAATTTCTTCTCGAATATTATTTTTTAGTTGGGGTATGGTCTGTGCCTTATTCATATACACACGTTCTTCCAAATATCCCCAAAGGAAAAAAATTGAGATCGGTTAAAACCGGCGAATGCGGCGGCCAAATAAAATCGCTGTTTCTTGAAATAATGCGTTCGCCGAAAATGTCCCGTAACAACGACATTATTTGCCTTGCTGTATGCGCTGTGGCTCCATCTTGTTGAAACTACATTATGTGTATAGGTATATGAATAAACCACAGACCATACCCCAACTAAAAATTAATATTCGAGAAGAAATTCGAGCGATCCCTCCTGAAATCTTGAAAAAATCATGGAAAATGGTTTAGAAAGAGCGCGACTATGCGAAGCTGAAAATGGGCACCATTTACGCGATGTTAGCAGAGCATCCAGAAACTATTCGTAGGACTTTGAGATCCGCAGGATTTCATGGACGCGTGCCAAGAAAGAAACCATTTATTTCTGAGGCAAACCGAATAAAACGATTGGAGTTCGCGTAAAAATACCAAGAAAAGGACCACAGCTTTTGGAAACAGTGTTTTTTTTACGGACGAATGTCGCTTCAACATATTTGGATGTGATGTGGCCGTGGAAAAGTTTGGCGAAAACTAAATGCAGAGATGCAGAAAGAATATGTTATTCCAACTGTTAAACATGGAGGAGGTAACGTAGTGGTTTGGGGTGGGATGGCAGCAGCTAGTGTAGGAAATATGCATGTCATTGAAGGCATAATGTACCGTCACCAATACCTCAACACACTCCGAGCTAACCTGAGACCATCTGTTGAGCGCTTAGAGCTCGGACCGACCTGGATATTTCAACTAGATAACGACCCAAAGCACACTGCTTTGGCCGTTCGGGAGTGGATCCTTTGAAACGTCCCGAAATAATTGCATTCGCCACCCAAATCGCCTGATCTCAATCCAATTGAACATCTTTGGGATGAACTTGAAAGAACAGTTCGAAAATACGTCAGTAACAAGGAGAAATTAAAAATTACGACGCGCAAAACCAACTGAGAAATCATCGATAAAAAAAAATTACAAACCGTAGACGGCACTTTTTACTATGAACCTGTGGCCTGTACGAATATACATATGTACATATAATTGGAACTATTACGTGATTCCCCGGATTATATGCTAGAAACACTTGAGCCGAAAGTTGTTCACAATATAGAGATAACAGTTTGAGAAAAAAAGGCTTAATTATAAGTGACACAATGTTGAAGCGATAAGACAGTTTGGAAAAAGGCAGATAGCTGTAGCCTGACTGGCTGACCAACACATAAGCGTCTCAGGTGTAGTAGGATGGAATGATTTGTGCAGTTGGACCTGCAACATAAGTAGTTGTGTGAACTCCAGCACGTTCATTAAACCATCTGAAGCTGCTATCTTCCGAGGCCATCCCCTGAATGGGATTAAGCGATGTGCTGACAACTCGTCCTTGTAAAAACCACTCCACGTCCAGAAACCTGGAACAAAAACCTCGGATTGGATGGATCAACAACGACGACCACGCAAACGACTAACGGATTATTCGTTCGGATCCTGGAATGTACGCTCTCTGAACAAACCGGGGGCCGACAAGGCCCTCCTTCAACAGGCCGAAAAGTACAAACTGAGCATTACTGCAGTCCAGCAAACAAATTGGCTTGGAAGCTAGATCAATAACAAGAAATCACACACAATTTTTACAAGTGGCAAGCAATCGGGCCACAAGGAGTTTGGAGTAGTATTTACGAGTATAGTGAACAATCACCTCAAGTCGCACATTATTGACTTCAAACCCATAAATGAATGGTTGTGTGCGATTCGCATTAAGAATCGATTCTGCAACCTTTGGCTCATCAATGTGCATGCCTCATGAATGAAGTTAAAGAAGACGCAGTAAAAGACAAGTTCTACATATACCCGCCTTAAGGTTCTCTTCGACTCACTTCCAACAAACGACGTCAAACTGCTGCTAGGAGACTTTATCGCGAAATTTGGAAATGAAAGCTTACACCGGTTGACCACTGGGGGCCGCAGTCTCCATGAAGAAAGTAACGACAACGGCCAGCGACTTATCGACTTCGCCTGCAGTAGGAATCTAGTCGCAAGCTCTACGTGTTTCCCGCATCGACGCATTCACAAGCAGAGCTGAAAATCTCCAGACGCACATAACGTCAACCAAATTGATCCCGTCAATTTAATAGAAACTTGGAAAAAAATCTCATTTCCACCGTTCTATGAAATTGACGTGGTGGCGGGGTCTTTCGCTTTTTAAGGCTGGTACTAACTACGACATGCGAAAATTTTGCACTTATCTTCCCCACGAAAAAGTGACAGTGTAAACTTGCACACAGCACATACCGGCGGCGCTCTACACGACACTTGAACTTCCCTTCTATTCAAAAGACTGGCTTCCGAGCGAAATAAAGTGTCAAAGTAATTGTTTTCGTGTGAAAATCGTTCATAATGATTTGGAGACTTTTTTCTTCGAATGAAACAAGTTAGTACTGAGAGAGCGAACATTTTTCGGTCAAACGAAACTTTTGACAATTTTCGTATGAGATTTAGCACGAAAAGCCGACCTTAAGGTTCACACATGAACGAGCACAACCACGACCAAACTTCCATCGAACCATCAAATATCATAGAACGGTGGAAATAGGGGGAGTTTTTTTTCCCACACGTTCTATGAAATTGATGGTTCGATGGAAGTTCGGTCATGGTTGTTCTCGTTCATGTGTGGCGACCTTTAGTGCTATGGTTAAAGGTCGCGAGCATGCTTCGAACCACGTCGAAATGCTTGCCGTGCATGTCAACCTTAAGGTCGCCCCCCATTGACGAGCACAACCACGACCAAACTTCCATCGAACCATCAAATATCATAGGACGTGTGGAAAAAAAATTCCCCCTATTTCCACCGTTCTATGATATTTGATGGTTCGATGGAAGTTTGGTCGTGGTTGTGCTCGTCAATGGGTGGCGACCTTGGGCCGCCCGCCACACACACAACCACTTGATCGCGAGCATAGAGAAAAATCTCATGTCCACCGTTCTATGATATTTGATGGTTCGATGGTAATTCGGTCGTGGTTCTGCACGATCATATGTGGTTACTTAAGATATTCTTCCGTCCATAAATCAGCGAAGACAAATTGAAATTGCCATGAAATCAAAACCTTTGGGCACTAATTTTCAATATGCATGCAGTCTCTT
Source organism: Chloromyia formosa (assembly GCA_964017055.1). Taxonomy (NCBI): domain Eukaryota; kingdom Metazoa; phylum Arthropoda; class Insecta; order Diptera; family Stratiomyidae; genus Chloromyia; species Chloromyia formosa. The sequence continues at coordinate 34,890,154 of OZ024815.1, forward strand.
GCTAGAATTCAGGGCTTGTCCCGTTCCGAACCCTAGCCGGATATTTGCAATACGGAAAATGCTCCCTCTCGCCGTCGTCCATCACCTACCTGTCAGACGATTCCGAGGAGTCGTATCGATCCGAGCATCTTTTCTTCTTGGCGCTGCTACTGTCGTCCGTGTCCTGCTGCGACTGCTTCTGTTTCTGGTACTGCTTCTGCTGCTGCTGTTCAGGCTCCGAAACACTTTTCTTATTCGCTGCCATATCCACATTGGCGGCGGATGATGCACTTTTCAAATCTTTTTTCTGTTGCATTTTCAGGCCGTTGCCCGCACTTGCACCCACTGTCGTTTGCAGCACAACATTCATCACTTTTTGCGACGGCACAATTTTCTTCTCACTTTCGACAAGAGCACGCGGCGGCGGCTGCGATTTATTGTTCGTGGTCGCGCTTACGACTCCTCCTCCGCCACAAGTGGGAACACTGGCGGGTCCAACAACATGGGTCGTCGTAATGCCCGAACCGCTTTGGGGCTGGGGCCCTACAATCCCTTGACCCACACTCGGTGCACTTTTGTTCTTTATCAATTTCGCGTCCAACACTTTCTTGGATTGTTGCGGCTGCTGCTGTTGGCCCGTAGCCGTCGCGTATTGCTGTCCACGATTCATACGCGTTTTCACTGTCTCACCACGCTGCGATTCGCCCGATACACTTTGCACTCGATTCGCCAGCGCCAAATTCACACATTTTCCCGATTTTTCACTTGCACTGAAAACATTTTCATTGATTACGGTCGCGACAAAATGTTTTCGATCCGACTCCGAACACAAACCGTCTGCCATCTTGTCGTTCGTTTGCGACATTCGGCTCAGATCGCGCGCTGTCGGCAGAACGTCTCGGTCTTCGTTGTCCGTTTTCTTCGTCCTCGGCTGCTGGCTTCCGCGGGGCGAGCGACACTAGCATTGGATCACACGCACGGCGGCTACGCGACTCGCGCAGCCCTCTCACTTGAACGTTTTTCGGCGACGGCGAAACGACGAGCGCAAGGATTCCCGAAACGACACTGCCGCGGACACATCGACCACACGGAAGCAGGGAAAGTCCATGCACGGGGCGCTGACAATTTGCCGCGATTTCGCAACGGGCGCGCTCGCTTCTCCGGGGGACACTGGTACAAATTCGTCTCTCCGCTGGGCTACATGAAAATTGTAAACGGGAACCGCGAGCGCGCGAAATCACTCCATACACACCGCACACGTAACGACAGCTACGCAAGGGCACGAACACTGACGGCAACGACAGCGACGTTCGCCCCAGTCGCACATTGCCATTCCCGTTGCTTCCAAACTCCAACTGGAAGGCGGTTTGGTCGCTCGCCTTATGTATTCCCATAAGAACCGCCGCGCTTGCTGTATAAACAAAGCGGTGCGCACGTGTGAGTAGGTGCCGGGGCCGAGCGGCAACGGGTGGCTATTACACAAAAAAGTATATAAAACAATTAAGCACGACGGCCGTCGGCGGCTGTAGTGGTGGAGACGGACTCAACCATATTCGACACGAAATGCACTTGCGGGGAGTGTGCGGGTTGAGCGACGGGCTCGACCAAGCTCTCGTGGCTAATGAACTCTTCCGCAGTTGTGTTTTGATTCTTTTTTCCTTGTCCCGTCGCTGCGTCTCACCTTTACACGACCTGCACTAATGCACTGGGACACTGACAGCCTTTGTCACAAACGTTTCCGATCACTGTCAATTGGTAGATCAAAACAAAAACACTGCACTTGCCACGGCACAGACAAAACAAAGGCTCGAGTAGACAGCGGAAAGTAGAAATTACAGTATGTATACCAATAGGGAACGTTGCGGGCAGGGGGGTTAGGTTAGGGGTATACCAACAAGTCTGGCACTTCCACCTAGCGCTTGGTAATTTAATTCATTCTAGAGATTTGATTGATTGGCAAATCTCACAATAATCGTCCCACGAAGGCCGACCAACCGCTTGCAAGACCACTTGCTAAGTGGCGGCTGTTGTAACTGAAACTGAGGCGAACTTGCAAAAATTGCTCTCAACAGTCAACGAGGAATTGGCGAATGGGAACCCTTTCATCAAACATGTTCATTGTTCCGAATTGCACATGCACTAATCAACTCTGATAGAATATCGAACATTTAATGCCGGATGCATATCTGCATATCAGGATTATCGACTGTTTTCATAATTCTAATTGGAAGATTATTTTCACGAAAATTCCCTTTAGTGGTCACGGAGCCATCTGGCGTGTGGCGACAGTCCCTGAAGACGATAACAGCGTCGGCAGTGGCGAGTTTTAGAGCTATCGAATTAGGGGAAAACCCTGGGATATGTGCTAAAAATCCCCAACGGGTTCATCAGAAACCATTTTTGTGATTGCAGTCGCATAACGATTCTCTGACAAAGGATTTTGATAATCTACGCTGACGTTCTTTTGAACCTATACTAAAACTGGATATTCTTTTAATTTAGTCTGAGAGAAGCATTGGAGGCTACATTCGATCGTAGCAACAAAATGAGCCGGGTTCAAAGAAATGTTCAGAAAATTTAGTAAATCTACCAAACAACCACAACCAATCATTTATTATGATAGATCAATCATAGGTCACTTAGTTGTTGTTGACATTTGGGGTTCATCAAAGGGCGTCACTTAAAAAGTCTCCTTGTCTTCTCCTTCTATGCCGAGGCCAAGGAAGAATGCGACCTCGATGGGGTTTTCGCACAGAGATATAGGTGTTAAGTTTGTGAGGACCTCTGGGCATTCCAACAGATGTCTGACGTCGTGTGGAGTGTCATTGTAAGTGGGGCACGTGTTGTTGATGTTTCGATCGATTCGAGACAGGTGTGAGTTTAGCCTCGAACACCATCCAGATCGGAGCTGCGCTAGGGTGGTCCTAGTACGCATTGGCAGCGTAACTTCGTTGGAAGATATGTTTGGTGGATGGGACTGGATTACCGGGTTGGAGCGAAGGTCTTGGATCGATCGTCGTGTCTCCTCAGTGTGTATCGATGCAATGGCAGTCTTGTAAGTTTCTCTTGAACCTTTGGACCTCCCTCTCAAGGTCCCTTAGGTTACTTCTTATGTTTCTGGGTGGGGGAGTTTCATCCATGAGATGTTGGTTAGGATGTTCGCTGTGATAACACCCGACAAGATATTGTTTGGATCGCAGGAGGTTGTGTTGTTTGACTAGTAGCATGTTTGTTTCCTGGTGAAGGTGATCCTGGGAGAACATCAGATGACAGCCCGTCACGGTGCGAAGGGCATTTTGACAGGTCTGTATTTTCCTCTAATTAGTGTCCTTCAGGTTCTCCGTCCACATAGGTGGAGCATAATTTGCCACAATCGTCCTATGACTTTGTAAGTAGTAAGCATGGTCTCTTTGTCCATTCCCTAGGAGCTGCCGGCGAGAGCTTTTAGGACCTTATTACGGGCTCTCATTCGATTGCATACCGAAGAGGCGTGGGCCGATGATGTGCCCATATTGTCGAAGGTAACCCCTAGAATCTTCGGATGGTTGACTGTGGGGATTGGTATGTTACCTATGCTTACATTCAGCTGTGTGTTGATCTCCTTGGTCCAAGATGTGAATAGGGTTGCTGTAGATTTAGGCGCTGATAACTGTAGGCTACGATTGGCGAAGAAGGCGTTGAGTTCCGCCAGATATCCGTTAATCTTTCCATACATAACCGGGATACTATTGTTTGTAGCAACAATGGAGCAGTCATCTGCATAGGAGATGAGATCTTCAGGCGGGGATGGCATACCGGCCATGTAGAGGTTGAATAGTGTAGGGGACAAGACTCCGCCCCGTGGGACTCCTTGTTTCTCTCCTTCTCCTGAGTTTGGACATATTGCCTCTTTGTAGTTAGAAATCCACTTCTTGACTTGAGCTGGGAGAGATGATGACATGATGTCCGACAGAAGTGTATAGGGAACTCAGTCGTCGTGCGTGCTATTTAACTAGGACTACCGCCATTTGCAGTTTTTGCATTTTTTTTAAAGTTCTTTGTAGTTTTCTGTCTTAGTTTCCTTTAAGTTAAAGTAGTGTATGCTAGCAACTGCACCATCTGAAATGTATATGCAACCGAAACGTTAACAAGGCATTGCTATGCCCATGCCCCTGGAGGGTATTTAACAAATTAGTTGCAGAGCTTTCCCACCGACGAGGAGGATGTGATTTGTTATCGTTTATTATAGTTATTTTAATATATTTCTTTGTTGAAACCTTGTTGCTCAATATTTTTGTATTCGTTAAGATCGACACATACATGCGTCCAAAATCCAATTTTTCATGCGTCCAATCCAAAATTTCCCCGGCTAATGTATGGATTTGACAGGGAATTTTTGGATTCGCCCGGGGAAAATTTGGATTTTGGACGCGAGTGTAAGTCGGGCCTTAGATGACCATTTCGGCAACTTTTGTTGTTCACTTGGAATTTCCTACTGCTTACTTGGTTTTCAAATTGATTTTGTTTTTTTTTGCCCATCCCATATAAAAATATATGGATATGGACGGAATATAGTGTTGGCAGCAATTGTATCCAAGTGTTGCCGATAGGAATCTACGCCGGCACCAACTTCATGTTGTTCGCAGAATTAAATCTAATCTGTTTTTTGATTCTTGTCTTTTGTTTTAAATTTGTCTACTCAGTCTTAATAAACCATTGAAAGAAACACATCGTTCTTTTCTTTTGTCGCTCTGCTACAATCAACAGGCTATGGGCCCAGTCTCCGGTTCCAGAAATTAATTTTTGTGCATATTAAGTGGAAGCCGTCACGATGTCCGTCGTTCTTGACCCGAATAGCACGCGGTGTGCCATCAAGTCACTGGATGATGATAATTATTTTAATTGGAGTTTTAGATTGGAGACGATACTAAAACATAAAGGATTGTGGAAGATGATGATCACGAAGAGACCGTTGGTAGCTGAAGAGGCCACAGCTTGGAATGCTGTCGATCAGGAGGCACTCACGTACATGCGATTGGCAGTCGGAGATGACCAAATTAAGCGCATTCGAGGCATTGATACAGCGAAAGCCGCATGGGACGCTCTGAAAGAAGTGCATGAGCGGGATACTCCGGGAAACAAGATTCGATTGCTTAGGGAAATAGTCGGCAAAGTTGCACATGAAGGTGACAACGTGCAAGGGCATGTCGATTCAATGGTCGAAATTTTTCAACGACTCACGGCGTTGGGTGAACTCAAACCCAATTTTCTTCTGAGCGCGTTACTGCTCAATTCACTGCCGCCGAGTTACGACGGTCTTATTTTGGGACTTGAGACACGTCGTGAAAGTGAGTTAACTGTGAATATGGTGAAGAACTTCATTTGCGAAGAACACCGATGGCGTGCAGGGCGTGATGGCGAGGTGAACAGTGCAGCATTGAAGGTAGTCGCTGGTCAATCTGAAGGGAAACTATCGAGGACATGTTATTTCTGCAAAAAGCGCGGTCATGTGAAGGCCGAGTGCAAAAAGCTTCAGCAGTGGCGAGCGAATCACAGTAACAAACATAATGCGAATGTCGTGGAGAACGCCGCTGAACGAAAGGAGATTTTGTTTCTCATCGGAGGCTCCGATGGCTGGATTTTGGACTCCGGGGCAACATGTCACATTGCGTGTGACCGCATGCTGTTTGCTGAGATAAACGAACATGTGGAAGCAATCACCGTGGCGAACGGCGAAGAGATGATGTCGACCGGTAGAGGAAAAATTCGGATGAACTTTGCCAACGACAACGGCGATTTGACACCAGTTGTGATGAGCGACGTGCTGCTTGTACCATCCATCGGGAACAATCTGCTGTCAGTGAAGAAATTGGCCGAAAGAGGATTCAGCGTAAATTTCCGAGGAACGAAATGCGAAATTCGATCAAGCAGTGATCAACAAGTCGCAGTTGGCGATTTGGAAGGCCGCCTCTACAAAATGCGCATTAGGCAACAGCGTGTATGTGCGACCGCGAATGCTGACGACAAGTGCATTCATCAGTGGCATCGTGTGCTTGGACATAGAAGCCTCGAAACAATCCGAAAGATCTCATTCATCAAGGCTGCGGACGGGATGACAGTCGGACATTGCGGAGCGAATTGTGAACGGGATTGTCAACCATGCATAGTTGGAAAATTGTCAAGAACACCATTTCCGAAGCAGTCCCAGACGAAATCGGACTCGATTTTGGATTTGGTTCACAGCGATGTTTGCGGGCCAATGCAAACACCAACACCGCAGGGTAAGCGTTTTATTTTAACATTAATCGATGATCACTCGAGATACACCACAATTTACCTGCTGAAGGAGAAGTCCGAAGTCCTTGGAAAGTTTAAAGAATTTCATCAGCTAATGAAGAATCAATTTGGTCGCGGAGTGAAGGCACTCCGAAGTGACCGCGGAGGCGAATACATTGGCGGCGGTTTTGAAGCGTTCCTCGCATCGGATGGCATCAGAATCCAGCGCACGGCCCCCTATTCGCCACAACAAAATGGAGTGGCCGAACGAAAAAATCGATCAATTCTTGAAATGGCCAGATGCATGCTTGCAGACGCGAAGCTTGATAACACCTTCTGGGGCGAAGCCGTGACAACGGCAAATTTCATCCAAAATCGATTGCCAAGTCGAAGCATCGAGAAGACCCCATTTGAACATTGGTTTGGAAGGAAGCCATTCTACGCCAATTTGAAACGTTTCGGAGCGAAATGCTTTGTCAAGGTACCAGACGAGCGACGTCGAAAATTAGACGCCAAGGCGGTTGAGGCCAGGTTTATGGGCCATGACATAGAAGCAAAGGCGTATCGGTGTTACGTGCCATCGAGGAAAATTGTGGTTGTTTCAAGGGACGTGAAATTCACAAATGATCTCGTCGTTGGGGACATTCGAGTTGAGAAGCCTGAAGAAGAACCCTTTCAAGGAGTTAGTTTGGACCTCAATAATCTGCGTGAGGCAAATGAAGCTGAACAGACGGAGGAAGAGAACGCCTTGGACACGAAAGAGGCGACACCATCCGGCGCGGGGTCATCATTGTCACAAGTTGGCAGCATTCCGTCTGCAGATGAGACTCGTCGTTCGCAACGACCGAATTTCGGTGTACCACCAATTCGATTTCATGACATCAGTCTTGCAATCAATCAAGAACCATCTACATTCAACGCAGCAATGGAGTCGGAAGATAAGGAGAAGTGGCTCGAAGCCATGCGAGAAGAAATCGACTCGCTACTAACAAACGGGACGTGGGAGCTGGTGGATTTGCCAAATGACAAGAACCTTGTCGGGTGCAAATGGGTTTTTAAGATCAAGGCCGATCCAAATGGAAATCCAAACCGCTACAAGGCCCGACTAGTAGCTCAAGGCTTCAGTCAGAAATACGGCACGGACTACGAAGAGGTGTTCGCTCCCGTAGCCCATCATACAACATTCCGCGTTTTCCTGGCAATGGCGGCTGGCAAGGGAATGGAAGTTTACCATTTCGACGCCAAGACAGCGTTTCTCAACGGCGAACTCCAGGAGGAGATTTACATGAAGCAGCCGCCGGGTTTTGCTTGCGAAGAAAGTCCAAATAAGGTTTGTCGACTCAAGAAAAGCATTTACGGTCTAAAGCAGTCAGCACGAGTCTGGAACAGGACGCTTCATGAAGTACTTATTGGCATCAAGCTCGCTCAGAGCAACGTCGACACTTGTCTGTATACGTACCATGGACAAGAAGAAGCTTTCGTTCTAATCTACGTGGATGACATCCTAGTTGCAAGTCCAAGTCCGAAAATCATCGCATTTCTGCTGATCATCATCAAACGGACAATCCGGTATTTGAAAGGAACGTCTACAATGCGTTTGAAGATTGGATGTAGCACAGACGCAGACCCCATGGTTGGATTTGCGGACGCCAACTGGGCTGAATGCCGCGAAACACGAAAATCAAATTCGAGAAGCTGCGTGCTAGAGTTTAACTTGAAAACAATTGAGGAGGAGTGTTGGCAGCAATTGTATCCAAGTGTTGCCGATAGGAATCTACGCCGGCACCAACTTCATGTTGTTCGCAGAATTAAATCTAATCTGTTTTTTGATTCTTGTCTTTTGTTTTAAATTTGTCTACTCAGTCTTAATAAACCATTGAAAGAAACACATCGTTCTTTTCTTTTGTCGCTCTGCTACAATCAACATATAGTCCGATGCATGCTGTACGTTTGTTCGTTTATTGTTTTGTGCGTTTGTTCGGGCACTTCCCGTATGAAATGGGTATCTGCTGATTCGGGTGATGAGACCAATGCACTCGAGTACTGTTGAAGGCATTTTGAGTCCTTTGGTCATGACTGATACCATTTTGAGTCCTTCGGGTTTGAAAAAGGGCATTTTTAGTGAAAAAAGGACATTATTGGCAAGGAAGCGATGACTAGGCAAGATGGGTATGACTGGGGGTCATGAGGCGAATGCACTACACTAAAGCTAAGATTCCACTATATGTGCAATGCACATACAGGTGCTCAAAAAGTATGTACGAGCGTGCTCATATAGTGGAATCGCCAAAATTGCATGCTGAAAAATATATGATCATGTTTTATTTGCATCACTGAGCATACAAAAGTATGTTCATCACTCATATAATGGAGTCGCTCTGAATATCAGCTGATTATAGTGCAGCTATGCTCAACTTTGCACATACAAAAAAAGATGCTCATACAAGAAAAGTTGCAGAGCATACTTTTTTGTCTGTGCACATACAAATTCATAGCCATTGGCATTTGTTCACTTGTCTGGGCATTTTTTGTGGTCCGATTTTAGCCAGATTTTGAATGTGACTTCCTTGCAGTCGTGGCTGCTCAAAATCGACCTTGTTCAAAAGAGCAGAGTGACCTAGGTCACTCGCAGAAACCTAGGTCCGGAAGGTTCGAATTGAAAAATAGCTAGGTCCACCCAGACGTGAGTCCGGTAGGAACTAGGTCTACTCGGATCTAGGTCCTGAATAGATGCACTCAGATCTAGGTATACTCAGTCCTAGGTCCGGTAGGAACGATTTGAAAAACAACTGACAGCACTGTATTTTGTCTTTTGGCTGGGGGTCTGTTAAACTTTTGTGTAACGTCACGTCACGTAACGATCGTCACGGTCTGGAAAGCTTAGTAAACACGGGTTTTCTGCTTTTCTGATGGGGCCTATGCTATGGAGTACAGTTGATGGGACACAAGGTGTGAATTGTGATAGTGACACAATTGTAAATGGTGTGACAGCGGCACAGGGTGCCCCAAAAGTGTAAATTTTGATAGTGATTTGACACAAGAAGAAAAGAAGTGACACAATGGTTGTGGAAAGTGACAGGACACAACGCGTCCTGAATATTGAAGTTGTGACAGCCCGAATAGGCCCCAAAAGTGGAAAACGTGAAAATTTTGGTAAAAATTTATTTGAAGTGGCGTTTCATATTATTCAATAGTATCTTTTGACAAGCCAAATTTCTAAATTTGGCTGAAGCCGAAGGCTACCTTGTTTATTTTCAAGTGGGGGGTTTGATTGAAAATCGGCAGGACGAAACGGACTTCTCGAGTCATCGCTTTCTCTCAACAGAACGAGACCCCGAGAATACAAACCAATTCAAGTAACGTTCAAGTTTGGTTATTTAAGTAGTTGCGAGCGGCTTACGGCACAATTGAATCATCGAAGTGTTTAATATACACGAGTATATGTATAATTCAATTTAATGTTCGCTTTAAATTACAAAAAAAAAAACTAAAAAAATTGAAAAGTCACAGCATTTGTTAAAATACTATATATATATACTATATGTATTTTTTTTCTTTCATAAATACTGTAAAGCCTTATAGGTATCACTATCCTGTAAAACAATTTTCAGGTTAATTATTAATGATCATGCTCCAAAGCATGGCGATAAATCAACTGACAATAAATATAAAACTTGTTTAATATCATGTGTATAAAACTAGTAGAAAAACAAAAATTTGTTGCCTTTGAAAATAGAACCCTCGCTCAATCGAGTTTAGTGAAAATAAATAAAAACCAATTTAAAATATGTTAATACTATGTCCATACGGAGGTAGGTATTAAACCTTCTTTGCTTGTTCCAGGTGGTGTAAGTGTTTCCAAACTTAAGAATTCTAGCGGTAAATGGACCAAATGACCCTGAAATATTAAAGGAAAACGTAAAATTTTACGAAGTATAACATAAAAGCACAAACTTATATTTGAATCGGTCATTTTGAAAAAAGTTCATCTCACAAATTTAACGATGATCACTATTTAACGGATTCTACCCCCTAATATCGTGGCTCATAATTTCCACATGAAAACATGCATTTCTGTACCGTTAAGCTACTTGAATAAGGCCTGCTCCATGTGTCATCTCCCTAGAGATGATCCGTTTTTAAAGAGACTTCGGAAAATGCATACGTATTTCCGACCTCCTATCAGATTTGTTAACGGAACTTTGTATTTGAATTTTATGTTTAATTTCATTTAACGAAGTCCAAATAAAGATTTTGCTAAAAAAAATGGTACTTCCTCTTTGAAAAACTCAGTTCGTTTAAACGGGTTATCTTCCCAAAAGAAAAAGAAAATCTCAAGAGCATCTCTGCGATTTAATATTACGTGTACACTACAACCAGATTACTTCATCTGCGCCAGATGATTTAATCTGGAACTGTTAAATATGTGCAATTTGAAACTCAGCACCGTGATGGGCACTATCGATAGTTTTTAGTTATTCGATAGTTTAAAAAACTAGTAACTAGTAAAAACTATCGATAGTTTTGAAAACTAGTAACTAGTAAAAAACTATCGATAGTTTTGAAAACTAGTAACTAGTAAAAACTATCGATAGTTTAAAAAACTAGTAATTAGTAGAACATTATCGAATAACTATCGGACAAAGGTCCGATAGTCCCGATAGTTTCGACAGGCTGATAGTTTACTATCGAATAATTTTTTCGAGTGAATTCAAGCAAAATTTGGCTGACGATATACATTTCTTGCATGAATGAATGAATGTGATTGCATATACATTTGTGTAGGTAGATGCGATGTTAAGAAACAAGGACATTCTTGGCAATGAAATGAGGCCAGATAGGTATCATAAGACTGGGGATGATGAGGCGAATGTGCAGGACTACTGTTGATGGCATTTTTGAGACCTTTGATTAGCGGAAAAGTACATTCTTGGCACGGAAGTGATATCTAGGCAAGATGGGTATCAAATGACTAGGGTTATTGAGGCGAATGGACTAGAATACTGTTGATGGCATTCTAAGTCCTTTGGTCATGAAAAATGGGCATTCTTGGCATTGAAGTGATATCTAGGACGCAAGATGGGTATCATATGTTTGGGTAGTCATGAGGCGAATACACTAGACTACTGTTGATGCCATTTTGAGTCCTTTGGTCGAGAAAAAAAGGATATTTTTGGCATTGAAGTGATATTTAGGCAAGATGGGTATCATTTGATCCGGAATGCCATCTACAGTACTCCTGGACATTCGCCTCTTCACCCCGTTCCATATGACACCCATATTGCCCATTTTTTACTTGACTTTCGTGAATGTCCTTTTCGCCACCGAAGGACTTCAAATGCCATACTCCTAGACATTCGTCTTTTCACTTCGATTCATATGACACCCATATTGCCCATATTTCGCTTCACTAGCAAAAATATCCTTTTTCGAATGTCCTTGTCGCCACCGAAGGACTCTAAGTGCCATTCATAGTGCCCCCGGGCATTCGCCTCTTCACCCCGGTTCATATGACACCCATATTGCCCATTTTTCACTTGACTGTCGTTAATGTCCTTTTCGCCTCCGAAGGACTCAAAATGCCATCTGCACTACTCCTGGATATTCGGGTGTCCACCCCGATTCATATGACAACCATATTGACCATATTTCGCTTCACTACCAAAAGTATCCTTTTTCAAATGTCCTTATCGGCACCGAAGGACTCGAAATGCCATGCATAGAAGTCCTAGGCATTCGCCTCTTCACCCCGGTTCATATGACACCCATATTGCCCATTTACTTCACTGCCAAAAATATCCTTTTTCAAATGTCCTTTTCGCTCCGAAGGACTCGAAATGCCATCTACTGTACTCCTGGCAGTTTGCCTCTTCACCCCGATTCATATGACACCCATGTTACCCATTTTTCGCTTCACTGCCAAAAATGTCCTTTTTAGAATGTCCTTGTCGCCACCGAAGGACTCTAAGTGCCATTCATAGTGCCCCCGGACATTCGCCTCTTCACCCCGATTCATATGACGCCCATATTGCCCATTTTTCACTTGACTTTCGTGAATGTCCTTTTCGCCACCGAAGAACTTGAAATGCCATCTACACTACTCCTGGACATTCGCCTTTTCACACCGATTCATATGACACCAATTGCCCATTTTTCGCTTCCCTGCCAAAAATATCCTTTTTCGAAAGTCCTTGCTGCCACCGAAGGACTCTACATCTACAGCACATTCGTCTCTTTCCAAACATTCTCCTCACGTACATATAAAAATCCTTGATTGCATAGTCACAACCTGTGCAACATACGAGGTATATTTTCATACAAAAACCCTTAATTTTCACATTCACACAAATCGCAAAGCCATTGCGAAAAACAAAGATACTCGTATTTTCCCAAGGCACCACCAAAAGATACTTTGCAATAAAAATATAGTATCGATAGTAAAAACAATCGAATAACTTTCCGATAGTTATTCGATAGTGCCCATCACTCACACGCAGATTACGCCGCAGATGAAGTAACCTGGTAATAAAATAAAATATATTAGTGTAAACGTAATATAAGGAACGCTATGTTCATATTTTTGCATCAGTATTGATCCATTCTAACAAAAAAAAAATATACTATGCTGCCTAATTATTATTTAATGGAACTGAAATACAATAGTTTTTTGCTTCTAATGTAAAATTTTGAAACCCGGAAATGGCCCCTTTTCCAAATGACCGATTCATTCAAACCGAAAGAACTTCACTTCGAAATAAAGAATAATACTCACCTGGATATAATTGATTCGTCGCATTGCTGTTTCGGGATCGGTTTTGTACATGGCCGGCTCCTCTTGGTATTTCTTCAAACTGGAAAAACTTTTGACATAATCGGTTGGAATGCATTTGAATACTTCATCGTAGATTTCGGTATTGCGTCTTGACGTTCTCCTCCATATTCCATTCCAAAACGCGTCAATTACCGGATCATTGACATCAATGGGCATCCTTTCGGGATCGGGCTCCAGCAAACCCAGGTGTTCCCTGAACAAATATTTGCGCAGTCGTCCAGCATATATTCCGCATGGATAGGTTTCACCGTTCATGCGACCATCTTCGAATTCTTCATCCTGTTGTGGTGTTGAGTAATACATGTTTGTTTATAGTTTTGAAGTTTTGTGAAATTCCGAAAATAGTTTACAATAATTTACAATGTATTCAGGCTACACAAGCTAGGAGCACGATCTCTCAGCAGAAAGTGAAGTTATAACAATAACAAGGGCAGGCTAAAGGTCGGCACACACGACAACCATTTTGATCGCGAGCATGCATCGAACCACGTTAAACTAAATAGAAAAAAAAATCTTCTCATTTCCACCGATCTATGATATTTGATAGTTCGATGGAAGTTCAATCGTGGTTCTGCGCGATCATGTGTGGCGACCTTAAGATACCTAAGGGTGGGCGCTGCGATCATGAGATCTATTGTGCCATAGCCTTAATTAATCCAAAAGACTGTCAACCATCCTAATGAAGGCTAGTAGGTCCTTTGTAGGGGTGCTCCTTACGACCGCTGAGCTCACGATGGAGTCCCCAAGAAACAAGAGCCTGGAACGGGCTACCGCCGGACATTCGCAGAGAAAATGTTTAGTGGACTGTTTCCTCCAGGCAAAGCCGGCACTCCGTATCAGTGGATAGACCCACTTTGATGAGGTGATATCTCACCCAGTGATGATTCCGTGAGGTAACCCACGAATAATCTCAGGTCCGCTCTGCCCAGGCGGCTGGCTTCTTTGAGACCATAGGGTTTTACAAGATCTTTGAACTGCCACAGTCCTGGAAGACAATCCCAGTGCCACAGTCTTTCATTGGCAGACTACTCCCTCACTAGCGATCTGGTTTTAGCCCAACTGAGACCATAGTAAGGACCGGGCCCGATAAATTTATCCGAAGAGCCCTGTCTAGCAAGTTCACCAGCAGTTTCGTTACCAAGAATACCCTGATGGCCTGGTACCCAACATAAAGTAACCCGATAGGTATTTAGCGAGACACTGAAGGCTATAAAAACACTCTTTCACTAATTTCGATGAGAATCTATTTTATGTGAAGAAAGAGCCTTAATGGCTGCCTGACTGCAGTGTAGATAGCGATGTTAGCGCCCTTGAGTTTCTTGTCCAGAGTTTCTCTGGCGCAGGCCTCAACGGCATGGATTTCAGCTTGATAAACGCTAGGCCAGACGCCCATAGCAATGAAGATCCTGTTGTTCGGTCCATAAACTCCAGCACCAGCTCCCTGCTCCGTTTTTGATCCGTCGGTAAACCACGTCGTATACCGGAAGACCGAGCCAAGAATGCCACTGTCCCATCTCGCACGAGTGGGGATGAAGCCCGAGAATTTTCTACCAAAACATATTTCCGTAGTCATATAATCAGATCTCGAGTAGATCTGCCAAGTCATGGATCCGCTCCAGAATGCTCATGTGTCCCTGATTGAACATATGACCGTCATATGTTAGGCGCATTCGAAGAGCGCTCAGAGCTACAGACTCTTGTATAGAAATATGCAGCATATGCCACAACTGGACGTACGACCATCAAATATAGCCACTCGATCATTTTCGGGGTGAGTCCCCAAGTTTTTCAAAACAGAGACCTACAACCCCACATGATCCGAGTGACCTTATTAATAACAGCCTCAACATGATTGCTCCAATTAAGCCGCCAGTCCAACAAAATGCCTAATCATTTGACTTTAGTGGAGAACTGAAGTACTGTATTGCCAAGGCTGGCAAGCGTAGATTCTTTCTTCGAGTGAAGGGAACTAAGTGCACCAGCGAAGTACTACTAGATCGAGTGCCGCGCTCATCACCTCAGTGACGGTCCATTCAAACTTTCCTCTGATTATGATAGTTATATTATCGGCATAACTGATTGCATTATAACCATAATCACTCAACCTAGCTAGTAACTCGTCTATGACAAGTGATCAGAGAAGTGGGGACAGGACCCCACGCTGAGGGCAACCCTTAACAGCATAAACATTAGTTTGGGTGCCGCCCAACGTTGAGTGATTTTATCGCCCGTGAAGCATTGCGTCGATTCACGTGATTGTGGCTGTAGGTATATCTCTGAGCTCAAGTGCTCTAGATATACAGCTGTAGCCAGTATTGTCAAAAGCTTCCTCGATGTCAACAAAGGCGCAAAGAGCAATTTCCTTATCCATGAGGGTTTTTTCAATTGTTCCTACGAACGAGATTGTCTAAGGCAACCACGGTCGACTTACTTTTGACGTAGGCGAACTGAGTACGATACAAGGGAGACGTGCAATCCATTAGCTGTCTGATGTGCAGATCTAGTAACCTCTCCATAGTTCTCAAAAGAAACCATGAAAGGCCTATCGGTTTGTAAGATTTCGGTAGGTCCCTCGGCTTGTTTCCACTTTTCTGAATAAATACCACGTTCACCGCCCTCCATAAACGTGGAATATAACTCAAGGAGTAACTGCCTCTAAACAGAATAGTCAAGGGGGTGATAATAGAAACAAGGGTATATTGTAAAAGAGCGGGAAAAATTCCATCGGCACCAGGTGCATTAAAGGCTTCAAAGGATTCCGCGGCCCATTTATTTTTTTTTTATTAAAAAGAACCTCCGAGAGGCTGTTTAACCGGCTAAGTGGTACACGATGGTCAGCCGATGCAATGAATAAACGGGGTTCAGCTTGGACAGAACCCGGAAAATGGGTGTTTAGTAGGAGCTCAAGAGTTTCCTCTAGGCTCTCCGTGAAGGATTCGTCCTGTTTCTTAAGCAATCCGATACCATTAGTCTGCTCCTCAGACAGGGCTTTTTGGATGCGTCCCGCTTCAGGTAGCGACTGAATACTCTCACAATGTCTCTTCCAGCTCTCCCGTCTGGAGTGAAGATATACATATAGGTATATCCAAATCTATTTCGCAAAAACTCCATTTATATGAATATTTAATCACCCTTATTATAACAGCAATTTCTGAGTCACGTTTTCCAATCAACGATCGATCATTAATATTGGCTGATCCACATATAACAACCTTATCGTCTACGATAAGAAGTTTTGAATGAACGTAAATCAACTCGGTGACAGGGAGATTATTTAAAACGGCATTTGTACGAAGACTGTGGAAGGATATGTATTCACCCGGGTCATCAATTCCAGCGTCCTTTAAGCGTTGCAAAATGGAACTCTTGCCCCTGTCGAATAAAAAGTGTTATTCAATAAATGTCATGCTTTGTAAATCTGGATAAAAACTTTGCCTACCTTGAAATCGAGGCATAGTTCCAGTGCGTGATTGCTCGTAATGCATTCCCAGAGGTTCCACCCACATCTCCTTCGAATCCAGGCAATAGAGGCATCACAACGTATACTCGAAATACTTTACGTTCTCTGCAAAGGAAACGACAAAACAACATTTAGAACTTTTTGTAAAGTGCAGCATGGCAATCAGCCATACTTGTGAGCCCGAATGATGCGCTTGAACAATGTATCTCCTATTTGATTCTTTACATTGCCGTTGCCCATTTGTAAAGTTATAAAAAACTGATTTTCGATGTAGATATAGTGTTGAGCGGTTGTTATGGTTTGAATATAAGCGTCATGAATGCTTTGTTCAACGAGATCGTCTTCTATGAACCCACAGCTCCAACTTGCCACGCTCCGTAGTACCTGTTCAAAGAGACAAAGTTAAAATGTAGGACACTTGTTTTTTTTTGCTGTTTAAAGGACGGCGCAGATAGAGCGATTAATTTTATACTTGTTTTAAACTAAAAAAATCAATTAAACAATTCGTCATAGAAACAGCGGCTCTGCGAAGTAATAGGGTTCTGCGGGCCATCCGGTGAAGTTAGAAGTTTAGGTTAGTAAGATTAAAACCCAAAGTCATTGACAATGCCTATGGGGCCAGCAGTACCCTTTCGGGATACTGTGTGTGTGTTATATGTTTAATTCCGTTTCAAACTCCTCGGTGGCAAGACCAAGGAATGTAGCTGCTTCGATGGGGTTTTCCCACAACGACCTAGGGGTAAGCTGTGTGGGTGCAACTGGGCACGTGAAAATCTGGTCTACGTCGTCAGGTGTTCCGTTGCAGGCTGGGCAAATGTTTTGGATGTTTTCATCAATACGGGATTGATAAGAGTTGAGGCGTGAACACCAGCCTGATCGAAGTTGGGCAAATGTTATCCTGGTGGCTCTAGGAAGCCTCTTCTCTTCAGGTGCTATGGGTGGTGGTTGCACCAAAAGTACTGGATTTGGTTTTCATCCCGTAATTGATAAATGCATCTCTTGCTGATGGAGTAATACGATGGCAGATTTGTAGGCGTTGTCGTCACGAAACCAGAGGCCGAGGTCCCATTACGCCTGGACCCCTATGCGAGCGCGAGGGAATCTGCGCCATCCGCCAACCATTCCATCCTTATCGCCTCATTTTTTTATCATTCCCCATTTTTACCTCCTATGTTTGTTTTGTCTTCCCCAGGCCTATGAATTTTTGTTAATACGTAAAGGACAGGGGCAACGAACGGCGAAAACTCCGCCCACGTCTCCCGAACTGAGCTACAGCAAGCATAGGCCGCTGCTTAGCTTGTTGAGGGGCCTATTTACTCGCCAGATGGCACTGCCCGACCTTCACGGTCACCATGCAACCTTAGGCTCCGTCCCCACGGGCATCTTCTGATGCCTACCAAACCGTCCATCACAGTCCCTCAGATCACGCCGAACATGTCTTGGTAGCGGAGTCTTGTCCATTAGATGGAAGTTAGGATGTTCCCTCCGGTAGCAGCCTACTAAATATTGCTTCGCAAGGAGCTTGTCATGGTAACTGATAGGCAAGGTTTTTGTTACCTGGTGTAGGTGGTCTTGGGGACACAACAGAAGACATCCAGATACGGTGCGGAGAGCGACATTTTGACAAGTTTGAATATGCTTCCACTTTGTGCCACATAGGTTCTGAGACCACACAGGAGCAGCATAGTTCGTCACAGATCTTCCGACCTCTTTGTAGGTGACCAGTAGCGTTTCTTTCTTTTCCCCATGTGCTACCGGTCAAGGTTTTAAGAATTTTATTCCTGCCACGCATTCTGTTTCATATAGTTGTGACATGGGCAGATGAGATCACCATGCTATCCAGGGTAACCCCAAGGATTTTTGGATAATTGGTGGCGGGAATGCGTTTGTTGCCTATATACTCGTATATCTCAGGCTGCGTTCTTACTTCTTTTGTCCAGATGGTAAACAGGGTTGCGGATGATTTGGATGCTGACACTGTTAAGTTCTTGCTTTCAAAGAACCCGTTAATTAGCTCGCACATTTTATTGATGTCGTTCCCTGTTGCCAGAATTGAACAGTCATCAGCATACGTATTTAATTGGAGATCATCAGGAGGTGTTGGAATTCCAGATAGATATAAATTAAAAAAGGTGGGAGATAATACTCCTCCTTGGGGAACACCTTGCTTAATTTTCCTGAGCTTCAATTTGCTGTTCTTGAGCTCCGTGTAGGAGTGCCTACCAGCGAGATAGTCGGCGATCCATTTGACGTATTGTGTTGGAAGGGATGAGCAGTTTATGTCAGATAGAAGCGATGAGTGGTTGACTGTGTCGAAGGCTTTCAACAGCACAAGCGGCACTAAAATGGTTCTATGGCAAGGGCGGGCCTGGTTACGGCCAACGTGAATGCGGGATGTAATGACATCCAAAGCCGTTGTTTTATTTCACTTCCTTCGGAAGCCATGCTGGTAATCTGCTAGCTAGATGTAGTCTATAAGAACAGGATGTATCAAAGCCTCTAGCGTTTTGGCAACTGGTGATAAAAGTGTAATGGGCCGGTAAGATTCGCTGAGTGTCGCTTTTTCAACCAGCTTCAAAATTGGGATGACTCTCCCTTTCTTCCAGAACTCAGAAACGATCAGCGAAGAGATGGACAGGTTGAATGTAGTCGTAAGGTACTCAATAGCTGGTATATCGAGGTTTTTGAGCATTACCAATGATAACGTTTTCGTTGTCGGTTACTCCACTACGGGCGACATACAATGTCAACCAAAAAACTCTGTTAAGCAATTTTTTATAATCCTGTGTCGGCCAAGTAAATGAAGAAATACCACATGAGGTATACCAATAAATATAAGACTGAACTGCTGGGGTACTTGGACCAAACATGCGTTTCAATTTTTATGAATGCCGGTCCGGTGCTTTTTCAAGCCGAGAACCATACCATTAATGTCTGTGGCAGAGTGATTCTGGAAAAGAGACCTCGCGACGCGGCGCATTTTCTATCTACACAGATAGCTAGGCAATCATTAGGGAGCTCTAATCATGGAAACTCGCTTCAAAATTGGCGAAAGACTGTCATGAACTCCTTAGCTAGCGAACATTAAGAGAGTCTTCTTCCTGTTAGGTGCCACGTCTCCGTGGCAATGAGCGCAATGCTTATGAATTCACTAACAGAGTTCATCCAACCACTTTCTCGATCCACAACTTTACAGTGAGCAAGGTCTGGCTTTACCCAGGATAATATTTATACGGAAAAAGTCTGAAGAGATGATGGGAAGATCTTCCATGGCGTGGCAATCGTAGAAGCTGATGGAGCTTTTAAACTATTTTATTAAAACATTACGGCCACCACTCATAAGAATAAATAAGACTAACAAGACGAGATGTCGTTTTTGTTTGTAGGAAATTGAGGCTGAAAAACACATTCCGTGCGAATACCCTGCAATCGGGCGGGCTACGAATACGTTTCTCGGACAGAGTACTAGTAACCCCTATTGATATGAGGAAACTCCCGCTTAGCACTTACTACTCGTCAGAATGGTGGACGGTCAAGTAACACGTTTGGTTGAATAAAATTGACTTGATAGTTTCAATGTTTATTACATACTTTCAAATAATAGAGAGATTTGTTGTTGTTTGTTGCATTGCCGGCAGAAGCATAAGCATAAGCATAGCATAGCATAGCACCGGCAGCAACAGCAGCCGCCGCACATGAGCTAAGTTCTAAAAAAAAATTGAACAAAACTTTTGCTCATGTGCAATGTGTGCAAGAAAGTACAATATAATACCCAAGACACATTTGATGCCGCTGCTGCTGTCAATGCTATTCTTCTGCCGGCAATGAAATTCCCGCATGAACGATAAAGATTAATGCATTCATAAAAAGTTCGAAAATTATTGGAATTACACAAGTTCTGACGTCCTTTTTGTTTTAATGCCGGAGCTGTGACCAAAGCTATTACAAGTTCATTTATCTTGCTAGTCTTTTATTCCTATTGTACTCTAATTTATTAATTAAAAAAAAATTTATGAAATATCATGAAAAAGGAGGACATATCGTTATATTTTGAAAAAAAGAAAGAGGACACGATTTATTTACTAAAAAAGAGGACATGTCCTCTTAAAAGAGGACGTCTGGTAGCCCTATATGTGGTAAACGAAAGCAAAAAGCTCTGAAAATAATTCGCCTATCGTGAGGACTCCTCGATACCCCGTCGCACCCCTCTGACCGTTTCTTTCTTTCTGAGAGAAATACATTTATAAAATATCATGAAAAAGGAGGACAAATCGTTACATAAAAAAAAGAAAGAGGACACGATTTAATTACCAAAAAGAGGACCCTTCGACCGTTTCTAAGAGAAATGCGTTTGATGAGCGAAATTTAATTTAAATTTAATAAAATTAAATTAGAATCAAATGCATTTGTCCTTTCTCCCTTAATTCAAAATGCAATACTGTTGTAACGTCCGTCTCTATCTGCGATAGCCGTCCGACTAAACGCTATATACAAAAAGGACGTGTTTCGCATTTGATCGCAATGCGAAACAATAAACATTATCTAAATAATTACCTGACATGTTACACGATTAAGAATAACTTTGGGAAGATCTTCATGTGTATCGATGTTGTTATAACTTTTCGGCAGCAAATATGGAAATGTCTAAAGATTTAAACTGGTTGTAAGCTTAGGGAAACGATTGATATATACTATTTTTACATACATGATTTTCTCTTGTTTTTTCCAACTTTGTAGCGTTCCATCGTTGAATAAAATGACGCGCTACGTCTCTGGCACCACTTCCGCAGACAACAACGCCGATATCGTGCCAAGGCATTCTTGGTGTAGTAGTTCTATCCACAAGGTCTACAGATTTAATATTTTTATAATCGAATACATTAAAATAGTAACAATAAAAAAAAACTAACCAGCATACGGTGCGTCCAAATTCACAAAATCCTTAATAATAAAGTTTGTGTAATCTTTGCCAAACCAAAACTTGGCTTGCCCACTGTACGTATTTAAGACTTGAGTTTGAAATGGCGTTGGATCCTCATATCCACCACGGCGACCTTCTTCAATTTCATTGCCCGAGAAGAACATATTTTTATCTTTTGCCTGATGTTCCATGCTTTTATGTTCATGTGATCCATCGATTGAGGTTAAGCGTTGCATGAGATCCTTTCCGCGTCGCACGTTATCCTTCACATTATCCTTGAACTTTTCTAATACTCGTTTTCGTTCCATTTCTGGTGTGTTTTGTTTCATATGCTCCTCTAGCGATGATTGATCGTGAGCGTGGGCGGGCATAAATAGATGATCACCAGGTTGTAATACCATTTTGTCCGTTTGATCCTCGCCTACATGCTGTGAAGTCGATTTTTGAGATCCGATTGCTGAATCGGCGTCATTGAAAAATGCGTTTGATCTAGAAGTTAGCAAAAAATTTAAGATAACCCATTCACTTTGACAATGGTAAGATGTGATTGCAAAACTTACCGTCTTTGTATGCTACCTGATGTACTTGATGTGGAAATGCTTCCCAGGTCAGTAAGACGATGTCTGAAGTCATCCCAACGACCGTAACAGAGATCAATTCCACCTAGAAATGCGTATGTTTGATCGACAACAACGATCTTTTCATGGTGTGCCCAGAAGAAGACTCCAGCGCGTGCATGATCGGGATGCCTCATTACCTAGAAGAATGTAACAGAATAAGTTAAGTTGAATAGGTAGAAAGAACGGTTTATGCAAAGTTTAAACTAAGAAAGAAAAATTGGATAGAAACATACGGACAGACAAACAGACATCGTCCCGATCATCGTCACATATTGTCATACTGACCAAATACATACCGAGTATGTTATATAATTTGTATGGTTGCTGTTGTTGTAGCAATGCCTGCTTGCATTGAAGGGGTTTGGAAGCCCTTGGCCGTTGCTAATGAATGGGTCGCTCCGGTGTGTAGAACCGGCTGTCGTGGGAGCGTACTTTATATGGTCGGAGACGCTTGCTTTCGTGCATCGCAAACTTCATGACAAAGTTAATATACCCTTTCAGTGAAGCGAATATTAATATTTAGACGTTTCTCCTTATATCCCCGAGGCCGTATCGTTATTTACTCTTTTGTCTCCAATAACAGATGCCCTCCAAACCGTCCATTACGCTTTGGAGGGCATCCGAAGATACCCGTGGGGACGGAGCCTAAGGTAGCATAATTACCGTGAAGGTCAGGGCGTGGCATCTGGCGAAGAAAAAGGCCCCTCAACGAGCTAAGCAGCGGCTTATGATTCCTGCAGCTCAGTTCGGGAGAAGTGGGCGGGGTTTTCGCCGCTCGTTGCCCCTGTGCTTTATGTATTAATAAAAATTCATAGGGCTGGGGAAAACAACACAAACATGGGAGGCAAAAATGGGAAATAATAAAAAAATGGCGATTTGGATGGAATGGTTGGCGGACGGCCGAGATGCCCTCGCGCTCGCATCAGGGTCCGGGTGTAATGGCATCGGCCGGGGCATAGACTTTCCAAAATTCGAGCCTTCAATCCCTGTGTACCTAGGTTTTTAATAAAACATGGTGGCTCCTGGACGTCCACGAGCTCGGAAACAATTCGTATTTTGCTAGACACTCAATTTCCCGATAGTATAGCTGAGATTACGCTCTCCAATACCTCTTTAGTGGAGACGGCTGCGAAAATTTTTTTGGGCTATTTTGAGCTTTGAGCCTTTCAAGTCTGCTGGACCGGACAGTATCATTCCTGCAGATCTACAGCACACTCAAGATACCGTAATACCTTGTTTGTACTAGCCGGGGCTCTTCGTCTGAGCGTAGATATGTTAAGAGAGGCACCCTGCAAGGCGGAGTTCTCTCCCACCTTTTTTGGAACCTTGTGATTAATAATAATAACAAGGACAGGCTAAGATGCCCAAGGGTGGGCACTGCGACCATGAGATTTATTGTGCCATAGCCTCAATTAACCCAAAAAACCCTCAACCAGCCTAATGAAGGCTAGTAGATCCTTTGTAGGGGTGCTCCTTACGACCGCTGAGCTTACGATGGAGTCTCCAAGAAACAAGAACCTGGAACGGGCTACCGCCGGGCATGCGCAGAGAAGATGTTTAGTGGACTCTGTGTCCTCCCGGCAAAGCCGGCACTCCGTATCAGTGGATAGACCCATTTTGTTGAGGTGAACAAACTGCTGTGGTTAACAAACTGCTTTTAGAACTGGAAGGTTTAGGATGCAGAGTTATTACTTATGCTGACGATGTCGCCATCTCCATTTTGGGCAAGTTTCCCGGTGTTCTCAGTGAGGTGTTGCAGAATGCCCTCTTTCTACTTACTAACTGGGCAAGCTCCTGGGGGTTAAGGGTGAATCCGAGCAAAGCGGAACTTGTTCTTTTCACTAGGAAGTACAGAATTCCACCAATAGTTCCACCTTTGTTAGAGGGGATTAGACTGATTTTTTGTTGATAAGGCGAAATTTCTTGGGTTATCCTTGACAAAAAGTTGGGATGGAAGCGAAATATACAGGAACGTGTAAGAAAAGCTATAATTGCATTGTACTTCTGAGAGAAAGCTATATGCTGAAGCTGGGGCCTGCAACCTAAATTCGTCTACTGGCTCTACGTGCCTGTTGTGCGACCTATACTGACGTACGGAATTATTATCTGGTGAACGTGGAAGGCCCTTAAGGCAGCGATTTATAATGCTTTATTGAGTAAGGTCCAAAGACTAGCCTGTGTTCTCATTACGGGCGCTCTGAGAACTACTCCATCTGGTGCCTTGGACATGTTGCTTAACCTGCTTCCTATCGATATTTTGCTGCAAGTACTGCCATCCGCCTTCGAAAATCAGGTCACCGGTTCTTGTTAGCTACAGGCGACTCAACAATTAAATAATAAATAATCTGAATATCCCAGGCGCAATGGACTATTTGTCTCCTAGAATTATGCCCGTAAAGAACTTCACGTGCTTGATACCTCTTCGGAATTAGTGGGTCGAGGGTGCATTTCACCTGCCCTCTTCATAGGCATCTATACGGATGGTTCGAAGACGGAAGGAGGGTATGAGCGATGGTATACTCTAGTATACTAGGCATAAACCTGTCGTTCTGTCTACCTGCAAACTGTAGCATCATCCAGGCGGAAGTTGTTGCGATTTTAGAAGCTTAACCTGGCTGGGGGGGGGGGGGGGGGGCATCTTAGTCAGTAGTGACATTACAATATACACAGACAGTCAGGCCGCGATAAGGTCCTTGGAATTTGCCCTGATAATATCCAAAACAGTAGCAGAATGCCGCTAGTCCGCTAGTCTCATCTGCTATCTCTAAAGAGACAGCACATTAATGCGGTCGTCGGTGTTATTACTGAGCACTGTCTTATTGGAGATCATGCCAGGAGACTTCTTCTTTCCTACAATTGCTACGTTCCTGCGAACGAATCAGGTTTTGACATTTCTCGAATTCTCTTCCATATGTTTTCCCCTCCGGCAAAATTTGTACGGAAAACTGTCATGAAAATGTTCCTCTCCGGACCTGAGAAGTATTCTGATCCAGAGGGGAACATTTTCATTACAG
This sequence comes from Chloromyia formosa, assembly GCA_964017055.1. Taxonomy (NCBI): domain Eukaryota; kingdom Metazoa; phylum Arthropoda; class Insecta; order Diptera; family Stratiomyidae; genus Chloromyia; species Chloromyia formosa. The sequence continues at coordinate 34,915,235 of OZ024815.1, forward strand.
TTGTCCGTACAAATTTTCCCGGAGGGGAAAGCTTATAGAGGAGAATTCGAGAAATGTAGAAACCTGATTCGTTCGCGGGAATGCAGCCATTTTCACCGTACATATTTTACCGGATGGGAGAGCATATGGAGGAGAAGCCTATTCCTGATCCGCTCGCCAAAATGCAGCCAACGAAAACAATGAAACTGGCCATATAGAACAGAGTTCCCGGAAATTCATTTGAAAGAAGAGAATTTGGAACAAAATCAGCCGTAAATGAATACGCTGAGAGACCGTAGTGATATAGAATAAAATTGGCTGCGTTCCTGCGAGCGGATCAGGGTTTGACAATTCTCAAATTCTCCTCCATTTGCTTTCCCCTCCGGTAAATTTAGTACAGACACTGTCACTTTTGGATCTGACAATTTCCCCTCTGGATCTGAATATATATATCAGCAATTTTGACAGTTCTGAGATGTCACCGGCGCCTCTGTCACCAAAGCAACATAGCCAGTCATCCGTTAGCCAGCGTGCAGGACGTGTTGCGAAGTGTTTAGTGGTAGTTTGCTGCGCCTTTAGCCTACAAACCTGCTCCTTGAATAGGAAGTCGTCGTATCGGGGAACTGTTTGTTCGAAATAATTTGCATTTCTGGGTCGGTTTTCGCGCTCAATCCCGTCCAACAAACTCCAATGGTTTGTCATGTTGTTATCCATGGCAACGCAGACAATATTTAGTATGCTTTGCACACTATTTACAATTTGGATATCACCGAAATCATCCAATAATTCCACAATAACTAAATTTTCCATTTTGAAATTAAAAACTTGACAGATCTTTTTTGACAAGACGGCCGTGTATGTCGTCTGTGGGAATATTTCTCAGATCCAAAAATTGACAGTTGTCTGTACTAAATTTACTGGAGGGGGAAGCACATAGAGGAGAAAACAGAAAATCAGATCCATATCAGAAGGCTTCCAGGACCGCGCCCATTGTGGACGGTAGAATTCCGCTAAAAAAAAACGTTCCACTCATTTTGGATTGGTAATTCAAGCAACGTATGAGAAAATGGAGAACGGGTAGTTCATAGATTGGATAAGTTCATGCCCAAGTTAACAGGATATTGAGAAAACGCGCCTTAATCAATTAATTTAATTTCCTAATAAACTTACCTTTATATTTTCGTGGGTCTCTACCAGTCTCTGTTTACTATAGTAACTGTTAATACCTAATGCCATTTCCACTTCCTTATACAGAAGAACAAAAACCCGAACTCCTTGCTCCTGCGATACAACATTTACGTTAGCCACATACAATCGAACCTATCTTTCTAACTTACCGCTTTCCGTTTCAATATTTGATCTAGCCTCCAATAGTCACCATCAAGAGCTGGCCGTTTCATATAAATTTCCGGACTAAGCCACCAGTCAGCTATATAGATTTCCTCCGTAGCACCTTCCAAAGCATCAGCAACCGCACTCATATAACTGGCCCCGTCGACAAACCATCCAGCTAGCACTGAAGATCGTACGGGCGCAAATGACATATGGGGGTTGGGATGCGTGAAATCTCGGGCTAAAAGAAAGGAACAAAATTTAATATTTTTTTTTTATCGGAGTAAAAAAAGATAACTAAAAAAACTACCTGAGCAGTTAGATATCATTTTTAGGTGACTCATCCATTCCTTTGATTTCCGTCTGGTCCAGCATTTTAAAATAATATGGCGGTTATTTGTCATAATTTGCATACCATTTCGCATACCCGTACTGTACATTCCAGTCGAAACATCAAATCCTTGGTCGAATAGAACAATCGCTCTGAGATGCGAGATATCAAATTAATTTGACATTTACCACTTATTCGTTAAAGTTAAAGCACGTACCTAATAACACCATCAGACGGTCGCATATAACCAAAAAATGTCTCCTTTATAAAAAACCAGCGATTTCTCCACTTTCCGCATAAAACATCGGAGCAAAAGTAGTTGCAACGAACGCAACAGTTATGCCTTAAGATTCCGAAACAGTTGCAGCCAGCTTGGCCAGGTCGCGTTGATCCGGTTCTTTTCATAACCGGACCTTCTTTGCCCTTGTCACCCAATCCCGCTATAAAGGATATGTTTGATACTTCCAGAAAATTGGTCTGTTCATGGGAAATGCAAAGAAGATGAAATATGAGTTGATGGTTTAAAATTCAACATTTCAAGAGCAAGCTTTAAAAATGAAGTTGAACTTGTGAGAGGAAGATAAAGAGGACTTCCTATGGTCGCTACACACGATCACGAAAAACCACGACCGAACTTCCATCGAAACATCAATTTCACAGAACGGTGGAAATGAGAATTTCCGCAAGTTCTATGAAATTGATGGTTCGTTGAAGTTTGGTTGTGGTTGCGCGCGATCGCGAGTGGCGATCTTTAGCCATAACAATAAACATGACATGATGTGGCACAACATAATTTTTGCGAACTACATATAAGTGTCACCATACACTGTCGATCTCGAACTCGAACCTGGTACAAATTTCCTCTGACACACACACACACTTCACATAGGTGTGAAGAAAACCGGTCCACTTGTACTAGGTTCGTGTTCGAGTTCGACAGTGTATGGTGACACTTATGTTCAATCGTTATCTTTAAGGTCGCCACACATGAACGAGCACAACCACGACCGAACTTCCATCGAACCATCAAATATCATAGAACGATGGAAATGAGCAGATTTTTTTCTATAGAGTTTGACGTGGTTCGATGATGCTCGCGACCAAAATGCTTGTCATGTATGTCGACCTTTAGAATAGAAGTCAACAACCAACTTACCGTCTCATAATGATTTCGATACAGACTTATATTTAGCAAATTATATAAATACTGTTCTAATTGTTGAATACGATTGGGAAGTGATTCGACCATTACTAGAGATTCAGGCCGATTCGGAAATCGAGGTAGGGCTTTTCTCTTCTTCTTGTCATTTGTTGTTGCAGTTTTCGCGGTCGGATGGACCTGATAGCAATCACGAAAACTAGCTCGCTTCTCCTTGTGGCTACGGGACGGAAATGGAAAATTCAATGATGCTTTAAAGACCCTAAGTTGTTGGTGTAATGCATTAAAATGTTTGTAGCGTTTTTTGATTGTCCACGTAAATTGACCATGCGTCAACTCAATCGTATATCTTGAAAAATGGGAAATTCGTTATTAGTTTGATGTAACATTGCGATCCACATTTCTTACAGATTCGGATTAAGCAGATGTGTTGTTATACTTCGATCATTATTTGTTATCCGAACATTAACTTCGATCCCGGGTATGAAGATTTTTCTTTGAAATGAGCCAAATTTCACGGGTGGACTATAGATGGTGGTAAACTTGATTTCACCGTCAGGTACAATTGTATCTCCTTCGTCGTCGGCTTGATGACGCTCAACAAGTACCGGGTTATCGCCTCCCATCGACAGTATTGTAACTGAATCGGGAAATGCAAGTGTTTCATCATATTCGGAGTCGACTGAGAAAGCACCATCGGGTAAACAATTCAGCGAATTGTGGCGATCGGGTTCATCCTTTTCTTCGTCATCGGTATCGTCGTTCAACTCGACGCTTTTATTCAATGCTGGATTAGATACGCCCATCTCAATGTTGGACATTTGATCTGAAATTAGAAAGAAATACATACAAGCTCCACTTCTTTTATTAAAAAAAAATACTGTAAGAAAAAAATAGACGCTGCGGACAAAAAAGTTATTTCCACTCGTTAATGATATGATATTACAACCGACTCAAATATTAATCTAAAAATAAAAATACCGAATACACACACATATCTATTGGAGGCTCATATGCACATATACATATGTATGTAAAGCTTAAAGCCCATTCAAATTTATGAACAGTTTTCGTAACGCTTTATTAACATAGTAAAGTCAAGTTACCACATTTACACCTCTTCTCACGAGTATTTATGTGATAGCGTTGATGAGTGGTGAGAGAAAAAGATATTGTTTTTATGAATGATTCTTGGTTATGTTTCTATCTTTCTTGACGCACATACACACATTAAAATTGTTTCCGCTCATTTGAACCGTTTGATCGCTGAAGCCGGTCTAGCGGCAACTAGAAGTACATAAATGATACATCAAGAACTTTGTATGTTAGGCATAATGTTCGATTGTAGCGTTTTATTAAATACATCTTCTGCGGAAAATTAATTGACGTTCATTAATTTAATTCCATAACATTCCAGCATTGTTACTACTGATGCAAATTTTAATCGTAAAAGCTTGCACATATGTACTCGATTACCAATGTATCCTATTCTTACGCCATAGTTATTCTGAAACATGTAGAATTGTTTGTATTCTAAATTATTTCCTTATTAAGTCTACTATAGGGATAAAATCAGTACAAATATCCTTTCTTCTTAATGGGAGAATTAATTTAATTAATAGCTAATTTTTCTAAGGCCTAACTTAATTAAGAGAGGAGCTAATTGGGGAAGCTGTTATGACACTGAAGCTGGCAAGCTTTTAACCTCCAACTCCTGGTGGCTATGACTCATCATCTATCATCAGCTCGCATAACATTTTGCGATACCCGTATACTGAAACTAAAAGCAATGGAGCAAAGCGTTGAGTGTATTGTCACAAGTGCTTATCTGTATCTGTTATTTCTTCTTGTCAGCAGCAAAGTTATTAGCTGCGAAACAAAGTTGCTATGTAGCAGCCCAATAATTAGTTAGAGCTACTTGGTTTCATTCCGCATACCAATCTAGTATGCGCCTGTAGCTTAGTTTGGCGAAGCACCATGTTTATACCCTAGACTTTTAGTATAGGGTATATTGTTTTTTGTTGCTACTAGTAACATTGTTGCTTGAGGTTCGAGCCCCTCACGGGACAAATATTTTCTATTCTCACATTCTCTCAATTTAATTTCTCTAATAGCCGCTTTACATTCTCGCCGATTGGACGAGGCGAGCATATTCGGCGAGAATGCCCGGGATAAGCAGCCTGGGCGAGGTGCGAATTCACATTCTCGCTCGAGTAGAAGTCACGACCACGAGTACTTTGCCGAAACTCCCCATAGTTGGTACTGCATACTTGTTATTAGCAGAAGTCTCTTCGGACGGACATGGGGGCTTACCCCAAAGATAATTGAGTGGTTATATACCATGCTGGTGCGGCCCATGGTGACCTACTCAGCGCTTGTGTGGTGGCCAAAAACTCAGCAATCTTCTGTCTTACTGAAGTGCAATAAGCTTCAACGCCTTGCCTGCCTTGGCATAACTGGAGCTATGCGCACTTATCCTACGCCAGCCCTGGAGGCGACTATTGGATTTACTCCGTTGCATATATTCATTCAAGAATCAGCAGCTCTAAATGCTCTTGGACTTCGTTTAACTTCCGACGTGCGTAGTGAAGAAAGCGCGATCACATGAGCATTCTGAATCAAATTCCTGACATGCAGATCTGCTTGAGATCAGATTACATGATCACGGAGGTTTGCTTCGGCAGAAAATTTTCAGCCCTCATCCCTGACCGCTCTGAATGGGTAAATAGCACACCCTGTCCAGACCCTAGATGTATTAAGTGGCTCACCGATGGGTCTAAAACAGAACAGGGTGTTGTTGCAGGAGTCTTTGGACCCAACACCAGGATTTCAATTGGAATTGGAGTCTCGCCTAGCGTTTTTCAAGCTGAGATCCACGTCATAGAGGTCTGCGCCAGGGTAATCTTGGAAACTGGACTTCGCGTCGCTCACATTGCTATCTCAGACATCCAAGCAGCTATAAAAGCGCTCTCCTCATATAAGGTCTTTTCAAAACTGGTGAAGGAGTGTTACGAACTCCTTCAACTGTTGGCAACCAAAAACCGAGTCTTCTTGTGTTGGGTGCCAGGCCACTAGGGCATTGAGGGGAACGAGGCTGTGGATGAACTTGCTAGACAAGGATCATCCAGTCGTTTTCATGGATCTGAGCCTTACTGTGGCTTTGGGCTGGCCTCGGCCAAACTGCGGATCACATATTGGTTTGCACTATTGCGTCATCAGTACATCAGGAATAACCTTCCAGGGCTACGTCAATCAAAGGAGCTTAAAATGCCCTTCAGTCACAAGGGTACTACTCAAATGAGTAGAACCCATCTAATACTCCTAGTGGGGTACGTATCTGGCCATTACCTGGTCAGATATCACCTGAACAAGATGGATCTGTCCAGCGAGACTGAATGCCGTCTGTCTGGAGGACGTGGAAACAACCAAACACATCTTGTGCGAATGTTCCGCCATCGCGCGTTTTACTCCTCGGGCAGGCTACTATTAACACTGCAGACTTCAGATTGATTCCTGCTAAAGACTTACTGCCCTTTATTCGAAAGGTGGACGGTCTATTGGATTAATTAGCTACGACACAATAGATCTTTTATGGTCGCAATGCCTTCCTGATGGGACAGTAGCTCGACTATTTTATCTTTATTTTTAACATTATAACTATGTTTCTGTTTATTACAAAATGAAAATCTAAAAAGGGAAGAAAGAAGAAGAATTGGCCGTGTTTTTGAAAACAAAGGGTTGCCGTTCAGGAGCTCCGTTAGTTTTTGACTTTTTGCAATTTTTACTTCAGATTTGCAATCAGCGACCCAAGCAACCCCCTCACAGTTTTTTCCAGCAAGATGTGTGTTTACAAAAAAAGTGTTACCATTCTGGACACCCCCTTCCATTTTATTTGAACTTAAGACTCGCAATCAGCGACCCAAAAAATCTCCTACCAGATTTTTTCAGCAAGATTTGCCGTGTTTTTGAAAAAAAAGGTTACCGTTCAGAAACTTCTTTAGTTTTCAACTTTTCAATTTTGACTACAAATTCGCAATCAGCGACCCAAACACTCCTGACAGTTTTTTTCCAGCAAGACTGTGTTATCATTCTGAATCTCCCATTTTGTTTTTTACCATTGCACTTCAGGTTCGCAATCAGCGACCCAAAAAAACCCTACCAGTATTTCCAGCAAGAGGCCATAATTAGCGAATTTTATGTTAAAAAACAATAAAATTCTTTAACCGCAAAGTTTACTAATAGCAAAGTCAATAAAGTGATTTAATTTCAAATTATAAAAAAAAAAGATAGGCCATGTTTTTGAAAAAGCTGAACGGCTCTCCTGTTTGGAAAAAGATCTAATCTAAATGTACTTTAAAACAAAACAGAAGTGCACTTTTGATTTTTCAAACCCTAAACTCCACGCGCCCGAATATGATCGTACAATATGTACATGTATTATTTCCCACCGCGCGTATGTTATCGCAACATCGCGTGGAAGCAAGAGTGTGGACGTGAAGCACTCGGCCTGTCTTGTCCTCATGCATCGCGGTGGCTCGCCTACGGAGCGAAGTCGGACGAGGCGAGGCAAAGAACAACGAGCACAGGGCGAGCAGCATGTTTACATTTTCGTGCCTCGTCCTTCCTCGTGCTACTTCGCGAGAATGCAAATGGGCTATAAGATAGCAACAATAACAACAAATTCAAATTTTTGCTGTAAAAAAAAAATGTTTTAAAATTTATATATATTGGCCACCCTGCATCTTTTAATGCATTAAATAAATAAAATAAATAACTGGCGCAACAGTCCAATTTGAACCATGGCCTCGAGATGAGTTAGCATCATCTCATTTTCTAGATCATGACGGTCTTTTTGCAGAGGTGTGTGATCAGCAACACGCTCAACCGTGTTATTTACCCCATAAATGGGTACTCATTTAGCAGCTGAGTGGGCTCATAGTCCGACACGTAAATCCCCTTTTTTTTATCGAAAACTACCGCATTCAGTAGGAATCGAACCGGGACCCAGTGCGTAGAAGGCGAACGTGCTAACCGTTGCGCCATCTGGACTACTACTACTACTACTACTTTTAATGCATTAGTCCCTACATCAAAAATGATTTAAATCTTTTTGTATAAATAAATAACTGGCGCAACAGTCCAATTTGAACCACGGCCTCGAGATGAGTTAGCATCATCTCATTTTCTAGATCGTGACGGTTTTTTTGCAGAGGTATGTGATCAGTAACACGCTCAACCGAGTTATTTACCCCATAATAGGTACTCATTTAACAGCTGAGTGGGCTCATAGTCCGACACGTAAATCCCCGGAATCGAACCGGGGCCCAGTGCGTTGAAGGCGAACGTGCTAACCGTTGCGCCATCCGAACTACAAATCTTTTTGTATAGAAAATTTTATTTATCTTTTTGTATAGAAAATTTTATTTATTTTATTTTGATCTTGCAACATTTATCGCTGGGAATGATAGTTACAGAGATATTTCCAAAAAAAAACACAAAAAGCTCCCCTTTAACCCCCTCCCCCGCGCGAGCTCACACCTCACTGGTGGGGACTTTTAGTATGGTATACTCCTAGTACCAACCAACAAATCAGGTTAAGTTTCAAACTTTCTTTTTTTTATCTTCGATCACCAAATATTGGCATTCGTCACCTGGGGTGTAATACGTGCCAATTAACAAGCATGTTACTCATACAATGAAAAGTACTAGGCATAGTTGTCATTTCAAGCTGTTTGAAGTGTTGTCGTCCCAATCTCTCTAAGTGCGCCCACAGACTGTCGAACTTCAACTCCAACTCGAACACGAACATGGTACAAGTGGACCGGTTTGTATTTCACATTTATGTGAAATGTATGTGTGTACTATTCAGAGGACATTTGTACCAGGTTCGTGTTGGGAGTTCGTGTTCGACAGCCTGTTGCCGGGCTAAAGGCGATTTCCTTTGAATTATTGCTGTCACTATTGGCACCGCGAGGTTTATTTGTGTGCGTTATTTTGTATAAAGTGCGACATCTTATTAATGTCTAATTTTTGGCTATGTTTTGTTGACGTTTCGATAGCATATTTTTCGGATGGTGCAATTGCTAGCATGCACCTCCTATCCGAATCTTCTTTGGCTGACAAGCTCCGAACAGTGTGGGAGTTCTAGTAGTACCCACAGGCAATTTTTGTTGACGCGCCGAGGATTGAACTATGTTTCTCTAGATGTACAATAGAATCGTAGAGTGGCGACCGAGAACTCACGACTACCGAGCGCGTCAAGTCAAGCTAGTAAAAATTATATCACAATATTTTAAATCACTTGAAAACAATTTTTCGGAAAAGTATCGAATCCGCACAAATTAACTCACTTCCAATACAATCTTCTATCATTTACAACACTGAATATATGTTTGCTCATCTATTCCTGTCCGATAAAAACGGATAATTTAGTAATATCATTATTACAGATTGCGTCAACAATAAAACACTTAAATGAAAATTACCACAAACTTTTTCGAGTCAACACTTATCAGCACAATAAGTGATTGTACTCGTACAAGTATCTTTTTTTTTTGCTAGCGACACCGATAATAATATGATGTGCAATCGTGAAGATAACAGCGCAATGCAATTATTGGAAGACACAAACATATTAACCCTGTCAATGGGTATGATTCTCCAATTAAGGGTAGTTTATTTCAATAATTGGAAGTATGTATTTATGTTTTAATACAATAGTTTAATCGAAATAAATATGTATTTACGTTTTATGTAAGTATAAATATTCTACCCGAAAGTAGGATTTTAATTTGTTACGTTGAGAGTTTTTACAAGAGTAGTTGGGCGGTTATCGCAGCATGAAGCAAATTCATGATTCAGCACATTCGTAACGAATTTTCAGGCCATTGATCGATAATGAAGCATAAAGAAATTATTTTAAATCGTACAAGTTAAATTAAAAAAACACCAACCATCTAAAAATAATATTTAAAACATTCAAGTCAAATTAAGCCTTGTCCAAGTTTAATGTGAAAGACATGAAAACGCCAAAAATTAAAAATTCGATGGAGGCGTTCCTATCCTAGGTTTCATAGGTTCTAGTGAGTGACAGATATGTAAAATGTTGTGAGTCCGTGAGAGAGATTCGGTTTAGGAAAGGGAACATTTCGTGGAGTCAGTTGAAGGCGATGGCAGCGAACAGGACGAGGTGGAAAGTCGGCGTGGTTAATGCCCTATGCCCCACAAGGGGTTGACAGGATCCAGAGAGAGAGAGTGAGAAAGAAAGGGAACATTTATCGGAAAAAAATTATGATTCGTCTCCCCGAATCATAATCTCGAAAGGTATGATTCAATATCAGACACAACAAAAAATGTACATCCCTGTTACTCACTGGATCGGTACCGAGATCGGACTATTGCTTGTCGAAGCGCGCCTGAGTGTCTTCAAGAAGAAAGTATCGGAAATCTTTAAATACAAATTTTACCTCGGTGTTTATAAATAGGTTCGTATGCGTGTTTATCGAATTTTAATACATCATAAAAAACACAGGTTTATACAAATTGCATGTTAAGCTTAACGTTATGCCAAATTTCATGATGGGGTTAACTTTGCTTGACACTTGGCAGATAAACAGAGCCATATAAGCGTCTACCTTATCAAATAGATATCACAAACTAGTTACTTATCAAGGCTTTATACTGATTAGAAATGATTGAGAGCGATTTATTTATGATAAATAATATAACACGTTGTCTCACACTTATTTTCTCTAGTGTTTGAAAAGGATCTATGTATATTTTACCGGTCATCATAAACGCTCATAGTTAAGTATGGAAAGAGTTTTTGTTTTGGTGCCTTCGATAAATCGTCGCCTTGATTAATCTCGGGTGACTTTAACTTTCATCTTTCTGAGCACCGATTAGCCGTGTTATTTTCGCTGGATCAAAAGCTCATTCCCATACAAAACGACTAAGCGTCGATGATCCAGGTCTTGTATTAGATCACATTTGGATCAAAGTTGAAAGTTAATTGGTTGAAAGTCAACTTATTTCGCCCCTATCATCATCATCGTGGCGCGACAGCCCGACGTCGGGCCTTGGCCGCCTGGATCATTGTCCTCCAATTATCTCGGTCACGTGACCGCGTCCTCCAATTTTGGGAGCCCAGCAGCTGCGCGGCGTCCACACCTACTGAGCTCTCCCAACGAGATCTCGGTCGTCCTCGCAGTCTCGCTCCGTTGACTCGTTCTGCATTCATTACTCTCTTAGGCATGCGATCATCGTCCATTCTTTGTACATGCCCTGCCCATTGAAGTCGTTGTAGTTTGACGATTTTCGAGACTTGCAGCTCATCGTACATTTCATACAACTCATGGTTGTACCGGATGCGCCATCCATCTCGATCGCAAACAGCCCCGAAAATTCGCCGTAGAACCTTACGTTCAAAAGTGTCTAGCATGTTTTCGGAGGCTTGAGTTAGGGTCCATGCTTCGCAGCCATAGCATAGCACTGGTCGTATAATGGTTTTGTACACGCGGAGCTTCGTGTTTCTGTGCACATGCTTCGATTTAATTATGGGGAGAACCGAGAAAAAAGTCTTATTAGCTAACTGTATCCGTCGCTTGATTTCGTCAGTTTCGTTGGCGTCCCTTGACAGTTTGCAACCCAGGTAAATGAAGTTGTTCACGAACTCGATGTTGAGGTCCCCCACATTGATGCTCGGTTGTGCAGGTGTCCTTGTCACCGATTGCATCATTATTTTAGTTTTACCCTCGTTAATACGTAATCCAACTTCCTTTGCAGCGGTATCGAGCGTATGCAGAAGTTCTTCTGCGTCAGCCAATCTTCGGGACATGATGTTGATGTCGTCGGCGTACGCTGCTAATTGTGTCGACTTGATGAGTAGCGTCTTGCTGTTGTCCATATCCATGGCCCGAATAACGTATTCCAGTGCTAGGTTGAAGAGCGTCGGTGCCAGTCCATCGCCCTGTTTCAAACCAGTGCGTGTTTCAAATAGATCAGTAAGTCTATTCTGGATCCTGACTTGTGAGACGGAGTTGGTCATCGTCATCTTTGTCAGTCGCACTAATTTTGCCGGTATACCAAATTGCAGTATGATGTTGTGCAGTACTCCACGATCGATACTGTCATATGCCTGCTTGAAGTCGACAAAGATTTGGTATACGTTTACGTTGTATTCCCAGCACCTCTGGAGTATCAGTTTGACTGAGAAGAGCTGATCGGTTGTGGAGCGCCCAGGTCTGAAACCGCTTTGATATTCGCCAATGACTCGTTCTGCGTACGGTTTTATTCTATTTTCCAGAATTTTCGTGAAAATTTTATAGGACGTACAAACTAGTGAGATGCCCCTGTAGTTCTCACACCGCAGTTTATCTCCATTTTTATGAATTGGACAGATGATGCTTCTGCGCCAATCGTCTGGAATCTCCTCGTTCTCCCATACTCGCAGGAGTAATTGATGTATGGTATCAACTAGACTCGTTCCACCGAATTTTAGCAGTTCAGCTGGAATCTCGTCAGCGCCCGGCGCTTTATTTCGTTTTAGTGACCGCAAGGCGAGATCAACTTCCTCTACTGTCGGGGGTTGAATGGGTGGGCCTAGATCAACAATATCGTCGAGAGCTTCCTGTGTGGGGATGTTAGATGGTCGGTCTAGAAGATCTTCACCCCTATACCTTTGTATACTAAGCCCGCAATTCGCCTCCACGCGGCGAATTATCTGTCTGCTGGCTGTTTGAGCTCACAAGTCGTATGATCCGTGCGGTTCTTTTCACTCTTGATGTTTGTTCGAATGGAAACAACGGGCCTATATTACTCGTAGTTTAACAGGTTGAGTTCCGGCGTCCAGTTAACTGGACACATGAGTCCTTAACTATAGCCCGCGTCCAGTTCACTAGACGCTTATATTCATGCATTTCTACGCCATTGAGAAAAACTTTTGGCTTTATTTCTGGAATTAAACGAAAGTCTCGGTCTATGGCAAAAGTTTCGTTATCGTTTCACACTTGAAATCGTTGCCAGTCATTACGTGCTGCATGTTTGGATATGTATTTTGTACCATCCATCTTATACGTAATAAAAATGTTGAAATATTATTCTGTATTATCTTTAAAATCAGGTAAAAGCAAATAAACAATACAAGAACAGGTATTTCGAAAATATAGAGTGTGTCGAAGTTGAACGGTACATTATATTGAAGGTTCAGTTACCTGGACGTTCGGATAGGGAGGATAGTTGTTTATATAGACCGACGTCCAGTATACTGGACATTATCCTTTTCAAATCCTGTATTGACCGTGGTACAATAATTTTGCGAGTCGCTGTAATTGCATATGCAAATTTTGCAATAGCGGGTCGCAAAATAACAAACGAACAAAATTCGGGCGACTATAGGGCCAGGTAGAAGGGAGACCGGTTTTCAGTCGTGGGAATCGGGTGTTGAGAAAAATGGGGAGTCGGGTTGGAGGAGTTCGAGAAGCAGTTTCAAGGAATGTGGAAAAAAAAAATATTTAGATTAGGAAAGAAAAATTTACGAAATCCTGAATTTTTTTTTTGGGACTTTAGCCATCATTAGAGATTAAGAAAAATGCGAGAATAAACACAAATCTTCTTCCCTCTCCCTCCTCCCTCACTTTGAATTATTGAATTACATAGGGGGATTTTGAAATGTTGCGCCCGAAATCCCATGGACGGAAGGGTGAAGAAGCGCCGGGCCTATGCCATCTGGGGCCTGTAGATTGAGCCGTTTTCCAGCGTAAGGCTCAGACCTGAAAGGGAAGAGGATCTGTCCTGATTGGACGGTCTTCCCATTTGCTTATATTTTCGGCCTTGTGTCAATTTGTAGCTTGGCTGTTGCAGCCCTGTGTCCCTTCACGGGACTTTGTACCGACTGGTCTACAACTTAATAATGAGACTTTTTTTTGGAATTTTGGGCATTTATGGCCGATATGGCTTGCTGAGTCACTTCCAACGAAATTGCCAACTCTTTTTGAGTTTGGCACGAATCTTCTTCGAGTAATTTCGTCAATTCTTCGTCTTCAAACTTTTTTGGCTGGCCAGGTCGCTCTTCGTCGGTAATGTCGAAATTATCATTTTTGAACCGATGAAACCACCGAAAACACTGTGCACGCGAAAAAGCATCGTCACCGTAAACTTCCACGAGCAATTTATGACTCTGAGCTGCAGTCTTCTTAGCAAAATAATGTCCAAGTAAAACTTCCCGCAAATGTTGTTTTTTTCGTGAATTTTCGAAACTTTCCATGGTCCGGTAAAATACGTTGTCAACAATCAACACGAAATGTTTATACTGACATTGACAGCTTATGAATACAAACTTCAAATGGTATGTATGTCAAAGATGGACTACCATTGGTTTATCGGTGTTGCCATCTCTAAAAAAAGTCTGTTGTAGACCAATATATCTTTGGGAGTTTGACGTTAGTCGTCACCACTAGGTTTCTCTTGTTAGCACTTTATCTTATTCGCTTTGTTTTAGTATATTTCGCTGTTTTCTTGATTACCGGGCAGACGTGCGACTATCTTTTTGAATGATAATGGAGGAGGCCGATGATTGCCGTGCTGAACCACCCCGCAACTCCCGACAGCTGAGCTGGTCTGCCAGCGCACGTCACGGGCGATCATCGGAGAGGGAATTTTCGTCACACACGGTGTACAGAGGGCTTTAAGGCAAATCCTCACCCTCGTCCTCCAGGCATCCATTACAATCCTTGATGTGCAAATAGTATAAATTTAAGATATAAAAGCTAGGTTAGGTTAGGTTGAAAGGGCTGCTTAAAGATAACGCAAAAAGGACACATAGACCACCACTGGATCCGTTGTGATACCCCTAAGACTCAGCAACCTGAGACCAACTCACTCGTCAAACCAGCCAGAGCACACAATGAATCGATGAAGCCGACCCACACTAACCTCTTTCAGGTCATCCAGATCGGTGAAAAAGTAGGAGCCAAGAAGGTCCTTCCTAAAATTTGCAAGGGCGGGACAGGTACATAGAAGGTCCTCTTCGTCCCCACAGCTCCTGCAGAAGTCATTGTGGGGAAGACGAAGTCTTCTAGCATGCTCCCCAATTAGGCAGTGTCCGGTTAAAACTCCTATGACAGTTCTCAGCTGATTTCTGTTTAACATTAGCAGCCCAGAGGATCGCTTGGGATCCAGTTTGGGCCACATCTGTCTAGCCACATGACAGGTATTACCATTGCTCCATCTGGTGCTAGCCCTATCATATGCCGCATCTTTAATAGCCAGTTTACAAGCAGCTAGAGGCATGCTAGTACTACGCAACAACCCGCTGGTCTCATCAGTCGAGCCCGCCCGAGCTAGTTCGTCGGCCCTACAGTTGCCAGGATAGCCACTATGGCCAGACACCCAGCACACGGAAATGTTGAAAAATCTACCCATCTCTAAGAGGGAATTGCGACAATTCAGTACTGTCTTCGACTTGACCAAAGCAGAGCTAAGCGATTTGATCGCCGGTTGGCTATCCGTGTAGATCACAACGTTCCCAGCAGATGTGACGTTTTGCGCCAAACAGGCTAGAGCTTCAGATATTGCTGTAATTTCCGCCTGAAAAACGCTACAAAAGTCCGGGAGACGGAACGATAAATTAAAACCCATCCATTCCGAGTATACGCCAGCCCCCACTCCATCGTCAGTCTTAGAGCCATCAGTAAAAATGCTAATAGCATCTGATTCCTGAATAGCGTCAGCTGACCAGTCAGTCCTGGAGGGGATCAAGCTAGTAAAACCCCTTTCGAACAAGTATTTCGGGGAGGTATAGTCCGTCACTTCGGGAATATCAAAGTTCCTCAATACAGACGAGTGACCAATGGTTGACGCGGCCCAATAACCGGTTTCGCGAAGGCGAACAGCCGTGCTCGCCGCCATCTATAAAAGCTAACTATAGCAATTATATTCCATTGCAATCAAAAGATGCTCTTGGCTTATAGTTACCGACCATCAAAACCATGCCGGGACTCAACCTGTTAAATTAGACTAGGCGCTGGCAGGTATTGAGTATGCCAAATTAGCGGACCTCGGTTCTCGGTGGATTCTTGTCTAGGGGGTGTAAGTACTTCGAAAGTTCGGGGTGCCAGCCGGAAATCGTGGTCCTTATTCTGGGAGTGGGATTAAAAGGATAACAGGCGTTTGGCCTGGATACGTTCCGGAAATTGTTTGCAGCTGGACTACCGTAATCGTAAAAGGATCTACATGGTCTCAAATTCTTCAGAACGTAGTCAATTTTAATAAGCAAAATTGACATATTTGCGAAAAAGTGATGGTTTCCCCGGAAAATTTTACTAAAGTTGAAAAATATTTCCTAACATACTAAAATAGCCTTACAATCCCACAGGCAAAGATGTATGTAAAGTTGAGAATACGAAACTCCTGAACCGCAGTTTTTCTGTTGTTCCGAATTTACGAGATGTAGGAGAGTAGGAAAATGCCGCGTGCCGGCCAGAAAAGTGTTTGGAAAGCTCAGATGGGAGATGACAGGAAAGATGGAGGTCAATCCGCACGAGCAGGAAATCAATCGTAACTCGACAACTGGTCATTGTAGGAAGATCTGCTTAGTATCAAATCGTTGAGTTCTTAATACTTTATAATTCTACTATAGAGTAAAGGCTGGATTATAGTCTGCGCAAAGAACGCGGCTTCTGCTGTCAAATAAAGTTGAGCCAATGTATTTCAGATGGCGATAAGTATACTCTTCACGAACAACGCGTCGCTCACGAAGACGAGTTCAACTTTGTCGGAATTAACGAGCCGCGAAGTGTCAATTCACATATGCATGTGTTTTAAAACTATGGGCGATCATTTGTTTTGTTCTAAGTTACTGTTATGCTCTTGGAAGTGCATGTTTCTATTCTTAATTTAAAAAAGTTTTGCAAGTTTGTTGGGAAGCTAGTTTTCCACAGTTCAAATGTGTCAAACGAACTCGAACAAGAGATATAACTAACAGGTTTCGTTGACTGCGACTTGTGGACGTATTTCGCGCACAATCTAATTAAGGGGTAACAAACAACTGTAAAAATAAATTATCAATGATAAGCACGTACACTGTGCAATCAATGTGACGATAACAATATCGTGTGATCGATCTGACGACGGATTGCATGGTATATGGGAGGCTTTACTTTACACTTTTTGCGTATGCTTTGTGTATCGACTGGTGAACACAGCACACACACAGCTAAAACATTATGAGCAACCTTTGCCTATTTTGTACTGAGTTCAGACTCTTATTATATGTATGTGCCCTGTGATTTTCCTTCAAGGCAAAAGTGGGAAAACTCAACAAAAGTTGGAAAGTGTCATCATGTTCAAAATCGAGGATATACCTGAAAAATAGCAAATGAAAATAGGGTTACATTTTTTAAACCTCATCCCTCATCGTCAGTTACGCGAGAGTGGGAAAAGTGGTAAATCCTATTTCACCGGGCAAAGCATCGTGGCTCGCGCCTTGGCTAATAGTGGCTTGACCGATGTAGCGTTCTATGGCGGTATACTGAGGGTAGCAGTCCCTTAAATCGCGACGCTCGCGTAGTGAGCGGAATCACGCAAGAGGAGTGCGAAATTATTTCAATTTTAAATCCACTATTAGTGAAAGACGCGGACCACTAGGCATTGCCCGGTGAAATAATACTGTTCCAGAAAAGTGCAGCTTAGTGATGGCAAAAACGGTGGAGGAGGACAAAAGCAAGGGAAATTTGTATGGCACTTGAGTTGTATGAAGTAAAGTCAGCTGTAAATCAGCAACCACTTGTTGTAGAAAACTCTTTGTGGTCTTAAATTGTTCAGACTTTAGTCCCCTATAGTTTCATATAAGGCGTTGTTGCGAAAATTTACAGTTTTTCTGGCAAACTTGATAATAGTTGAAAATTGCCTCTCAATCCCTTTAAAAAGCCTCTAAAACTTTGGCATATGTATGTACCTGAATAATTGCTCGTGAAAAGGGGGTTTGACTTTATAAACGTTATCGCTAGTTACGCGGGAGTAGGAAAAGTGTATCTGTATCGTAGTGGCTGGAAAAGCGGTAACCTGGGAGTGGAAAGCGATGAAAGTGAGAAAAATATGTATGGCGCTTATGGATGTTTGATGGAAATCGGCAACTACTCATCGTAGATAGCTCTGCTTGGTTTCAAATTGTTGATTTTAGTCCTGTGAATTTTTTGACAAAATAATTTTTCGAAAAAATGGCAGTCTTCCCGGAAAAGTGCATCATTGTTGATTAATATTAGCTAATCCCTTTAAAAAGCCGAAAAATCGCCAGTTGATACTAGGTAGAGCTTTCTACGATGAGCGGTTGTCGAGTTACGATTGATTTTCTGCTCGTGTCCAGTGACCCCCCCCCATCCTTCCTCTCATCTCCCTCCTGATACTCTTCAAATACTTTTTGGCCGGCTCCCAGCATTTTGTACTATACTACTATAAGTATAGTATAGGGGTTAAACTTAAGGTGAACAGACATTAGCGTCCATTTGGACGCGGTACAAAATGGACGCACTTCGAATCCAAACAAAATGGACGCACTTCGAATCCAAATTTCGGGGACACACACTGCAATCCAATCCACCGCGAGCCAGACGTCATTTTAAAAGTCAAGTTCGATGATAATGATGATGGCAATAATTTTCACTCATCCGATTTGATTTCACGCACGATTTAATTTCACATTTGCATTGCAAACGTTTTGCATAAACAGCTTGGCGGCTGCCAACACGTAGAAACGTTTTCTTTGTTGCTATTTAGCACTGACAAAACAAAACATAAACAAAATTCAAGATAAGTTCGGAATTCGCGCACAAACGTTGTGGCAGTCGAGTTCTATCTCGTGGATTTTGTCCAAGTTGAATATCCAACTTGGATTGCGGTGGATTCCGAAGCTGTCAACTGGAACCGCACTCACTACGGATTTTGGATTCGACAGTGGGTAAAATTTGTCCGGTTCTTTAGGGATTCGAAGGAAAATTAAAAAAAAACTTTATGATATCGGCATAGAGATATGTGGACACGCAATCACCATACATAAATTCCTCGACTGATGGAAGCTAATGAGTCTCACAATAAGTTAAATTTTCGAAAAGCAAATTACGATTTAATAAATAGAGATTTATCGGGTTTAGACTATAACTTCCTTTGCAGATTAACTGTGAAAAACCTTTTTATCAGTTTTTATGACACAATTAACTCTGTCATTTTCAAACACACTCCACCGTGCAAAATACCGGGAAGGTATCCATTTTGGTACTCTGTTTAGCTTAGGAAATTAATATCAAAAAAAGACAAGGCATATAAAAAGTGGTTAAAGACGCATTTCGCATCGAATTATATGCAATTTGCAATTCTGCATACCGAATGTAAAAAACTCATTAAATTACATATGTCGCGAATAGTACATTTCCAATGTTCAGAATAGCGTCAAAGATAACATTTGTGTGTTTTGGAAATATACCAAAGACCGCAAACAATCAAACAGTTATCCGCAGGAATTCCAACACGATGACTTTAAAGGTCGCCACACACGACAACCATTTTGGTCGCAAGCATGCATCGAACCACGTCAAACTCAATAAAAAAAAATCTCCTTACTTCCACCGTTCTATGATATTTGATGGTTCGATGGAAGTTCGGTCGAGGTTCTGTGCGATCATGTGTGGCGAGCTTAAGAGCCAAGATTCTAAGGTGATCTGCCAAATGTTAGCCATCTATTTCCAATTTAAGTTCAATGTCCACCCTCCAAATCTAAAATACCTCATTGAGCATGACGCAACTGCAACCCAAAATATTAACACAATTATTTCAATGTACAATATCATAAAAATCTTAACTGAACTCGAGTCGATGGTAATAAAAAAAGGTGGACCTGATGGAATACCAAATATCTTCTGGAAAAATACCAGTGAATCAATTGCAATTCCTCTAACTATTCTGTTCAATAAATCACTTAGAGGTATTTTTCCAGATTCGCTTAAAGAGTCATTCGTCATGCCGATATTCAAAAAAGGTGACAATAGCATGATTGGCACTTGTTTTCGAAAAACTTGTTCTAGCACTACATGAGCCCCTGCTTCAGAGAACTATAATTTAATTAGTCAGCAGCATGGTTTCACGAAAAATAAGTCAACATGTACCAATTTGCTTAATTACACCAACTACTTGATTGGACGAGGGAGGTGAGGTATTTGCTATCTATACCGACTTCGCCAAGGCCTACAGTATTGACCACCTCAAACTTTTATCAAAACTAAGAGCGATGAGCTTACCGACTTCACCTTGAACTGCTCACTAACTTACAGTCGTGCAAGTTGTATTTAATGGTAAAATCTCAAATCAATACATCCAAAAATCGGGGGTTCCCTAAGGCTCGCTCGAACGAGACTCGTTCTCGTTCGACGTAACAGCGCTTTTCCCCAATGCGCCGTTTAGACAAGCTATTAACGAGCTGAGGACATAGCTGAACGAATGGGACTCAACATTCGAATGGAAACGCAAAGTCAGACACTACACGAAACTGACCACTTTCTGTATGGACGGGAATGACTTCACCTGGCGGGAAAATTCTACAAAACAACAGCCGGGTAGCTATGGAAAATCCCTTCTCACCATTACTAACGGAAATGTTTGTGCGAGGACTGGAAAAGCGCATGGAACAACTGTCGAATGTGTGGCTGAGATATGTTGATGGCACATAATACGAAAACGACAACGACAGCTAGATCTTCGGTAGCAGCACACATCAGAAGAAAATCACATGATAGTACACAGGCATCTTCGGATGCCCACCAAACCGTCCATTACATATTTGGCGCCCAGCGTGGGGCCCAATTCTAGTCAAGAACAGAACTAAAAAGGACCTCATCGGCTTGATTTATGGTCCCTTCACCGTAATGCTTCTCCACAACCACACTACTTGCTTTAAGTCTTGGGACTTGGGCCATTTTTACTTAAGGTAACTCCCTTCAAGAAGCTGTGCTTTCCTCTGTAGCACCCGCATCCTGGCTTTTCTTTGCACATAGTATTGCATTTTCCTATTATTCATGTGCTCAGTAGCTTAGCATTCCATCCTTATCGCCCCATTTTTTATTATTCCTCTTTTTTACCTCCCGTGCTTGTGTTGTCTTCCCCAGGCCTATGCATTTTTATTAATATGTAAAAGACAAAAAATCCTCTTCCATAGTCCTCCGCGTGGGCGCCCCCTGGAACGGCAATGGTCACTGACCATTGCCAACCAACGTCAAGCCGCCAGTGATGGCGGTGCGATGATTTGGTTGAGGTACCCCTGTGGTGTGGGGTGTGAAAAAAAATACCACGGCCTTTCCCTTTGAGGGCCTGTCGTTAAAACCGGCAATCAAAGGACAGGATGTGTATGCCAGCAACTTGCACTATCCGAAATCTTTATATGCTAACGAAACGTCAACTATGCCTCGGATAAGGACTGACTCAACGGTTACGACTTTTAGCTATCGTACAATGACAAACATTGGATTCTGGAATGTGCGTACTCTCCTGGACAATGGATCAGAAGGTCCCCAGAACGCACGACTTCTTCAATTAGAGAGTGAATTTCTGAGGTACAAATTAAATATCTTAGGAGTTAGTGAGATAAGATGGTGGAACAGCGGAGAGTTCATCTCTCCAACGGGCAGCACTGTAATGTTGTACTCCGGTAAAGCTACCGGTAGTCGCCGTGAGTCAGGTGTGGGGCTCCTTTTAACCAGAGCCGCGCGAAACTGTCTCTTATCCTGGGAACCGGTCTCTGACAGGGTCTTGACCGCCAGGTTCCGGACCAAAATGAGGAACATCTCAATAATACAATGTTATGCCCCTACTGAACCCGACAATGTCTTGGCAAAAGACTCCTTCTACGAAGAACTAAACGCCGTTCAGAGCAGAACACCTAAAGGTGACATTGTAATGGTTATGGGTGATTTGAATGCGAAAGTTGGCGCTGATAACTATGGGCTCAGACATGTGATGGGGAGACACGGTCTTGGTGATCGTAATGACAACGGTGAAAGATTTGTAGAGTTCTGCAACTTTCACAGTCTCTTCATCGGTGGTACTATGTTTGAGCATAAGGACCACCACAAAATCAGTTGGTCCTCTGTTGATCGGCGCAGAACACAAAATCAGATCGACCATTTTGCCATTAGTAAAAGATTCAAGAGTTGCCTCCTGGACGTGCGAAACAAGAAGGGTGCCGATATTGGGATGGGAAGAGACCATTATCTTATGATCGCTAATGTTCGATTGCGTATTGCAGCCGTGCGCCGCCCCAGAGACGAAAGATCCAGGCCCCGCAAATTCAACACCGCTCGACTAAAAAATCCAGCTGTCTTACAACAATATAATGACCATCTTGCGCAAAAAGCGGCTGAGATAAATAGTCACCCAGGTAGTGACATAAACGAAAACTGGGATGCCATAAAAAATGCGTACATTGATAGCGCAAATACCATCCTTGGCCCAAACCCGGATTGCCGGAATAAGCCCTGGATGTCCGACGCTTCATGGCAGCGGATTGTTGAAAGAAAGGAGCTGAAAGTTCGTTTGGCTGCAGCATCAGACGACAATCGAAGCAGCATCGAACTCCTTTACCGTCAGAAAGCTCGAGAAGTTCAGCGTAGTGTGCGACGCGATAAAAGAGTTTATGCCAATTCTCTTTTAGCGTCAGCAGAAGAAGCCGCTAGAAGTAACAACTTAAACGCCGTATACGGTGTCATCAAGGAGTTTACAGGTTGTCGTAACTCCTGCCAACATCCGGTGAAAGATAGTGATGGAAAGCTACTTATCTTGGAAGAAGATCAAATGAGGCGGTGGAAAGAACACTTCGCCGCGGTCTTGAACCGTGTAACCTCTGGTGAAGTTCCCCCTCATATAGATAATTTAGCTAACCATCAAAATGTGCGTATACGGTCCACTGCCCCGAATAAAGAGGAAATAGTCACTGCAATGATTGCACTAAATCGAGGAAAGGCCGCCGGACTTGACGGCATCCCTGCCGAACTTTATCAAGCAGCGCCAAGCGTAACTGCCGATTTGCTGCATCCACTTGTTGATAAAGCGTGGAATACAGAGACCTTTCCCACTGAGTGGAAGGAAGGTTTGATCATCAAACTTCCAAAGAAGGGTAGCCTCACAGACTGTAATAATTGGAGAGGCATTTGTGTGCTTCCTGCCGTTGCCAAGATAATAGCCAAAATCGTCCTGGAAAGACTAAAGGCCCACTTAGAAAGCACAATTGATGAAGAGCAGGCTGGCTTTCGATCCGGATTCTCCTGTGTCGATCACATTAACACCTTGCGAATCATCATCGAGCAATGCGCTGAATACGATTCTCCGCTTCACTTGCTTTTCATAGATTTCGAAAAGGCTTTCGATAGTGTGAACCGGGATTCTATCTGGGCGGCCTTGCGCAGGAGAGGCATCCCTGAGAAGCTTGTGGCTATTATTAAGGCAACCTATGACGGCGCGAAATGTCGCGTTCTGCATAAAGGTAAGGTGTCGGGGGACTTTGAGATTCGCAGTGGAGTTCGGCAGGGGTGCATCCTCTCACCGATCCTATTCCTAATAGTGATCGGCGATGTGTTGCATGCAGCCCTATCCGGACTCGACAGAGGAATTCAATGGACTTTGACATCTTATCTACAACATCTTGACTACGCTGACGACATATGCCTACTCTCCCACAAAATCATGGATCTGTCCGCAATGGCGTTAGATCTCGAGAGGGAGGCAAGCAAGGTTGGGCTAAAGATTAATACCAACAAGACCAAGGTTCTTAGCCCGCCGTTGCGAAAAAGAAATCGGACACCTATTGCCATCAATATTAATGGGCAGCCTGTGGAGAAGGTGGACAACTTCGTCTACCTGGGTAGCATTGTTGCCGAAAATGGTGGTACGGAGCAGGACATCGCTCGTCGTATCAACCAGGCTAAACGCGCATACGGCATGCTGTCCAAAATCTGGCAGGGCAGTTATCTCAGCATCAAGACCAAGCTGGGCCTGTTTCGCTCCCTGGTACTATCAGTGCTTTTGTATGGGAGAAGTACATGGAAAGTTTCCGTAGGAGTTACCAGAAAGCTGCAAGTTTTCGTCAACTTATGTCTTCGTCGAATTTTAAGAATTTTCTGGCCCGAAACAATATCAAATGAAGAGCTAAGTCGACGTACGGGTCAGATGCCAATCGACGAATTGATACGCAGGCGAAAATGGCAGTCGATAGGTCACACATTGCGGAAGAGTGATAACTGCATTGCTTTGCATGCCATGAAATGGAACCCCATTTCTAGCCAAGGCCGACCAAGAGGGGGTCCTAGAATCACATGGCGTCGATCTGTGGCAAAGGAGTGTCAGGTACTGGGTAAGTCTTTTGGGGAGTTGCGCCCCATTGCCCAGAACAGAGTACGATGGCGCGCAGGAGTAGTTGACGCGCTATGCCCCGCTAGGGGTTAAGGCAAAGTAGTAGTAAAAGACAGGGACAACGAGCGGCGAAAACCCCGACTACGTCTCTTGAACTGAGCTATAGCAAGCACAGGCCGCTGCTTAGCTCGTTGAGGGACCTTTTTTCTTCGCCAGATGGCACGGTCCGACCTTCACGGTCATTATGCTACTTTAGACTGCGTCCCCACGGGCATCTTCGGATGTTCACCAAACCGTCCATTAAACTCTCCACTTAAAGAAGTAAACCACATAAGAGATCTTGGTGTAATTTTTGACTCCAAACCTAAATTTGATGTTCATATTGACGACATTGACAAAAAAGCTGGAAGACGGTTTGGTTTCATACTAAGGACTTCTTTCGAATTCAACAAAGTTTAGTCTATCAAATTACATACTCTTTAACACCGTAGTAAGACAACACCTTGAATATATTAACTGTTTTTTTTTTGTACAGAGCAGAGTAGAACAGGATAAGCGGCAAAAAAACGATCGATTAGAGTAGCGAACACGAAAACGGGACATGTCTTTGTTGGGAGTGTGCCTTGGTTTAATTAGCATTCGAACGTCAACTCAAACTTCACAAGGAAACTTAAATCCTCAGTGCATATACAATCGGACAAACATACACTCGATTTTGAATTATGGGAGAAGGCACAGGCGTTTTCTTTGCTGATTTGGGAATTGTATTTTTGGGTTAAATTTTCAGATTCGTGTCAGCCTGCAAAGGGAGCAGCATTCTTCCAATAAGCTTTTATCCAGAGCAGCTCAGATCAAATTGTTAGTGTAATTGTGTGGTGTTAACCTGCTTTGCTCTGCATGGCTGTTAAAAAAATCGCCCATCTGTTTTTTTATGAGGTATATCTCAAATGGGAGATAATTAAGGACGTAGTAAAGTAAAAATGGGTTGCCTAGCGAAATCCTGACGCAACCAACCTTAATTACCGTAATTGTAACTGTAAATGTTTATACAACTTAATTAATTTAACTTTTAAATTATTTGTTTAATATCTATAAAAGGAACGCGGGAGCACCTCGCCCGCCAAAAAAAAGCGAAGAAATCGAAAAGAGCGAAAATCGTAAATGCGACCAATATTATGTTAACCCGACATAACAAGTACGGGTTTTCGAACCTCTGTAGCTCGGGCCCCTGGTGGCCGTGGGGGTTTAAATTTGGTAGGGTCGTTGTCGCGAGCCACCTTAGGAAGTGTATCTGATTTCAAAACGAAACGATGAAAAGCAACCGAGATACAACAGTTTGAAAATCGCCAATTTTCAATTTTTCCTTTTTCTCGTTTCCCGTTGTTCTCGTTGTTCTTTAACAGGGCTACAGCCTCGTAGGGAGCGTATCAAGATCTGCTTTCTTTTCTCACGGATTGGCTCTGTCTCAAGAGTGTGCATAGAGGCCATCATTTGTTCTGATCTGCGCAGTAGAAAAGAGATAATGTACATCCAAAATGTTAGTTTTTCATAGAGTTTCTCGCTTAAGTCTTTCTAAAAACTTCAAAGAAAACATCTTCCAAACCGTGGTCTGATTTCCACCAAAATTGATACGTAACTTCCTTGGCTTATTATACGTACCTCACCAAAATATCACCTTTTTGAACCCGCTGCAGGTGTGCATCAGGACAAATTACGAATTACGAAATGAGACACAAACCAAACCTGGTAGATATGAGTATCTTCGGATTTATGATGAAGAAACCAAACCAGTAGATTACTGTTAACCGAATTTTCAGTCCTTTGCTCGGGACTGATGACATTTTGTGCCCTTGGGGAGGAAGAAAGGAAATTCTTGGCCTATGAAAGTGATACCTAGTCGAGATGGGTACCCTATGACTATAGACTATACAGTTGATGGCATTTTGAGTCTTTTGGGAAGAAAAAGGGATATATTTGGCAAAGAAGCAGTATCTAGGCACGAAAAAGTGACAGTGGAAACTTCCACACAGCACATAGCCGCGGCGCTCTACACGACACCTGAATTTCCCCTTACCACTCAAAAGAGAGCGATCGCCACTGTAATGGCCGGTTAAACGACGAAATAAAATGCAAAGTATTTTTTTCGTGTGGAAATTGCTCACAACGGTGTGAAGATTTTTGTCTGTGTATGCGGGATTTTAGTACATACGAAGAACTGAGTATCGAGCGAAAATTTTCATGCGAACCGCATTTTTGGCACTTTTTTATGAGATTTCGCACGAAAAACGGCTAGTACCTTCCTTAAATTGAAAGTAACTAGGTGGACATTCATCTGAAGAGGGATCAAGAGGAGTGAGGAGGTAGCAGCCCTCTACTTTTCAGCTTCATTTTGTATAAATTCCCAAATACATATCCTATTCCGACTTGACGCCAAATAGAAAAAATGAGACTTTACCGGTATAATTATTGTAGTATGTTTTGCATATTTGATATATACGAGTATATTTATAATTGAAAAAAAAGAACAAACACATCCAGAAAATATAATCACACAACAAACTATTCGCATGTATGTATACCAACTCAATATGCTGTGCGTTATTCAGCACTAGTTTTTCACAGGCGATAATCGTAAATTTGAAAGATAAGCCTATTACATATTATTAGCATATGGCCAATATTTAGATTACTCATTGGCTGCGTTCATAAAGTGCCATCGCTGAGTCAGCACTAAAGGTAGACACACACGGCAAGCATTTTGGTCGCGAGCATGCATCGAACCACGTCAAATTCAATATAAAAAAAATATCCTCATTCCCATCGTTCTATGATATTTGATGGTTCGATGGAAGTTCGGTCGTGGTTCTGCGCGATCATTTGTAGCGAAGAAGCGATTAGCGCTACGTGGTAGTTTGTCGTAAAAACACTTGCACTGAGCTAAGCGCTGACACTAAACGCTTTCACTTTTGGTCAGCATAAAATTTTCTCGCTTTTCTGGAACAGCGCAATATTTGACATAAGTAATCGCGCAATTTTATTTTTTTTAACCCGTTCTCATTTAAGCTGAGCGGACGTTGATCGCGTTCACTCACATGTGTAATGAACCACCTGTAATGAACCATATTATGGTCTGGTAGTGCTGCTTCCACCGGCAGATAGTAAGGATCTGTTGGTGGTACGAAACCAGATGCCGAGGGTTCCATTACACCTGGACCCCAATGCGAGCGCGAGGGCAATCGAGCCATCCGCCAGCCATCCGCCAACCATTCCATCCTTATCGCTTCATTTTTTTATTCCCCATTTTTACCTCCCTTGTTTGTGTCGTCTTCCCCAGGCCTATGCATTTTTGTTAATACGTAAAGGACAGAGGCAACGAGCGGCGAAACCCCGCCCACATCTCCCGAACTGAGCTATAGCCAGCATAGGCCGCTGCTTAGCTCGTTGAGGGGCCTTTTTTTTCTTCGCCAGATGGCACAGCCCGACCTTCACGGTCAATTAAGCTACCTTAGGCTCCGTCCCCACGGGCATCTTCGGATGCCCACCAAACCGTCCGTTACACATGTTTTATATAAAGCGGATTGAATCTTTGCTAGAATGACATATCGTCAGTTAAACAAATACTCGGCCATCATCGTATCAAAACATTGGGTTGATTGTTGTCCTTTAGAACAGAAATGAGCGACGAAACAAACGACCGGACAGTACTATATAAGACATATATCAGCACACATTTCTTACCTAATTGCTCGTTTAAATAAACATGAGTTAACGCATGTTAAGTACCCCACCCCATATCTTATTCTTCAGTTTAACTGCTAAATATCTGTGGAAAAATCTGTGCAGTTATCTGAACTGAAAGCGTGTAGGCTACATTAGATTTTCGCTAAATTAGTTCCGACATTTTGTTCAGTTCTATCAGTTTTGACGAAGTGTGCACATCGTACGTGGCTGTTTAACATTGGACGATAGAAAAAAGAGAGCCGCAGTTTGTTGTATAATTGCAAGTTTGTTGCTAGAAGAAGAAGAAAGAGGAGAAAACGCCGTGGGAAGTGATGCAAAGATTGGTATCCAGCCCGATCGGACGAGTATTTCCCCACGAAAACAGGGTGGCCATTCTGAGGTGGGGTGGGCAGCCCCAATTTTTTTTTTTTTTTTGACTTCAGATTCGGAATCAGCGACCCAAAATTACCTTGTAGTTCGAAACAGCCTGATCGGACGAGTATCTTCCCACGAAAACAGGGTGTCCATTCTGAGGTGGGCAACCCCAATTTTTTTTTTTTTTGACTTCAGATTCGGAATCAGCGACCCAAAATTACCTTGTAGTTCGAAACAGCCCGATCGGACGAGTATTTCCCCATGAAAACAGCCAGGTCGGACGAGTGCTTCCCATCAAAATTATCTGCACTTGAAACATACTCGCGCAACGTTCACATTAAAGTGAAACTACATACATACATATGTATATGCGATTATGATCGCGAGTGCCACTCGCCCAGAATGGCCACCCTGTTTCGTGGGGAAATACTCGTCCGATCGAGCTGGTTCGAGTAATTTTGGGTCGCTGTTTCCGAATCTGAAGTCAACAAATAAAAAAATGTCGCGTTGGAGTCGCGTTGCATCAGTAGACGAAGGCCCTGCCCTAACTGTGCCCTGTGTGGTGCTGCTTCATGGTCATTGTGAAATTTGGTAGAAAACTGACAAAACTGAACGATAAACTGTGTAATCTGCGCAGATTATCGTTGCAAAACAGGTCCGAATGCACAGATCTCAGATCTGCGTGAAAATCTGCCAAAACTGTGCAGTTCACACGGATTATCGTTCAGACAGATTGGCCTTTCAGGCGGCCGGAAGGAAAATCGTTCCCGCCAAGCCTCCACCACACACGTTCCGGAATTTTTCTCCGGAAAAACTGATCAGGCCTGGCCTTGAGGAATTCCGGATCGTCAATGGCATGTGCAGGCCGCTTTGAGTCGGATGGATAATTGGCAATCGATCTTATCATCATAGAATGAAAGTATCTTTCTATTGGATTGAATTTTACATTCCATAGCCAGGCTTCAGATACATTCGTCTATTGAAATAAACTCCAGTGAAAATCCATTGTACTCATGCGACCGGACAGTTCGCCTTGAGGCGGCCTGTCCGGAATTCCTCAAGCAATTCCATCCGGCGGCCTGTCAGGCGTCCGGACAGGCCGCCCAATTATCCATCCGCTGGCCTCAAGGCGGCCTGTCCGGAATTCCTCAAGCAATTCCATCCGGCGGCCTGTCAGGCGGCCTGTCCGACCGCGTGACTAAAATGAATTTACACTGGAGTTTTTTTTTCAACAGACTAATATATCTGAAGCTTGGCTATGGAAGCTGACAGGCCGCCGGATGGAATTACATACTTGAGGAATTCCGGACAGGCCGCCTTGAGGCCAGCGGATGGATAATTGGGAATCGATCATATCGCCATAGAATGAAAGTATCTACCTATTGCATTGAATTGTACGCCATTATACTTTCCATAGCCAAGCTTCAGATACATTCGTCTATTGAAAAAAAAAAACTCCAGTGTAAATTCATTTTAGTCACGCGGCCGGACAGGCCGCCGGATGGAATTGCTTGAGGAATTCCGGACAAGCCGCCGGATGGATAATTGGGAATCGATCTTATGGCCATAGAATGAAAGTATCTATATATATTGCATTGAATTCTACGGCATATCACTATCCATAGCCACGCTTCAGATACATTCGTCTATTGAAATAAACTCCAGTGAAAATTCATTCTACTCACGCGGCCGGACAGTTCGCCTTGAGGCGGCCTGAAGCAGCCATTCACTATCCGGAATTGCTCAAGGCCGGGCCTGATCAGTTTTTCCGGAAGGAATTCCGGATGGTGTATTCTATTGTATATTCAGGCAAACCGGAAGGCCGGGCCTCATCAGTTTTTCCGGACAGGAATTCCGGATGGTGTATGTTGGACTTTACAGAAACTCAGATACCCGAATTAGCGCACATAAAAAATCAGGTGTCTTTTCTATTACTATTGTACTTTGACGTGATTCGATGCATGCTCGCGATCAAAATGCTTGTCGTGTGTGTCGGGCTTAACATCATAGGGCCCAAGGCTACAGTCGCGTCATTTCACGATTTTCATAAAAAAAAAGTTTGTTTATGAAGACTTTTTACGAATATGTAGCCAAAATTTCGGAAAACATTCTTCTTTTCTTCCTTAGTCTGAGTTATTTATAGATCCGTTCTATTCACGTGAGTATGTTTATGAGTAGCATGGCTAAGTTCATAAAACACAGCGGTTGGCCTACTGTTAAGAATTTGTTTTATGAATTCTCTCCACTGAGTTCCTAATGGACACAACATGCTGTGCCCATATGTCATTTGCTCCATCACAAAAATTTCTCCGCTGAGGGTAGTCCGCAGAGCACGCACATAGCATTGTTGTTGTAAAATGTGATTTTAACACTTGTTAGAACAACAATGCCATGTGCGTCCTGCGCTCGATTATTTTGGCTCGATGCGATGTGCGGTCGGCCTAATTGGAGCCAGCATTATTATGCTGACAGTTCAGAAAAGACACCGGCACTGTTGTAATTATACGATTTTTTGCCAAGAGTCAGTTTTGCGCTATGAAATTTGATAACTGATGAATGAATAGAATGAATAGATGCGATTGTTGTTTATCATAATACAACAAGCTGCTGCAATGCTGCTTCGATGCTGCTGGCAGAGCATGTTGCGATTCCGCTGTGTATTAGGAACTTAGCCAATAAAAAAGTTTATCATTTTGATTTTGTCTATCTTCTTTAATGCCAGACGCGACACTTTACGCATACTAAAACCGATTTCAAAAATAAATGCGTAAAATCCATCACTGAAATGAGGAGCAAAATTACAACCGTTCGCTCTATGATTACATATTTTATCGTTCTTGATTAATTTAATTCCATTGAAGTCATTAATATTCATAAACGTTCGCTAAGGAAATAGCCAAGATTATGTTGATGACGTTATACGAGTATGTATGTATGTACATAAAATGAGTACGTTCGAAGCAAGACAACTCAATATTCACTAAACAAAAACAGAACAGATGCACCACACTTTATCCATGAATTACTTCAATCACATGTCGATCTCACTTGCAACATTCGCTGTTCGGGTTACCACACAGAACCTCTTTCCTGGTCAGTCAATGGCCAAAGCCAACAGTTGCCACTGCCATCCACTTCCACTAATTTACAATTTCTTAACACATGATGACGTCATAAGATTCACGCTCCATGGCAACTTTTGGCAATAAAATCGCTCGAGCACTCACTTTTCCTCATTATATTTTTCCAATTGGACTTGGCTCTTGGCACAGTTTCGTGCTCTTTCGAAACGAAAAGGCGCAAACAATGATGCGAACGCTCAGAGGTAATATTCAACGAAAATAATTACACAGAAAAAAAACAGAATAATGTTTTTTACCCGTGCTGCCGCCAATCAGCTGCGATATACTACGATTGTGTCTACTGACATTCATCTCACTCAACTCCATCACGGCCCGGGTTATCGAGCGGCTGACCACTATTTACGGACAAATTGTACACAAAAGGTAATCGCAGATGACCACTTTAGGGGTGATTGGACGCCTCGGACGGGTAAATAAATCAAAGAAAGCAAAAAGGTGACGATTCGCGCAAACTGTTAATAGAACTAACGATACAAGACTCCACCACAATGAGCCCCCGTCCCACAATTGCAGAGTCAGCAAAGTGTAATCAGGGGTAGGCAAGTGATATTTGATAAAAAAAAAATCATTTTCTTATCTGCCACACGAACGCGGTTTCTACTTCTTCTTTTCCACCTTCCCAGGTGAACTAGTGAAAAGTACTCACGTTGACAGCGTTTTATCGGCTGATAAGCAGCTTTGGTCGTTGACAATGGGCGGATTGATATGGAAATTAGTTCAGCTCGAACAATGCAGGGTCTTCTGTCGACTATAGCGGCATTAGTACGTAGACAGCACGACGCGAAACACGCACGGTATCGGAATCAGGAGGTCGCAGCAATTAGCCATAGTTTAGTTATAAGGACGCGTCCAGCCATTTCAATTTCACTCAACGCAAAGATGACCAGTGATGACTGTACTCTTGCCACCTTGAACAGAAAGAAACGCGCTTTAACCTTCCGTTCCGAAAGAAATGTTACTCAAAAGCGTACGCTCGAAGACTGCCTTGCAACACGGAACAATTGCTGCTCTTGCCCCAATGTTGGAGTGCCAATTTCCAGTCATCGTAATTCGTCGTAATTCTCTCATTCGCCATAGTTGTTACATCTTTTTATTTTTAGTTTGGCTGTGGGATTAGTGGGAACAGAAAGTTACAAATCTCAGATGCCGCAGAGAGCAACAAATCGCCAGCCAATCGAGCGCCGCCGTGGTAGCGTGCCTCCAAAATGACGTCCACTTAAAAATGACATAAGCGCAGAATTATCTTTCGAGTAGCAATCCAAGTCGTGCCGCCGTCGATCGTTGCTCGCGCCATAATGAATCTTTGGTACACACCAAAAATCCAACAAAAATTCTTCCCATTGGGTGGGTTCAGAAGTTACCGAGTAACTTCTGCTCAGGTGAACATGATCAAATGATTACCGAGCAAGGAATATTTCTGCTTACCGCTCACGATCTTCTTTCTCCTTGACTTTCCGTATGATGAGAGTGGCGCTCAGCAGGCACAGATTGCATAACCGAGCGGTTGCGGAACCGCTCGTGAGTATCGTGTGATTTTGGATAACTTCTAAACCCACCCTATCTCATTCGGCTAATCAGAATACAGTGCACATGTTCAATATTTTGTAACTTCCTGTCAGGCGATTAAACGGTTTGGGATATTTTCAAATCGCAACACAATCACGAATTGGAGGTGTGTGAATTTAAATCCACCTACCTCTGTGCCACGCATTCAATCTGCTGATCAAATTTGCCATATCTACCACTCTCAATTATCCAAACGCTCGACCAAAACGAATTCGCGTAGGCCCCGGGAAATGAGGTAATTCAAAATTTCCCCAAACGTCGCATCGAGGGAAATTTTCATAATTTCTTTGCGCGCACTTCCGTCGCCATTTTATGAACAACATGTCAAAATGCGCGATACGAAGCTTCGTGACAGCGAAAAATTAATATGGCGCATCCATCGTGAGGGACCGCGTTGTTTGTTTTGCGTTGTAGTTTC
This sequence comes from Chloromyia formosa, assembly GCA_964017055.1. Taxonomy (NCBI): domain Eukaryota; kingdom Metazoa; phylum Arthropoda; class Insecta; order Diptera; family Stratiomyidae; genus Chloromyia; species Chloromyia formosa. The sequence continues at coordinate 34,948,642 of OZ024815.1, forward strand.
AACCGTGAAAGTCGCGTGAATTTGATAACACATTTGCGTGTAGCTGTGGCTAGATATATTTGCCGTTTATCAGGGAATAGGTTGTGTTGAATTCGAGCAGCGGAAATTGTGCGGAAAGCAAAGGCGAAGATCTCTAGACGCACCCCAGCGGGATTGAAAAGCCAGTGTATATGTGTGTGTGAGTGGCATACAGGTATGTTTCCGCCATCTTGATTGCAACTGACCGCGCCATTGTTGTTTGGTTAGGAAACATTTGCGTTAAAAATAATTTTCTGATAAATTGTGAATATTTGTAGAAAAATGGTGGGAAAGGAAGAAGTGATGTATACGGTTAGGGAAAATAGCGAATGAAAGCGTGATTTCGAATCGAGTGTTGAGATATTCGGCCTCAAATGTTTTGTACATTGGAAATGGTGTTGCCAATGCAGATTATTTTATGGTAAATTAAGTATGGGTGAATGTTTTGAATTTCATTGATCAAGTTGTTCATTGCAGTATTGCCATAATGTGCAAATATCACGTTGATATTGCAGGTGTTCATAAAAAGAAACACGTTTAATTCAGCAATTCAGATTCTTATAAACCGGGAATAAGGCCGCGTTTATCCAATCCGCGGGAGTCACTGCGGTAGGACTTAAATTGGATTTAAATGCAATCTTGCCGCTCAACAAGCCGCGGCGGCTGTCGCCGCAGTTTGTTGAGCGGGTTGTTCCATTAAAACTCAATGTTAATTTGTGAACCGCGGGTGGCCCCGCAGCTTCTAAACTCGGCCTAAAGGCTTGTTCGGACTAGGCTAGTAATTAAGTCGAGTGGCGAGTAATTTAGTAGCTAAATATGTCTAAACAGTAAAAATTTGGTCGAGTAGTTTTGTAAGTGATTTAGTCGAGTCAATCCATTTTGTTCTATTTTTCGGGTAAGTACAATAGTATCCCAGTTAGGGGGCGACCGGTAGCGCAGTGTGTTGAGGCATCAGTCTCATGTTTGACTACCGGCGTTTCGGGTTCGAATCCCGTCCACGATGACGTTCATGTCCATGAATGTGCAGGAGGTGCATGCTGGCAACTGCATTCTCCGAAACCAGTTTATGACGTTGAAACGTCAACTGGGCCACATGGAACAGTTGACGCGCTATGCCCTACAAGGGGCTAGGGCAATTGAGAGAGAGTATCCCAGTAGCATCAGTGGTTGAAGTATCAACGTGTTTTCTTAGTCGAATTCATTAGCTGTCTTGAAAATTTCGCGTTGGAGCGAACAAACTATAAAATTTGTAAAAAAAAAATTTATAACGTGAGTGATGGTGGATTATTAAATCAAAATACAATAAACATACCCGGATTGTAGTGCAAACAATTTTTTTTACAGTAGCGAGTGTTTTAGTTATTACATTACTTACGACTCGACTAAATACTCGCGTAGTCCAAATAAGCCTTAAAGATCGCCACACATGAATGCACATAACCACGACCGAAGTCCCATCAAACCATCAATTTCAAAGAACGTGCGGAAAAAAGAATTCGCCTCATTTCCACCGTTCTATGAAATTTATGGTTCGTTGGAAGTTCGGTCGTGGTTGCACGCGTTCATGTGTGGTGATCTTAAGGGAAATAAACCGGTTTAGCGAACTTGAATTGCTGAATAATCACAACGTTTCAATTCCTGAATACAGCCTTACCTACTTTGCCTTAACCTCTAGCGGGGCATAGCGCGTCAACTACTCCTGCGCGCCATCGTACTCTGTTCTGGGCAATGGGGCGCAACTCCCCAAAAGACTTACCCAGTACCTGACACTCCTTTGCCACAGATCGACGCCATGTGATTCGAGGACCCCCTCTTGGTCGGCCTTGGTTGGAAATGGGGTTCCATTTCATGACATGCAAAGCAATGCAGTTATCACTCTTCCGCAATGTGTGACCTATCCACTGCCATTTTCGCCTGCGTATCAATTCGTCGATTGGCATCTGACCCGTACGCCGACTTAGCTCTTCATTTGATATTGTTTCGGGCCAGAAAATTCTTAAAATTCGACGAAGACATGAGTTGACGAAAACTTGCAGCTTTCTGGTAACTCCTACGGAAACTTTCCATGTACTGCTCCCATACAAAAGCACTGATAGTACCAGGGAGCGAAACAGGCCCAGCTTGGTTTTAATGCTGAGATAACTGCCCTGCCAGATTTTGGACAGCATGCCGTATGCGCGTTTAGCCTGGTTACGACGAGCGATGTCCTGCTCCGTACCACCATTTTCGGCAACAATGCTACCCAGGTAGACGAAGTTGTCCACCTTCTCCACAGGCTGCCCATTAATATTGATGGCAATAGGTGTCCGATTTCTTTTTCGCAACGGCGGGCTAAGAACCTTGGTCTTGTTGGTAGCCTTAGGTGATAAATCAATCATCCGGTTACATATGTGAACATGGTCTGGTCTCTGGTGAGTTTTTTTTATATCGTATGTTGTTGTACGGGCTATGATATAAGTGGAGCATTTCTGGTATTCGTTCACAATTTTTAATTAACCAGAAAAGAGTGGTGTGGAAATCATGTGAGACATTGGGTGCGTTTTCAAAACAAAACAGTGTCGACACTGTTGCGCGACTCACTCAATCACGGGTGCACAACATTTTACATCCCTGTCACACATGCAACAGTGTCAACATACACTACGTTTATATCGCGGGACTATCTTCGAGATTTAACTAAATCAATCTAACTCTCGACGATATAAACGTATCGATTTACATAGTTAGTTTTGGTTTTGGCTTATCTCTACTTGCGATGCGGAACTGGACTAAAAAAATTGGGACTATGTCGCCGTCATCGCTAATGTTGACGCGGTGGTTGACGTTTCCTTTGTTGTCGTTTTTTTTTGTTCGGCGTTTGTTTTGTTTGCAATTTCAGGAAAGCAGTGCGTGATCACAGGCAAGAAAAAGCCTTTTTCTGTCGTAAAATTTATATCTGTGCTGTCAACGGAGAAAGCAGAAGAAGAAGAAGTACCTCTCCGTATGGTCGGTATAAACACTCCACCAACAAGTACTAACACTAAAACGATTTAGTTAAATCGCATTTTAGTTCCACGGTCTAAACGTGGCCACTGTTTCGTTTTGAAAACGCACCCATTTTGAACGGCAAAGTTTGCTTAATTTGAAACGTCAAATTCAAAAACGGAGTTGTGCACATGTAGTGCATTCGGAGTGACTAACCATTGTGTTCGGTTGAATTATCCTCTAAAACGTAAAAATCGCTTTTTCGCAGTTACCGGTAGCGTTTCACATTTTATTCTTGAACATCTGGTACTTTGAATTTCGTTTCACATTATTTTTTCACAAGTGTTTTATGCGAAAACTCAATGAGTACAAGTATGGCTTGTTTTTCAGTCTTTTTCTTAGGTTAGGTTAGGTAAGAGAGTTGCCGCTCGAGCAGCTCGCATTAGGCCTCTGATTTGGGCCCATTTGTCACTCTCCGCTGGCTAATTAGAGCTGCCAGGTGACCACTCCGCTAATAGCAGCCATACATTATCCGATCCGTCGTCCGATCGATCGGCCGATGGATCGCCACAAAATATCTGCCGATCTCCACTGCACACACACTGAGCGATTTTCGTGCGATGCGATAACGAATGACAATTCAAAAAATAGGTTATGGTTCACTCCCAATCCAACCTAGATTCATTTTTGTTACTTATTTGGATGTCTGTGGTATTTTCGTATACCACATATTTCAATTGCAGTGCCATTTAAATCATTAGAATCCTTGAATTTCATCATTTAATAATTTGGTAATTTGACATTCACTTGCGATAATCACATACACTACCCAATCGATCATCACCGATCGATCGCACGAAAATCGCACTAAAATATCGGCAGATCAAAATTGATCGCCCGATCGGTGCGATTTCCACATACACAGGCCAATCCGTCGGCCGATATCGATATCGGGCGACGGATCGGCCGATCGATCGGTGTGTGTATGGCACGTTTAAATCGAATCAGCTGATTCAACGAGACGACACTTAAGGCCGCTTGACCTGTTGAAAGTACATTTTGCCAAAGTATGACTTGGAAAGAATATCCACCATTGTAAACTACCACTTTGCCACTTGCAAAATAAAACACTGGATTTAGCATTTCTAGGGAATTCAAAAAAAAAAACTGCCTGTGGGTACTAATAGAACTCTCACAGTGCTCCGGGCTTGTCAGTATAAAGACGGCGCGGATAGGAGGTGCTGCTAGCAACTGCACTTCCGAAAAGTAGATATGCTATTGAAACGTCAACAAGGCATAGAAATGCTAGAGATGTTGACGCTCCCATGCCCCTGGAGGGGTCAAGGCAATTAGAGATAAATTGAATAAAAACCACCAACACCTCACTATTTCCCACTCCAACAACTTTTTTCTGTGAACTTATCGATTTACAATGAATTTTTTGATGGAAAGTGGAGCACCATCCTACTTTGCTTTGATGGGACGCTAGAAACTTCAAAGCACTTTGAAAGGAGGTTGACACGTTCAAAGTAACATCAAAGTAGGTTTTCAACGTACTTTGGCAAAGTGTACTTTGAACGTGGTATCGGTAAATGGTAAATCGGTAACTTCACAGAAAACAGTTGTTGGAGGGGGAAATAAGATGTTGGTGGTTTTTATTCATTTTGTGGTGGGCTGAATAATGCGTTTTGGTGTGAATTCCCTGGAAATGCTAAATCCGGCTTTTTTTGCAGCTGGCAAAGTGATAATTCAAGTCCAAGTAAAACTTTGGCAAAGTGTGCTTTGAACATGTCAACCGGCCTTTACCACCTCTGTTAGCGCTTGAAAGCTGTAAGCACCTAATGCCTGCTACAAACAATGGCCCATCCCCGGCCATTTGAAGCCATCACCGTTGTGTGGACGAGCGGATGGCGTTAAGTGGCCAACGGCGCGTAACCGCCATTACTTTCAACAGCGATGGGCCATGGGATGGCCACAAATGGCTTCGAGAGCCACTTTTCTCCACGCGGTGGCCTATCGCGTGCACAACTTTGAACCTCTGATTTAAGTTGACAGGCTACTAGACAATTATCGACCTTCTGTCGTACGTCTGTCGATGCACTGAGCGACAGCTTTCAATTTCAATGGCCTACTATACGCAATTTCTTGAGGGCCCATCGAAGATCATTGCGTGGACGGACGGTATTTGAAAATATTTGAATTGACATTTGGTCTGTGATAGCGGCCATCAAAGTCACCATCGCGATGGGCCATTGTCTGTAGCAGGTATAAGATGTTGAGTCTTTTTACTCTCTCCCTCTAATTGCCTTGACCCCTCCAGGGGCATGCGCGCGTCAACATCTCTAGCGTTTCTATGCCTTGTTGACGTTTCAATAGCATATCTACTTTTCGGAAGTGCAGTTGCTAGCATGCACCTCCTATCCGCGCCGTCCTTATACTGACAAGCTCGGAGCACTGTGAGAGTTCTATGAGTACTCACAGGCAGTTTTTGATCGCGCCGAGATTTGATTTCCCAGCTCTAGATTAGTATTCGTAGAGCAGTGACCGAACGATCACGGCCACCGGCCACGGTCAGTGGTCACTTCTTGACTAGTAATTATACGAGAACTTGTCGCGCCGAAGGATTGAACCACTAACTTCATTTACATTTGTTGCATTTTAAAGTCGAAATTTATATTTATATATTTTATTTATGTTGGCTATAATCGCGGCTCTAAAATGTAGCTTACCGTTATGTTGCTAAATGCGCTTCTTGTGGGAACCAGGTCAACACAACATATGTTTTCTTGGCATGTACATATGTACTGCGAATTTAAATACACACTGTAAAACAATTAAAGGACCACTTGCAAAAGTTCAAAATTCTTCTTCTTATCAAATAAGTTGGCACTCATCAAAGCATTCTTAAGAAGTTTCCACAAGAAAAAAAAAACTTTGATTAAATTTATAAAATATTCAAAAATTAAAATATTATTTTTCACTTCAAAAGGTTTTAATAGTAGAATTTCAGCTTGTCATTCGGCGTTAATGGATATGACTCGGCAATTGCAATTACTCGGTAATTGCAACGTGTCCTTATCTGAACAATTTACCACTGTCTTCATCAACCGAATCCGTCTTCGGTCTACCACGCGCTCTCTAATGTCTACTTTGAATTGAATTCATTTCTTGCTATTCGATATCGATTATCACATAACATGTATATATTTTAAATTGTAGTAGAAATATAACGGTAAGAGATATCAATGTATTTTTTTTATTAATTACTGGTTCATTACTTTTTTACATAAAAATTATTTCTTTCAAATTCTCGCCTCTTTTTTATTTTCCGTATAAATTTATAGTTTTTTTTGTATGTTTTGCGATATAATGAATATTTTTAATTTGCATTTACTGAAATAATGTAAAAATAATCGAAAAGAAAAAAATGGACAATTGGCATTTTTTCACGTGAATGTGTCTGGTGTAAATGCTATGGTCGTACAGAGAGCAAATACCGACACTCACAAAAGACGTCTTTCTTGAACAAATTAGCTACACAACTTGTTGAATACCATCAAAACCGTCGGATTGCTCAGTATGCTGTTCCTGCTATAATAAAAAACAAGGCTCCGTGAAGTACATGATAAGCAGGAAACAGGACATCAATCGTTTGCAAAACGTTCATCGGGCTTTAGGAACGACGACAACAAAATTCGAACTAAATGCACAAATTCGTGTGTCTTTCACGCAGCCACATCTATTGTACTGAATGCAAATAATGTGACTCTCTAATTCATCTGAATAAGTTTTTTTCTTATCATTGATTGCGACTCAAAAATTTGAAATATTGTAGTGCTTTATGTTTTGTTTATTTTTTTATACCCTAGTTTTTTTTTTTCATTTTTTCAATACAAAGAAATTTGTTTGTTCTTAAAATTTGATTATAATAAAGTGCGTTAGGTGTTGTCCGACGTCTGTAGTTGTCAACTAAATCAAAGAAGACGCGCAGCTTTCCCAAACTACAAATTTTATTTATATTGTATATATATATTTCGGGAGCGACTTACCCCCTTCTTCAGTGCAAAAGCTACCCTGTATCTTGCCATTATGTTTAGTAGCTTTTGTACTGAAGAAGGGGGTAAGTCGCTCCCGAAATATATATATACAATATAAATAAAATTCGTAGTTTTGGGAAAGCTGCGTCTAAAGTGCTAAATCATTTCATGTAAAAATTGGTGTAACATTCTTCTTAACTCCCTAAGATTTTCCTAATTGTTTTAGGTGTCACCAGTGACCTCATGCGACCAGTTGTGTAACTTTTTGATGCGGCCAATTAAGGGTTAAAGCTCCATGGCCTGCAAGGGTGAAGAATCTGTCCTGATTGGACGATATCTCTCTCTTTTTATGTGAATATCTTTTTTGGCCTTTGTGACCTGTTGATTTTGTAGTTTGGCTGTTGCAGCCCTTGTCCTTGCATGGGACTTTGCGTTTTTTTTTGTCCATACGCACCACCGCTAGCTTTTCTCGCTTTTCTTGTAGTCTATCGCAGGTTTAGTTTGTTGGCTTAGTTCGTTTTATGATCAGGCAGACGTGCTATTTTTGTTGTTCTACGCTAGTAGAGGAGGCCAGCAACTGCCGTGGTTTACCCGCACCGCTAGTCTCGATCACTGGGCTGGTCTGCAAGTAGGCCTTCTCGGCCAATCCTCGCCCTCGTCCTCCGGTCTCCATTGCTAAAAACCCCTAAGAAAAAGTCAAATGGTGACAGGCCACATTCGTATTTCTTGAGATTAACCGATTACTGAAGCTTCCTCTCAATAAGCCATTCTGTTGGGACCGCATGACGCCCACGTAAAAATCATCTAATTTCTGACAGAAAAATTGTTAATCAGGTTTCTATAGAGTTCTCCATTAACAGTAACAGCATTGCGACGTGTATGCAGACCAAATCGATCGCATTCAAGGCTTGGACAACATGCAAGACAAGCAGTGAAGCCGAGAAGGTTCAACTTCGGGAGAAATATGATAAATGCGGAAGGAAGTAAAGCGAAAGGTTGCTCAGGCAAAGGCGATTGCAGCCAAGAAGTTCTATCAAGAACTAGAAGACCAGACTGCGGATAAGAGATTGTCATTGCAAGAGAAACCTAAGGACAATGCCAGGATTTATAAGGTCGCAGCACAGAGGAGAAGAAATGCTCGAGAGATTCAGGCGCCAAAGTACGTTGAAGACTCACAAGTAGTGCTACTGGTTGAAGAAAAAGCAATCTGTGAGTACTTTGACGAACTTTTAAACGAAGAATTTCCGCGAGAAGCTTTTAAAGCTGTGGTGCCAAACACCACTGATATCGCTGAGTTCACCAAGGTAGTGTATTGAGTACCTTGCTCTTCAACATCATCTTGTTCTATTTATTAACACTCATCTCTGACGGCCTGGAAATATCCCTTCACTTCGCCAATGACGTTGTCCTGGGTAGCAAAGACATCGTTGTTTTTCAGGCTGCCCTGACCAAGTGGTGTAAGATACTGGAGGATTATGGACTGAGGATTAGCATACCAAAAACTGAGTACCTGTGCTGTCCTTTTTCAGATCCAGAGAGACCGATACCAGATATCTACATTAAAGAAGAGCAGCTGAAGTCCTGTACAATGTTCAAATACCTGGGCTCGATGGTCAACAAGGAAGCTACCTGCGATGACGACATCAAACATTGCATCAGTGTCGGTTGGATGAAGTGGCGGACTATGTACAAGACATACGAAAGTAAAATGACTGCGACCGAAATGAAAATGCTACCGATGTCAGCCGGTGTGACTAAAAAGGATCGTATCAAAAGTACCTACATCCGAGGCAGCTTGTTTGTTGAGCAACCGATCACTGAAAAACTCGAAGATCGTCGTATAGATTGGTATTGCCATGTGCTAAGGCGTCCACCTGAGAACCCAGTCATATATATTTGGTCTACAACTTAATAATGAGACTTTTTTTGGAATTTTGGGCATTTATTCATAGATTTATTCATATAACTAAATTATTCAAAATATTGGCCATCAGCAGCAATAACTTTCTCCCATCTTTCGGGAAGTCTACGAATTCCGTCGCGAAAAAAATCTTGGGGTTTCGAGGCTATCCATGAATCGAGCCAGTTCTTAGTATCCTCATATGAAGTGAAGTGCTGATCAGCCAACGCATGAGTCATCGAAGCGAACAAATAGTAATCGGATGGAGCAATGTCAGGGCTATACGGCGGGTGGGGTAGCACTTCCCATTTGGTTGTTTCCAGGTACGTTTTCACGACTTGCGCAACATGAGGGCGAGCATTGTCATGCTGAAGAATTATTTTGTCGTGCCTTTCAGCAAATTGTTGCCGTTTTTCACGCAATGCTCGACTCAAACGCATCAATTGCAGTCGATAGCGCTGCCCGTCAATGGTTTCATTCGGTTTTAGCAGCTCATAATAAAGAACACCGATCTGGTCCCACCAAATGCAGAGCATAAGCTTGGAACAATGAATATTTGGCTTCGCGGTCGATGTTGATTGGTGCCCGGGCGGTCCCCATGATTTCTTTCGCTTTGGGTTATCATAATGAATCCACTTTTCATCGCCGGTCACAATACGATGCAAAAAACCCTTCCGTCTTTGCCTTTGAAGCAGTTGTTCGCACATGCAAAAGCGCCTCTCAACATCTCTTGGCTTCAACTCGTACGGACCCAGTGGCCTTGCTTTTGGATCATTCCCAGTGATTTTAACCGCTTCGATATGGCTTGCTGAGTCACTTCCAACGAAATTGCCAACTCTTTTTGAGTTTGGCACGAATCTTCTTCGAGTAATTTCGTCAATTCTTCGTTTTCAAACTTTTTTGGCTGGCCAGGTCGCTCTTCGTCGGTAATGTCGAAATTATCATTTTTGAACCGATGAAACCACCGAAAACACTGTGCACGCGAGAAAGCATCGTCACCGTAAACTTCCACGAGCAATTTATGACTCTGAGCTGCAGTCTTCTTAGCAAAATAATGTCCAAGTAAAACTTCCCGCAAATGTTGTTTTTTTCGTGAATTTTCGAAACTTTCCATGGTCCGGTAAAATACGTTGTCAACAATCAACACGAAATGTTTATACTGACATTGACAGCTTATGAATACAAACTTCAAATGGTATGTATGTCAAAGATGGACTACCATTGGTTTATCGGTGTTGCCATCTCTAAAAAAAGTCTCATTATTAAGTTGTAGACCAAATAAATCCAGAGGCGGTAATTTAAAGGGAATTATTTTTAAATAAAAATGTAAGGAGCCCGAAAATAATATCATCGCTATCTTTTACTGTTATGATGCTACTTCTGCTGCTAGGGACGACCGGTAGTTCAGGGCGTAGAGGCGTCTCATGTCTGACCACGGTCGTTGCGGGTACAAGTCCGTCCACGGCGTTCGTGGCCATGGATATTTTTGTTGTCTTCCCCCTGTGGCACGGGACTTAATAATAAGCCACAACATCCCCCGACTTGTCGCAGGTAGGCGGCTAAATGGGAGGAGGAGGTGCATGCTGGCAAGGTGCATCGCCCGGAACTGGCTTAGACCAACAAAACGTCAGCTAAGGCGGCTATTACACTATAAAAGTTCTTTTACAAATATCTTTGAAGCACGATATTTTAAAAGAGCTTTTATGAATGATATTAGCCGCCTAAGGGAGAAGGAGTGCAAGCTTGTAAGAAAAGTACTTGAAACAAGCAACATTCATGTCGCAAATCTTTTCTCAGGCGGCTATTACACTATAAAAGTCCTTTGAAAATGTCTTTTATAAAAGATATTTGCAAAAGAACTTTTATAGTGTAATAGCCGCCTAAGCCACATGGAATAGTTGACGCGCTATGTCCCACTAGGGGTTAGGGCAAATGAATATGCTGCTATTTCAAGTTGCAAATATGTAGTTATTTAATAACCCTGTATACCTACCTATATATTCGAGTACCCCGCATTTTTATTCCCAATGCGGCACTCATACGGGGTATGAGGTGCAGTAGAGCACTATTTCCGAACAGTTTTGTGAGATGATGGTAACTGCGACGTGAATAGTCACTACCATGCTCGTCCCGTATTTACACCATTCACAACTGAGTCGACTGAAGGCCGGCGAAAGCAGCAACAGCTCGAATATGATCGTGATAAGAATTGAACCTGTGATCTCTCGCTTGGTAAACGATGCTCAATGCCAAAATTGTAACATATATATGTAATACGTATGATGAAAATATTCAAATGTGCTTCTAAAGATTCCCCCTTTCGCTAATTCTTCAATTATTAATGACAACTTTTTTATTTTATATTTTATCTTTCAGATTATAACAGACAGCTCCCAATGAACGCCAATATAAAGAGTAAAATAAAACATGTTATTTCCTATTTTCGTTGGCTCGTGAAAAAACAAGAAATAACCGAGCTCGATTTGTGCCAATACTTACGAAAGACTATCCGGAATATTCTTTACGTTAATCAACAGCACCTAATCAATAGAAAACGGGTTATCAGAAGAAAAAATAAAATTATACTCAAACACAATAATATGCAATACAAATCATGGCCCAGAAAAGGTGCCGATAAAGTACGAAAACAACACATTGAAGATGCTTTAAACTGGTCAAAACGTATTGTCCTTTATCTGAAACGTCAGCGGGCACTGGAAAAATTGAAAAATAAAGAACTGCATTCGAAATCAATTTTGCAGTCTGATGAAATTAGGGAACTAAATGAGAGAATTGAAGAGTACAAACGTAACGCACAAAAAAATGCAGCTATTAATGTCACACATAACACTCCTGAGAAGGAGCATCAGGAGATGTTGCAAAATTCGACAAATTCCCAAATTGAAAATAAAAGTCCAAATCAGGGCGAAGAATGTTCAGGAAAACGCGTAAACTTTTTAGATTATCTGATAAATAAATTAACAAATGATGGAGTGCATCAAGGAGCTGGCGTCCCACCAAAAAGAGCTAACGTTGTGCATCAAAACACTGTGCAGCCAAACGTCCTATCGAAAGGAGCAAACACTGAGCAACAAGACACTGGTGTCCCGTCGAAACGAGCAAGCGCCCGTATTTTAAATTTAATAAGAAAAGAGCAGCATGACGATGGAGGTGAAACATCCAATTCATCTGACTTTATGGGTTTTGAGGAGACTGAAACACAGAATTGTTTGCTTGCAACTCCGGAAGTACCATTGCAATCGGACAAATCGGCCTTTGTTAGTGAAGAACTGGATACGTTTCTTCGAGAAAACTCTTTGGAAAATTCGACTGACGTCGATTTGCCAACATTTCAAACCTTCGAAGAAGGACTTGTTTGTGAGGGTGCACCACCACCGATAGTTAAAATTCAAAAAGTTCCGACCAATTTCGGTAAAGCTAGAACTGTAGCCGAAAAACGCATGCTCTTCGGAACTAAAAACCGTGCCAAGTATTTCATAATTGAAAATGAGAACACCGTTTATAGAGAATTCAAAAAATGCACAGAGTCCGGCCAGTGTAATAAAGAACTAATCGAACAATTGCAAAATATGGAAGTTCCATTGACACGCGACACGTGGACGGCCGCATCTTGGCTACGAACTCGGAATGAAAGATATTACTATCAGACTCTAAATATTGATGGAAAAGAGTATAAGTTGAGCGGAAGTCGTGGTAATCATGATAGTAAACTATTTGCCATTCAAAACAAAACACCAATAGTAAAGTACAGTAAGACAGGATGCCCCACTACTTGTACGCAAAAATCTATAATTAAAGGTATTCGGCTACGACAAACTGGACTCAATTTGAAAGATATCACCAATACCAGTATTGTTCAGAATGTTTCCAAATTGAAGAAGAACAATCATAGTCTTTTAAATTCTCTTAAAAATGATGAAAATTACAAGCCCGGCCCACTTTCGAGAAAGCGATTGCTTGATACCGAGAAGAAAGAAATATCATTGGCTGTCTATGAGATGCCTACCATGCAAATAGAAGTTTATCCAAAAGTAAATCGACCACTCGACGAAAGAATAAAGCCCTATTTGAAATTAGTACTTCCATCCTCGCGTATTAGCAGAGAATGGGCCGAATTTTCCGTATCCACATTGGTTACAAAATCTTCCGAGCCGCCATCTGGTCTCGAAAAACCATTCACTTTTAACATTCCATATTTAAATAATCAGACAACTATGCTTGTCCGAAAAGTGTGTAAGCGCAATGAGAAGGTGGACAATGCAATTTTAGAGTCTACCAAACATGTCGATTGGAACAACGAGTTGGAAGCGACATGTGCTAATGTATTAACAGAAATGATAGATAGTGTGGCGTTAGGCTTAAGCGAAAATTCGTTGATCAAAAATGATCCGGATATAGATTACAATCAAAATAAAGTTAGATGCACCAATGAAGCCCGCAATGTGTTAAGCAAAGAAGCAGCAGTGGATCCATCGGCTAGTGGTAATTCACAGAAGGCAGTTGAGAATAATCCGGAATACCAAAAAAGACGAAGACTGTTATTGTATGTTTATAGTAATAAACAAGGAGTTTTTCGTTCAACCTAACGTTTTTGTTATTTTTTACAGAAAAGAGCTGAAACAACTAAATGCTACTATTGTACAAACTGATGATATTCATAGCACAGGTGAGCCTTTTGTTCTCTTCTTTGCAAGATTTATTACCTTAACTCACAGGAGACGTCAAAGCGAATGGCCACGTTTAGACCGTGGAACTAAAAGGCGATTTAACTAAATCATTTTAGTGTTAGTACTTGTTGGTGGAGTGTTTATACCGACCATACGGAGAGGTACTTCTTCTTCTTTCTCTGTTGACAGCAAAGATAAATTTTACAGATATAAATTATAAGACAGAAAAAGACTTTTTTCTGCCCGTGATCACGCACTGCTTTCCTGAAATTGCAAACAAAGCAAACGCCGAACAAAAAAAACGACAACAAAGGAAACGTCAACCACCGAGTCAACATTAGCGATGACAGCGACATAGTCCCATGTTTTTTAGTCCAGTTCCGCATCGCAAGTAGAGATAAGCCAAGTCTAAAACTAACTAAATCGATACGTTTATATCGTCGAGAGTTAGATCGATTTAGTTAGATCTCGAAGATAGTCCCGCGGTCTAAACGTAGTGAGTGTTAAAAGTTAAAAAAGAAAATCATTTACACCCATTGTTAATTATGCCATGCTATTAGCATGACTGTTATTTTTTAACAGTCAACTTTTTCAAATTTTAGCATAAGCATTAATGTACTTAATCGGTAAGGTAATTGTAAATATGTTGCTATCGATATTACTCCGCCGAAGCCTGTTCCAAGCCATGGTTGTGAAAGGAGGAGGGCTGAGTTACACCTAAGCGTTTCAGGTCATTAGGATGGCGTGAATCACGTAGCCAGACCTGCAACATAAGGCGTGTTTTTTTTGTACTGCGGTGTAGGTTAATTGGGGGCTATCCGGGTTAACTTACATTACACAAACAACATACCCTAGTTGTTTGTGTAATGTGTGTAAGTTAACCCGGATAGCCCCCAATTAACCTACACCGTAGTACAAAAAAAACACGCCTATAGTTGTGTGAATTCTGGCAAGTTATGAACCACCTGACCTGAAGCAGCTATCACCGAGGTCACCCCTGAATGGGGTTATGTTAAGAAACCCGGAAAAAAGCCTTGAATTGGACGGATCAATAACGATGATCACGCAAATGTTTAACGGATTATTCTTTCGGATCCTGGAATGCACGCTCCCTGAACAAACCGCGGCCCGTGAAGGCCTTCCTTCAACAGGTCGAGAATTACAAACTGAGCATTACTGCAGCCCAGGAAACAAATTGGCTTGGCAGCGAGATCAACGGCAAGAAATCGCACTCAGTGGTAAACTATCTTAACATACAAACGCGAAAATTAAAGCGAGCGCTATATGCACTGAGGACGGTACGTGTTAAACCACGAAGAGGCCGCTCTGCTGCAATATTATCATTGAACAAGAAGCACATTGGTTTGGTGGTGAATATTATCACTGGGCACTGTCCCATTGAGGAGCATGCTAGGAGACTTCGCCTACCCTACAATAACTTCTGTATAAGCTACGAGGATGCCGACGAGGAGGAGAGTACCCTTCATTTTCTATGCACCTGTCTTGCCTTGACTGCGAGTAGGCGGGTCTTAATAGGGGACTCTCAATTTCTTCATTTGGAGGGCCTAAGGTTATCGGTTCTATGCCAGCTCTGGCTGGTTCAATGAATAGTAATTTCAGTGGGAAAGGTTTTATCCTGGTAGGTACCACAATGGGCCCTCTGGTGGCCTATGTTGGCTGTGTCAACCTAACCTACAACCGATCATCTTTTCACGCTCAAGCAGATCCTGGAAAAATCCTGGGAATAGAACGTTGACGTGTACCAAAGCTTTGTTGATTTTAAAGCATACGACAGTATCGATCGTGTTGTACTGGATAACATCATGCTGCAACTTGGTATACCAGTATCGATCGTGTTGTACTGGATAACATCATGCTGCAACTTGGTATACCAGTGAAATTAGTACGATTAACAAAGATGACCAACTCCGTCTCACAGGTCAGGATCCAAAACAAGCTGACTGATCTCTTTGGAACACGCACTGGACTGAAGCGAGGCGATGGACTGGCTCCGACGCTCTTCAACCTGGCACTTGAACACGCCATCCGGGTAATGAATGCAGACCACAGCAGCACACTGTTCATCAAGTCCACGCAGTTGATAGCATACGCTGACGACATAAACATAATTTCCCGAAACCTGTCCGACGCAGAAGAGTTTCTAAATAATCTTGACACAGCTGCATTAACCAGGACAAAACAAAAGTAATGATGCAATCAAGAACAAGGATGCCGGAACAACCGAACATCAATGTCAAAGGACGCCAACGAAACTGACGGAATCAAGTGACGGATACAGCTAGTGAATAACACTTTCTTCTCGGTCCTCCCAATAATGAAATCGAAGCATGTTCACAGAAATACTAAGCTCCGTATATACAAAACCACGATACGAACTGTGCTACGCTATGGCTGCAAAACGTAGACTCACGTGTAACGTAAGGTCCTTCGGCGAGTTTTCGGAGCAGTTTGCGATCGAAACGGATGGCGCATCCGGTAAAACCATGAGCTGTACGAACTGTACGATGAGCTGGGAGTTTCGAGAATCGTCAAACTACAACGTCTACAGTGGGCAGGACTAATACAACGAATCGCTGAACACATGCCTAAGAAAATATTCAATGGCCGACGCGTCGCCGGAGCAAGACTGCGAGGAAGATCGAGAGCTCGTTGGAAAGACTCAGTAGTTGTGGACGCCGAACAACTGCTGGGCTTCCAAAATTGGAGCACGCGGTCACTTCACCGAGATAATTGGAGGACGATGATTCAGGCGGCCAGGCCCGACGTCGGGCTGTTGCACCACGATGATGATCGATATTAAGAATTCATATTCTTTCATTTCAGCGAACAGATAATGTTTGCAATTGTTGCTCAATTCCCTCTAGTGTTCTCTAGCAAAATGTGTACATCGTTGGATTAAGCTGAGAGCTCGGCTGTTTTTTTTGATCATATACTACGAAACGATCTCCCTTTTAGCACCTTAGACTTAACAAAGTTTGACGCGCGCATGACAAACTTTCCAGTTTAACCAATGATCAAGCAAATTGTATTCTATATTTGCAGTTCGTGTTTTCATAGTGGAATAAAGTTGATTTTCCTTTCCAGGTGCTATCAAATGCAACAAGGAGTACTGTCAACTTGGTTGTGTGTGTCCCAGTGTGTTAAGTATGTCGACTTCATCGCATCATTGCAGTCGGATAGAATGCATGCTCAGGTGTATATGTGACAAAAATGCGGTAAGAGTAGCTGGCTTCAGAGTGCAATGTCAATAATTATTGACACCGTGTATTTAATTTCAGGACTTGATACACACAAATGAAAGTGCTTTACTGATTCGTGAAAAGGCCACCGCTCGATTGGCCAAAGTAGAGAAAGAATTCTGTTCAACGCTTGTCCTCACTAATGATTCCACATATTTAGTAAATGAGTCGCACGGCGAGAGAAGGCGATCAAAACGCGCACCAAAACGATTTGACGACTACGTCAATGAAAGAGATGTATATCAAACTAACAACGATGAAACATCTCAAGAGCCTTCAGAGCAAGACAATAGAAATGAATCGATGATCACTTTGAAGAAGCATTGCAACGTTGTTGTGGACAAATTACCGGTTATGGAAAATATTGAACCGTGGTGCATGGTGCATTGTTTGTATAAATGTTTTTGTAATGGCGACCTGATCGAAGGAGAGCCGTTCAAGATTAAAGTGGATGATACCGTCGAAGAAGCGGAAATGGTGTATACGAAAAAACGGCAATATTCGTTTGCCAAAGAGGAGAGCAAAAAGCCAAATACGACTGATATGAAAAAGCCATGCACTGCCGATATCAGAAAAGCATCTTCCACCTATATCAACGAACCACATTTCACCGATATTAAAAGAAAATATTATTCTTCTGCTTATGTGTATGGCAGCCGTATTGCGAAAATCCCCAGCAAATTTTACAGGATTGTAAATAAGGGAAGAGCAAAAACGATAAAACTGCAAGCTTGTTTTGGTAATAGGAAACATAAATTGGATATTTTGAACAGACACATTGCCAAAAGTTTGGCTTTTCCGGACTGTTCGTCATTAAATGTCCCAAAAAGCATTCAATCGCCAAAGAAACAACATCACGTCAAAGAAATGCTGGATCCAATTGTACATCCACGAAGAACAGAGTCCGCAGAAATACCAGCATCAAATATACATCCACAGAGAACAGAATCCGAAGAAATACCGCAACTGAATATACAGCCTCCAGAACAAAGTCCCGTTGAAACAACAACAAGTGTACCTGTGATATCTTCCGTTGTATCCCTAAATCCGAATAGTAGGAATCCTAAGATACAGTTTCATTCAATTGCCATGCAATTTTTAAATACAGCAGTTACAACATCGATAAAAAGTATTCGAAATATGCTTAATGAAAACTCGAAACGTATTTTCGATCCTGTTCAGCGAACATTGCATAGTATGCAGTGGAGTTATTTTCTGGACGCTTACGTCGATGATATAGTTTTCGTTTGGGAGATTTGCATAAATAATAAAAATATCCTGATCGCAACGACAAAGAACATGATGCCCCAGATTGCCGGAGCAATGAGCGCTGTGAATATAAAAATATCTTCGTCAAACGATCTGCCACTTCTTGGTAAAATGCTCCGATCGCGGGTATGTTGCCCTAAAACCAAAAGCTTATCCGTACTTTTGGCCGGTCAAAATGGTTATTGGCTTATTATTGGCTTTCATAATACACAAGTTGACATCAGCCAGACTGGATTGAATATTTTTGATGTGGATACTGGACAGGTCAAAATTAAGCCTACGCCGCAAACGCATCCGGAAATACGTGAAAAAATTAATGAGCTTTATAAGATTTTTGTTCTGCGTCAAATGCGGCTTGCAAAACAAATGCATGAGAACAATTCGTCCAATAAGTTTGTGCCTATATCGAAGGCATTAGACTCGAATATAGAGTATGCGGAAATATCGGACTCATCAATTGCTGTTGAAAATAATCCATCAGGCAATGACAGTCTATTAGCTTTGAAAAGCAGTTCAGGAGATAACGCAGAGCGCGGAGATAGTACAGAGGACACAATAGCCCCCGATATGAATGGCAAAGCTAACGCTGCCCTCTCCACTTTATCACCACGCACCAATATAGAAGTGAAACAACTACCACATGCTCTAGTTGGTTCTATCATTATTCCAGTTCCGACTAGAAGACACCACTTTTGGTATATGGTCGTGGTCGGAGATGATTGCTCTCATGTTTATGTGCCGAAATGGAAAGATTTCCTATCCATATCCCGCATTCAGGACTCGACAGTGATCGCTACTCGTAATCATAAAAGCGTGATGCTAGGAAACGTGTCAAATGGCTCCGGAATCTATGTAACACCGAATTCAGATAAAACTTTCTATGTTGGCCCATTTTTTAACAACCCCAAACTAGACTTACTTGTATGTAAAATGTTCAATGGAAAAATTCTACTGAGAGAAGATTTCGCGAAAAATCATAATTTGGAATATACAACTAAAACGATCGCTTATTGCTTACAATTGAAAGAATGCAACCTGATTTTACCAAAAGAAAACCAAAGTGGAAAGTTTGAGAATAGAACGAGCAAAACTGCAGAAGTGTCAAGAAAGAGACCATCGACGGAACCTGGAGCTAACCGATCACTTCTAAAGAAAATGATGAAACATGAATATAAACATTTTCCATTTGGTTATAACTCAACACAATCTTCGGAGGACGTGTCGAAAAATCCTTACAAGACGAACATGTTACAGAATTCCCGAGAGACCACTACAGCAGCGATAAACATATCAAATTTTTCATTTCAAAATAAGCAGAGATTTGCGATGCAAAATAATACTCCAAACAATACGGTAACATCCCCGTCTCAAAATAGTCATTTGGGAAGGGAACAAGTGACAGCTTCATCGAAGATTGCCGACAATCTAACGAAAAAATCAAACTCTATCAATTCACAACGTCAATCGTCGCTTGAATCGCCTGCAGCCATTGCTGGGTTTTTCATTACTAGTGCGTTAAAATTGGGCAAAGTACCCGCACGGAAATTAGGCGGAATCTTTGAAATTCAATCACCTTCATCGAAACGATGGCTAAAATTTTACACTGAAAATCAAGTGCATAATTTTCTGATGGGGTGAGTTCTGATGTTCTGTACAATTTACTGCAACTTACGTTCTTATAATAACCGATTTATCTATTCTAGGAAATTGACACTGCAAACAAGAACAACATATGCTTCGCAGAATCTACAGTGGCGATTCGTCGATAAATTTTATCAAAATCTGGAACGTTATCCGTTGGGTGATTATCATTTCATGAACAATATAATACCAATTATTGGTGCGTCAATTAAAGATAAAACCATGGGAACAACTACTGGCACATCACATGAGAAAAATATGGTGAGACATTTTTCATTATTTCTTTTATTCATAATTTTCAAACATTATTTTTGTTTTCATCTTACAGTCTGTATCCGCTATAAATTCCGGACAGTTAAAAACATCGCCTCCACCATTTAATAGAAATGTCCTGATTCCAAAATCTCTTGGCTTACAACGAATACAAACTATTGCATCCGATGTCATTGTAATTGATGATTAGGATTTCGTTTATCTCCTCGCCTAGAAAATAAGTCTGTGATTTAAGTTTAATTTATTATAAATACGTAGTTCCATAATGTATTTTAGCTTCATAGAAGACAAATGAATATTAAGTTCTATATTGGTTAGATATGAGTGTTTTTTTTAATAATAAATAACCTTTATAAATTTTAGTCAAGATCTGTAATCTTCGCACGTTGAAGATAATGCTAAAATGAAGAACAAGGACACCGTCGCAAAAGGACATCACAGGAAAACTCCGCATCTTGAATCACGTGCAATTTAGCTAAACACATGTAAACCATTCGTTCTTCTCCCGCTACCGAGATTAAGCGCTCGGTGGCCGTGGTCGTTCGGTCACCGCTCTACGATACTACATTTGGAGCTCGGAGGTTCAAATCTCGGCCCGAACAAAAATTGCCTGTGGGTACTAATAGCCCCCATATACGATGCAATCCGTCGTCAGATCGATCTGACGATATTGTGATCGGCAGATCGATCGCACAGTGTATGTGACTCGACGATTTTTGTAACAGTTCCATATAATTTCGATCGTCAGATATTTTGTGGCGATCCATCGTCAGATCGATCTGACGATGGATCGCACCGTCTATGGCGGGTCTAAGAGAACTACCACAGTGCTTCGAGCCTGTCAGTATAGAGACGGCACAGGGGGTGCATGCCAGCAGCTGCACTTCCGAAAATTAGATATGCTACCGAAACGTCAACAAGGCATAGAAATGCCAGAGTTGTTGATGCGACAATGCCCCTGGAAGGGTCAAGGCTATTAACAAGATTAATGTCCCTTGCACACTACAGGAGATTTGGATAAATCTCGAGATTTAAGCAAATCTTCCCCCAAATCTCCTGGATTTACCATACATTTATTAATCTGGATTTTGACCGAGATTTAAAACAAATCTTGCTGAAATTTGTTGAAATGTTCTTTTTCCGCCTGAATATATGCTTTCCACATTTCACCACACTCTACGTGGTCTATTCTAGTGATAAAAATGTACATGTACAGCACTTGATCTTGGTGGCGGAAGAAGAACGGATGGTGTCCATGGGTTTCGGGATTTGCAAATCTATCAAGATTTAGGTGTCTGGTGTGCATATACTCTAAGCTGACAGTTGTGCTGTACATGTAGGTACATTTTTTTTTCACTAGAACATTCCGCGTAAAGTGTGGTGAAATGTGGAAAGCATGTATTTAGGCGAAAAAAGAACATTTCAACAAGATTTGTTGTTGTATATGTATGTTAAATTTTGAATTTGCTTAAATCTCGAGATTTATTCAAATCTCCTGTAGTGTGCAAGGGGCTTAAAGTTTAACATTGACAAGACTGAGGTTCTTAATAATTGTATTCCGGAGGGATATCCGAAACAGAACACTAATGCAACGAACATCGAGACTAGAAGGGGCACTCAGTACAAGATGCACAAAGGTTGTTTTCTGTTCCCGTAATTGTCAATGTGTTAAATTTCATTATCCGTACACAATCGCTTTGCGAAAAATAGACAGATATACACCTCTTCATATGATCCCGTGAGTCTGAAAAGGAAGTGGAACCCGAAATGCATGAAAAATAGTATACACACCACTGCAATTGCGGGTAAAAGTGATACCAATACAAATATAAACTAGGGCTGTTTTCTCTCAGGCTACCAATACATTTAAAAACATGGGACGCTTGTCATTTGAACAGCTGATTACGAAGTGATGATGTCCTTATCTACCCAATGCATTTTCCCGTTTAGATTCCTGTCAAAAATGGGTAAACATGTGTGGGGCTGACTATTTGCATCCCGCTTCACAAAAATTAATATACTGAGTGCTCCTTCTATGTGAATCCATGTTCGTTGACTAATGTTTTGGGTGCCTTTTCGTCCCCTCCCGGTCGTCAGTGATTTCCAGATGTCAACTGATAATTGTCGACCTCTCTCTTCATAACTAATATTACGTTTACACTCTCTCTATTGCTCTAACCCCTTGTGGGGCATAGCGCGTCCACTGTTCCATGTGGCCCAGTTGACGTTTCTTGGCATAAACTGGTTTCGGAGAATGCAGTTGCCAGCATGCACCTCCTGCACATCCATTGCCACGAACTTCGTCGTGGACGGGACTCGAACCCGAAACGCCGGTAATCAAACATGAGACTGATGCCTCAACACACTGCGCTTCCGGTCGTATACGTTTACACTATACCTACTATATTGGGGGCGACCGGCAGCGCAGTGTGTTGAGGCACCAGTCTCATGTTTGACTACCACCTCACATTTTCGGTTTTCTATGCTAGTGAAATGCCGCTCTCCTGCAAATTTTCATATTTCTAAGTATAACGGTATCGAAATGCAAGGGGGGGGGGGACAAACTCGGATCACATATTTTCCCGTCTATCTCTTTTCCCCTTTTTTCGAATTTGATGAAAATACCGAAAATGAAATGTACTCGGTGTTACCTTTCTCATGCTTATACCAGATGAAAAAAAATTTTTGACCTTCATTTCCCCTCTATGGGGACATCCCCTTAAAGTCAGCCTATTACAACGAATCGCTTTCTCCGGCAAATTATAATAATTCTACATACTCCCACAAAATTTCATGTATGTAGCTTCAGCCGTTCGTGAGATATTTCATGGACAGACGGATAGACATTTGACCGATTTCATAAGGGTTTTGTTTTTACTACAAAACCCTAAAAACCGGCTTATGGTCATAAAAACTTACTCATGGCCGGTAAAAAACCGACTCATTGAACAACCGATTCACCATATGACTCATTAACAACCGAGTACTCAAAACCGACTCGTTAAAAACCGGTCGGCACATGGTTAGAAAAACCGAGTTAAAAAACAACCCATTAAAAAACCGATTCACCGAAAACCGACCCATTAAAAACCAATCGGCTCTATAAAAAAAAACGAGTTAAAAATAAAACCGACCTGTGTTTAAAAAGACCGACCGATATATCAAAAGCCCGTGAGAAAATCTTCGAGCATTTTTGGTACAGTACAGTATGGAATTATTATTGGTTTGAGTGTTAGCTGAATTATAGTCTGCGCGAACAACGCGGCTTCTGCTGTCAAATAAAGTTGAACCAATGAGTGCGTTCAGAAGGTGGCAAAAGAGCAGAAACCGCTCGCGAGCAGCTCCGGAGCTGCTCGGTTTGGAGTCTGCACCTTCTGAACGCTACTTCACCAGCTGACAAATCGACCAGCTGAAAGCTGACGATGACAATTTTAGACTTCAAGTGCCGAAAAGTGGAAAATACATGAATCCCACGCTGTCCATTACAAAAATCACGAACAACGTGAAAACAAATTCAGAAGCACCCGAAAACCAAAGAACTAGAAGCCGAAAACGGCGAAAACACAACAACCAATTTGATAACTGTCAAAACTCGGACACTCGCAACATGAGCGTGAGGTTGAAAAGAAGAAGAAGAACCTGAGCACTGAGCACTGATCAGTGAGCAGAAATATTTCTTGCTCGGTGAAATTTGATCATGATCACCCGAGCGGAAGTTGCTCAGTCACTTCTGAACCCGCTCGTTCTGAACATGTTCGCTGAGCGGAAGTTGCTCAGTTCCTTCTGAACGCACACATTGTATTTCATATGGCGATAAGTATACTGTGCGCGAACAACACGTCGCTCACGTCGCGAAAGTTGAGACGAGTTCAACTTTGTCGCAATCAACGAGCCGCGAAATATCAATTCACAATAGGCATGTGGTTTAAAACTGTGGGTGATCATTTGTTTTGTTGTAAGTTACTGTTACGTGCTTGGAAGTGCATTTTTCTATTCTTAATTCAAAAAAGTGTTTCAAGTTTGTTAGGAAGCCAGTTTTTCACAGCTCGAATGTGTCAAAAGAACGCGAACAAGAGATTTGACTATAACTGGCTGAACAGCTGATTTTCGTTGACTGCGACTTGGGGACGTAATTCGCGCACAATATGCCTGCATTCATGTGAAAAATTTTCGCTACAGAACGCTACATCCCCTCCACTACACATTTGAGGAGACGCTACCTGTCAACATTTCTTTCGTGATTGAACCGCTACATATGAAATGTCTGACAAACAGATGACAACGCAAATATTTGGCAATTGCCAATTTTCCATCGCAAAACATTTCTTTGGCACATCACGAAACAAGGAAATATCAAATCGAAGACGAGAAGACAGTGAATTTACATAGACGGGGATTCTATTTGCGCTTTTGACGTACACAAACGTCACAACACACATACCAGCTGCGAATTGTCAAATGTAGCGCTACATGCCCAGAGAGCGTAAAAAATGTCTGCTACCAAGGGGAAGTAACCGCTCCGGAGCGGATGGAAGGAGCGGTTGCAATCACGACCGGGAGGGGTTGTAGCGCTACGGAGCGCTCCGTAGCGCTCCGTAGCGATCCGGATAAAACGAGCGTGGTGAATGCACTCTATAATTCCGAGGTGTGATTGGGTACGTGGTACGTTCACACTTTCGGTCGTCGAAAGTTGAATAAATGTGAACGGCACCATGAAATAAGCAATTTAGAAATTAGCTATTGATGGACAATTTCAGCTGCACGGCCACTTTCGATTCGCATTCAATGTTCCATTTCGTTTAAAAAGTATCTACATGGCTATTTTTGCTTTCCTTCGCATACTTTCTATACATAAATACAATACTTTATAGCCCTCGTATACGATGCAATCCGTCGTCAGATCGATCTGACGATATTTTGATCGTCAGATCGATCGCACAATGTATGTGACTATCGTTGACGATTGTCAGATATTTTGTGGTGATCCATCGTCAGATCGATCTGACGATGGATCGCACCGTCTATGGCAGGTCTTAGATTCGATTTGAAGCCAAAATTGTGCATAGACCCAAGACAAAAAAAAATCTGATATGCTAGGACGAAACGAATGCAGGTACATATAGGAGTGAAAGGGGGCGACCTAGGGCTACATACGGGGAGTCGCCCCCTAGGGGCGGAGCTAGTTCAGCTCGTTGCAAACCGAAATTGTCCATGCACATTTTGTGCGATACTGCGGGTTGTTAATCAACAGCCACTGGTGTGGGGGTCCGCTCGCTACGCTCGCCCCGCGCTTAAGGTATCACAACCTTCAGTATCGCACAAATGAACGCTCGCTTCACTCGCTCGGGGTGCAACAGTCTCTTGTGTGGACTTCGATTGTGAATCAACAGTTCCTTATGCAGGCTCCGCTCGCTCCGCGCTTAAGGGATCACAACCCTCAGTATCGCACAAACATAAACGCTCGCTTCGCTAGTTCTGGGTACAACAGCCTCTTGTATGGGCTCCGCTCGCTACGCTTGCTCCGCGCTTAAGGGATCATAACCCTCAGTATCCCACAAATATGAACGCTCGCTTCGCTCGCTCTGGAGACCCCATGCCTATTTTCGTTTTGTTTTTCCGTATGCCTTATTTCGATTTGAAACTGATATTGTCCATGCATGGCTTATTTCGTTTATTTACCGATAGACACTCTCGATTGAAAACGTAAGTATCCATATGGATTATTTCGGATGGGCACTTTCGCCATGGCTTATTGGATTGATATAAAATGTCGCAACTGACGATTATAAGTGAACCTGTTAGAAAAATTGGCATTATGTGTATGCATGAGACTCGAGACTCACGTAATTTGAATAGTACAGGTGTTTAGATGGGCTTCATAAGGCTGGGAGTGTTGATGTGAATGTATTACTATTGAAGGCAATTTGTGCCCTTTGGTCAGGAAAAAGAACATTCTTCCCTATGGCATAACCATGGGGCGAATGCGCTTACTACTGTTGATGGGAATGATGTGTTTCGATATCTAGTCAAGACGGGTGTCATATGACAGGGTGCCATGTGGTAAATGCTCTAGACTACTGTTGATGGCATTTCGAGTCCTTTGAGTCAAATACATTGCAATAAAGCTTGTTTCGATGTGATGTACTTGGTGGTTGTCTAATTTTTTGGCAAAAGAAACGCGTCAACGGCATCATACTCGTAATGCCTCTTTGTGTATAAATATATTGTATGTAAGGGGAAAATCGAGGTATGATCACATTTTAGGGCTTGTTTAAAAAAAAACAAGTGACTTTAGTGCAGTGACGTGCAGTGGAAATTTTTCATAGTCAAGCAGTTGGGCGCCCTAAAGCCAATTTAGCATAAACAAAAATGGACTGTATAATAGAATATGGACAGTCACAAAAACATTTATACCAAGCGGCTTTAAGCCTTAAAGAAGAAATCAGGAAAGATATAAATAAAATATTGGCACATATATTCGGAATACAAAAAAAAAAAAAAATAAATAAAATATTACTAATAAAAAAAATGATAAATAAATATTATGTTAATTAAGACTAAGAAAAATTCAGGGGTATTTGAAATAAATAAATATTCTTTCGCCATTGCCATTTATTTGTATTCCAGATCTATGCGCCGTTCTTTAAGTAAAAACTCTTTAATCACATTATCAAAAAAATCGTTTTCTCTTCACATTTGTATAAGAAGATCCTTTTCAACCGCAATTAAAGCAAGATCCGAAAGTTGTTCTTGGGATTGGCGATTTCTCAAAAATGTGTGAACGCGCTTTAGTGTTGAAAATGACCTTTCCGCAGTTGCCACTGTGACTGGAATTGACGTTAATAATTTTGCTGAAATATGAACTTGCTTAAAACCGTTTGCGACATAAGGCCGTTTTTGAAAATAATCGAGAATTTTACTAGGATTCGCGAAGAATAAATAACTTTTAGCTCATTTTTCAACTTTATTCTGTCGAAAAATTGACTGTGATATTCAATAAGTGAGTCAAAATTTTTATCGGGAAAATTTGACTTGAATTTAGAAAAATAATTCGGTTCAAGCAACTCTAAAAATGAAAGATCTTTAAACGAATGGAATCGATCTCGAATTTGCCCGAGAATAACATCTATAATCTCCCGAAATATCCGCCGTAAATTTTGTAAAGGATCTATCGCATTTCTACATGTCTTACGTGGTGGCTGATATTCTGCTGTAACTGTCGAATAGAAATTATCAAACTTTTTAGAAAAGTCATTTTCAAGCCAATTTTCAAATTCAATAATTTTTTGGCTTGCATATGAAATGTTTACCACTTTGCTCTGAATAATATTAAATAATATATCAGTTTTCGAAAAAATTTCAGAAAAAATTAACAGATATAATTGAAAATCTGACTCTGCGAATTTTTGTAAGTATATATCGGAAAAAGTCAAGGAATCGCCATCCCAGTGTTGAGAACCTTTCGAAATTGTCTCAAAAACTGTACAAATTTCATGCTTATGTTTAAATATAACGTTAATAATACGCAGAAGAACTTCTGCATACGCTCGATACCGCTGCAAAGGAAGTTGGATTACGTATTAACGAGGGTAAAACTAAAATAATGATGCAATCGGTGACAAGGACACCTGCACAACCGAGCATCAACGTGGGGGACCTCAACATCGAGTTCGTGAACAACTTCATCTACCTGGGTTGCAACCTGTCAAGAGACGCCAACGAAACTGACGAAATCAAGCGACGGATACAGTTAGCTAATAAGACTTTTTTCTCGGTTCTCCCCATAATGAAATCGAAACATGTGCACAGAAACACGAAGCTCCGCGTGTACAAAACCATTATACGACCAGTGCTATGCTATGGCTGCGAAGCATGGACCCTAACTCAAGCCTCCGAAAACATGCTAGACACTTTCGAACGTAAGGTTCTACGGCGAATTTTCGGGGCTGTTTGCGATCGAGATGGATGGCGCATCCGGTACAACCATGAGTTGTATGAATTGTACGATGAGCTGCAAGTCTCGAAAATCGTCAAACTACAACGACTTCAATGGGCAGGGCATGTACAAAGAATGGACGATGATCGCATGCCTAAGAGAGTAATGAATGCAGAACGAGTCGACGGAGCGAGACTGCGAGGACGACCGAGATCTCGTTGGGAGAGCTCAGTAGGTGTGGACGCCGCGCAGCTGCTGGGCTCCCAAAATTGGAGGACGCGGTCACGCGACCGAGATAATTGGAGGACAATGATCCAGGCGGCCAAGGCCCGACGTCGGGCTGTCGCGCCACGATGATGATGATAATAATACGCGAATGATAATGCCAACGCGTTTTGGAAACCGATGGTAAACGACGATTTACTATATTTGCAAAAAGGTCCGACCTTTTAGTGGATGTATTAAAAAATGATGCGATTTTATTGATGTGCGCGAAAAATAATTTAATTTCCGGAATAAACTCAACTGCTTTAGACAATACTAGATTTAGTGAATGAGCGTAACATGGAACGAAAATTGCCGATTTATGTTTTTCCCGAATTAAAGTCTGAACTCCACGAATTTGAGAACTCATTACTGCTGCGCCATCGTAACATTGTGTAATTAATTTCTTATCGATTTAAAATTTTGCAATTGTTTTAAAATGTGAGAGCTTATTGCTGTAGCTGTACGATTAGCGCTTACATCCAAAAATCCGATAAATCTTTCTTCAATCTCATTTGATATTGTATATCTAAAAATCATCGTTAATTGTTCCCGACCGCTAACATCTGGCGTTTCGTCGACCATTACAGCTACAAATGGAGCCTCCTTTATTTCCAAATTGATTTTATTTCGAACCACATTAGCTATAGCGGAAACAAGATCGTTTTGGATTCTATTAGACAAACCCGAAAACGCTGCATTTG
This sequence comes from Chloromyia formosa, assembly GCA_964017055.1. Classification (NCBI taxonomy): domain Eukaryota; kingdom Metazoa; phylum Arthropoda; class Insecta; order Diptera; family Stratiomyidae; genus Chloromyia; species Chloromyia formosa. The sequence goes on from OZ024815.1 coordinate 34,977,596, forward strand.
CTTTTATAGAATCTATGTGGGACTCAATTATCGGATCGTACAAACTCAAGAAATTTACGGTTTCGATAAAATTACCACGATTATTTGAAGAAGAGTCTTCATTATTTCCGCGAAAAGGAAGCTCCTGTTTTGCCAAAAAAATTACAGTATCGATTAAACGTTTCAAAATATTACGATTACGCTCAACTTTTTCATTATGCAAACTAACAGATATTGCCACCTGGTTACTAAGCATAAACTCTATACGCTGAGAACCAAAATTATCTAATTTAATTAACGACTGAAGATGTTTTTCGGAACTTGAATGCTTTGCTGCTGAGCCCGTAAAATTATTCAAATCACTAAATCCAGCTTTATTCCAAACAGATTTTTCATTCGTGAACAAAAGACACGGCCAGCAAAATAACTTATTTAATTTACAGCTTCCCGTTAACCAAATGTACTTTTCATACGTTTCGATATGGAATTTTCGCGTAATATTTTTTAATTTAAACTCTAAACTAAGATCTGGCTTCGGTCTATCCGATTCTATAATTTCTCTTTTCTTGGCAAAGGAAAGAGTTGAAAATCCCGCTTTTAGTACGAAATCCGTCGCGCAGCAATACTCCGACATAATGCGAAAAGAAAACTTACCACTTTTATCACAAATCAAATCAATTAAATCACTACAAACGGTCAAAAAAACCCGATTGCACTGATTTCCTCTTTTAAATTGCAACGGAAAATCCATTACATAACAAAAACAAAAGCTCTACTGGAAAAATCAAATTCCCATAAACATTCCCTGCATTGGCAACATTTCATTAACAAGCATCATTGGGCTTTATCCCACACACAAAAGCAGTCGCGCCAGTGCTTGACTTGTCTCATATAAATTTGCGAACAAAACAAAAAAAAATCGTTGCCCAATGTACTACCGAAATCCAAGATTCCCATTTTCTGGAATCAACATGTCTCTAGTATTTGGATGCACACATGGTACATGCATCTAAAGATCTAGGCACATTTTCCTATTCTAAGTTTGGTGTCTATGGTGTGCAAAATGTGGGAGGTTTGAATATTATCTAAAGTAATTGAACGAATGTTTTTTAACCAAAAGAAGGCGCGGATCAGAATTTGAATGTGTAAAGGAATATTTGAATGATAATATGTATTCTTCAGCTTAAAGAAAAACATTGACTGAAATGATGATATGTGTATTGGTGTAAGCAAAGTTTATTATTGAATTGCTTATTTCGGTAAGTCAAGCAGTTTGGAATTGCTTACTACGAGTGCACGTCACTGCTATAGTGACTATATACAGAGTGCTGCCGGAATTGCAAGAATGAGGAGGAAACTCTGGATCAATTTCTTCTCTAACAAGGGCTAGGCACCAAGAACTGGGCAGTGCCTTCACCTTTGGCATACACATCCGATACCTCCTCGGAGAGTGCCGGAGAGGTAATATACTTTCTCAACTTCATGAGATGAATTTAAGCATGCACCACCGGCGAATACTACAGAACTACTTTGTTATAAAGGGGGTAGGGGGCCTTTGTGATTGCTACATCCCCTATGAATGTCTCCTTAAAGTTGCAAAACTTAATATCTTGTAATGAACCACTACAATGGACCATATGGTAGCGCTGCTTCCACCGGCAGATCTATGGCAGCACCTGATGAGTAAGGATCTGTCGGTGGTACGAAACCAGAGACCAACACCTGGACCCCAATACGAGCGCGAGGGCAAGCGAGCCATCTGCCAACCATTCCATCCTTATCGCCTCATTTTTACATCCCTTGTTTGTGTTGTCTTCCCCAGGCCTACGAATTTTTGTTAATACGTAAAGGACAGGGGTACTTAAAACCCAGGAGGTGCATGCTGGCAACTGCATTCTCCGATACCAGTTTATGCCGTGAATCGTCAACTAGGAGGGTGCATGCTGGCAACTGCATTCTCCGATACCAGTTTATGCCGTGAATCGTCAACTGGGCCACATGAAACAGTTGACGCGCTATGCCCCACAAGGGGTTACAGCAAATTGAGAGAAAGGACAGGGGCAACGAGCGGCGAAAACCCCGCTCGTCGCTCCTTCGGCAGCCGGAGCGACCCGTTTATCAGCAACGGCCAAGAGCTGCCATATCCCCTCAACGCCAGAAGGCGTTGCTACTACAACACCAACATCATTTGTTCCGTATATCCATTGATCACAGCTGCATAATTGCATACTTTAATTCTTTCATCAAGTATTGTATTTTTTACACCAAAACCATTTGAATAAATGAATTTATAAACACATTGGCTTCTGAAAGGTTTAAGTGAAAATTTTGTTTGGAGTTGTGTTTCCTGGAAAAAAAATTTCGGGTCCTACGTTTTTACGTACTAAGAAAGATCGTCCATTCTCTGTAAATAAACTGTACAATTGTTTCAATTTGTATTGTTAATATATTTCAAGCGTTTCGTAATAACTTATGTCATAGAGTTCCCATAAATAATGCAATTCACTATTCATATGATAAAGTGAGTACTTTAAAGATTCATGTCAGATGAGAGAACAAAATAATGTCGAGCGGTTTTCCACTTCATTTATATTAACAAAATTGTGCTAATCAATAATTATGACTTTCAATTAGAGATACCAATGCTTTTGGCAAGTCCATTGTTTGATCGTTGATGAGTACTATATCGAAAGCGTCCATGTATTTGGGAAGATTCAAGTCCACCTATCAAATGTAAAGGAAATCGCCATTTCAGATCACTGTTACCAATATTTGAAAAAAAAATAATAATAATAATATTATAATTTCTCACATGGTCATATAGGAAGCCAATCTTCAAAACATACGATGATGACGGTACTCCTTTTGCCATTTCCGCATCACCTAATGAATCGCCCATCAAAATTATATGATCACGATTGTGCACCGATTCATAGTATTCAGTGCCTTTGAGTACTTGTTCGTTTTTGTTGAAAATGTGAATGATCGGAGGGATAAAACCGTCTAAATTGCCGTCTTTATATTGAAGGAAATTCGATACAACCTTAACGTTCGGAAGAAGTATTTGGAAGTGCTTCAAAATTGACACAACACAGTCTCCTAGCCCAGCAGAAAAAACAAGAAGGGGCACATCATTACTGTTGAGCGTATGAAATAATTCCTGTACACCATCTCGTAAGTAATCGTACGACTCGGCCGCCACTGCATCGATTTCCGTTGGATTGAATGGAAAACCTCTGTAATAAAAAAAAAATCAATATTTATATTTGTTTCTATTTCATATAAAATTTCTAGATTTAAGTAGAATATATTTTTTTTTACCAATGAATTGAATTCTACTGTTGGTATTTGACAGACATACTACTAATTTTTAAAAATAGAGTGGAGTGGGTTATTGCTACTCCAAATCAACAATAGGTGCGTTTTTTGTACAGAGTAGGATAAGCGGCAAAAAAAACGTTATAGAGCAGTTTAGAGTAGCGAAGACGAAAACGAAATAAATCTTTGCTGGAAGTGTGTCTTGGTTTAGTTTAGCATTCAAACGTCAACTCAAATTTCAAGAGGAAACTTAAATCCTTATTACAGATACAATCGGACATACATATTTGCCTTAGACAGCAGAATCATTTTGTATGTTTACTATTCCATATAATTACACAAAACGAACATTTTATTGACAGGATGGGTTTTAAGTGCTTCCCAAACAGTAAACTGCCCAAAAACTTCCAACACCTGCGCCGCCTGCATTTTAAAACGTGGAAATACTAACGGAGCAGCATTCTTGCATAACGTTTTATCGAGAGCAGCTCCGATCAAATTGGTGTATGATGTTGACCTACTCTGCTCTCATGGCTGTTAAAAAAACGCGCCTAATGACTTGGATTAGTTATCCACTACCACAACAATTAATCAGCATAAAGTCAGCTCTTCACCTGTCTTCTGGTTTCGTCTACACGACTGATTGTACTCTTCAGGAGTTGCCTTAATCCATCGGGGAAGCAGCGCGACCTCACCAAGTTGTATTCCAACCTAAATCGGAATATGCGTCCCCGGGTACAATGCCCACACTATACGAGTAAGTGTGCATTGTACGACATGGATGCGAATTATTTTCTAGTGAAAATTTTCCTGTAGTAACGCATGAGAGCATAGCTAGTTTTTTTTTTTCTATAATAGAATGGAGTGCACTCCACTCTATTCTTAAATTTCCACTATACTACTAATTTGCCTTTACGCCTAGTCGAGCATGGGGCACCCACTATTAATGCGCGCCATCGTATTCGGTTCTAGGCAATAGGACGCATCTGCTGCCACTTCACTGAGCGACGCACACTTGCCGGCCACAGATCGGCGCCATGAGTTTCAAAGGTGCTGTAACTGACGGTTTGGTGGGCATCCGAAGATGCCCGTGGGGACGGAGCCTAGGTAGCATAGTGACCGTGAAGGTCGGGCCGTGCCATCTGGCGAAGAAAACGGCCCCTCAACGAGCTAAGCAGCGGCCTATGCTTGCTGTAGCTCAGTTTGGGAGATGTGGGCGGGGTTTTCGCCGCTCGTTGCCCCTGTCCTTTACGTATTAACAAAAATTCATAGGCCTGGGGAAGACAACACAAACAAGGGAGGTAAAAATGGGGAATGAAAAAAATAGTCAGATAAGGATGGAATGGTTGGCGGACAGATCAGACGTACAAGCGGTCGAATCTGGGTCCGGGTGTAATCGGACCCCCGGCCTCTGGTTTCGTACCACCAACAGATCACTACTCATCAGGTGCTGCTTCGATCTGCCGGTGGGAGCAGCACTACCAGACCAAAATATGGTTATTACATGTGGTTCATTACAGTGCCTCCATTGGGAATGGGGACCCATTTCCTGGCATATCCATTGTACAGAAATACAGTTATCACCCTTCCGCAATGTGTGACCTATCGACAGCCATTTTCGCCTGCGTATCAGTTTGCCGATTTGCATCTGACCCGTACGCCAACTCAGCTCTTCATTTGATCTTTTGTATTCCAATTTAAGTTAATTCTGGTTAACCACATGCAATGCGTTAACCTGAATTAACCTGGATTGCTCTACGGGTTAATAAACCTGCACCGGATAGATGTGTCAAGAGATGGCACTTGCATCGCTAAATGGTGAATTTATTATGGAAAACTAGAAATTTTTGTAGTTTAATGTATAATTAATTAGTAAACGTAAACGAAAGGTCAAATGGGCCGTGGAGTCCTTTGAACACTATAAAGCATCTGGCGCCGATGGCATCTTTCCTGTTCTTCTGCAAATTGGTAGCATTGGTTTCATTATCAATAAATTGATTGTCCTGTTCAGAGTAAGCTACACCCTCAGCTACATATCGCGTTTATGGAGAGCAATCAACGTGGTGTTCATTCCGAAAAACGGAAACAAGCCGGAAGAGCTATCTAACAGACCGATAAGCTTCTCATCGTTTCTTTTAAAAACTATGGAGAGGTTATTGAATCTGCATATTGGACAGCAAATGGAATGCACGTCACCCTTGCATCGTACTCAGTTCGCCTACGTAAAAGGTAAGTCGACAGTGGTTGCCTTACACAATCTCGTAGGAACGATTGAAAAAAAAACCCTAAATGACAAGGACAAGCCTTGTGCGCCTTCATTGACATCGAGGGTGCTTTCGACAACACTGGCTACAGCTGCATATCTAGAGAACTTGAGCTCAGAGATATACCCACAGCCACTATTATGTGGATCGATACCATGCTTCGCGGGAACGAAATCTTTTCAACGTTGGGTGGCGCCTTCTCCTCTGTTAATGCTGTTAAAGGCTGCCCTCAGGGCGGGGTTCTTTCCCCAATTCTCTGATCACTAGTCGTAGACGAGATACTAGCTAGGCTATGTGATTATGGTTATCATGCTATCGGATATGCCGATGATATTATTATAGTCAGAGGAAAGTTTGAAACGACCGCCACTGAGGTGATCTGTGCAGCACTTGACTTAGTCCTTCGTTGGTGCACTGAAGTTGGCTACCACTCAGGCCAATTTCAGTGCACCAACGACCGTCTTAGTCCCATTCACACGGAGGAAAAATCTTAACTTAAGCTCGGTCAGTCTAGGCAGGATGGTACTTCAGTTCTCCACTGAAGTCAAGTGTCTGGGCATTACGTTGGACTGGAGGTTTAACTAGAGCAATCACGTCGAAACTGTCATTAATAAGGCCACTCGAATCATGTGGGCTTGCAGATCGCTCTTTGGAAACCTGTCTCACCCCTAAAATGACTGAGTGGCTATGATGCTGGTACGACCAGTCGTGATATATGCTGCGCTAGTATTGTGGCCCAAAACGCAGCCGCGTTGTACCGCCCAGTTATGTACAATATCTACCACACTACAACGTCCTGCATGCTTTGATATGGCAGGATCCATCCGTAAATATCCGACATCGGCCATTGAAGCGATTGTTGGCCTTAATCCACTGCATATTTTTATAGTCCGGATGGCGCAACGGTTAGCACGTTCGCCTTCGACGCACTGGGCCCCCGGTTCGATTCCTACTGAAAGCGGTAGTTTTCGATAAAAAGGGGATTTACGTGTCGGACTATGAGCCACTCAGCTGTTAAATGAGTACATTTATGGGGTAAATAACTCGGTTGAGCATGTTGCTGATCACACACCTCTGCACAAGGCCCTCACAATTTAGAAAATGAGATGATGCTAACTCATCTCGAGGCCATGGTTCAAATTGGACTGTTGCGCCAGTTATTTCTTTTATTTTTATATTTTTATACAGGAATCTGCGGCACTAAGTGCTCTTCGAGTGCGTCTAACTTATAATGCTCATGTGTTCAATCAGGGCCACATGAGCATCCTGGAGCGGATTCCTGGCTGATCTGTTTGCTTTGCTTCGATAGAAAATTTTCGGTCTCCATTCCATGCAATATCTGTCCTGACCCTAGATGTACCATGTGGTCAAAAACGGATCAGGGAGTTGGTGCTGGGGCCTTTGAGCCGAACACCAGGATTTCAATCGCCATAGGCGTCTGGCACAGCGTATTCCAGGCCGAGATCCATGCCATCGAGACCTGCGCCAGATATATTCTGCACAAGAAACCTTATGGCGCTATCACTGCTATCTGCACGGACAGCCATTAAGGCTCTTTCTACACATAAATTTTCTTCGAAAGTAGTGAAACAGTGTTTTTATACCCTTCAGTGTCTCACGAACACCAATCGGGTTACTCTATGTTGGTTACCAGACCATTACTGTGGCCTGAGATGGGCTACAACCAGAGTGCTGGTTAAGCAATGGTCCGCAAATGAAAGGCTGCGTCACTGGAATGATCTCCCTGTAGTGCGTCAGTCCAAAGATAAACCCATACGGTATCAACGAAACTAACCGCCTGGGCAGAACAGACCTGAGGTTAATCGTTGGTTACCTCAAAGGAGACCACTGGGTGAGATATCACCTCAACAGAATGGGTATGTCCACTGGGACGGAATGCAGGCTTTGCCTGGAGGACACTTAGTTAACCAAATATTTTCTCTGCGAATGCCCAGCGGTTGGTCGTTCCAGGTTCTTGTTTCTTGGAGATTCCGTCGTGAGCTCCGCGGTTGTTGTTGTTGTAGCAATGGTCGGAAGTTCGTTGTGTGAGTGTGTTACATGTTGTGTTGTTCTTCGTCTTCCTCGGTGTTAAGTGATAGGAAGATAGCTGCCTCTACGGGGTTCTCCCACAGCGATCTGGGGGTCAGGTGTGTGGGTGCGGCTGGGCATTTGAAAATGTGTTCGACATCGTGAGGTGTACCATTGCAGGCGGGGCATGTGTTCGTGACATCCCGATCAATGCGAGATAGGTAGCAGTTAAGACGCGAACACCAACCCGACCGAAATTGGACAAGTGTCCTCCTCGCTGCTCTCGGAAGCGTTCTCTCATCAGGAGAAATGCCTGGTGGTTGTGTCGAGAGAACTTGATTTGGACCTAGTCCCGCGATTGATGCTTGTACCTCCTCGTGGTGTATTGCTGCGATGGCTGTTCTGTATGCGTTGTTGTCAAAGGGGACCCTTTTGTACCTCTGGACGTCTCTTTCGAGGTCCCTCAAATCACGCCTGACATGCCTTGGTGGTGGCGTCTTGTCCATGAGGTCGGAGTTGGGGTGCTCCCTTCGGTAACAACCCACCAGGTATTGTTTCGCAAGAAGTTTGTTGTGCTCCCAGGCATCATCCTTGTTTTCTGATGTAGATGGTCCTGGGATAACATCAGGAGACAGCCAGTCACAGTACGGAGGGCGGCATTTTAGCAAGCCTGAATGTTATTCCATTGTGTGTCACAGAGATTCTGTGACCACACTGGAGCCGCATAGTTGGTTACTGACCTTCCGACTGCTTTGTATGTGACCAGTAGGGTCTCTTTATCCTTGCCCCAGGTGCTACCGACCAAGGCTTTAAGGATTTTATTCCTTCCGCGCATCGTCTTGCACACGGTTGAAGCATGCGGCGATGACGTGGTTATGCTGTCCAGGGTTACTCCTAGAATTTTAGGATGGTTCACGATCGGAATAGGTTGAGATCCCAAGTTGCATCTTGACTTTCTTCGTCCAGGTGGTGAATAAGGTTGCCGAGGATTTGGGCGCAGATACGATTAAATTATTGCCCGTGAAGAAGGAGTAAAGTTCTTCCAGGCAATCATTTATTCGTTCGCACATTTCCGTGATATTGTTTCCTGTTGTCAGAATAGAGCTGTCGCCGGCATAGGCGAAAATTTCGATTCCTTCAGTGGAGAATTACAGATAGGTAAAGATTGAACAAGGAGGGAGACAGAACTCCTCCTTGTGGCACACCTTGTTTGACCTTCCTTGGCTTCGATTTTTTACTCCTGAATTCGGTGTAGGACTGCCTGCCCGCGAGATAATTGGCAATCCATTTAGTATTTTAGTTTGCGTTGGAAGAGAGGCATTGTTAATTCGGACAGAAGTGCTGAGTGGCTGACTGTGTCGAATGTTTTCGACAGGTCAAGTGACACCAGAATTGTTCTGTGACACAGACGAGGTTAATTAAGGCCATTGTGGATGCGAGTTGTAATGGTATCCAGGCCGTCGTGGTACTGGGCATCCTTCTGAAGCCGTGCTGGTGGTTCGCAAGCTGAACGTGGGCCGCAAGAACAGGGTGGATTAGTGCTTCGAGCGTTTTGGTAACTGGTGATAGCAGTGTGATGGGACGATAGGACTCGCCGAGTGTCGCTTTTTTTTACCCAGATTGCGGATTGGGATTACTTTCCCTTTCTTCCAGAGTTCCGGAACGATCAGTGATGTGATGGATAGGTTGAATGTAGCCGTGAGGTATTCGATAACTGGTGAGTCGAGGTTTTTAAGCATTGCCATTGAGATTCCATCAGGTCCCAAGGCTTTCGAGTTGTTCGCTTTCCTAATTGCTGCAGCCGTGGTGAAGACAGGTATGTTGTCTGCAGTTCGGTTATGAATCCTTCTGCGATTTATACGCTTTTGTCTGTCTGGTGGAGGATGTTCAATAAACTGCCTATTGAAGCGACTTCCGCAGTGGTGATTGAATTTTCTCCGAACTGTATGGCGACATTCCTTTTCTGTTTCGGTGGATTAGAGAGGGCACGGACTGTCGACTATAGTTTGATTATACCATTGGTCAGGTAGCATTCATTCAGATGCGAACTCCATTTTGACCTCTTGTGTTCGGCTACTAGTCCTTGAATTTCAAAGTTCATTTCATGAATTCTGGGATCGTCTGGGTTTGTGCTCCTGATGTTGCCTCTCTCGTCTGCCAGTCTGGCGGCTGAGGTAGGAGAGTTGGGCCGAATTTTCGGAATGCGTCCTGCAGGAATAAATTTCGCAGCCGCTTTATTAAGGACTTTCCTGATATTGGACTCGGCGGTTCACAAAAGTGCGATGTTCGACAGATACGATATCCGTCGGTTTATCAAGCCTTATCACGATTGGTAAATGGTCCGATGATAGTGTAAGGATCGGCTCCCATTGAGCTTCATTTATGAGGCTAGCACTGGAAACCGTGATGTCTGGAGAGCTGTATGGGTGGGTGTGTCGTCATTCAATGTACAGAAATCTGAAGCGTCAAGTTGTTCTGCAATAGAGATACCTCTGGCGTCGTTGTTAAAATGTGAGTGCCAGAGTTCATGGTGAGCGTTAAAGTCACCAGGCAGGAGACGGTGTTGACCAGTGAGGAAAGTATTGATATTTACATGATAACCTGAGGGACAACTGGATACCGGTGGAACATTGCCTGATTTTATGGCGATGGCTTGCACTTCCATGGTGATGGCGTGGTTGGTGACATCTATTTCCCGGTATTGCACGGAATGGTGAATGATGAAGGCAAGCCCTCCTCCAGCATTGGTCAAACTGTCTTTCCTGATGATGATATAATCTCAACGTATCAAAAATGGCGATCGTTGGTACAGGCGTAAGGTTGTTTTGCTGGGGAATCTTATTGGAACTATTCGTAGGAGTCGTAGGGGTTGACTGGAAGCTCATATGGGTGATACGAGTTTCCAGTCACTGGTGTAGGAAGGTGAGGCGTGTTTGACGAGCTTGCTGCTTGTAGTTTACTGTTTCTGCACTGATTGGCAGTAAATAGAGAATTCGAGTGCCTGTGATGGTTTAATCCGAAGCAGTTCCTCAGGTGACACCACTCGTCGAAGCAGTTCCTCAGGTGACACCACTCGTCGAAGCAGTTGCATCTCACTGACGTCGCATTGGGGTGCAGCTCTCTGCATACGCAACATATTCGTGGACCTGGGTTACTTTCAATGCCTGCGCGGAGAATTAATATTGAGTGCAGTTGCGCCGAGATGTGTTGCTCCCAATAAGCACAAAAAACGAATACAAGCATGTAAGACTGACACATTTTCTTTCTTATATTGAAGGGGTTGAAGTTAGATTGCATTAAGCTACTTTAGCGCATAAACTTACTTGAAAACATCGGCTGATTTATCCCACCACTCAATCATCTTCCCAGTTTTCTCCTCGGTGGAAATATGAGGGTCAATTTCGATAGGCCGATAGATTTTATATAAGCGATCAGTCTCCTCTTTAAAATGTCGTGGTATCGATTTACAACTATTGAAAATACCAAAGCTGGTTGGCGGCGTCCTCTCGTCTGGGAGATGTTGTTTAGTGATGGTGAAGTCGAAGTCGGACACCACTTGTAACTTTTTCAGACCGCCGCGTATCAACTCATTAATAATAATCACAACGCGTTCCGAGTCCTTTATTTCACATTTGGCTTTTGTCATGGCTTTCACTTGAGCCGCGCTAATAACTTTGAATGTTTTCGTCATGTTGGCCTTCGATTGCTTTATTGGTGTGATCGAAGATGGAATCGAGACAATTAATTTGGTTCTAATTAAACAAGTTCCAATTTATTGAAACTGATACGAGATACAAATGGGACACGCCGCAAAAACCAACAGAAAGAACCAACACGCCAGCGCAAGCCAGCTGAAACCAACTGACAGACTCATAGTAACAGCTGATGGATGAAACAGCTGATTTAACAGTGACGATTGTCAAAAATAAATGCCATTTTTGTGATATGAACAGAGGTACACTGTAAAATTCAGTTGTACAGATTCGCGCCAAATCGGTTAAGTAGACCGACAGTGACACATTAGTGAGAAGGACTCCGTTGGTTTACGAGCCGTTCTTTTCCGCGTTATCCTCCAAGTTACGAAGTATCTGCTAATATTCGTCTTTTGCTCGAAGCGTCACACAAATAGATTCAAAAGATGCCAGAAATAGACAGAGACAATCTGAAGGCAGCTCCTTTAGAGGAGATCGGCAAGTTTTTGACGGATCATGATAATTCCCGGAGTTCCATAATTTTCCCAAATGTCCCGCAAATTTGCAAGGACGAGCCGTGTGTATTTGGTGTGGACGAAGCTGGTCGCGGACCCGTCTTAGGCCCCATGGTGTACGGAGTGGCATTTTGCCCCATCGAAAACAAAAAGGAACTTGTCGACTTGGGATGTGCCGACTCAAAGGAATTAACGGAAGCCAAACGAGATGCGATTTTTTGTGACATGAACGCTAAGGAAAGTTCCTATTCCTGCATTGGTTGGGCGGTCGAGGTGATTTCACCCACTGTCATCAGTTCCAGTATGCTTCGAAGGACAAAGTTCTCCTTGAACGAGGTCTCAATGGGTTCGGCTATCGGATTGATAAAACGTGCTGCAGAGGCCGGTGTCAACATTGCCGAAGTTTATGTAGACACCGTGGGACCACCGGAAAAGTACCAAGCAAAATTAAGCAATATTTTCCCCGACTATAAGATCACAGTGGCCAAGAAAGCCGATTCGACATATCCAATTGTCTCGGCAGCTAGTATTTGTGCCAAAGTGACCAGAGACCATGCCATTAAACTTTGGCGTTTTCCCGAAGGCTTAAAACTGACGCAGGAAAAATATGGTAGCGGCTATCCAGGAGATCCGGATACAAAACGATTTCTAGCAGAAAATATCGATGCAGTCTTTGGTTATCCAAATCTGGTGCGATTTAGTTGGGCTACGGCAGAGACGGCTCTAAACGGCAAAGCATTCGATATTCAATTTGAAGATCCAGATGACGAAAAACAGGAATATGCAGGAGAGCCAATCACAAAGTTTTTCAAGGGTAAGAAGGGCAAAGGTGTTGAAAAGAAGCGTGAAACACATGGATTTTTCAAAAAGAGATTCTTGGGAAAAGTTGAGTTTTAGTTTTCGTATTTAAAGGTAATGTATGTACATACTTATAAGTTTCTCCCCACATGTGAGTTAATTAAATACACATTGTTAGTAAACAAAAAGAATTGTTTTGCTTTTTCACTTTTCTGACTTAATCGTTTAAAGCAATTAATTGTCGCCGATATGGCTTATGGTACTCGAGGCATATGTTAAGATGATACACGACATGCATGATGGAGCAACTACTAAAATTAGATGCACAGCTGGTGAGTCTGAAGAGTTTCCGGTTAAAGTCGGAGTCCCTTGCTCTTCAATATCATCATGTTCTATTTACTAACACTCATCTCTGACGGCCTGGAAATATCCCTTCTCTTCGTCGATGACGTTGTCCTGGGTAGCAAAGACATCGTTGCTTTGCAGGCTGCACTGACCAAGTGGTGTAAGATACTGGAGGATCATGGACTGAGGATTAGCATACCAAAGACTGAGTATCTTTGCTGTCCTTTCTCAGATCCAGAGAGACCGATACCAGATATCTACATTAAAGGAGAGCAGTTGAAGTCCTGTGCAAGGTTCAACTACCTGGGCTCGATGGTCAACAAGGAAGCTACCTGCGATGATGACATCAAACATCGCATCAGTGTCGGTTAGATGGAGTGGCGAGAAAACTGGAGTTTTCTGCGACAAGAATATGCTACGAAAGCTTAAGGGCGATTTGTACAAAACTGTCGTACCTCCCGCACTCATGTATGCGTCTGAGTGCTGGACTATGTATAAGACAAGACATACGAAAGTAAAATGACTGCGACCGAGATGAAAATGCTACGGATGTCAGCCGATGTGACCAAAAAGGATCGCATCAAAAGTACCTACATCCGAGGCAGCTTGTTTATTAAGTAACCGATCACTGAAAAGCTCGAAGATCGTCGTATAGATTGGTATTGCCATGTTCTAAGGCATCCACATGAAAACCCAGTCATGAAGGCACTATCAATGAATGTTCCATTTGCTGGACCCAAACCCCGAGGTAGATGGAAACACACATGGATCGATCAGATGAAGAAGTAGCAACAACGCATTAATCTCGGCGATGATACGATCCAAGACCGAGCTGCCTGCAGAAGGAAGCTAAGATTATATCGCCAAAATGGGCGAAGTGCCAACACCACAGGCAGAACAACGCGAAGTCTCAGAGTGGTATGAACGGGCAAGGAAGAAGATGGCTTATGGCACTCGTCACCTTCCATCGTCTCAGTTGGCTTTTCTTTTATGTTTCATTCTAAGAACAAATCGTTAGCCCCATGCATCAACGAAAGGAACAGTCAATTAATCAAGAAAGTACATCCGGGTCGGATGACGGGAGATAACGCCACAATTTCCTTTTAAACAATAAAAAAAATTACTGGCGCAACAGTCTTAATTAATGGACCAAGACTTCGACATGAGTTAGTATAGTTTCATTTACTAGATCATGACGGTGTACTTAGAAGTATTTGATCAGGGACACGCCCAACCGAGTTATTCACCCTAAATGTGTATAGTGCTCATTTAACGACTGAGTGGGCTCATGTATTATATGTAGATCCTCTTTCATCGAAATACTACTGGAGTAGGATTTGAACCAGGGGCTCAGTTCACAGAAGGTGAACTATCGCGCCATCCGGACTAAAGGAATATCAGTCATGGAATGTGGAACAGCGTTCTCCCAAATTGTGTCACATTTTATGATCCGGAAATTTAGTGATCCTTAGATGTATTAGAATTAGTGGAACATTCCTAGTTCACCGGGCAATGCATCGTGTTTCTCGTCTTTGACTAGTAGTGGGTTTCAAATTGAGATGATTTCGCACTCCCCTTGCGTGGGCTCCGCGGGTTAAGGCGTTGCAACTCTCAGGGTCCATTATTACAGAAGAAAAGATTCTATGGGCAATCAATAGTTTCGACCCTTACAAATCGTTCCTGCGGCAGCCGGTTCTACGCACCGCAGCGACCCGTTTTACAACGGCCAAGAGCTGCCAAAACCCTTCAATGCAAGAAGGAAAGGATTCGAAGTGGTTAATGGTGTATCAAGTATTTCGGAGGGGGGATAGCTAACCTACTAATCTATCGCTTTTTCTATTATTGGATCATCATCATCGTGGCGCGACAGCCCGACGTCTAGATCGTTGTCCTCCATTTATCTCGGTCACGTGACCGCGTCCTTCAATTTTGGAAGCCCAGTAGTTGCGCGGCGTCCACATAAACTGAGCTCTCCCAACAAGATCTCGGTTGTCCTCACAGTCTCGCTCCGTCGACTCGTTCTGCATTCATTACTCTCTTTGGCATGCGATCATCGTAAATTTTTTGTACATGCCCTGCCCATTGAAGTCGTTGTAGTTTGACGATTTTCAAAACTTCCAACTCATCGTACATTTCAACCAACTCATGGTTGTAACGGATGCGCCATCTATCTCGATCGCAAACAGCCCCGAAAATTCGCCGTAGAACCTTACGTCCATCCTTCGCAGCCATAGCATAGCACTGGTCGTATAATGGTTTTATGTAGTGTATGTACATAAAATGAAGTACTGAATACAAATTGAAAATTCACATACGCTAATGCTGTTTACGCATTCCACAGTTTTACACCGTACCGCGCCATAAGATGTTTACAGAAAATATCTTACCGGAACAGTTCGGCCGATTTTTGCCACCATTCACACATTTTCCTCTCCTTCTCTTCCTGCGAAATGGTCGGGTCAATTTCGATAGGTCGGTAAATATCACGAAGCCGTATTTCTTCTTCCAAAAAATCTGCTGGCACCGTCTTGCATTGAGTGAACATTTTGAAGCTACTCGGTGGCGAAATGCCGTTATCCATGCATTGCTTTGTGATGGTGTAGTCAAAGTCTGAGAGAATTTGCAACTTATTAGAGCCACTACAAATGAGTTGATTGATCATCTCCAACACTCGACTTTCGTCTTTAATTTCACATCGCGACTTTGTCATTGCCTTAACATCGGCTACGGAAACGATTTTATAGGATTTCGTCATACTGTTGATGTTTAATAATCGAGGTATGACGAGTTGTTGTATCGTGCGAGGTTCAATGCTGAAAGAAATATTGTGTCAAAATGAAATTTATGACAATGCTACAAACAGAAGGATACCTTCTTGTAAATATAAATTGCGTTTGTGGTCCCTTTTATATTTTACAAAGAAAGCAAATGGACCCGACTCAATTCCAATCCCGTGAGCCGTTGTTATCTGGCAACCAGTCTATCGTATAAACATCAAAAGTGTCATTGCCCAGTTATGTTATTTATTTACAGAATTTTCACAGCGTTGTCTGTCAGATGGGTGAATTTCTGTAAATTAGCTCTTTGTAAACGTGCCAATGGGTGCATTCGGGAGTCACGGTTGCTAGCTAGCTTTAAGTGATGCCTCGCGATTTGTATTCCGAATGTTGCGCTAGACCACTGCTAAACTTAGCGCAAATAGCTAGGCGCTAACACTTTCAGACAGCACAAAATTTGTTCGCTGTCTTGGCTTAGCGGAGATTTGACAGTTCGAACGAAGTCAATTTACAACATGGCATTTCCTAGTCGACTGAATTGTGCGTTCTCGATTGTTTTCATTGTTTTTACAATACAGAAAAGAACAACACATAATTACGAGAGGGAGAAAATGTCAAACTGAACTTGTCATTTGACAGGTGAGCCAGCATACCATTCGGGCGTCACAAAAAAAAAATTGTTATGTGCTGCTTAGGAATTCGCTATTTCCATGCAGCGCATTAAGCTTTTTTCCGTGACGCCCGAATGCACCCGATGGTAGGTAAACATTGGGTGGTATGCATAAGGGCCGGTTGACACGTTCAAAGTACACTTTGGCAAAGTACGTTGACAACCTACTTTGAGGTTACTTTGAACATGTCAACCCCTTTCAAAGTGCTTTGAAGTCTTCAGCGTCCCATCAAAGTGAAGTAGGATGGTGCTCAACTTTCCATCAAAGAATTCGTTATAAATCGATAAGTTCACAGAAAAAAGTTGTTGGAGCGGGAAATAGTGAGGTGTTGGTGGTTTTTATTCAATTTGTGGTGGTGTGAATAATGTGCTTTGGTGTGAATTCCCTAGAAATACTAAATCCAGCGTTTTTTGCAAGTGGAAAAGTGGTAATTCACAATGTGTGGATACTTTGTCCAAGTCATACTTTGACAAAGTGTACTTTGAACATGTCAACCGGCCTTAATAATGAGGATATACTCAAGAGTGAAGTCAATTGAGGACATTCCTGAGTCTGCTATGTTCGGTGGATCGAGTGAAAAATTTGTATGCATAAAACTACTTTCCGCTCCATAGTGAAAATTGAGTGGAATTCTGTCAACTCAGCTTTACTCCACTCGACTCACTTTATGCATACCACCCATTCAATTTTTGCGGTAAAAAATATTTAAAATTTTTAATTGCTGCATTATTATAATAATTATTATATACTATCTAATTCACGTCAACCGATTAATTTCCCCTATTCCTGATTCATACGAATTTTAATTGCTAATTTAATTTAGTTTCTTTTTGTGATCGCAGGCAAATGTGATAGGCTGCATTATGCCCGCGGAACATTACATAATTAAAAAAAAAAATTGGTCTGATCATACAATTACGATAAATATAAATCATAAGTATTAATATTCACATGGATACGATCATATAAATATGATAGTATTAGCCATAACAACTAGTCCTGCCGCAAGTGTAAACCCAATGTACGATTTGTGTGAACGTTGTAATATTCTCGCATGTTATGGGTTCAACCACCACATCATTTGTTGCTTAAATAACGTTATAAGTATGCCTTTGCTATTATTATTACTGCAGTACGACTAATGATGACCACTAGTAGGATCCCCAAAGCGGGTTCAGCGATCTGATCATCAGCAACGGCCAATAGAGCTGTAAAAACCCCCTCCACGCCAAAAGGCATTGCTACTACAATAACAACTCCTACGTTGTTCACCCTACCACTCGAAAAGGTTATTCTGAAGATGAATGCGGATACCAAAGGCACGCTCCTTTTTTAATCGACATAATTAATAATAACTTTTTATCTTAAAACTTTCCTGCCGCTAAAGAATTATGTTACATAATCTTGACACGGCTGCAAAAGGTGTTGGACTATGCATTAACAAAGACAAAATGAATACACTCGTAGTGTTACAATCAAAAACAAAGAGCAAAAAAAAAACAAAGTTCTCTTCAATAGTCCTCTTTGTGTGTGCCTCCTTGAACGGCATTGTTCGCTGACTCAAGCAGCTGAGATAATTAATCTCCCAGAAAAATAAATGAAATGAAAACTGAGATGCCTTCAAAATGCGTACATTGATAGCGCAGATACCATCCTTGGTACAAATTCGGATTGCCGGAATAAGCCCTGGATGTCCGACGCTTCATGGCATGTTGAAAGAAAAGAGCTGAAGGTTCGTCTGGCTGCAGCATCAGATGACAATCGAAGCGGCATCGAATTCCTTTACCGTCAGAAAGCTCAAGAAGTTCAGCATAGTGTGCGAGTATGGAATGCAGACTCCTTTCCCACTGGAAGGAGGGTTTGATCATCAAACTTCCGAAGAAGGGTATTATGTTTACACTATACCCAGATTAGTTCCTCTGCGCCTGCTGATTTAATCTGCAACTGTCAAATATATACAATTTTAAACTCACCACACCCAGATTACAGGCGTCCAAGGCCCGACGTCGGGCTGCCGCGCCACGATGATGATGACACTCAGATTACGCCGCAGATGAAGTAATCATCATCGTGGCGCGACAGCCCGACGTCGGGCCTTGGCCGCCTGGATCATTGTCCTCCAATTATCTCGGTCACGTGACCGCGTCCTCCAATTTTGGGAGCCCAGCAGCTGCGCGGCGTCCACACCTACTGAGCTCTCCCAACGAGATCTCGGTCGTCCTCGCAGTCTCGCTCCGTCGACTCGTTCTGCATTCATTACTCTCTTAGGCATGCGATCATCGTCCATTCTTTGTACATGCCCTGCCCATTGAAGTCGTTGTAGTTTGACGATTTTCGAGACTTGCAGCTCATCGTACATTTCATACAACTCATGGTTGTACCGGATGCGCCATCCATCTCGATCGCAAACAGCCCCGAAAATTCGCCGTAGAACCTTACGTTCGAAAGTGTCTAGCATGTTTTCGGAGGCTTGAGTTAGGGTCCATGCTTCGCAGCCATAGCATAGCACTGGTCGTATAATGGTTTTGTACACGCGCAGCTTCGTGTTTCTGTGCACATGTTTCGATTTCATTATGGGGAGAACCGAGAAAAGAGTCTTATTAGCTAACTGTATCCGTCGCTTGATTTCGTCAGTTTCGTTGGCGTCCTTTGACAGGTTGCAACCCAGGTAGATGAAGTTGTTCACGAACTCGATGTTGAGGTCCCCCACGTTGATGCTCGGTTGTGCAGGTGTCCTTGTCACCGATTGCATCATTATTTTAGTTTTACCCTCGTTAATACGTAATCCAACTTCCTTTGCAGCGGTATCGAGCGTATGCAGAAGTTCTTCTGCGTCAGCCAATCTTCGGGACATGATGTTGATGTCGTCGGCGTACGCTGCTAATTGTGTCGACTTGATGAGCAGCGTCTTGCTGTTGTCCATATTCATGGCCCGAATAACGTATTCCAGTGCTAGGTTGAAGAGCGTCGGTGCCAGTCCATCGCCCTGTTTCAAACCAGTGCGTGTTTCAAATAGATCAGTAAGTCTATTCTGGATCCTGACTTGTGAGACGGAGTTGGTCATCGTCATCTTTGTCAGTCGCACTAATTTGGCCGGTATACCAAATTGCAGCATGATGTTGTACAGTACTCCACGGTCGATACTGTCGTATGCCTGCTTGAAGTCGACAAAGATTTGGTATACGTTTACGTTGTATTCCCAGCACCTCTGGAGTATCAGTTTGACTGAGAAGAGCTGATCGGTTGTGGAGCGACCAGGTCTGAAACCGCTTTGATATTCGCCAATGACTCGTTCTGCGTACGGTTTTATTCTATTTTCCAGAATTTTCGTCAAAATTTTATAGGACGTACAAACTAGTGAGATGCCCCTGTAATTCTCACACCGCAATTTATCTCCCTTTTTATGGATTGGACAGATGATGCTTCTGCGCCAATCGTCTGGGATCTCCTCGTTCTCCCATACTCGCAGGAGTAATTGATGTATGGCATCAACTAGGCTCGTTCCACCGAATCTTAGCAGTTCAGCTGGGATCTCGTCAGCGCCCGGCGCTTTATTTCGTTTTAGTGACCGCAACGCGAGATCAACTTCCTCTACTGTCGGGGGTTGAATGGGTGGGCCTAGATCAACAATATCATCGAGAGCTTCCTGTGTGGGGATGTTAGATGGTCGGTTTAGAAGCTCTTCAAAATAAGAGGCCCATCGTTTGTTAATACCATCGGTGTCGCTGATGATGTTTCCATCCTTGTCCTTACAAAGGCTAGTCCTGGGTTGGTAGCCGTTCTTGATTGTATTTACTAGTTTGTACGCTTGTCTGGTGTTCCTATTAGCTAAGTTTTCGTTTATGTTCAGCAACTGCTCGTCAAAGTGTTTACGTTTCTTACGTCTAATTATTCTATTCGATATTCGCCGTCATATTTTTCTCTTCCTGCTCTGGTTCCTCGTTGAATCCATTGTCTGTAGGCCTCGTTTTTCGCGTCAAGTGAGTCTTTGCATTCTTCGTCGAACCAGTCATTTCGCGTTCGCCGGGCTTTATATCCCACGACCTTCTCTGCGACATCCTTGATGGTACCCTTGAGTTCCTCCCAGAACCCATGGACGCCTGTGTTGCTGATGTTGTGTAGCATAGGTGATAGTTTTTCCTCAAGGGCGGTAGTATACGCCACCGCTGTAGCATCACTCAAGAGCTTATCAACCGCAAAGATTTTGGGAGGGCTGATTCTTGACTGGTGCACTGAGGAGATTCTACATCTGTAGGTCGTCTTCACCAAGTGATGATCTGAGTCGCAGTTTGCTCCTCGATAGGAGCGGACATCCATGACACTAGACGCCCATCTCCTGCAAATGAGGACGTGGTCAATTTGGTTGACGGTATGTGCGTCTGGAGACTTCCAGGTCTGCTTGTGAATGCGTCGATGCGGGAAGCACGTAGAGCTTACGACTAGATTCCTGCTGCAGGCGAAGTCGATAAGTCGCTGGCCGTTATCGTTACATTCTTCATGGAGGCTGTGGCCTCCAGAGGTCCCCCGATGCCAACTTTCATTCCCGACTTTCGCGTTAAAGTCTCCCAGCAGCAATTTGACGTCGTTTGTTGGAAGTGAGTCGAAGAGAGTTTCAAGGCGGGCGTAGAACTCGTCTTTTACTGCGTCTTCTTTAACTTCAGTGGGGGCATGCACATTGATGAGCCAGAGATTGAAGAAACGAGTCTTGATGCGAATCGCACACAGCCGTTCATTTATGGGTTTGAAGTCAGTAATATGCGGTTTGAGGTGATTGTCCACTATAAACGCTACTCCAAACTCCTTGCGGCCCGATGGTTTGCCACTTGTAAAAATTGTGTGCGATTTCTTGTCATTAATCTCGCTGCCAAGCCAATTTGTTTCCTGGACTGCAGTAATGCTCAGTTTGTACTTTTCGACCTGTTGAAGGAGGGCCTTCTCGGCCCCCGGTTTGTTCAGGGAGCGTACATTCCAGGATCCGAAAGAATAATCCTTTATTCGTTTGCGTGGTCGTCGTTGTTGATCCGTCCAATCCGAGGCTTTTGTTCCAGGTTTCTTGACATGGAGTGGTTTTTACAAGGATGAGTTGTCAGCACGTCGCTTAACCCCATTCGGGGGATGGCCTCGATGAAGTAATCTGCGTGTAGTATTGTTGTATGTACGAAGTACGTCTCTCTTACGACACGCACTGTACTAACCTTCATCATAATCTCGAATGATCGATGACAAGTACAAATTAAATGGACACTAGCCGATTCTCGAGACATCTGTAGTCTAGAGCCTTCTCCAAACAGAACCATTGATAATGAAGCGGATTCTCGAACCTTCGTTGAGTAGTGAAACCCGAGACTCGAACATCTCGAAAAATGTTGTCGTTGTCACATGAAACCTGTACAGCCCGGGAATGCAAAGTTATTTCGAATCATTTTTCGTGTGTGATCCGGCCGACCGAACAGTTCGAAATCGCAAAGGTCATAGGTTCTTGTATGGTCCTGTGCCGTACTTCCGGAAAGGGTTTTCGAAACGTTTACCTTATTTGTCCAAGACCGACCAAGAACGAGTGAGAAGTGTGTTATTTCAAGTCGTTTAATTTTTTTACTTGAGAACTCAACAATTACTTCATTATTCTCACATCATTATTCTCATATATACTTACCTTTCTTGAATGTTCAAAAATATAGGATTTTTAATTCAAATTTAGACGTTACTTTTCCGCTATTTATTAACAGCGGTTCACAAGTGTATGAGGAATTTATCTTAAAACAGCTGGCTGTTTTTGTATCTTGGATTACTTGTCAAGCGGCCATACTTGTATCGTTGCGCGGCCTATTAAGAACGTAGGGTTTTTCGGTACTTTGATTGTAAATAAATGAATAAACTATCAATTGGTGCGACTAACTGATAATTAATGCGAGATCGCGATGGAAAACGGGATAGAAATGAAGCCACGTTTGGCGGATGCGGCGTCGCGGGTGGCTGCGGCCGGAATGCCGTGCATCTTTTGCAAGAAACTTTGGGAAAACCGCCTTACAACTATAAACGATAAAAAGGAGATTTTGGGAGCGCTTGAAGCGCTCGGAGTCAAGGTAAATACGCGTATCCTAGTGAAAATATCCCTGCGAATTGTGTGAAGTAGTGAAATAATGGCCGGGAGGCAGTGGCGTGTGAAGGGGAGTTGATTGCGTCGGTAAATTCCAATCTGAAATATTCACTAGCCGGTGTCAAGCTGGCATCGAAGGGAGTCCTACAAGTATGTGGGCTTTAAGTGTGCCGCGAGTTAATGTGCACTGCAAAATCAGCTCTGTTGGACGCGATTCACGAAGTTAAATCAAATTCAAGGAAACCACAGACTCACTTGGGGTTTGGTATTAAAGTGATTCCGATGAATTTTTTGATCCGAGGCTTTCATTGACGTACGTATTGAATACACGGACCTGGGAATTCCGAGTGTAATGTTTATAAAATGTGGCGATATTTATAGTCCAACACATTCCTGACTTGTACGTGTTGCTTTGAACATTCTGAACAAGAGTACATGTCAGCATGCTGGTTGGAATATCAGCTCCTTTTTCTGGGCAGCATTCTCCGTGCCGAACTATCTAATCAAGCCGACTTAGAACTTCCCAGTCCCACAAGGCAAATTGAAGTGGTAGTCGCACTTAAGAATTGTTAACAATACGGTTCTTTGATGAATTTCGATTCTCATGGGAACCAAGGGTGGACGTATACAGAAAGTTACCAAACCTTCAGTTTTGCAGCCATTTAACAACATATTAACAGGCTTCTTGATGTTTCTGTTCAAAGACGTTAGGTTGAATCTATGAAAGCAAATAAGTACATATCTTGGACATCATTAGATGAAATAGTGCAGTTTTTTCATGGCGTCAAAAATTGATGACGGGTGCTAATAAATTTCGTGCTAAAACGAGAAAACCTTATTTTCAGCAAATTTGCAACCGTTTTCAAAAAGGCATTGAGTTTGAATCAAAGATGATTATTCACTCTGAAGAATCAAAAATAATGTATACGATCTTTAGGGGTGTTTAGACGTCATGCCAGTCCAGTATCTGACCTAACCAACCTTAAAACGCTCAATTGGTTATATAGCTGGATTGATAGCAGGCCCATTTTTTGTTTCCATAGTTTGAAATAGGGTAAAAAAAAATCGTCGCTTGCCCGAGTATTACTGTCGACATTGTAGTAGTGCGCTAACCGGGCCGAATACCACTGTTGACAACGTCACCCTCAGTATCGCCAGCGAGTGTTCTTACTATTGCGACTACCTGGGCCCTATTGCACAAATCAACCAATAATATTAGTAAATTTTACAAGTTGCTAGTACCAATATTATTAGTATGTACTAATATTTTCTGTTGCACAATGGCTTTCAAGTTTCTAATGATATGTATTAGAAACATTTTACAAGTATTTGTCGCCGAAAATATTAGTCAGCTGGATAATGGGTATAATGCATAAAGTGAGTCGCACGAGGGTAAGAAGTACTTTTCATAGAAATTGCTCCAGTACCCTGAGGTACTGCCAATGGCATAAAAACTGAAAGGTTTCGATCAGTTGACACGAGCTGTAACAAAGGAGCGCTTATTATTATTAATTATTGTACTCAATTGCCCTAACCCCTTGTGGGGCATAGCGCGTCAACTGTTCCATGTGGCCCAGTTGACGTTTCGTTGGCATAAACTGGTTTCGAAGAATGCAGTTGCCAGCATGCACCTCCTGCACATCCATGGCCACGAACGTCGTCGTGGACGGGATTCGAACTCGAAACGCCGGTAGGCAAACATGAGACTGATGCCTCAACACACTACGCTACCGGTCGCGTTCTCAATAAAGTGAAATTGAAGCGTGGTGTTTTGTTTGGCGCTTTTTCGCTAAACAAAAAGCGACAAGGTCAAGGCTTGGGAAGATATTTATCAATATGTATTATCCCTTCAAGCTGTTCCAGCTGTTAAAGATGGCTCATACATGCGCTGCTTGGTGGCCTAATATACGGAAGTTGTCAGTGGTAAGTGATTTAATTTTTCATCTTATTTCTTGAGGGTTAGTTTAGATACACAACGCAACACTTGACAATGTTAGCAGCAAATATGGGTCCCACTCTAAGCTTGTTTAAGCAAGCAAATTTTTCTTTTAAAATTCCCAAGGCACATTCTATTATGCGCCTTGCATTTTTGTGTCTTCCGTTGTAAATTATTTCTGCTTCATCTCGTGGATCATCTTGAAGCGGTAAATAAGCCAGTTTCTTAGACCGTAGCCTGAATCACCAAGCTCTTTGCTCTCTAGTTAGTTGCATTGAGAAATCCATTGAATACAAGGAATACACCATGGTTGCGTTTTTAGACATCTAAGGAGCGTTCAATAATTTTAAACCTAGTGCAATCATCGAAGCGCTCTTGAAACTGCAGGTTGATGACTCGCTCTGCAAACTCATTAGTTTGCTGTTAAAATCTAGGATTACACGAACCACTATGGGAACATCATCCGTCAGTAGATATGTCTGCAGGGGTACCCCCCAAGGTGGCATACTGTCCCCTCTTCTTTGGAACCTGGCGGTCAATGGACTGCTTTTGAGATTGAAAGTGCTTGGTTTCAGCGTGACGGCCTACGCTGACGATGTTGCCATTGCTGTTTCCGGAAGATTGCCGGGAGTCCTTAGTGAGTTGATGCAGAATGGTCTATGCATTCTCACCGAATGGGCAGGCCACTGTGGCCTTGGTGTCAACCCTGACAAGACTGAACTTGTGCTCTTTACTAGAAGACACGAGCTGCCTCCTGTTGAGTCTCCATCATTGGATGGTAAGAAACTGGCCTTCAGTGATAGAGCTAAGTTGCTGGGTCTTGTCTTTGAAAGGAAGTTGACGTGGAAGCCCAACATCCTTGAGCGGGTGAATAAAGCCACTACTGCGCTCTACTCGAGTAGGAAGGCGATTGCCAAGAACTGGGGTCTGCAACCGAAAGTAGTGTACGGGCTATATACAGCGGTTGTGCGGCCAATTTTACTGCACGGCATTTGTATGTGGTGGGCGGCACTAAGAGTGGCGTCCTATTGTCACCTGTTAAGTAAATTGCAAGGGCTAGCAGCGATTGCCACGACGGGGGCCTTTAGAACAACTCCGTCAGCCAGCTTAGATACGCTGCTAAACTTGCTCCCGCTTGACATATTTGGCGAACAACTGGCGGGGAACATGGCCCTGCGTCTTCGCGAAACAGGCCAATGGCATGCGTCGAGTACTGGCCACTCGGCTATCCTGGAAAATCTCCAGGATCTCCCTCTGGAGACTGATTACACGTCTCCAAAACACGTTTTTGGTAGAAATTACACCAGCCTGATTCCGTCGAGAAGCCTATGGGCTGACTCCAACTCCTTGGTTATCTACACGGATGGCTCTGAGACCGATGACGGAGTTGGGATTGGTATATACTCGGAGGGACTGGGAATCAACTTATATTACCGTCTTCCCGACTTTTGTAGTGTCCTACAGGTTGAGGTTTCGGCGATCTCGGAAGCTCTAACCTGGTAAGGAATCATGTCATGACTGCAAGAGACATTACTATCTATAGGCTGCGATTCGCTCGCTTGAATCTGCTCTCACCACATCCAAAATTATTCAGAAGTGCCGCGCGGCCCTCATGGAGATGAGTTACTTCTTCAACATTACCCTCTGCTGGATACCGAGTCACAGTGGCTTTGCGGGCAATTGCAGGGCGGACGATCATGCTCATGAGGGGACAACTGGTGTCGTCGATGGGGACCGCATTGCCATTAGAATGCCAATTGCATCGTGCAAAGTGGCAATTAAGTCCGTGGCAGTGAATAGGGCCAATACCAGATGGCTCAACAGTAGTACTTGCCAAACGACGAGAAAGATTTGGCAGAAATTCGATGCTAGCCGCTCTGCCTCTTTGCTGTCATTGAATAGAAAGCACATTAGCAGGGTGGTGGAGACTATCACAGGGCACTGCCCCATTGGCGCGCTCGCATGGAGGCTCCGTCTTCCTCATCACGACTACTGCAGAAGTTGTGAGGATGTAGATGTGGAAGAGAGTGTTTTCTCTAATTGCCTTGACCCCTCCAGGGGCATGGGCGCGTCAACATATCTAGCATTTATATGCCTTGTTGACGTTTCAATAGCATATCTATTTTTCGGAAGTGCAGTTGCTAGCATGCACCTCCTATCCGCGCCGTCTTTATACTGACAAGCCCGGAGCACTGTGAGAGTTCTATTAGTACTCACAGGCAGTTTTTGATCGCGTCGAGATTTGATCTTCGAGCTCTAGATTAGTATCGTAGAGCGGTGACCGAACGATCACGGCCACCGAGCGCGACAAGAGAGTGTTTTGCACCTTCTATGTCGCTGTCCGGCACTTGCCATCAGGAGAAAGAAATTCCTGTGCTCCTGGTTTTACTATGACCTGGAGGACCTCAAGGATATGAGCGTGTTACAGCTCAATCGTTACTTTGCCAGCACAGGCTAATTCGGAACCTAGCTTTCTTCAGCGAGGTGAGTTGTTATTGGTGGTATAACAATGGACACATGAGAGGTCTAAGTGTGCTGTGTTGTATCATGGCAGCCCCTCAACCTAACCTAACCTACTACTACAACAACGGCATCAAATGAGGGATGGATTTTGTTAAAGCAATATCGAAGTGTGTTAGAACTATTCAAAAAGGATCAGAGGTGGTCTGAGTGGGGTGTGGTAATCATGGCAGCTATTCCAGCCTAACCTAAGTTTTCGTTGATGATTTGAAGAATCGTTTCTATCGTTTTTAAATATTTTTTTTTGTTTTAAAAACGTGCCGAAAACGCCTAATACACAAACAACAAATACTTGATATTCTTGTAGTTAAACTACATCTCGAAATATACAAATATAATAACGGTACTATTTTATTTTCAGTACGAACCAATACCTGGTGTCTGCGATTACGCATGCTACAAATGCGTATACAGAATAAATGTGATTATCGATTTTCGGCGATTGCTCGAAAGGAATATAAACAAAACTCGGGCAAACTACTACTACACTCTCGGTAACAAGGACCTGTGTCGTAAATATCTCGTTAGTAACGATGCAAACATTTCAAATACAGTAAATGTTTCGTCAAATGATGGATTAAGTCTATTGATTACCGATGTACGATCAGAACGTGAGCCCGAACGAACCGCAGACTTCTTGTTCGACTGCTTCAATGATCCGGACATGTATTCGACACAGTTTGCCCAAGAGGGGACTGACACAGCCATAAACTCACCGAACCATCGACTATTGGAACCTTTGTATGTGAGGGAATTTGCAGAGCAAAATGGAGGAAATAGTACTCACACCAAGTATAAGAACTATAACAATCTATTTGATAACAAATACAACTACAAGTGTCAATTTTGCCCAAAAACATATAAGCTATTGCATTACTTAAAGAAGCACGAAAGGAAGCATCGAGCGAAAACAGCTGCACTTCATAAAGATTTGAATAATTCTTTTGAATGCGAACGTTGCCACCAAGTCTTAGAGTCAAAGGTTCTCCTAAAAAATCATGTGAAATCTCATCGCAGTAGGATGAAGTGCTCATATTGCAGTGCGGAATTCTTTCTACGCAACGATTTAGAGTATCACGAAGCGAGGTGTTACGGGGAATTAAGCGCTAAGGATGAGACAGCAAGTGTTAAAACATACTACACGCGCTCACGAGCAAAACGAAGAGTCTCATTGGACGAGTCTGACATTGAAGTACAATCGGAGCGTAGGCGCATTGTGAATAAGTGGATAGAGGACGTTGATCCGGATCATAGTTATGATGAAGATGATGATGATGGTGGATATTCGAGATTCGATGATGACAATATGTCTTTTATCAGTAACTTTTCAAGAGCAACTACTGCCATGACTGACGCCACTTATCAGTCGGAAATGTCATGTACATCTTACGGTACATCCTATGCTTCGTCAGTGATAAGTGCGCGGATTGAAAAGCGTGTGTTTTATGATAAGAGGCCGAACCGTAAATTGTTATCCACGAATTCAAATTCAAGTGTATGTGGTCGGCCTGAGAGCCGAACGCGAAGTGAAGTGAATCGGACAGAACAGTTGAAACTGTTAGATGATTTCATATGCGGCAACCCAGAAAATGTCTTCAATTCGCCGAAATGGCGAAAAGAACGCAATGTAGTTAAACGTCGTATTAAAGGTAAGTGGTATCAGTAGTTTTCTGTTTTTGTTGAAATCCATCACCCAGATTGTCTTGCTTTGGAAATTATTTTGAGTAATAATATATCCAATCGTCCCCTATCCGTTGGGCTCTTACTTGACAGTTAAAGATGCACCACATGCTGGGCAGGAGTTTTGGGTGTCTGTCGACGCGGGACAGGTACAGACGCGAACATCCGCCACAACGAAGTTGAGGCAACGCAATTCTGGTTACTCTAGGGAGCCGGGTTTCGTCTGAAGATGTGGCAGGTGGTTGCGCATTCAGTATCTAATTTGGTTTTAGTTCTGCGACCGGTAGCGCAGTGTGTTGAGGCATCAGTCTCATGATTGACTACCGGCGTTTCGGGTTCGAATCCCGTCCACGACGACGTTCGTGACCATGGATGTGCAGGAGGTGCATGCTGGCAACTGCATTCTCCGAAACCAGATTATGCCAACGAAACGTCAACTGGGCCACATGGAACAGTTGACGCGCTATGCCCCACAAGGGGTTAGGGCAATTGAGTAATCGAAAAAAGCACTTTCTCACTGTGCTGCGTTGTGATGGCCGACTTATACCTGGCGTTATCAAAGCCTTCGCAAAGTTTTGTCTTCAGATCGATCCATGCCTAGCTTCCTGCAAAGACATGACGAATCGTGGACGTCATCCAGCAGGGATACCTTCGAGCTTGTGCTGGACACGCATTTTCCTAGCGTCGAAGGGGACAATTCTTTGAGGGGCTCCTCCAACCCCAGTACAGGACCCTGCGACTACGAATCTATTCTATCAAGGGGAAATATTTTGTGGGCGATTAATAGCTTCGAGCCCTTCTGCTTCTAGCTTCTGGACCCGATGGAATCATCCCTGCGCACCTTCAGAACACATGTGTGTGTGTTCTTCACCAGAAAGCGCAAAATTTCCCCTTGTTGAACCTCCCCTTTTGGATGGCAAGAGACAGGTCTTTGCTGACAAAGCAAAGTTTCTCGGACTTATCTTCGATAAGAAGTTAACATGGAAACTGAATATTCTAGAACGGATGAAAAAGGCAACTGTTGCGCTTTATTCATGTAGAACGGCCATAGGTAAAAACTGGGGTCTCCAGCCGAAAGTGGTGTACTGGTTATATACTGCAGTGGTACGGCCTATCTTATTATACGGCATATGCTGTACGGCACTCGAGTTGCGTCCTATCGTAACCTACTAGGGAAAGTGCAAAGCCTTGCTGCGATTGCCGCTACTGGGGCTTTGAGAAATACTCCGTCGGCTGGCTTGGACATGCTGCTCAACTTGCTTCCGGTGAATATTATTGGCGAACAACTGGCGGCCAAAACGGCCAGCCAGCAACGTATTCGTGTTACTGGACAGTGGTGCGCGCTGAGGAGCGGACACTCCGCTATTTTGGGTAGTCTGGATCTTCCAGCAGTAACCGACTATACCGTTCCAAAAGTTACCTTTGGCAGCAACCACATCAGCCTGATTCCCTCTAGAGATCAATGGGCGGGCAACACCCCTATTACATCTAACTCCTTGGCCATCTACACAGATGGCGCCAAGACCGATGAAGGAGTGGGTGTGGGCATTTATTCGGAGGGACTAAATATTAACGTATCGGTCCATCTTCCCGACTACTGCAGCGTCTTCCAGGCGGAGATCTTGGCAATCGCGGAAGCTCTGTTCTGGCTGGGGAGGCATGTCGTTACTTTTAAGGACATTATTATCTACACAGCCAGTCAAGCGGCGATATGGTCGCTTGAATCTGTTATTTCTACATCAAAAACGGATGTAAATTGTCACTCGACACTCATGAAAATGAGCAGCTTCTTCGATATTACTGTTTGTTGGATTCCGGGCCACAGTGGTTTCACGGGCAATTGCAAGGTTGATGAGCAGGCCCGTCAAGGGGCAATCTGATCCACTGATACGTATCTTAACCACGTTAGGGCACCCATAGCCGTGTGTTAAATGGCAATCGAGTCCGCTGCGATCGGCAGGGCCAATGCTAGATGGCTCGACGGTAGTACAATACTTGCCAAACAACGAAGATGATATGGCCTAGGATAGATCCTATTCGCTCTGCAGGGTGGTGGGGGTCATCAAAGGGTACTGTTCTAACGGCGAGCATGCGAGGAAGCTTCGACTTCCTCATCGCGACTACTGCAGAAGTTGTCATGTGGATGAGGAGGCGAGTGTTGCTCACCTTCTTTGTTACCGCCCAGCCTAGGAGAAGGAGATTTCTGGGATTCTCCTTTTTCCAGGACCTAGAGGGTCTCGTAAAAGTTAATGCGGTTTAATCGATTTATTGCCAGCGTTGGCTGGCTGAATACTTCGTTTTAAGAGTTTTAGGTAGCATAATCTTGGTGGTATCACGGCAACCCCTGAACCTGCCTACCTACCTATCAAAGGGAACTGTTTTGAATCTTTCCCTTCCCTTTCTCCCTATGAATTTGCATGTCGTGAGTAGGTTAGATTATGTTAAAGAGGTAGTTGTGCAAAAACAAGAGCACACATAGACCACCACTGACCACTGGGTCCGTTGTCATACCTCATCGGCACAAATGCCATGTGAGTCTAGTTGTCAAACCACCCGGATCTACCAATAAAACGATGCAGATGATCAACGTTTACGTTCTTCAAGGTCATCGAGGTCAATAAAGTAGAGGTAGTCTAAAAGCATTCTTTCTCCTACCGACCAGAGCAGGGCAGGGGCGGCCGGTAGCGCAGTGTGTTGAGGCATCAGTCTCATGTTTGACTACCGGCGTCACGCGTTCGAAAGCTGAATCCTACTACAAACACGTAACCAACTTATTTAATTTAATTTCACCTCGCTAGCTTTATTTTATCGTAAGTTATCGCTTCTTTTAAGGTAGCGGTTCCTTGGGTCAGATCCGGCCCATCTTTAATACCAACTAACTCAATCCTATTTTAAACATTTGACCAAAATTTCAAGTTGCTGGCTTCATTCTATCAAAAGTTATCGCTTATTTGAACTTTCAGTTGTAGGGAAGGTAGGGGTTCCTTGGGTCGGATCCTGTCCATTTTCAATACTAACTAAGTAGATTTTACCAACAACATTCTACCAAATTTTCAACTTGCTAGTGTCATTCTATCGAAAGTTATCGTAATCAAAGTAATATTTAATTTTTTGAAATTTGTAGGGGAGGTAGGCGTTCCTTTGAGCTGATTATGCCCAACTTACTAAAACTCAAGCAGCTTCTCACCTCAGGGTTACATGCCAAAAATCAGGTGTCTACGTCAATTGGTTCAAGAGTTATAGACAAAAAACCAGAAAAGCAGGGTAGTACGGGGCTCTTTCTAAGAAAATTACCGTTAGTTTTCAACTGATTGAGAAAGTATAATATTACCCTCACGAGCAATCTACCAAAGCTAGAGCTTTTCATGTTTAGTTAATCGGGAGTTATAGCTACATTTAACTATTTTACATATGTTATGTAAGGGAGGTAGGCGTTCTCTTGGCCTGATCATGCCTATTTTCAATACCAACCAACTAGATCATACTGCCAACATTTGACCAATTTCAAGGCGCTAGATTCATTCTATCGAAAGTTATCGTGCGAACGGACAGACAGACATGGCTCAATCGAATCAGGAAGTGACCCTGATCGTTTATATACCTATATACAATGCTATACCTCTGGAGCCTCCTTTAAGGTGTTACATACTTTCATCATGACAAAAACAATATACCCGATACTATAAGTCTAGGGTATACAAAAATGGAATATTTTCAATTCTACTATTAAAAACCCCGCCTCCTTTACTGTGGAACAGACTGTATATTCTTGGTCAGTATGACGAGACGAGTCGATTAAGCCTTGTCCGTCTGTCTGTCTGGTTCTATGCAAACTAGTCCCTCAGTTTTGAAGCTATCGAGCTGAAATTTTGCACAAAGCCTTCTTTCTATTGCACATTGTATACTATATATGTCGGAACCAACCGAATCGGACCACTACGTCATATAGCTGCCATAGGAACGACCGGTCCAAAAATTCGCTTTAAAGCGTAAGTCACCATTTCGTCCAACTCCCGCTTATTATTATATAACTCAGTTGTCCCGGTAGAGGTGGTAATACTTCCAAAAAGATTTCACGGTGGGTGACCGAATTAGTTCTTCGTCTATTTAAAACAACTGGACAATTCGTTATGTGCTCATCAATCCCGAATTGGAGATAGCGGTGATCAGAGAAGGAATGGTCCGAATGGTCCGAAGACACCCTCCAACCCCACACCAAGTGTTGAATATCCTCTGACACGAGAGAGATGTCAAGGACTTTCTATTTTTAGTAATGAATTTGGGTTCACCGCCAACATTACAAAAATGAGTAAATTTGGCGAGGTGAGGTAGTCGAACAGAAGCTCACCTCGTTCGTTCGTATCGGAGCTACTCCATACTATGTATATGGTAAACGTTCGCGTCACAGCCAAGAATAAGAAGACGTAACGGTAAAATATATGCATTAAAAAAAACACAAGTCTGTATCTATCTTTATTACGTAGAGTAAATACTATTATGTTCCATGGAACATATTTGAATTTCTTTATATGTTGTTAATTTATTCGTTTCTTTTTCAGTATTGTCCAAGAAAACGGGCGAAAAGCCTAAAATGTTTTATTGTAACCGGCCGAATTGCAAGTACCTCGACAAATCATTGGTATCAATGATGAGACATGACATTTCAGAGCATAAAATGCTACCACTGTATCGGTGTTCAGAGTGTGGAAAAAGATTCACTAGAGAGTAAGTTCATTTAGAATGTCTCTTTTCTATTATTTGTATTTTATGCATTTATTTTGTTTATGTTCCTAACAGGAACTATCTTAATGTTCATCAAATGGATCATGAGCCAAGAATTCGTCCGTGCCATTTATGCAACGAACCTTTTAGTTACTCTACTGACCTTAAAGCTCATTTACAATTGCATAGCATTAGATCACACAAGTGCCCAACATGTCCCCTCTCTTTCATTAAAGAGAGCAAACTTATAAGTCATTTGAAAGAATCCAGACACGGCAAGAAATCTGAAGGATTCAATATCGAACACTACAAACTTGTTGACGATACCAATGATGAAACTTCGCCTAGCAATACGACTCTAAGTCAATCCTACAAAGTGTTTTACAGGCCCCAGCGCCCGCACCCGACGAGAATGAAATTTGAAAAAGTACGGTGGATATTGGGCGACTTGAATAATCATGAGAAGGCAAACGATTTGCCAAGTGGTCTAGTGGTTTGCTCTCGAGGTCTTCGTGATAGTAACAGAAGTGAAACGGACACCGATACCAGTGAACCTCAAAATGATTATACAACGCCGCATGCGTCGGATGATGGGGGTGGCGGAGATGGTACTGCAGTTGAACGAAACGACGATGATCAGCTGAAAAGTTCGCCTGTAGCCGACATATCTCGCAATGGCGACAATGACGAAGGTGACAATCCACCAGATTTGGAATCATTGGGCCTCTTCTCAGTAGATTCTATTGGAAATGGAGATGATAATGATTGCGAAGAACCAATCGAAACTACGAACAGAGCTAAAACAAAACGAAAATCGTTGAACAACACACTGGAATTGCCTGATCGTGGGAATTCAATGGATCCTATTCTGCCTTCGTACACCACAATAATCAGCGAAGACTCGCAAAAATACAAAAAAATGCGAATATTGACGGGAGCAAGTGCACATTTGCCTAGTCGAATAGGAACATGTTAAAGGTAAAATATGAAACTACATAGTTAATATGTAAATATAAATTAGTGAATATGTAAGATTTTTTTTTAATGAAGCTGGTAATCAAATCTTTAGTTTTCTTTAATCATCATAACCGGTGTAAGGTTCGTTGCAACTAGGCGGATTAATTAGTTTTTATAGACAAATATCTTGATATGCATAATGGAGGAATATATTTCGTTAAATTTGGCATCGTTAAGTATCTTCGTTTTATATTGTCATAGAATCCAGTGAAGCATAGCGCTTTAATTCATATTGTATTTAATTTCTTTTAACATTTTTATATATGTATGTTCAGAAAATGACTTCACTATATTGGGGCCCGGGAGTTAGCTTTAACAAATATGACAAGGAACAGTGTCGTTGTCATATTTGTTAAAGCTTGGTTTATCGTTCTATTTGTCGTAATAACATAGCCTATCAACAAAATGAACTCCTGCCACCTCAATAACGGGACCATGCTTATCAGCAGACTTGTTTGCTCTTGCTGACGCCAGGTCCTGTCAAATAGCTGGCAGTATAAGTTTTCCACTATCTTAAGTATTAAATTAATGGTAGAAAAATTTCATTTCTTAACATTTTTTGTCAAATGAGTTTTTTTTTTACATAATTACATCGATGGCAGGAATAGGTTGTCCTATAATGCAATTGGCTGGAAGCAATGTTTGTTCTTACTGAAATGTAAATATTTTACCGGTATTTTTGTAAAACAACAATCTGCTGATAAGCGTTGTCCTGCTGGTGCGTCGGCAGGAGTTGATTCAACATGACAAGAAAACATTAAAATTATGTTTTAACAAATGTTTCGAAAAATAGTGCCGCCCGGGAGCTAGGCTTTGAGCTTTGGGATGGAAACCATTCACATCAGATAAATAAAAAGGAGTAAAAGGCAACAAATATATTTTATTAGCCAACGTGTAATTATAGAGGGTGGGGCAGTACACACAGTGTCTCATCGTCGACTCAGTCCTTTTATAGTTGGTCCTGTAACCTGTTGTGCGTTGTAAATTCTTCACGACGTATCGATCGTGTCAAAGACCTTTCGTGATTCTTGTATTGAACCCTTGGAAGCTTTTGCTTGAATGGTTTGAATAATCACGACGTCCCATTCTGATGTTTATTTTGCACGATTACAGATCATCCCACGGGACGACTGAAACGACTGTAGTCCCGCTATTAGAGTCGCTTGTTTAGCTTCTTATCTCACGACAATGGCAGTTTTGACAATCACGATATTTGCTTATAAACGAATATAAATCAGTTTCTCCGTGTACATTGTGGACGATACGTTGTTGGTGGTGGCGTATGCTTATGGAAGAAAAGAATGAATTTCTTTTTGTAGGAAACGAATTTAAAGAAATTAATCTTCTTCTTCTTGTCAAGGAGAAGGGGTTTTGAAAAAAATTGAAGAATTTCTCCATATTCAGACGATTTTTCAGGCTCAACATCGAGCAATTTATTTTGTGTGTTTTTTCATCGAAAGCAACCTAACAACAGTCACATGGTAAAGTGAAGCAGCTTATAAGTCATGTTCAAATTATGAAAAATTTAATCATATGTTTTTAATTTATTTTCGGAAATCACAAAATTCCAAAAATGCACAAATATAAGATAAGATAAGGTAGTCGAGCTACTGTCCCAGCAGGAAGGCAGTGCGACCATAAAAGATCTATTGTGCCGTAGCTCATTAATCCAAAAGACCGTCCACCCTTCTAATAAAGGGCAGTAAGTCTTTAGCAGGAGTTAACCTGAATTCTGCAGTGCTGATAGTAGCCTGCCCGTGGAGTGACATCCTAAAACGCGCGATGGCGGGACATTCGCACAAAATGTGCTTGGTCTTTTCCACGTCCTCCAGACAAAGACGGCATCCAGTCTCGCTTGACAGACTCATCTTGTTCAGGTGATATCCGACCAGGTGATGGCCAGATAAGTACCCCACTAGGAGTCTTAGGTGGGTTCTACTCATTTGAGTAGTACCCTTGTGATTGAAGGGCATTATCAGCTCCTTTAATTGACGAAGCCCTGGAAGGTTATTCCAGTCCTGTTGACGCAATAGTGCAGACCAATCTGTGATCCGCCGTTTGGTCGAGGCCAGTCCAAAGCCACAGTAAGGCTCAGGTCCATGAAAACGACTGGATGACCCTTGTCTAGCAAGTTCATCCGCAGCCTCGTTTCCCTCAATGCCCTGGTGGCCTGGCACCCAACACAAGAAGACTCGGTTTTTGGTTGCCAACAGTTGAAGGAGTTCGTAACACTCCTTCACCAGTTTCGAAGAGACCTTATATGAGGAGAGCGCTTTTATAGCTGCTTTGCTCTCTGAGTAGATAGCAATGTGAGCGCTGCGAAGTCCAGTTTCCAAGATTACTCTGGCGCAGACCTCAATGACGTGGATCTCAGCTTGAAAAACGCTGGGCGAGACTCCCATTCCGATCGAAATCCTTGTGTTGGGTCCAAAGACACCTCCACCAACACCCTGTTCAGTTTTAGACCCATCAGTGAACCACTTAATACATCTAGGGTCTGGACAGGGTGTGTCATTTACCCATTCAGAGCGGTCAGGGATGAGGGCTGAAAATTTTCTTCTAACATACTTCGCTTGTGTGCATACTTTACATTTTGCTCAAAAACCTGTATTTGTTTTCTTAATTTTGGGAAAAAGTAGTTATCGATTATTTGTTGGTAGTTTTCGTTGTATGATCGATGGGCTCTCTCATGTTCGTTAGCTATGATTTCCGCTTGATCATCAGGATTGAGGATATCTATTACGAATTTGGAAGTATGCTTAAAGCGCACCGCAGGAAAACGTTTTATCAATTCATCCTGAATTTTGCCTAATTCTTCAAGCGGACAAAATATACCGTTCACAATTTCGTTATTGATGGCTTTTTTCAAAACAGAAAATAGTGATTGCGAGTCCTTATACTGGATGTCGTGTCGAAGATAACCTGGGAATGGTGTAGTTGTTTTAATCCCAGTCACCTTTGTCAAGGACAAACACATTTGATTTTTAAAGCTATTTATTGGTTCTGATACCGTTCGAATGTACTCCGTGAGATACCTCGCTGTTTGTCCAGTTTTCGTTTATAATATCATTCCGACTAAGGTGCTGAACGTACTGACGGGATAAGGCACCAGCTACCACATTGCTATTTCCTGGTTTGTAATGAAATTTAGGGGCAAATTCTTCGATAAAACTTCTCCATCGCTTAAGTTTAGTGTTTGGGTTACGATCAGAAATTGAAAATGTAAGTGGTTGATGGTCTGTGAATATATTCAGGTTGCTTACACCATATAGGTAGTTTCGCAATGCTTGTAACGCCCACACTATGGCTAACATTTCTCTCTCATTTGTTGCATAATTTTCTTCTGTAGACGTCAATGTGCGTGATACAAAGGTAATAGGTTTCCCATTTTGTGAGAGCACAGCCCCTATAGCGACAGAGGAGGCGTCGGTTGTGAGATCAAATGGCTTAGAGAAGAATAGAAGAGTAACATCTTCAGAAGCGATAATTTTCTTTAGTTTATTAAATGCATCTTTTGCTTCTGCAGATAAAGATATCTTCTTATTCTTTGATTGTTTAGCGCTAGTATTACCATTGTCACCCCTCAGTATCTGGGTTAACGGTTTGGCGA
This sequence comes from Chloromyia formosa, assembly GCA_964017055.1. Lineage (NCBI taxonomy): Eukaryota > Metazoa > Arthropoda > Insecta > Diptera > Stratiomyidae > Chloromyia > Chloromyia formosa. Next base: position 35,015,565 of record OZ024815.1, read on the forward strand.
TTAATGCATAGTTTTTTATAAATCGTCTATAGTATCCTGATAGACCAAGAGTCTCAATGATCGCAAAGATCGAAGGGTATTAGGTTCTTCGTATTGGAGAATTGTTCGGACTTTATCCTCGGATGTTCTTAGCCCATTCTGGGAAACTGTGAATCCAAGGAATTCAGTGCTTGTTTTAAAGCGACTACTCATGTTTGCTTGTAATAATTTATTCAAGATTATGCCTACATCTTTCGTGTGTGTCTTTGCATCTTTAGAAAAAATTATGACGTCGTCCATATAAACATGACAACGTGTACCTATGTCCTCTCGTGAAATATCGATCGCCCTCTGGAAAATTGCAGGCGCATTTTTTAGTCCAAATGGCAGTCGACAGAATTTATACTTGCCATTATTAACTGAAAATGCTGTCTTCTCACGACCGTTTTCTGCTAGGAGAATTTGATGAAACCCTGATCGCAAATCTATGGTAGAAAAGAATTTCGAACCTGAGAGATTAGCGAGAATTACTGATACATCTGGTATCGGGTAGCGATCAGAAATCGTTTTGCTGTTTAGCTTGCGAAAATCGATTACCAATCGTTTCTTTTGATTACCTAGTTCATCAGTGCCTTTTTTATTGACAATCCAGATAGGGTTATTGTATGGAGACCTACTTTTGCGAATGATACCGTCTTGCAGCATTGAACTTATCTCCTTCTCGACAAAATCTTTTGCAGACATTTGATAAGGGTAACTACGACCGTAGATTGGTTCATTTGTTGTAGTTCTGATAGTGGCCAACACGGTTGTATTGTATGGCAAAGCTTTGTTTGTGTCGGAAAAGACTTTAGAGTTATCATATATAACCGATTGAAATTCTGATCGAACTTCTTCAGGAATTTCTTTATAGTCGATCTGAAGATTGTTCACTTGAGCACATTCCATAAATAGAAGGGGTTCAACACCATTTTTATATTTTAATTTATTTGACCTGGTCTCTACCGTAGCATCTATCTTTTGTAAGAAATCATATCCTATAATGCCATCAAAATTTGTAAGAGTGGGTAAAATAAAAAAGGTTGTCTCTTGTCCTAGGATACGTATTACACATTTTTTTGTAATACGTGTATTTCCATTAATAGATGACACATTAAATGTTGTTTCGACGGGTGTAATAGTTGTTAGAAAGGGAAATTCTTGTATATAATTTTTAGCTGCCCCAGTATCGATTAATAATTTCAGCTTTTGCTCGCTGTTTGCTGTTTTTTCGATAAAAGGTAAGCGAGAACTGGCGCTTAAACAGTTGTAACTGATCCCCTATATATGCGTCATTTTCATCTTCCTGATTATTTTCATAGTCATATATGTCAGCTTCCCCGGAAACATAATCACATAAGCACGATTTTGTTGACTAGGACCAGGATTCATTCGTTGTCTATTTTGCGAATTCATGTGACTATGGATTTATCTGTTGTCTACTCTGCGAATTAGTATTCATGACATTTCGAGAATTTATATTGTACTGCAATCGTGAATCGGTTGTACCTACTTCCATAGGTTCAGGAGGGGATACAACGTCTTGCCTCATCGCAGGTACTATTTTATACTGCGGATAATTCTTTTGGGGAATTGGGTTATACATTCTACCTTCCGCAAATGTATTAGCAAAGGCTGATATTCTTTGGTTCACTTCCAGTTCCTGAGCTAGAGCTAAGGCACTTGGCAGATCAGCAGGCCTACTTGAAAATAGTATGTCACTTATTGGACGATTCAACCCAGATATGAATACACGGAGTGCATCGCTCCTGTCGTAAACACATTGACCGAGAAAAATCAAATAGAATTTAGAATTTCAAATGTATTTATTGTTTGTGATTATGTGTTGTATAATGTTAATGTTTATGTTTATGAATTTCTGCACGGATTGCTGTTGCGCGCTGTGGTGTTTTTCGCGGTCTTGGTCCTACCGCTGACTGACGACGACTCTTCCATGTGGTGACATCAGAAAAATCAAATGCGACCAAGAATAATATGTTGACTGACCACGACCGACCCATGAATGCGATGACATCACCAAAACGAAATACGACCGGAAATTAATAAAAACAATGTGCTGACTGACCATGAATGCGATGACATCACTGACGACGACTGACTCATAATGCGATGACATCCCGGCCCCCGTGAATCCTTACTGGGGAGAGGATTCAGAATTAAATACCAGAGCGGCTAGCTTTGAGGCTGGACGTCGTAATTGCCCCCGACTGGTACGCACCTCCGCCGAACGAATCTGACCATCATTACCAGGATAAACTTTCGTTACGATTCCCTTTGTCCATTGGCTGCGTGGTACGTCATAATCACAGACAATGACGAGTTGTCCTACCTTGAGCGGCTCCACCTTCTCATTCCACTAGTCCGTTGCAGTAACTGCGGAAGATACTCCATAATCCATCTCTTCCAGATTCGATCTTTGAGATTTTGGGATATCCTCCATTGCTTTCGTAAACAAATCGGCTCGTCATTCGTCGGCGTTTGAGTTGAGTTAAGGCAACCCGTCAAGAAGTGGTTGGGCGTTAATGGTTCCTCCTCATCGGGAGAGATCGGCAGATCCGTTAAAGGATGACTGTTGATTATATTTTCTGCCTCGATTATGACACTGCGAAATGTTTCCAGGCGAGGTGTTACGTCTTTTAATGTTCGTGCTAAAAGGCGTTTCACGCACTGAATAAGTCGCTCCCAACAACCTCTTGCGTTGGGATTGGCCGGGCAATTAAAGATCCACTCGATATTGTCTATGGCAAGGTTCCGTTTAATCTCGTTTGGGTCGAATAAGCGATTTTTTGCTGATAATTCCTTCCGAGCTCCAATGAAGTTGGTACCATTATCGCTTCTAATATGAATAGGTGTGCCTCGGCGATTCATAAAATTCCTGAGGCATAAGAGAAATGCGTCTGTCGAAAGTTCGTTTGCGATTTCCAAGTGCACTGCTCGAGTTGTAAGGCACGTGAATAACGCCACCCATCTTTTCTCTCTTCGGCGTCCGATAGCGACAAAGAACGGCCCACAATAATCCACCCCTGTATAAGTGAAAGGACGTACGAATGGGGTAAGACGGTCTGGAGGTAGTTGACCCATCAACGGCACGGATGGTTTCACACTATTGGCTATACATGATGGACCTCCGTTTGATGGATTTGAGTACTGATCGCAAATTTGGAATCCAAAACTTTTTGCGGATTTCATTAATAACCAAGTGATCGTTTTGGTGATGACGTCTCTGAGGGTGATTATCGACAACAAGGCGCGTTAAATGATGTTCTTTCGGCAATATGATTGGCTGGCGAGCTGTTACTGGCAAACAATATGCGGCATCAATGCGACCATTAACTCGCAGAATATCGTTTTCGGCAATGTAAGGCGTTAGTTTGCGCAATTTACTATCTTTTGGGACGCATCCGGTTCGGCGTAGCTGGACGAATTCATAACCAAACTCCTCTTGTTGGACATGACGGCATATGACAATCTCGGCATTCGCTAGCTCTGCAGCAGTTAGTTCTTCCTTCCGACGATTAAACTTTGGCAATTGGCAGTTCTTTACAAACCGTAGAACCCATGCGACGCAGCGCAACATTTTGGAATACATGGAATAATTCTCATAGTTTACAGGAAAATTATGCTCACTGTTCACCAGGAAAACTCGACCGACCAATTCTTCGTCGCAATCGTCTGATTGAATCTCACAAGCTTCTCGCGGCCAGAACTCTTCCGCTCGGTACAAAAATTCTGGACCATTGATCCATCTTGAAGATCGTCTTGACTTTGGCAATAATTTTAGCTCTCGTTGCTTCATCGGCTACGTTGAGTTTCGTTGACAACCAATGCCATTGGTGTGGTGTTGATACGGACAAAATTTCAGCGATGCGGCAAGCGACGAACTGTTTATATTCCCGCATTGTCGATCGAACCCATGATACAACTGTTTTGGAGTCACTCCAAAAAACGATGCGATGTATTGAATATTCGAGGCATTGACGTATTGACTCACTTAGACGACAACCTAAGATGGCGGCTTGAAGTTCAAGGCGGGGTACTGGCATTCCTTTCTTTGGGGCACATCTGGATTTTGCTGCGACAAGAGTGACGTTGATGTCATCCTGCTTCTTGATCCGGATATATGCGACGGCGGCATATGCACTGGAGCTAGCATCCACAAAGATATGCAGTTGGACTTCCTCGGCCACAGACAGCAACGTTGAATAGCATCTGGCGACAGCAAATTGTTTTATATTCTGGAATTCACGCCACCACTTGCTCCATTGAACAGACAGCTTATGTGGCAGAGGCTCGTCCCATTTTATTTGGCATCTCCATGTGGTATTTTCACTGTAATTGCACACCAAGAAATAACCACTGTTTAACAGTCTGGGATTTACCGCTGTACACGCACAATGTTCGAAGATCGTGGCGATCAGACTATTTGAGATATTGTGTGTTGGCGGAACACAATATCGACACAAACTGCAAGGGCAATGTTATTACACGATTTCACTAAATGTCCCATATCGCGGCGGTTAAGATATTCTGGAAATTGTGTATTGGCGAACACAATTTCCACACGAAAGGCAATGCGACCACGGTTTCACTTCTGTCCCAAGTCGGCGACGGCAAGACCACGCGAAAAAACGGTTGTCGTAAACACATTGACCGAGAAAAACCAAATAGAATTTAGAATTTCAAATGTATTTATTGTTTGTGATTATGTGTTGTATAATGTTAATGTTTATGTTTATGAATTTCTGCACGGATTGCTGTTGCGCGCTGTGGTGTTTTTCGCGGCCTTGGTCCTACTGCTGACTGACGACGACTGATATCACCATGTGGTGACATCAGAAAAATCAAATGCGACCAAGAATAATATGTTGACTGACCACGACCGACCCATGAATGCTATGACATCACTAAAACGAAATACGACCGGAAATTACTTAATAAAAACAATGTGCTGACTGACCATGAATGCGATGACATCACTGACGACGACTGACTCATAATGCAATGACAGCTCCTATACTTAGCATTGAGCAATCGCAATGCATCCTTGTCGTCTGCATATTGGATTATTGCTTTGTTTGTTATTAAGGTTAACTGTTTTTCGACAGCATCTGGGTAGTGGACATTCGGCCTTGCCTGAGCGTAGAAAGTTCCTGCTCCAGAAGGTGAAGGGGCCGTTAGCAAGGATCGCATCAAAATTTAACGGAATACTGAAAGATGACAAAACCGTATCTGCGGATCCTGTAATTTTGTTCCGGATAATTGCTACGGCTTGGTAGTGCCTATTTGACCCGATAAACTTTTCATAAGGTTTAATTGCTGCCTTAGCGGATTGTCGCCAGGACGGATACTTTTCAGTGACTCCAGAAAATTCTGGTACTATCTTCACGACGTCAAGCGAAATATCGCATTGAACCGCGTCATTTATTTCTAAGTCCTCGTACTTCTTCTACAGACGTAGAAGAAGACATCAAATTAAATTGAGCAGACAAATTCCTTATATGTGTCTCGTAATCTGTCTTTGCCTCGGTCCTGATTTGAGACTTAGCTCTATCAATTTGGACTTGCATTTGAGCGGATAGCTTGTGAGCCATTTCCGTGGTGACTCGAGCCACCAAATCCTCAATTGCTTTGCACTCAGAGACATTTTTGGAGAAAGTGAACGAGAAAAAGGGAGAAAAGACCAAGCAAAAAAATGAGACTTTTTGTGTGAAAATGTGATAGCAATATCGTCTATAAGGCTTTACAGATGGGTTGTACTTACAGTATTACTAGTAACATTTCGGCACTTATTTTTAATGTCCACTATACCACTATTTTATTTGCCCACTTTGTCCTGTCCACTTATAGTATTCACTCTGCACTATGTCTTTAAAATTTTTTATTTTTCCGCAATTTTCTTTCTATATTTTTTTTTCTTTTTTTTCAAAAAAAAAGTCGCATTTTTGATCGCGAGTTTCGTTTTACTGTATGTTAATACGGTTAACTCTCGATTTCGCGTTCGGTCGCGAGTTTCGTTTTTCCGGTGTTATCACGTCTTTAAAGTATTTGAATTACTATTTTAACCGCGATATCCCAGAACGTTGGGCGCCAGTTAAGAATACAATGAACGGCTATACGTTACAATATTCTTTATTGAAGAAAAGTGCCGGACTACTGATGGTCCGGTGGTACTTTAACAACTAATCTTATTTCTATAATCAATTCGCTTAAATACTATTCCTTATCAATACCTTAGCCTAATGAGCTACTAGGGAAAATACATCACATTTTACCCTATGACTCATTTGTCTTATCTCTGGATAAATTCCCTAATTATTCCTATACACCAAGCTGAAGACCTTATTTGTATCTAATGATAACAATGTCATTTGTTTAATGATGTTATTGATGGTGCAGTGTTATGATGATTGTTATCATGAATTTGACAAATCAAATCCATATGTGATAACTCGTTTACAAACACCTTTCTGGCAGAAACAGGACATGTGTATTATTCTTACTTTTCAATTTCTCGCTGTAACAAATGTGACATCTGGCCTTTCCATGAAAATTCGGTGGAACATGTAAAGAACTGGTTCGCTAGAGGCGAATGTGTCATTTCCCATAGGAAATGACCGAGTCAAGCAGAGCGGCACCTGCTGGCGGGCTGCTCAGTTTGGGAGAGGGATGGTTGGTCGGGGTTGTGTCCCCGCGCCCGCTGACTCGCCAGATCAATACACTGTTGCCTCGTGTCGGGCGCAGTCCCTGTGACGTCTGGTGGCGAAGCCCCGGCACGGGAGGTTTTCTGCCGCCGCTCGCACTGTTGCCTCGTGTCGGGCGCACCACAGAAAAAACCTACAAAAAAAACAGTGAAAGATTCACGGCATCATACCGTACCCGTATCTCTTATTTTATCGTTTGGCACTTACTTGCCGATTCCGAAATTACTGTTTCTTGTTCTTTTTAATTTCTCCTCGAGGATGGAGTGACGAGACGTCCGTCTTCTTTGAAGTCTGGCTGCAGAAGAGCCCATGTGGAGGAAAGAATTTCCCTCCGAGACCCTCTACCGGGAAAATCCTAAAGCTTAGTCGCGAGGGAAATTGTTAGGAATTTCCCTTTTTACTTGGCCACCACTACCTGGCGGATATTACTTTCCCTCCGCTGTCGACGTTTTGACAGTTCTCGGTGGTCGCAGCTGCAGTCAGGTGCAAAAAAAAAACAGGGGAACTAGGGGTGGACACAATCCACACACTTCCACGTTCGTCGGTCCTGCCAAACGTGTCGTGTACACTTCTGACCGAAAGTTCAGCTATGCTGCAATTGATGACATTTATATATTTTTTTTTTTCGGAAGTGCCTAGTTCCCCGGGGTTTATCACTACATTCCCACCACGAATAGCGCGCGTTTACGGCATTATGGCTGGTAACAGCCGCCGTCGCCCGAAGAGTGCATAGGGAAGGGACAGACAGGCATCGTATCACCAAATTAGCAAGGCATGACGTCAAATAGAATCATATGTATTCGCAAAAAAGCTTAACAAACGTAATTATTTAATTAATGTATAGTAAATAAATAAATATATATATAAATATGTTATATATTATGTTACTTCATGAATTCATATAAATGCTCAAATATATCTCGCGAAAAGTACATCTCAAATTTTGACACTAATAACTACGAAATTAATTTATATAAATAAATAATTAAATATACGCTGGATCTATAAGTCGAACGCCCACACTTAAACTTCACAACACTAAACACAGATGTATGACATATATTTCGCTAGGCGTCGGTAGCGCCGGTAATAATATCGGCACCGCTCCGTTGGGCAAAACCACGGAAAAAACCAAAGCGGGCCGTCATTCAGCATTCGATGGTCTTCCTACTTCCTTATGAAAGGCACGGGTGGGAGGCAAAAAAATAGCCCGGGCTCCTACGGCGTTGGCCTCCTTAGACTCCTGGTCAAAGGCTCAGGGCAAACCCAGACGTCACGGGCCCCAAATTTATCGGGCACCAGTTCTTTACAAACAGTCTTACTTCTCTTTCGAGGAATTTCGAATGTTGCTGGTGAGCTTTCTCGAGAAGATTTGTGAGACTGCGTTGAAGTTGCGGGCCGGGAAAATGAACTCTCGCCACATTCCAAAGACTCATTCAGTGATTCTGCTCACGGTCGAAAGCAAAGAAGCAGCTGATTTAGTTCGTGGTTTACCTTTTCTCATTGTCATGTATGGTTTTGCAAGAAATAGTCCAAGTTCAGGCAAGAAAACTCATCGCATTGTTTGTTTGCCAATTTGCATTTACATCCTTGAAATTAATGAATGAGTTCAGGGCTGAGATAGCGATCATTATTGAGAATACAGCCATCGACCGTCGGTTCGTCGTTCTTTTGCAACTGTAACAAGACAGCATTTTATCGACTGTATCCACACCATCTATAGAAATTTTTATCAATTAGCAATGGTTGAAATCAAAGTAAAAACCATGGGACCGAACCTTTGGTTTTGTGGTAGTATGTAATGATTTCCGGCAACTTTTTCCCGTCTGATTGAGTATCATTCGAAGCATGCATTGTGCTTTGCAGAACTACGCATTTGTCTTTTCCTCCGACATATGATACCAGTGTAGTGTTTTCAGTGAATGCAAATGTTGATTGGTACAACGGAATTTTTTTTTTACATTCTGGAAGCTTTGGTGGGATGCTTCTTTTGTAATGTTGGGCACAATCGTCGGAATGATTTGACATCTAAGGGTCATAATTGCGACAGGACAAAGTGATAAGCGAACAACAAAGTGGAAAAACAACGAAGTGTGGTCAGCACACTAGATGCCTCTTGACCAGGAGATGTTCTCTTCCATGCCGTCCTACTGGCATATGCCCGTGATAAACTAGGCATAGATTTAAACTTATATGCCTTCAGTAAGGCAAGTTTAAATGGATGCCTTCAGTAAAGCATCAATGAAGAGACCAACGTATCGATTGAATCTGAATTTTATTGGAACCAGAGTTCTCCTTTTATACAATTATACTTACATGCTACGTTTACAAAAAAAAGGAATATTTTCTCATGCCCTAAATTAGTTATTCTATTTGCAGGTCATGAACTTGCATAGTTCATGACTCACAATTGATTCGGACAAATTCACAAAAAAAAAAAAAATCCAAAACAAAATAGTGTCAAATGGCCACACACAAATTAGTCATTCTTGTAACTATTGTACATACTGATCACTCAGTTATACTCAGTGCATGTACATATGCATTGCATATATCCGTACACCTGAATAGAGTGCATGGAGTGTCATATGATTTGGCGTACGAACATCGTGTTATTTTTGGTTCGTGCCAGTGAGGATCTAATGACATGATTTTATTAATGGATGGAAAAATGTTTGTTTACAAATATGTTATGATCCGGTAGGTATACACGTGGGTATACACTACACTTTTGTTTTTGCGCATCGTTCCGACCATTGTATTGTTTTGTAAATACCCGTTTTATTCATTATAAAATACTTACTCGTAATTTACAATTCTATACGCATGCGGTGTTCTCCCATTTTGGAGAATCTTTCGATTACTTTTCCTGGATCGACAGTAATGTCGTAATGAATATTGAGTAGCGCTAAACCGTTTAATCGTTTCTCCAGCATTGTGGTTCGGAGCCAAGTCTTAATTCGGCGCAATGACGAAAATGATCGTTCAGCACTAGCATTCGTTGCGGGTAAGGTACAAAGAAGTTGGAGTAACGTATAGCTGGATATATGTCCTTGTCGCAACATTCGAGTATTTTGATTGCAGAATCAAACATCTCTGTTCCTGATACTTTTGAATTCTTCCATTTTTGCTGCCAATGCAATATTTCTCCTCTGAGTTTCAGTTTCATGGAATCCTTGTTTCCTTCCAACATATCACCGAAACGTTCAACAAGACCCTTGATTAATTTTACGATTCCTTCCAAATGTAACTCTACGATATGTTTGGGTAAGAGCTGATTCAAATTGAAGCCCTGCAAGACTTCCTCTGAAAAACGTGTTTTTAGGTTTTCTATAACCATTTCTATTAGTGGAATGTAACCAGTAACTTTACTCTTCACTGGACTCTTCACTATTTTGTACTGGATGATTTTCTCGATTCTGCTGGCGACCACAGATTCTGGGTTTTTTCACTTCTACGTTTAATTCGGTCATTTGAGTGGCATTTGAAAAAACTGATTGAAAAAATTCATCTACGTTACTCCTTTGAGTTGTCAGAGATGAAATTAATGACGTTACAACCTCCGATGCCTTCGTAATGTCGATCGATTCTTTTTGAAGGATCACACTCAATGGTTGCGTCAGTGACAAAATGTCACTAAGACAGAAAAGTCCAACTATAAATTCAAATCTGCACAATATAGTAACAAGATTTAACGCCTTTATCGCAGTATCTTTATTTCTCCACTGCCCAATTTTGGACAGAGCTTCCACGATGTCTGGAAGGTTAACTGTAAATTGGAGAACGGCATCATGCCTCTGTACCCATCTTGTCTCACAAAGTTGAACAATTTTTTTACCTTTAAAAATAAAACAAAATTTTTTTTCTTGTTGACGATCATTCAACTTTGTGGCAATTATTACAATTATCAATTAACACAATCATCTTTGCCGTTACTACGATTTTTATTGTTATTCCTGACGCGTTTCGCTCTATCGAGCATTTTCAGAAGATGAAGATCTTCCTTTGAATAGACAAAGAAGAACTGTGTTTCATATGAATAAAAAAAATATTTCTATTGAAAAAAAATTATATATTTATATTTTTTACCTAGAAATTGCGCTAAGACTGAATTACGCTCAGGTCTCGAATCTTTGAAAAATTGTGTGACTTCTCTGATAGTACCAGATACTTTGCGGACAATATCGATTTTGACAGACTTCGAAATGCTGCTGTTCAACTTATGCGAGAAACATGGCGTCATTACAGCATTTGTCGCCTCTTTTTGTATTTCTTTTACGGCTCCATGGTCTCCTAACATGACTATACATGCATCAGTGCCAACAGCAACACATTTCTTAAGTTCGAGGTTCATATCCTTCATCTCTTGCAATATTAACTGTCCTAAAGCAGCTCCAGTTAGAGATATCTTTTCGCAATCGCCAGTTTTTTTTACTTCCTTCTGTTACTTCGTCTCCGCTTTCATCTGATTCATTTTCGTCATATGAATTTTTCGTCAACTCTCCAAATGCATCAATAAAACCAACGAAGTCTTCCCTGATGTAGGGTTTTTTCAATTCATCCCAGTAAACATATCGAAGGACAAACTAACCTGACAAACATACATTTAAATTAGAACCTCCTAAATACAACTTGAATTTTTTTCTAAAATATGTAACAACAAACGAACAAAATATTGTTTTAACAGTAGGGATTAATCTTTCCCTGTTTTCTTGAACTCGAGACAGATGAGCATCGTCAATTAAATTTCTTACTGATAAATTCGGATTGTGATAATTTCTCAAAAAATCTTTACCAGCCGCCTCCGCGTTTTTGTGATAAACATTGTTGGAGTGCACTTCAAGTTCACCAGAAGATCCCGTGAGCTTTTTAAAGTTTTTCAAAGGGTGAGTAACAAGAGCCCCCAAAGGTACATTGCTTTGGTATCCAACTTCCTTGTTAGTTGTAAACCACGGACAGTATTTACAATAAAGTCCTTTTTCAGAATCAGAATAAATTAGCCAATCTTTGTGTGACTCCAGATGTTTCTTACTCAAGTAATTCTTGATTTCTTTACCGGAAACGATTCTTGTAGAAAATGGAAAAGTATATCCTTCAGGTTGTGTCCATGAATTTTCTAGGAGGAGTTCCTTCTTCGTATAGTCATCAGCTTGTCGACCAATATACATTCCAATGTCTCTTGAAAATACGGGCGTGGTAATAGCAGAACCATGAGGTTTAGAACTTGTTGAAAGGATTTTCGACGTTGAAGGTAAAGACGTTGAATCAATAGTTGGTAATTTATCTGGCAACTCTTGCCTAACATCTGAATCTGACTGAGCTGGCGAAGCTTCATCAGTCCGTTTTCTCTTAGCTGGTCTTACGAAAGATAATATCGAACTCTGCTTCTAGCCAGTAGGTCGTTGAGACTGTAGAGAAAAATTCGATAGTAGGAATTATCCGGTTATTGAACTGGCAGCTTCATTTGAAGTTAAATATTTAATATGTAACTTCCAATTTGGGTATTAGTTGTTGATAGTGTAGTCTAATAAGATTGTCGTTCTTACCATTGTTTTAAATTAATAAAAACATTTAATTAAATCACTTTTACACTTTGTTCTTTAACTAAATAACGTATTCAGATACACTACACACGCAAACTACACGATCAACTTCTGAATATTTACTGTACTGATCACATTCGCGTCCTTTTGAAGACAATTTTCGTCGCACTTTCACTTTGGGGTTCAGAAGAATTCAAAGACAACTTCTTCTAATGGTTGGGGAGCTAGTGACCGTATGGTTACGTTATAAGTACCAAGGCTACAATTTTCACGATCGGTTTTTTGTAATACAGGAATAAAAGAATGAGAAGTCTGACAGGCCTCCGAGGGTGGGTTTGGCGGCTGTAGAGGGTTAAAGTATGCAAAACAAAACGCTAAAATCACGTTATTTTACCAAGGCTGCCGTTTTGTAATATGAAAGATACTAATGTTCCAAGATAATAAAAAAAATTGCCAGACGTTTTGGAGGGTGGAAAGTGCGTGCCAGATGGGAAAAAAACCTTTTACCTCAGTTAAAATTACTTTAATCCCTATCGTACTAGAAGCAATGTTTAATGTTTTGATTTTATTTTCTATTTTTGGAGTGGGGCAGAGGGAAGACTATACCGAAATATATACAAATACTTATCTGTTATGTCCTTTTTGAGGATTGTTCAGTCACATATGGTGACCACTTGTTCTTATTTTGTCTTTCAAATTTTATGAGATAACATTTGTTATTTTTCCAACGAAATCTTAGCGGTAGATTGAGCAATAAGATTTCGTTCGTTATACTCGTAAATAGTATGTATAACTCGTGCTCTAAAGCAAATCCAAATATGCTGCTTTTTTATAATTCTGATGATTTATGATTTACGTGTACATAAATAGATTTTGTGAAGTATGTTGGGGTATTGAGAAGAGAGTTTCTTGAGTGTTAAAATTTTCAACGGTAATGAGCGTGTATCTGAAAGCGATGCCCCCTGGATCCGCGCCTGACATCATCAAACCGAATGACTTGGTTCAAGTACTGAAATGTTTTCTTCGACATTATTGCTCTAAAGATGGGACGTCCATATTCACTGTTGGTTATTCCCATAAATAAAAGAAAAACATTTATTCAAAGAACCGATCTCTGTAAGATTTCGAAACAGAATGAATATATTGAATATTTGTCTTTGAACATTTCATTTCATTTCAAGTGTCATAAAAAAAAAATAAAAAAATTGTCCACGCAGCAGACTAAACAAATTTGATCACTTGAAACTAAAGGATGGAATGACTTGCGTAGTTGGACCTGCTACATAGTTGTGTGGGCTCCAGCACGTTTATTAAACCACCTGAAGCAGCTATCTCCGAGGCCATCCCCTGAATGGGGTTAAGCGACGTGCTGACAACTCGTCCTTGTAAAAACCACTCCATGTCAAGAAACCTGGAACAAAAGCCTCGGATTGGACGGATCAACAACGACGACCACGCAAACGAATAAAGGATTATTCTTTCGGATCCTGGAATGTACGCTCCCTGAACAAACCGGGGGCCGAGAAGGCCCTCCTTCAACAGGTCGAAAAGTACAAACTGAGCATTACTGCAGTCCAGGAAACAAATTGGCTTGGCAGCGAGATTAATGACAAGAAATCGCACACAATTTTTACAAGTGGCAAACCATCGGGCCGCAAGGAGTTTGGAGTAGCATTTATAGTGAACAATCACCTCAAACCGCATATTACTGACTTCAAACCCATAAATGAACGGCTGTGTGCGATTCGCATCAAGACTCGATTCTTCAATTTCTGGCTCATCAATGTGCATGCCCCCACTGAAGTTAAAGAAGACGCAGTAAAAGACGAGTTCTACGCCCGCCTTGAAACTCTCTTCGACTCACTTCCAACAAACGACGGCAAATTGCTGCTGGGAGACTTTAACGCGAAAGTCGGGAATGAAAGTTGGCATCGGGGGACCTCTGGAGGCCACAGCCTCCATGAAGAATGTAACGATAACGGCCAGCGACTTATCGACTTCGCCTGCAGCAGGAATCTAGTCGTAAGCTCTACGTGTTTCCCGCATCGACGCATTCACAAGCAGACCTGGAAGTCTCCAGACGCACATACCGTCAACCAAATTGACCACGTCCTCATTTGCAGGAGATGGGCGTCTAGTGCCATGGATGTCCGCTCCTATCGAGGAGCAAACTGCGACTCAGATCATCACTTGGTGAAAACGACCTACAGATGTAGAATTTCCTCAGTGCACCAGTCAAGAATCAGCCCTCCCAAAATCTTTGCGGTTGATAAGCTCTTGAGTGATGCTACAGCGGTGGCGTATACTACTGCCCTTGAGGAAAAACTATCACCTATGCTACACAACATCAGCAACAGCAACACAGGCGTCCATGGGTTCTGGGAAGAACTCAAGGGTACCATTAAGGATGTCGCAGAGAAGGTCGTGGGATATAAAGCCCGGCGAGCGCGAAATGACTGGTTCGACGAAGAATGCAAAAATTCACTTGACGCGAAAAACGAGGCCTACAGACAATGGATTCAACGAGGAACCAGAGCCAGAAGAGAAAAATATGACGAGCTACGGCGAATATCGAATAGAATAATTAGACGTAAGAAACGTAAATACTTTGACGAGCAGTTGCTGAACATAAACGAAAACTTAGCTAATAGGAACACCAGACAAGCGTACAAACTAGTAAATACAATTAAGAACGGCTACCAACCCAGGACTAGCCTTTGTAAGGACAAGGATGGAAACATCATCAGCGACACCGATGGTATTAACGCACGGAGAGAAAAGCATCAGTGAAAAAGTATAAAAAATGTAATGAAGTTAATTGCAAATGCAGTCATTTTTTACCCTATTGCAGCTCCTGTAAAAGTTACTATAATAGCAGTGAAAACGTTCATTGCGCGGTGATGAATCTTACAATTTTGTAGTGGAACTACTAACAACTTCTCTAATAATATTCACTACCGCATAAATAGAATTAACAATTGGCTGCAATGAAATTCATTACAATGTGTAATAATAAAGTGTTCTCGTTGTAGTAAATGTTAGCTACTGGAACAATGAAGCTTACAACGGATCGCAATCAAATTAACTGTAAATGTAGATGAATGCTATTAGCATTCAACAATGAAACATTAAATAAATTTTACGCCCTAATGCTATGAAAAATGTGCAGTAAAATTGGGGTTTGCATCAATCTGAAATTGTACTGCAAAGGATTCCAGAAATGAAAATGTACACATGTTAATTTTAACAATTTTATTTTATTTCCATATGATTTCAAATTTGTATTATCAAATTTCTTTGAAACGAAAGGCGAATTCTTTCTTTAATTTATGTGGCAAAGCAGGATGAAAACGAAATTCGTGAATATAATTTATAGTCAAACAGTCATTCACAATATCTTTCAATATGTAGGAATTAAAATGATGGTCAAATTGTATATTATACTTATCAGATATAATTATAATTTTGTCTAAACAAAAAACGATTTCAAGTATCTTATAAACAATGTTTTCATTTTTATGTTTCATAAGAAACTGATTTGTTTTGTAGATTGTGCCTTTATATTCTATTTCAACAGCTACTTCAGCTTCTTCATTATCAAGAAATTCCTGTAATTTATGAAAATAAGTCTTATTTTTTAAGCAACCCGCTTTATTTTTTAGTTACATTTGTCCTCATTTTTCAAAAATAAATAAGCCAGTTTTAAAGATATTTTAACCGCGAGGGAATAGCATGGATTAATTTGAGAGGAATTGGCGCACACATATTTTTTTAATTCCTTGTGCTTTCCTTCATTTCTCATGCTCCACATCATTTTTAACGGTCCTGATTTTTTTATGACAGTTGAATAGTGTGTTAAAAAATGAGCTTTTGGTTTGAGAGGAAGACCAAATAAAAGGCAAAATTTTTTGATATTTTATAATAGCATCTAGCTCTTTCAAATCCTCTGCTCTAAATACTGATTTCATACAAAACTCAATTAAATTTTGCAAATTCAGGAAAAAAATCCATATTTCATCATTTGACGGAATAAATTCACCAACCATAATCCCAAAAAAATGAACGAAACACATCAATTCACTGGCTGACATTTTCAAATTATTGTTTTGTACAGTTTCCAATTTAATCGCGGGTGAAACAGACCCAGAATCTATTGACCCATAATCAAATAATTGCTTTCTGTCATTTAGATCAGCTAAAGTAAAGTACTTTTTTTGAGTTATAAAATCTAAAATGATTAAAGACATATCATTCTTCACAACGCCTTCAAATAAATCATGCATAATATCGACACTGAAATTTTTCGCAGCATGGAAAGACGGTAAATTGTTAAATACACAAGGTGAAGACACTCCAGTCATTTGAGGATTGTTTAAACCGAGATCAATATTGTAGTTTTCTATATTACGCATCTTCTCTTTGTTTTCGTTGCACAAATATCGAGTTTCTGCTTTTGAACATTTACAAATACGGCAGAAGTATAATGCAGAAAATGAACGAGAAAAACCTAAAATTGAATTAATTCCCAAATTGTCACCCGTAACAAGCCCAAGTATAAAATAAACTTTTATTTCAATTTTATTATTTGAAAAAGTCAATCCATTTACTTCTAAATCTAGCAAAATATTAAAAAGGCTTTGAAGAATATCTTCATATTCATACTCTTTCATGTACTTTGCTTTAATTAACATTACTGGTAATATATTTTGCAACAAAGAGAACTTATGTTTAGGAATTGTGGGAAAATTCAGATAAAAAGCAGAAATTGAATTAGCAGAAGAATGGGAACCTAATGCATTTCCCGGTTCAAAGTCATCGTAATATAGAAAATATGGTATGGCTAGTTTATTTTCTGTCGACAATGTGAAATACGCATCCTTCCAAATTGACCCTGATGCAAAATTGTCAATATCACCATTTTCTTTATTTGCACAATTTCGCGTGTTTTTTAGGGTATCTTCAAGTAAATTTTGCGTTTGAAAAAAATTTTGTATAATTAGTGGTATCGACAGAATAGTAGCTTTGATGTTTGAATAATTCAATGAAGGAACACCATCTTTCATCACACTTTGAATTTCAGTAGATATGGTAATATTCTTTGGCATTTTTATAACATTTCTGTTTTCTAATAATTTAATCAATTTGTGCTCAGTGTTAATATTCGACAACGTGTTTTTACAAAAAGAAGTAATTATTTCCATTGCTGACGGGAGATCTATATTTTTTGATAAAGTGATGAACGGATCGAAAATATAAGTTTTCATATCTTGAAGTATTTGAAAAGCAGTTTTTCTACTCAAACTATCTTCATTAATTAATTTTAATACGAATTTCAAACAATTTGAGTTTAAGTCATGTAAATATTGTTCTTTTAGAGTACATGTTGATTTTGAAGAAGAATTTGCAACTACGTCAATATTGTCTTTAGGTGGCTGTAATGAATTGGAGACGTTGCCTGTATTCAAATTATTTGCTTTGTTCACTATTGTATTACAAGTTTCGTAAAGCGTGTTCGTATTACAAGAAATATCATCTACAATGCTGGATGTTATACTATTTTTTATTGTCTGTGAGGGTATAATAGTTGGCAGATTATCGGCTTTAGAATGAACTAAATTAAGATGACGTTTTAATTTGTAAAAGCTTGAAAATTTTTGTGGACAATTACCTTGACTACAAACATAATCGGAAATTAATTCATGTTTATGGAATATCTTAAAATGGCTTGAATAGCTGCATAAATATGAAAAGGTTTCGTGACAAATAAAGCAAGCAAACATCGCAAAATATTTAAAACTTTAAAGAATTCAACAAAGCATTAACATTCGATGAAGTTTTTTCTAGTTTAATTTCGTAAAAGTATTCTTGCATAAAATACCAAACATTAATGCTTTGTTGTGGATATTCAGTGTTTAGTACATAAAATATTTTAAATAAATTGTCCAAAGCCGACAGAAATGAATCTACTTTGTGAATAACATTATCGACAACTATATAGAAGTTCGATTCACACTGTACTATGACTGGTTGCAGTCGCATACCCAGACTCTGGTATTTATCACCAAGTTTTCGGTATTCAATCAATATATCACCTTGATTTGAAACTTTAAAAATACAGCTGTCTAGGGAGTCCTTCACAGATGTATGCCAAATTCTATCTCTTTCAACTGTGGTGTCCTTGACTTTAATTTTCTTCGCAGATGGAAGCAAGTAGTGGAGTATTTCGAAAATCAGGCAGTCTTTAAAATCTAAACGAGACAACAAGAAAAAATTTTAGTTTTTTATGGAATTGATAAAATTATGATTTCGTACCTTTATCGATAGTCTCGCTTTGCACCTGATTAACAAGGTCTTTTATGTTCGACTGTTTTTCGTTGGCTGCAACATCAGTCACCTTTTCGGAGAATTGCACCCATTTCGTCCTTAATGCAAGGGAGGAGTTTTCACCAAACTGCTGTATGAAGTCCAATTCAATCTGAAGGGAAATCAAACTGTATTATAAAAAAAACATATCTGTAAATTATGCCATACCAAACGCAAAGCTCTAGATTGGGTCAAAATAGGCCACTCTTTGAATAAGTCAGCTAAAGACTTGGATAGCACATCTGATCGTCTGCTAGAGTAAGTTTCTGTCCACTTCGTTTCCACCACTTCCCATGGCTCAAGATTAAATCTAAGCCAATTTTTTGCATTTGTACCTGGAGATAAATGTTATTTTATTTTGGTATTTTCTATGAAGATAATAAAACTTACAGTCAGGTGTTTCGATTATTTCTGCAGGTGATGTCGGTGGTGTTTTCCTGTTTTCAGTTTTTCGAGATGGACCCTTCAAAATACCCTGTTTTCGGCGATACTTTAATTTATTGTTGTAACAGGAATATAGAGGACCTCGAGCTCTTCCTGTTGGTGCAGATTTTATAAAATAACTTTCCTGTAATTTTTTTTTGTTTTGTTACATTTTTTTAGTAATGAATAAGCAGATTGTGGGCACACCTTTGACTCTAATGGGAAACGCTCCTGAATTTTCGAAGCTAAATATTCGCATTGTTCAGTTCCCAATCTTATATTTTCTTCAATGCAGTGGTCGACAATTATAGAGATAAGGTCCTTTCGCTGTGAGGAGGTAAATGGTGTATTTTCATTCGCATGTAAAAGTAAGTATTTTCCTTTGCTATACAGCGTCATTATTTGCTGAATATCCTGGAGAATGGAGAACGGATAAAACACTGGTAGAGATCATATATTAAACGGATAGACAACTTATGGAAAATTGAGTAGTCAATTTACATACTGAACGCACTGCTACTCGGGATTTTTTTTTTTAAACCAATGAGACTATGCTAAACGGTAGCTAATGGTTTAATTATTAACATATTGATTTGTTTAAGGTCAACTCTGACTGCGGAGGCTATAATTAATGAAAGCCGCCCGAAAATTAAGTCCGACCAAATTGCACTTATCTTTTTTCGAAAATTTCTCACCCAATCGTAAAAGAAAAAATTTCTATTTTTAGCGCAAAAATTAAATTCTCCATTAGGGGAAGAGAATTTGCTATAAAATATGGCTGGAAGCTATATGAGCAAATTCACGGTTAATTTGCAATTACCATTCCAAGGAATTCTTGGGCATTTTTTGGCATGTCAATAGAATTAAATTTACTCCAGACCCGCATAATTTGTAGCAAAGACTAGCATACATTTCATAGGGAGATGGCCAAGAAGTCCTTGGAATGGTAATTGCAAATTCATCGTGGAGTTGCTTATACAGACTCCAGCCATATTTTATAGCAAATTCTCTTCGCTACATGAAGATTTTTTTTTTTGTGATTGAGTGGGAAATTTTAGGGAAATGCTGAGTGCAATTCAATGAGTGCGGTCAGAGTTGATCTTAATCAAATTAATATGTTAATAACGAAACCATTAGCTACCGTTTGGCATGTCTCTCATCGGTTACAAAAATAAATTCAATCAAAATGTTTAATTGATTACACTACAATGGAAATGTTCTTCTAAAACATTTTAGAACTCACTAAATTCTCCACTTTCTGGATGTTTGTATCGGATGGACTCGCGCAAACAGGTGATGCCGATTTGACTGAGTTCTTTTCTAGCCATTTTGAAACTTCACTTTGAATACTAGAATTTAAACTGAAAGTATCCGCAATAGAAGTAGAAACATATCCCTGAAATTCCACAATAATTGCATATTTCAATTTTCGAAGATTTTTTAGGAAAATCGTTGACTAACCTCTGCAACCCTCCAAGCTGCTAATTTTGCCTTGAATTTTATTCTGAGGTTTAACAGCTCCTTTGGTATTAATACGTCAATGTCTGAAGTTGTAATATCTATCAAACACTGCCGGTCAATTTTGTGTTCTATGTTAGGAGCACAAATAATGTTTATATAAATATAGCGACTAATATAGAAAAACAATGTTGAGGAGTACCTGTAAATAGAACCTCAAGTTCCGACAAGTTCCAATCATGTAATAATTGTCTTATATCAGACAAATCGTCTTGTACTGCTTCCAAAATATACTCGTATACAACATTTGAGAGACTTTCGTCAAAGTTTTGTTCCGTATTGGTTTCCATATTAATTCTGTTTTAAATTCAAATAAACTCATATACTCGTATTAGTCTTAGGTAATTTGCCTAACACAAATAGTGGTATAGTTTTTTTTTTTTTTATTATTTATTTGTGTTTTTTGGGTGCAGATTTAGAATCTGAGTTTTGCCTAAACAACATTTTAAATTTAAATGTACTTGCTGAGGACGACAGTAACCAATGTCGAAATGCATCCGAAAAATTAATTTATTAATAATTTAAATTTAATAAAAAAATTTAAATAGCAAAGTCAATAAGGTGGAGGTGGATTTTATTACATTTTATAATAAATGGAAAAAATATGGCTATATGGGATTATATACTTACCAAATTGCACTACACTAAATTTCGTAAAAAAACACAAAAGGATGCACGACCAACGGCGATTAAGTTTGAAAAATAGGATTCAACTGGGATTAAGTTAATTAGAATTTTATTTTTTTAATTATCTTTATTTAAACCGCACTCCGAAGTCGCCTCATTATGTCACAACACGCAACTAATACAAAAACTAAAAAGCCAGTACTTCGAGCCTGCAGTCTGCATAAATCATAAGAAGAACTGTCTAATTAAGTTTGACGATAAAAAGTTTATATGTCAGCATAATCAAAGGTTGATTTTTATTATTACTTTGCTTTATCCCCTAGTGGGGCATACCGCATCGACTATTCACTCACTAATCACTTTCGCAAAGTAAGCACATTTACTTGATAACAGCGCGGCGTCGCTTAGACTGAAAAGCATGCAGTTCTAATTACAACGCAGGTATAATCCGTGTAATACATTTCACTATTATCCTAATGAAATTTTACTATTTTATACAAGAAATAGTTAAAGTCATTACATATGCAATGAATATTATTTTGCTTTTGTAGAATCATATCATTCATGTAATAGATTTCACTATTATCGCAATGAGATTTTAGTATTTTGTGGATGGAATAGTGAAAATCATTACATATGCAATAAATAAAAGTCTTAGTATTTTATACAAGGATTAGTTAAAATAATTGCATATGCAATGAATACTATTTAGTTTTTTTTATTCTTCATAGGATCATGTCATTCATGTAATAAGTTTCACTTCCATTCCAATGAAATTCTACTATTAACTACAAGGAATTGTGAAGATTACATCAAATGCAATTAATATTACCTTTTTCAGTAAAAATCCCTTGCAATGATTCAGTTCATTACTCTGCAATAATTAGAAGGCTTAACCAACGGCAATTAAAGTAATTACGTTGAAGTAACTTCCAATGCATATCTGCCGTTTTTTAATGAATTTTCACTACAAAGTAGGGAAAATCGGATGTGATGAAATTTATTGTTTGATTTTGTAAAATTGATTGCACCGATTTCTCTCCGTGCGATGGGCCTCTTATTTTGAAGAGCTTCTAAACCGACCATCTAACATCCCCACACAGGAAGCTCTCGATGATATTGTTGATCTAGGCCCACCCATTCAACCCCCGACAGTAGAGGAAGTTGATCTCGCGTTGCGGTCACTAAAACGAAATAAAGCGCCGGGCGCTGACGAGATTCCAGCTGAACTGCTAAGATTCGGTGGAACGAGTCTAGTTGATGCCATACATCAATTACTCCTGCGAGTGTGGGAGAACGAGGAGATCCCAGACGATTGGCGCAGAAGCATCATCTGTCCAATTCATAAAAAGGGAGATAAACTGCGGTGTGAGAATTACAGGGGCATCTCACTAGTTTGTACGTCCTATAAAATTTTTACGAAAATTCTGGAAAATAGAATAAAACCGTACGCAGAACGAGTCATTGGCGAATATCAAAGCGGTTTCAGACCTGGTCGCTCCACAACCGATCAGCTCTTCTCAGTCAAACTGATACTCCAGAGGTGCTCGGAATACAACGTAAACGTATACCAAATCTTTGTCGACTTCAAGCAGGCATACGACAGTATCGATCGTGGAGTACTGTACAACATCATGCTGCAATTTGGTATACCAGCAAAATTGGTGCGACTGACAAAGATGACGATGACCAACTCCGTCTCACAAGTCAGGATCCAGAATAGACTTACTGATCTATTTGAAACACGCACTGGTTTGAAACGGGGCGATGGACTGGCACCGACGCTCTTCAACCTAGCACTGGAATACGTTATTCAGGCCATGAATATGGACAACAGCAAGACGCTACTCATCAAGTCGACACAATTAGCAGCGTACGCCGACGACATCAACATCATGTCCCGAAGATTGGCTGACGCAGAAGAACTTCTGCATACGCTCGATACCGCTGCAAAGGAAGTTGGATTACGTATTAACGAGGGTAAAACTAAAATAATGATGCAATCGGTGACAAGGACACCTGCACAACCGAGCATCAACGTGGGGGACCTCAACATCGAGTTCGTGAACAACTTCATCTACCTGGGGTGCAACCTGTCAAGGGACGCCAACGAAACTGACGAAATCAAGCGACGGATACAGTTAGCTAATAAGACTTTTTTCTCGGTTCTCCCCATAATGAAATCGAAGCATGTGCACAGAAACACGAAGCTCCGCGTGTACAAAACCATTATACGACCAGTGCTATGCTATGGCTGCGAAGCATGGACCCTAACTCAAGCCTCCGAAAACATGCTAGACACTTTCGAACGTAAGGTTCTACGGCGAATTTTCGGGGCTGTTTGTGATCGAGATGGATGGCGCATCCGGTACAACCATGAGTTGTATGAAATGTACGATGAGCTGCAAGTCTCGAAAATCGTCAAACTACAACGACTTCAATGGGCAGGGCATGTACAAAGAATGGACGATGATTCGCATGCCTAAGAGAGTAATGAATGCAGAACGAGTCGACGGAGCGAGACTGCGAGGACGACCGAGATCTCGTTGGGAGAGCTCAGTAGGTGTGGACGCCGCGCAGCTGCTGGGCTCCCAAAATTGGAGGACGCGGTCACGTGACCGAGATAATTGGAGGACAATGATCCAGGCGGCCAAGGCCCGACGTCGGGCTGTCGCGCCACGATGATGATGATGATGATGAAACTAAATGATAAGAAATAAATAGAAAAGCGAGTCAGTCTGTACTTGGGCATTTTATGAGTTCTTAAGAGGGTCTGTACTTTAGAATTTCTTATTCTCATAAATTAAAATGCATTATCCAATACGCCCCCTCAAAATGAGTCGCCTTTTTTAATAAAAAAAATTTAATTGATTTTATTCTTAAATATTTATTCGTTTGGTTCTTGTGGCTTTCTTATTTTCTTCTTTCTTTCTTGGGAAACTATACGGTCCAACATTTGTTGCAAGGATTAGGAAAACCCAGAAAAACCTAATCAGACCAGTTATCATTACAATACTTCTAAAATTTAATAAAGTTATTATTTTACACATCTGTCCATTTTACGCATCTGTCCATTATTGCAATCCCATTTTAGCTCTGAACTCCATGAAACTGGCTGATGGCAATGGTTTTGTCAAAACATCTGCTAATTGGTGATCTTGTAACGGTGGTGTTTGTTGAGGTGACCCTCAACCGAGGACGAAGATTGAGGCTGGTCGTTCAGACTCGCCGTGACACCTAAGTGCCAATATCTTCTCAGACTTCACTCAGTTTGACGTGTGCTCGACGTTAGCTCAGCTGTCGGTAGTGTGGGCGGGGTTGTGTGAGTGAGTCTGCCTCTTTTCGCTACAAAAAAAAAAATTACGCGTCTACCCGATTGCCTAACCAATAAGGATTCCCTCAAAGGATATTAGAAAAAAAAAGTTGGCCGCGAAAAATCCCTAAGTCCCTGCCTCTAGCACGGGAGCCTCCTGATGGCGATGGGGCTCCGCGCTCCCTCCCCGAACCTTGGGTTGAGCTGGTGGCGGCTAAGTGGCCGAATTTATTGCGGCTCGTTGGCCGAATTTGGTGGAGGCGGCTAAGCCAAAAATGGTGGCGCTCCTTCCCCGTGCTAGTGGCGGCTAAGTGGCCGAATTTGTTGCGGCTCGTTGGCCGAATTTGGTGGAGGCGGCTAAGCCAAAAATGGTGGCGCTCCTTCCGACGGTGGCGAGTTTGGTGGTGACGGCTATTTCGACCAGCTTGATGTGGTGGTCCGGCCGGCAGACACGCCGTCCGCTTTCGGGGTTATTTTTCCTTTTTTTTCCTTGGGGCCGCGGTTCACGTGCAACTGCTTGCACGCCGACACGACCGACACCAATCTCCGTGGCACTCATTACAATCTGTAGAAATATATTCAAGTTTAATTATATTTTGTTCAATTTGTTCTCTGAAAAAATGATATTTTATACTATTATGTTTAGATCTCTTGTGGCTAGTTTGATTATTTGCAATATTAATACATCCATTGTTATCTTCATAAATTATAATAGGTTTTTCAATGTTGATATTAATACTATACTTGCTAATGATTTTATCCAAAGTGCCATATACCCTGCTTCAGTTGACGAAGCTGCAACAGACGATTGTTTTCTGGTATTCCAACATATAGTACATTTTTCAAATAGTTGAAATAAATAACCAGTTGTACTTTTTCTATCAGTTTTATCTCTACCACCCCAATCTGAATCAACATAACCTACTAGAATGTTACTGTAATCGCCACGCTTGTATGATAATTTAATATCAACTGAACCTTGAAGATATCTCAATACTCTTTTTAGACATTGCCAAAGTTCTTTGTTCTTTTTGTTCGCACTTTCTCCAGTCATCCGTAATTGTATCTGGAATTTGTCCGTCTATCACTTTCAACACATCTAATTCGCTTAGTAACGCACGCAATCGAAATTTCCACACACTGTATTTTTCCCCATCAAAGGGCTTAATGTTTCTTTTGACTTTATCCATTATACAAAAATGTTTTTAACACTGACAATACCACATTGTTTTTAACACCGACAATATATGTACAACAATATACCTACTGCACTTTTTTTTACTTTACTTTTATTTGTTCAAAAAACAGAAACTGGGCGCATAACCTGTTGGTTATTTCCATAAATAAAAGAAAAAGGTTTATGATTTTTGAATATCTTTTATTCAAAGAACCGATCTCTTTAAGATTTCGAAACAGAATGAATATATTGAATATTTGTCTTTGAACATTTCATTTCAAGTGTCAAAAAAAAGGATTGTCCACGCAGCAGACTAAACAAATTTGATCACTTGAAACCAAATGATAAGAAAGAAATAGAAAAGCGAGTCAGTTTGTACTTGGGCATTTTATGAATCCTTAAGAGGGTCTGTACTTTAGAATTTCTTATTTTCATAAATTAAAATGCATTATCCAACATTCACCATCGAACAGATCAACCATTGTTTCATTTTTTGAACCGAAAAATTGGGGAAGGGGGACAAAAGAGAAGCATCTTTGCATATCTAGTTGTGTCTGAACACAAATTGATAACATTTTCGTTCCGTAATCCTCCAGCGAGGATCTTGCATTGGTTGTGATTTCCACACCTTAGACTCTTTTGAAATGAACAACGCATCGATAATTTCATCTACTGATTCGATTGATATTGTTTGGACTTGTTCTTCTTCTTCTATTGGCTCGAAATCAGTATCACTTTCACTTCTGATCAATTCAACATTTTCTGCCGGCGAAAAATCTTCATCGCTATCGAAAAAATCACCATCTTCCTCACCATCAGAAGCATTCAAAATTGCTTCTAGCTCTTCGTCGGAGAGATATTCCGGTCTGGCCATGTTTTCAGAATTTTTCTAACCACAACTTTCCCAACGAAACAATGGGGAACGGGTTAAAAATGCTACACTACACAATGTTCAAAGCCCTTGGTTGCTGATGTTCCTTTGTTCTCGGAGGAGCGCTTCAACAATACGTTCATTCCGGGGTTGCCTTTAGAGGCGAGCTTGGTAGCTTAACTAGGCTAGCTGATGGTTGTGCTCTTCAAAGCCTACAAAGCTGGTGGAAAAATACGTCCACAGAGAGGAACGTTGAGCGTTCGTAGATGGTGGGAAATTCATGGGTGGATAGGATTGAAAAGAGGATAAAGCGGTAGGATCAGAATCAAGTGGACTCACCTTAGTATCCGGCTCGACGGACCAAAATGACAGTCTTGATGGGAGATTGTCATCCAGTTATATGTTAGACATGATGTATATGAAATGCATTAACCATCAGACTAACATCAGGTATGATGCATAGCATATAGCAAATGAATAACATATGTATGAGTTTTCACTAGGTTTTTTGGAATTAGGTATAAAATGCAAAAAAAAAATGATATTTTGCATATTGTGTTTGTCACACCTTAAAGGACACTCCGTAGGTATAGCAAAGTATATATGTGTGTCTATCCGTCTGTCCGTTAACAGGATAACTATCGACAGAAAGTAGCTAGCGACTTGAAAATTTGATTAAATATTTTTCTAGTTGGTTAGAATTGAAATAGTCGTAGTCCGACCAAAATCACGCATACCTCCTATTAATCCAATAAATAGAGACCAAATAAGGGGGGTTAGCGTGCAAAAGGTGTGGTAGTTTTGAATTTTTGATATATTGTATAGGTCGGTGGGGTAGTAGCAAATCTAAGTTTGCGTCGCTGTCCCCCCTGTGCTCCCCCCGCTACCTTGGAAAAACTGGCACATTTATTAGTTTTTCGCCCATAACTCCGTTCCAGTCCATTTTAACGCAAAATATATGCATCCCATTTTTGTAGAGCACAAAATTTACTACAAATTTCATCTGACAAGTTTTTTTCTACAAATAATAGCAACGGAGCTAATCTAATTTGAAAAACATTTCTTATCAATTGCCCCATTGTCCCCACGAAGTGGAAAAATAATAAATTTTTTGTGTATTTCATCAAATAACGGGTTAAATATTAGTCCCACAAGGAAAATGATAAAGATCGATTTTTCTTTAAACTAAATAAGCTTTAATTTGAGATTAGTTAAATGCCGACGTAAGTCACGACATAAATGCACGACGTAAGTCACGACATAAATCTGCAAATGATGAAAAAAAAACAATCAAAGTAATTATATACTATTTAGAAATATTGAAATAGAGAATTTTTGTATTAATATACTTACTGAAAATTGACGCAAAAACACGTTTGTAAGACTTTAACGGGTTTTGTTTTTTTGCCACCCTAGTTGAACTTGAGGATAAGTTTATCCGTCATAAGCTTAGGGAATCATTTAAAGGGCTTTGCCCTCTTATTTCCCGCAAATGCGTTTTCTGCTAAAACAACCGATATAGTGTTATACCATTGAGTGTCATTAATCGAACCTACAAAGATGTCGCAGTCGTTGGAATCTTGGAGTTTATTTTGCAAAATTGTAAATTCCTCTTCATTTTCAACGGGCAATTTAAATTTGTTCGCTCGATTTGGAATTAGCTTTTCAGCAAGTTTGCCCAAAAGAACAAACGATTTAGTGGTTTGCCCGGAAATGTTTTACGCATACTCTTTTGATGTTTTCCATCTCATGTTCTATTTTCTGCACTGCAAATAATGAAATGAATGTACTCAAGCAAAAAGTTACAAGTTATATCATATGTATACCTACCTTTATGTAGTAATGCCGAAATAGTGGCTTCTTTGTCGATTTCGTTAGTTGCATCGGCTATTACGGCAGATGTCGTTGATGCAGGATTTGACAGTGTTGCATCACTTTTTTCGGAATCGAGCAAATTTATTTGTATCTCGCTATTTGTAGCCATGTAAACGCCTAAAAATAAAAGTATCGTATGACAAATGAGACTCGTGCCTAAAGGTCGTTTGTACGATTTCCGGTTAAGTATTTATTAAAAATTTTCTTGGATGATATCGACTTAATTTATAGTCAAAGCCAACCGCTGATCGTCATAAACAATATTCACATTCACAAGAGATATTACAAGTTTACTAGTAAAATTCTTACTGTCTGATGCGTCCATCATAGACTTAAGACCAAATTCTGTAATTAATAAAAGAAATGAAAACAATGGTATGATTTAGATATAAGTATTTATAACTTTACCATCCGGTGATTCTGCTATCTTTACAATTTTAGGCTCCTTGTGAAGTTTTTTAGATTTTACTGTTCCAAATATAGACTGAGATGGCCCGGCGCATTGTCATTTCTTCAGGAAGAACTTGATTAAACTTACGATTCGGTACAACGGTTGGATAATTTTCCATTTTATACTGTTGAGTGGATATATGAAGCTACGAAATTGGGTGTTGCAGAAGAGCAATTTCATTGTAATCAGATCAGCCACAAATTGATGAAGCTTCCACAAACATAACTTTATACTGATACCGATATCAGTATAAAGTTATGTTCAACTCTGTTTTCGTATGTTTGTCCTATCTGTCCGAATGCTGTGCTCGCATATAGCAATGTGGGCTCAATGATTTGTTTGTATGCCAGTAGTTTGTTTTTGAGGCTCAGTTTTCTGGATTTTGTTAGCGACAACAGTGAGTGTAGCGTTTAGTTGCACGCCACGATTTGGTTTGCTATATGGCGAGCCCAGGGTAGTCGGTCGTCGAAAGTCACGCCCAGGTATATTACGGTCTGCTGCCACTCAATGGTTTCTCCGATTAGAGACCTCCCATAATCAACGTTGTCCTTGTCGGTGCTCTACTTAATCATTGTGGAGGGAGAGGGGTATTCGATCTGAAAAAAATAGCAATTAATTAAGCCATATCTTTTATTACAAAAATACTTTAAATTCTACCAAAATTCATAGGAGTATCCGCGACATCATAAAATTCACAATGTGCCATTCACTCCGTAAATTGAATCAAATTAAAATATTAAGAATACGGAAACTGTATTTCCCTTAAGGATTTACTCGAAAATTTATGAATACTAAGTATGCGACGATAGTGCGTTCGAGGAAAACGCGAATTGACAATGATAAAGTAATTAGATAATTATTATAGAAAAACCAAACTCACCCACTTTGTCGTCCGGAACGGTCGTTGCATAAGTTATTACACTCAAAACTGAACGGCGGAATAGAACGGTCGGCCGACTTTTCAGCGAAGCTAGGCCGTGGGCGCCACGTACTTAAGTAACGACCGCTTCGGCAGGGGAAGGACGGCAAGTACGAATACGTCCTCTTACGCACGAATTCCACCGTGTAACTGTTTTCTCTACCACCCCAGAAGGCACTTCACACTAGGGCAATTTTGAGATAAACAACTCTCGCTTAAATTTCACTGCAATATTATTCCACTATCGTACTTACAAACTAAAACTTAAACACTAACCTACCGAAACAACTAACTAGAAAAATAAAATATACTCAATTCAAAAAGACTTACTATGGTATCGGCTTCCTACACTACCAAACTTATCTTAACACGTCGCTTCGGTTTATGTCTTCGCTTCGTCGTCTTCCACTCAGCTCACAAGAAAATCTCAAGATGGCAAGTCTCCGTCTCCACTCTCACGACTGGTTTGTGTCTCCGTCTATTGGGTCACAAGCCCTTTTATACTGTTATAAAGTGCTTAGTTTGCACTATTTGTTTTATGATAGAGAGAAGTGCTCTAGTTTGCATTATTTATTCTAGAAGTATTCCATCATTTCAGCATATTTGAGATCAATAAGACTAAGATACTATTACACTTAGCAAATATATTTGCTATACGCTAGCAAATATATTTGGCCAAATATTAATGCGTTGGAAATATATTTGCTATGGATATCACACTATATAGCAAATATTTGTTCTAAATTGTATTTGCTGAAAGTGAGCAAACTGTCAGGAAAAAATATTTGCTATGTTTGTAGCAAATATATTTGCTACGTCATCACACTACATAATGTATTTTCAGCAAATATAAATCGTGGCAAATATAAATTGAGCGTCATTTATTTGCTAGCATTCGCGCTAGTTTTGACGAAGCACTCGTGTTTTATATTGTCCTTGTGTCGTGATTGCGAGTTTTTTCTTTATCTTGCCACTGGTGACAGCTACATATATGTCTTTGCAATACTTGTTTCAGGCATAATTCCAGAAGTTTGCAATGCAATATTTCAAGTTTTGAAGAACGGTTATTTAACGGTAATTAAATTTCTGAATAATGGCTACATTTCAAGTCAACAATCACTCCATATTTCACTACAATTGAGATCTAGTTTCCATCGACTGAGAAAGATTGGCTTGATGTTCGCCAAAGGTACACACACTGTGGTGCTAATGGACATTATCGATGCAAAATATAAATTCATCTTCATCGATGTTGGGGCGAACGGACGAATTTCCGGTGGAGGTGTTTTTAAACGCACATCATTCCACAAATTACTGACGCAAAATAAAATTGCATTACCAGCACCTGTACCTTTGCCTGGTCACGATCAGCTGATTTCATTCTTTTTTGTCGGCGACGATGGATTCGTATTAAGCGATAATTTAATGAAGCCGTATGCATTACAAAATCTTACTGGACTGGAACGCATATCAAATTATCGTTTGTCGCGTGCAAGACGCATTACAGAAAATGCCTTTGGTATTTTGGTTCGCTTTCGTATTTTCAAACACCAATTAATTTAGATCCTGATAAAACCAAAGTTATAAGCACTGCTTGTTGTGCTCTTCATAATTACCTCATTACTAAAAGCTCAGTCTATGAATAAATCAATTTTTGATCGCTATGACGATCAAGGAAATGTTATTGAAGGTGATTGGCGTAGGGAAACAATTTTGTTCATGAAGGAGACCTCAGTTTCCAATATGGTCGTATTTAAAAAATTGAATGCTTTTATTTAACAAAGAAAATGAAACGAATAAACAGAATGAACTTGATAAAAATATTTTTGCTCTTGTGCTGCATTTAAATTAATTATGGAATCATGATCAACGACGATGACTTCAGTATTACAATTCTCAGCTTCAATAGCGTCCATCAAGCAACGCATTAATTTGAACCAAACTCGACGAGCTGCTTCTGGGTCGGTCAAACAGCGAAGTTCATTTGCCATGTATTTTCCAAACATATCGAATTCATCCTCCCCTTTTTGTTGTCGGTGTTCTTTCAGCTGGGCGACGGCACCCTTCATTCCTTCAGTTGCAATATTAGCTGCGGATGTTTGAAGCTGCAGTTGCCGATGATGATGCCGAGAGACGTCCACGTTTCACAATTAGCGTCGATAATTGTTCCGATGACTAATTCGTTGAATCATCAGTGTCCTGTTTTGACATTGATGATTCATTCGTGATGACAACATTCGAAATGCTGGCAGAAGTTTACTCTTGCTCAGCACGGCCAACAAATTGAATTGCGTCAAAAAATTTCCATTTTACACCTTGCGATGTTCCCTCACCGGATTTTGTTTTCAACGATTTCGCAAGATAACTTCGATATTGAATGCGAACGTTCGATCACTTCGCTTGCATTTCGTTGTCAGAGAACGTAATCAAGAAAGGATTAGAAAAATGACAGATTGATCTTTAACGAGCGAATCTGTCACGCTCATTTTTTAGGCACAAACTGCCGGACTTGTCTACGCAGAGATCTGCGGATATACATACCATTTCGAGGATGTATTTAAAGGCAGTTGGTTCTGCCAATCTCTTATGTATTGAAACAAGGCAATGATGCCAGGCTGACGTTCAAAGTACAAGTGTGTATTTTCTAATCTTTCCTTAACCTATTTATACAATTTTCCTTATTCTAAAAATGCAATAAACTAAGATGAATTATTGATATCCTTGACAGATAGATATCATTGATCCATACATTAAAAGTAACACGAGTAACCCAACACTTGACCACATTGCATTTCCCATACAGCGCATCAGGATGTAATCTGATGTGCGTGTGCACGTGCAACATGCAGTATGCATTGCAGACATCTTAAGTATCTACATATGTGCAATGATGTGGTCTACATTTGAAACCGATGCAATTAGCAAATTATTTCGGGTTAGTCTCGTGATTTGAGACGGTCATAATGTTTGAAATTTATTATCTGTGTTTGGTACGTAAGCATACCTTACAACTTCATGTCGAAATCTATTTCAGCCATAGTTTTCCAATCCATTTGACGTTCCAATTTATTGCGATATTTTGCATCATTAACATTCCAAAGAAACGGGACACACTCAACGCAATTTATCAATTCAAAAATGTCATCGTCTTTCCACTCGGATTGCACTTTCGGTTTCACTTGTTTTTTCGTTCCTGGCTGTCGACTTTTTAGGAGCCGGTGCATCGACTTCTTGTTCATCCTCCATTACAAAATCGTGATAATCAATATTGTCATCGGACAAATTCTCCATATTAAATCCTAAAATTCAATGCAAAAACAACATACAAATAATAGAAAATTAAATGCAAAGGACAAAATAATTTACCTTTGCACGAAAACATGTGTACACAGCGACGATCACATCACAAATGGCAACAAATGGCTGGTGGTGGCGAACTATCGATAGTTATCGATAAACTATCGATATCTTTCAACGATAGTTATTGTTGAGATCTCAAGACGCACGTGTGCACGAACGAATAACGACACGATATAATTAAATTAAAAACACTAAACAATAAGTTTATTCTCGTACTAACGTTTTCACAAAGCAAAAGATCGTTCTCCTCTGACTCGTGTCGATCTGACATATATCTATACAGCGTTGCCAGCTTATATTAATTAGGTTACGACATTTCTATTCCTATGTGCGACGCAACAGCTGACACAATTGCGACATCGTTCTACACACACTGGGTCAGCCGGTTCGGAGCACCGGTTGTTATTACGACCGACCGAGGATCTCAACTCGAATCCTCCTTGCTGAAGGTCCTTCTCATCCTCGTAGGATGCATCCGAAATCGAACTACAGCATACCATCCTGCGGCAAATGGGATGGTCGAACGACTACACTGAACCCTGAAGGCCGCCTTAATGTTCCACAATGATTGTCAGTGGATAGAGGCGCTACCAACTGTTCTTCTTGGCCTTCGCACTATGATCAAGGAGGATATCAACTGTTCAGCAGCCGAGCTGGTATACGGAACAAGACTTCGTGTACCAGGCGAGTTCTTCGTAGATGACGACGTACCAGCAGAGTCACATATCCTCGTCGAGCAACTTCGAGAACGTATGCAGCGTCTTCGGCCAACCCCGGTCGAGCATCATCGAAACGATTCATAATTTCAAACAATTATTGCAACGTCCTTACACTGGACCACATCGAGTTCTCAACCGCATTAGTGATCGTGTTTACAAAGTCCTAGTTGGGGACAAGGAAGCTACGATCACAATAGAACGACTAAAGCCAGCACATCTGCTGAATCCCGAGCTGTCATAAACAAAATCGATCCATCAGTGTTCCAACGAAGAGCATCCTCGACTTTATTTGGTGGGAATCTCAGAACTTATGCGGATCCTCGAACGAAGAAAACATCTGTGACATTCAGCCGTCAAACTCAAGGAGGACAACTTCACTCAGAGGGGAGTATTGTGGTGCAATTTGGCAACACACACCACTTCTGCAACTTGCCGATTGTAGCTAAGAAGAGAAATCGATATGTTGCGTAAGTACATGAATCGCATTCGAATCTAGTTCGATCTGTGCATGCGGTTCACTATTGTTGGCTACAGAGGATACGGCAGGCCACGTATTGCATTCCGCAAGAATTTTATCTGCCATTTCGGCTAAAACTTCCACATCGACTTTGCCTGTCACAGTCAGTATCGCCCTGACTCGGGATGGAAGTCGTCGTAACGACAAGAATTTTATGGCGTCGTCCTGTGATGGTCCACCTGTTTACGATATTGAGAATTCAAAACACGTCTTCTACGTTTGATGACAATTTTTCAGTTTTCTTCTTTTTTTGTTTTGCTGATGGGTGGAATTTGTGTCAGCGAAACAATTACCGATAGAATTACGTCGCACGCGCATGCGATTCATAAATGCAATTGAACTTGAAATTGTGTCGACGAAGCAATAACCCACTTCGTCGACACAAATTCACACGCGCATTGGGATTTCTTAAATTTAAAATACAATGACCAGAATGGGGTCATTACAGTCCGAAAGTTGGCCACCAGCCATGGATTTCATTTCCCGTTATAGGAAGGACGGTTTTTTGTCACCGAGCTCTAATTCAGTGAGAACTTTTGTTAGTTTGCTCTCATTGGAATCCGCGAATCGTGAAATGAGTTGTCTTTTCAACTCACCGTATCGATCACTGACAGGTGGCTTTTCTACAATGTCGGCAACGTGATCCAATATCGATGACTCAAAAGAGGCTATGACTGCATTAAACTTGCTAACGTCCGAAATTATTTTATTTGCAGGGCCTCTACTAGAGCAAACCAGAGAGTAGGGCGTCTTTGCCAGAAGGCGGGCAATTTTACGCCTGTTATGGCGTCAAGATGAGGGCTCGGTGGAAGAAAATCACATACGGATAAAGACGATGTTCCGGGTGTGGTATTCTGCGGAGTAATTGGCGGAACCGTGGAATCGGTCAAGGATTCAGCTTGATCAGTCATGTCACGCACGGAGGCAACACCGTCGATTAGAGTAGCTTGTTGGCGATGGGGATGTTGGTAATTTGCGAGGAGCCCCAAACATACGAACCGGCGGTTAGTTCGGTTGAGAAGAATGAGTGGGTTGGGGCGATGCGTGAAGAATACAATTCGCTTGTGGCAAATTAAACATGAAATTTAGTCGAAGGACCGAAAGGACAGAGATTGATCGACAATAAATGGGTATTCAACGTCAATAGAAACCCAGATGATTCGATTGAGTGGCATAAAGCGCAACTTGTAGGCAGAGGATTCTGACAAGAGTACGGGATCGGTTACGAGAAGACATTTAGTCCGGTGGTGCGATACACATCTATTCGCATATTTGCGATGGGCGATGGACTTGTGATTGGAAGCAATGAGGAAGGCATTGATTCGGTGATCAAGCATTTGTAACAGCAATCTCAAATTAAAAAACAATGGCAGATGAGTTAAAGGAGAAACAAAGGTTCCTTACTACAAAATATATTTATTTCCGCATATACGTATTTCGGGAGTTACTTACTCCCTTCTTCAGTGCTTTTTGTTTCTCCATGTCCAGAAACAAAAAGCACTGAAGAAGGGAGTAAGTAACTCCCGAAATACGTATATGCGGAAATAAATATATTTTGTAGTAAGGAACCTTTGATTCTCCTTTAACTCATCTGTTAATAACGACTACAAACAACGGTAATCCAAGATAAGCGAAAAAACAATGGCTGTAAAAAATATGTTTAGAAAATGTATAAAAAAAAATGTAAGGGGTCGTGCTACAAGAGAGAATGGGCGCCTGGACCGGTTTCGACCCCGCCCAAGGGGTCATCTTCAGCAGGCTTTTGGTAATTTTTTCCCTAGGTGTCCCTATTTCTTATGTATCTATTTATGGGTTTTACTTACTTTTTTCCATTTCTTCTAATTTTCTTGGGTGTTGTTGGGGTGTGTCCCTTGTGTCGTCCTTTTGTGTGGTGATACTACTTATTGATGTGAAAATTCAAAGTAAAAGTAAACGCGTGAATTCCTCCTTTATTGTGAGTGCAGAACTGTACTTCTTACAATGATGATGATGATCCTAGGATAGGTTTTTAAAAGAACTATTAAGGTTATATAGAGCCACCTAGGGGGGCTGCTAAACATGGAACAATGATACCTACGGATTGTGCTAAATGCTAAAATCTGGAATACAATATTATACTTGGTTGAAGAAATGACTTAACCTGTGAATATACTCAAATGAAAAACTTTAATTTTGTTGTTAAAATGCTTAACTATTACCAATTTCCTACATTTCTGTGTCTCGGGGGACTTTGAAAATAACTGTATCTTCATGGGACAGAATCTCTAACTTCCCGGTTTGGGTGGCGAGCCAATCTGCTCAGAGCATTTTCTGTGAGATTTTGGATATGTACCGACAGCGGCGGCACATCCGCTTCGCGGTATACATCTTCATTTCTGTAGTAATAAAAGTCTCTATCGGCTCGGCGATATAGACCCGTCGCTGCGCGAAGTACCTTTCTCTCTAGTGTGGCCAGTCTATTGCGGTGAGACTTACATAGCAGTTTTATTCCAGATGGGAATGTCATACGTGATAGTAGGTCGAATCAGCTGCCTATAGATGAGAGTTTTAACTCTTTTGTTTACAGGGGCTCTTCTCTTGAAGAGACTGGAGAGTAGGGAAAAAGCAATTCTGCCCTTAGTAAGAGCATGCTTGGCGTGGTCACCATATTTTAGGAACCTGTCGAGAATAATCCCCAGATATTTTACTTTTTTTGAGGGGAGAATAGTCTCACCCAGGATCTTAATTGGGATTTTGGTTAGGCCTTCATATTGACGAGTGCGTCTCGCCCCCCATCTGCGGAAGATTATGGATTCACTTTTTTGAGGATTCACCCTAAGTCCCCATTTTGCGTAGTACCTAACCAGTTTATCAATATACCTTTGGAGACGTATAGCAGCGAACCGCGGGTTGAAGTCAGAACACCAGGCTATCAAATTGTCCGCAAAGAGATTCACACCAAAATTTTCGGATAGGCGACCTCTCACTCCCGGGATGTCAGCCGTGAAGAGGTTGAACAGAACAGGACCGAGTACAGATCCTTGTGGGACACCAGATTCGATGCTAAAAGCTGCCGATGTAGACCCGTTTACCGAGACTATGGCAGATCTGTCTTAGGAAGCTCTGGACAATTTTTATAATGTGAGCGGGAAATCTCCACTGTAGCATCTTATAGATAAGACCTTTGATCCAGACAGAATCAAAGGCTTTCTCTATGTCAATCAAGCATGCGACCACAAGCTTTGATTGTTCTAAGCTTTGGTTCACATGCGTCTGAAAGATTTGCAGGGCATCTGCAGTAGCGTGTCCTTTCTTAAATCCGAATTGTCTATTTGGAATGATGGATCTGCTGGTTGTGAATCGTAACACTGATTGGTTAATAACCCTTTCGAAGAGCTTCCCAATATTGGATAATAGCGAGATAGGCCTCGCACATCTAATATCAAGGTTTCCTGTTTTTTTGGGAATAGGGAAGATTTTTGCCCTTTTCCAAGCCTTAGGAAAGTAACCCAAACTGATACAGTTGTTGAAGATGATGGTGAGCAATAGGAAAAATGAATAGGGAAGTTTCCTAAGTATGAAGTTAGAGACCTGGTCTTCTCCTGCAGATTTCTTTGGGGGTAAGCTTGTGGCTAGGTCAATCAATTCTCGCGTCCCCACCAGGGACGAGTGACCATGAGGTCTATTAGCCGGGTTCCTAGATGAGAATTCCACTAGCTGGGAGTCCCTGTGTTCGCTTGAAAACTCGGCAATGGCTTCATTCACAGCCACAACGAGTTCCGCATCATTTCCCTGTTTCTCTCCCTGGAAGGTTCCAGAAAAATGCTCAGCTGCCGCATTTGCAGTTGCCTCATTGTCTGGTAAGCAAGCGCCGTCCAGTTTAAACTCTTGAACACGACCTTTTCTTCGCGTTATCCGATTTATTTCGGAGAACATGTTTGTGCCAGGTTTTAGGGCTATTAAGGTGTTTTCAAAGGATTTATTGCGATAAGCACATGTCTTAACTAGAATAAGGACATTCACGGCTTTGACAATGCCAAACACCCTTCGATATTCATCGTTGTTAGAGTTCAAGGTGCGATGGTAAATTCTGCGCAAGCGACGTCTGAGCAACTTACGCCTATTATGCAGGTCTAGAACTTCTTGCGGGAGGTCTCGGTAAGCATAGTTCCTGGTCGTTTTCGGGACCATGATATTAGAGAAGGAATGTTGGAGAACTGCATTGATTTGCGAAATAGCCGAATCGATCTCAGTAGCTGTTAGATTCCTGTTTGTGTCAAGAACAATGTCGCTGAGCCTACTGTCCACATGATCAGAAAACTCTTCCCAATTTACCCTATTGTATGGGATATAATAATCCGGGTCTGCCGTGAAAAATCGCAGGTCCGTTCTGCTTTCTATTAAGAGTTGGACAAGCATGTGGTCAGACTCAGCGTCGTGCACATTGCATTTGATAGAACCAGAGATAGGGAGACGATGTGCCAGGTTTGAAG
Source organism: Chloromyia formosa (assembly GCA_964017055.1). Classification (NCBI taxonomy): domain Eukaryota; kingdom Metazoa; phylum Arthropoda; class Insecta; order Diptera; family Stratiomyidae; genus Chloromyia; species Chloromyia formosa. Next base: position 35,054,453 of record OZ024815.1, read on the forward strand.
ATACAAGAAAGAAATCAATAATTGACCCCGAGCGACGGAAGGTGGGCTCTGAGGGAGCGACAACTTCAACCTCAGTGTGGTTGTCATTTAGCCATGTATTGAGTGCGGAGCCATAGGCGTTATGGACTGCATCACCCCAGCTTTGGTGCCTATCATTGAAATCACCCCCTAGGATTAAAAATTCATAGTTGGCTGTGTGGGAAATAATGAGTTCAAGATCCCTGATAAGGTCATTTGAGTTAAATCCATGGTGAGCATAATCACCGATGAATGCTAACGTATCCCCATGAATTTGGCAGGAGAAACCTTGTGCCTCCAAGCAGGATAGAGGTGGTAGAGTGATACGTCTGGTAGCGATTACGGGTTTGTGGATGATTGTGGTTCCGAGGTTTGTGCTTTCCTCAGAGACATCATTACGGTGGACTGTGTATTTATCCAGGTGAACACTGTGTCTTGCTTTTAGTTTGGTCTCTGACAAAAACAAAATTTCCGGATCATCATTCAAGAATTCCTGAATCGCGTTCCTCTTAAAGACAGGCACGAAGGAGCAACTATTGAGGGCAGCGATTTTAATACGACCCATATCCCCCACAGAGTTTGAAGGCCAGCTCAATATAGCCTTTTCTCGTTAGCTGTTTTTAGCGATTTAAGGCGGGGAACAAATTTCTCCACCTCTCTCATCAGCGAGAACAAGTCGCACCCAAAGAGCTGGTTACACCCTTCGAATACGATATTATTACCAGGCGATGGTAGTGGTACCGCAGAGCTGCTCTTCGGTTGAGCACTAACTGTGGTGGGTTTGGTCGGTGCCTTACTGCCAGGACCGCTACGAGTAGCTGTGGCATAGGATTTGCCAGCTTACACTTTGCTTTGTAGCTCCTTAGTGATGATGCTCCTCTGATTGGCTTTCTTTTGTTGCGAGGACTTACGATTGGTCTCCGATTTTTTAGCAACAGGACAGCCCCGAAAACTCGCGGGATGGCCAGTCTTGTTACAGTTAATGCAGAAAATGTTATCACTTTTCTGCGCAATTTCACAGTCTTCGGGCTTTTCATGGCTTCTGCCACAGCGAACACATCCGTCTGGAAGGAGACAGTTTGCTGAAACGTGTCCGAAGCGTTGACATATGAAGCATTGGGAGATCTTATCCTTCTGGAGCTTCTCCCATTGTACTCTGTGGTTGAGCATATAGTTTACAGAGACGACATCTTTGGAGTCGATGTCGGGAACAAACTGTATTAGGAACATGCCAAGAGTTTTGCCATTGTTCCTAGAGCGTACTGTGGAGAATCGCTTTGCAGAAAGCACTCTCTCACCGAAGAAAGTCTTGAGCTCTTCAAGGACATCGTTCTCATCATAAGAACAATGAACATCCTTAAGAAGAAACGTCACTTTTTTCTGCGAAGCAGGCGTGTAGGTGAAGCAGGCGTGTAGGTGAAGCAGCCTACTTTAGCAGCTTTCAGGTGCATGAGTAGAACTTCATGATCTTCCAGCGCTTTGGGGAGTAAAGTTGTCCGGGAGCTGCTGTTGACTTTTATGTCAAACACCGGTACTCTGAAGTTTTTCAAAACACGACCACTTTCAGCGATGGTGGCCCTGAATTTTTTCAGATTCAAGTTGTAACAGATGATCGGAGGTGCTCTCTCCGGTTTTTTGGCGGCCGGTGTGGCCGTAGATTGGGTGGCCGGCCTGAATACCCTCATTGGAGGGACAGGAGCGGATTTCGGAGTGTTGGCACTACACTCCTTGACCACACGGAACAATTCCAGGTACTCCGGGTTAATGCTCGGAGGCGGCTTGTTCGTCTTACGTATCACTGGGGGTGATGGGCACGGGGAGGAGGAGGCTGGTCTCTTCATGCCGTGATTCAAGGACTCAGGGGGATTCACTGACACTTTCTTAACTTTACGTTTTTTACTACTTACAGTTTTCCAGCTTACGTCAGCAGGTCCAGAGTCGGCAGTTTCCACGGGAGCGGCCGCGCAATTCGCATCGTTGTTGATGTCGTCATTTTCTAGCGAGATCTCTAGGTCCATCTCGTCCTCATGCTCAGATTCCGTGTTTTCTTCCACGGTTTCATAGTTTTCGTCGTCGTCATCAGCAGGCACTTGCACTTTAACTAGGCCGAGTAGCTCGGCAATACACTCTTCTTTTAAGTCCATATTGAATTTCTTGCAAATTTTGTTGAGTCTGGCCTTAGCCTTTCTCGCGAATTTTGCCTTCTCCTCGTTGATTTCGGTTACTACCGAAGTTTCAGAGGACGCCATTTTAATTGTCACTTTGGCAAGGGGTCACACTTAAACAAACCGTCTTTACCGGCACTTTTAACACTATTATTCACTTAATCGCACAGCGGAAATAAACCGTCTCTATCGGAAAAAACCGTTACGATTGGGAAAACGACTGTGTCGTACTTGTGTGCCACAACAGTGTCATAAAGGATACTGAGAAATGTATCTTTTATGACGCTGAGCCAGGCACTCTTTCAACACTTTTCACTTCACTTATTCCCTTCACTCACTGTGGCGTTTTCTTGAGAATGAGTCAAAACTGGCTCACAGCGGTGTGGGTTGCGTATTGTTCGTATTTCCTTCACACTTCACTCGCACTCCATTCGCCCTTCACTTGCACTTTCGTTGTAGATTCACTCACTCAAAAGTTTTCACTTTTTATCTTTCTTAAATTGTTTCTCACTTTCGATCTATTATTCACTTTAGTCACTTGTGTTTTGTGTGTGGTTCGTTGAATGGTCGCGATCCTACTGGATCGGAATCGATAAATTTTTTTCTGCAAGTTTTGGCAGCTTTTTAAATTCATCACTTTTTTTTTTTAATCTCGACCCACTTCTCATCTCAACTAAGTTGAAGATTTTTTACTTGTGAAAATACCGAAGCAAGTAAAGTTGCATCATTATACAGGGTATCTGCATCTATTTCCAATTTGACAAGTTTTTGTACGCTGGTCATTCATTTTTTAAGTTTATGATGGAAAAATGCTGAAATTCGTTTTCCATAAAGACTTTTCCTGCGATATGGCTTTTCTGAGAAGTGAAACTTGCGCTGGCAATGAAATGAATTTTTCAAATTCGTCGCAACTCATGTCATAATTTAATTTTGTTATCAATTCAGCCTTTACCACGTTGACGTCTAATCGATTTCTCAAATCGGGTTAAGCATTACCCATTATAGAATTTTTGTGTGCATATGCTTTGCTTATTGGAATCGATAAATTTTTTTCTACAAGTTTTGGCAGCTCTTTAAATTCGCCACTTTTTTTGGTAAATCTCGACCCATTTCTCATCTAAACTAAGTTAAAGATTTTTTATTTGTGAAAATACCGAAGCAAGTAAAGTTGCTTCATTATACAGCGTATCTTCATCTATTTTCAATTTGACAGATTTCACAGCGTTCCATAAGTTTTTGTACGCTGGTGGTTCATTTTTTAAATTTATGATGAAAAAATGTTGAAACGGGCTATTTTTATAATCATACCTTTCGCGGAGATATTTGAGGACCCTTTTGAAGACATTTCCTCCTTTATCTTCAAATTTCATCCTTTTTTCTTGGTGAAGCTGACCTGAACTATTGTTTACTTTACTCCCTGATAAATCAGAATTAAACGTTATAACTTGAACTTTATTTACTGTCAATTTTTAATATAAAATAAAAATATGACACGCCATGTCATTATTTTCGTCTTAGTTTGCGTGGTCGATCGCTTCGCTTCGTTTAGTCCTCAAATTGTGTGAAATAGAAATTAAGAGCAGTGAGCTTCACCTACTAAGTGTTGCGATTAAGTAACCATTGTAAGGTTGCAAATATTCGGAATAATTGACTGACATCCACGATGATGAGAGAGGATAACAGATTAACGCACAAAGTGGAAGAAACAACGTAGAGTGGTAGATTTGAACTCTTTAAAGTCATTAAAGTAAGTTCAGCTTGCATGCCTTCGAACTAAGGCGAACCAATTTCATGTGCCTTTAGTAAAGCACTCACCTCGAATTAGACAGTACAACCTATAGATTGAATCTGAGTTTTATTGGATTTCAGATTCAGATTAAAAATATAAATAAATACTTTTCGGAGGAATGAATTTTCTTTAACAACTCTGTATTTTCTGAAATATATTTCATAAATTCTTCGCAGGTACAATCGAAGTTTATACGAACTATTAAAATAGCTTTTAATGTCTCCACTTTCAATTGAGTTTTTTCGGATGTCCAAAGATTGTTTATAAGTGAAAACACTCTTTCTGTGGCTCCGTTGGTCCCCGGTAAACACAGCACATATTGAACAATTTTTAATAAATTTTTAAAGGGGATATTGTTTTGTGTAAAATGTTGAAAAATTTCATAGAGTGGAGACGTCAGACCCTTCACCAAATTGCGAACGATCCAAGGCTCCTGAATTAAAGCAATATCTTCACCCTCTTGAGCGAGACGGAGAAGAAGTGCAGATGATGCTGCTTTACAGTGATGAAGATTAATCTGCACGACTCTAATCATTACTGGAGAAAAGCATGAGAGCACAGCTTATTGACCTAGCGATGGTGATGACGAGCCTATCTCCACCACAGTAGCATTCATATCCTCCCCAGTATCAGACTCCAAGGAGTCATGGACGAGGGATGGCTGCGACGTATCGTCTAGGGCCGCTAAGTCCGATCCTAGCGACACACACTACTCATCAGTGTCCTCCTCCACGGGCGTAGACACTGAGAAAAAGGAGGTATCTCCCAGTTTTGCAACAACTTCCTCTACGGGATTCGATACAGGCCTAATTGCCATTTTCATGTCACTTTTATAGACCTTTAGGTTGATGTTTACAAAACCAAGATTAATAACGCCGTTGGTTCTGGCTAGAGGAGCAAGTGATTCGGCATTTATCACTAAAACCGCACAACTGCAGTTTTCTACTGCCTCCTCCACATTTACGATCCTCCAGTCGTAGGTTGGAAGATCTGCATTGCATGTTCGGATGAAGTGCATAACTTCCTCTCCATCATCCATTATCCATTATCTCATCCCTCGTCACAGCCTCCAATTTAGCTCCTGACCAGAACTCCTTCACACTGTTAAGTTTGTACTTAAAGAGATTTGCCGACCTCTCGTCAGCAAATTCATCAGTTTGACACGGCCCTGGAACCAACCCCCGTCTTTGCATGTCGGGAGTGGTCCTGGATTGCCCTCCATAACACCACGAAAACTAAGGGTTAGTTTTCCCTCAACCAGCTTCCAATTACTAATCGAAATATGCCCATCGGTTGTATTTCGGTCAATGATAGGCAGTTCAATATAGTTCCTGACCACATCCGCGTACGAAGGAACAGACTCCCTAGGACTATTAGCAGACGTTTTCTGCCTTTTCGGAGCAGCATCAGTAGGTTCCTCCACGGACCTCTGCCTCCCCCGGGTTCTTCATGAATCCCGGCGATAACCCGGAGTGCCCATTCAAGGGAGGTCCTCTCTACCCGAGCTCATATGTTCAGAAAAATCACGGAACGGACTCACCAGACTCGTGAACGGCAGCAATACGTCCGAAAATGTTTCCGCTGCCTCGATACAGATGACAGTAGACCAGATGACAACAATTTGTAGCAGAAATCCTCCTCTGCCTAGATACTGGTTTCACTAGTACAGGTGGTACACGTAGACGTAATCGTCGCCTTGCTACACACTGTCATGGACACCAAGGTGCACAGCCACACAAACACCGCGCGTTGCCACTACCGGCACACTCATAAACAAACCAATCACGACCACGGTATACAAGCTAGCAACAGCTAGCAGCAACAACTGCTGAGCAGACACACACACCGCTCGTAACTCCGTTACCCCCACAGTTACACAAGCACGAAGCGGCGCTCCGCCACCATTCCACGGCCCCACAGGAACGAAACGTTAGAGCTAGAGTAGCTACTGGGTGATACAGCCTTTTTTATATTAAAAAAAAAAGATCTCAAAACATTAAGCCTTAATGACGCGGCACCGTACACGGAACACGGCCACGATCAACTTGTACAGCGACGCCGGGCTTCAAATGCTATTATCTTGCCGATTTACAAAAAAAAAACACTTTACAGATGAATATCTAACACTATCAATTGATACAGAATGTAAATTGAATTTAATTCGTACTTGATAGAGAAGGTCGAACACTGTATTTGTCGTTGTGAAATTTATCAAATTTTGCTCCTCCCATTTGAACATACGAGTATTTTTTCCATTGGGGAAGCTGCTTAATACGAGGGCGGTTCAAATATGATCGAGACAAACGCTGTAGCGCCATCTACAGCGTTTGTCTCGAAGTTATTACCCTGCGACTACCACATGTTTGGACCACTAAAAGAAGCCCTCGGAGGTCAAAGATTCAACACCGACGACAATACGTTGCGCAACGGCGGTCGGCACTTGATGTTCACTCATGGTCGTAACACTCGCGTGAAATGTGCGTTCGCGACGAAAACTATGCCACACTATTCGTAACACTAGGTAGCAAGAAGGGGGTTAAATCGCTTCCGAAATACATGTATCTGTACATACATACTTAAGATAAGAACTTTTGCACTAGAAGAAGCTATATCTTTTATTATGAAATTTATTTATCAAGCCTCCGCTCCAAGATATCATTAAATATCTTAAATTCAGTTACAAGTTTTTCGTCTGTTTCAGACATTTTTTGAACGAACAGCTCCATTGACTTAGTTATCGATTTCGCTATTGTTTCAATCTCATCCTGTTTTTTTTCTATGTCGACGTCCACTTGACATCGATGATGCTGAAGCTCGCGGAGATAACAACAAAAATTATGGTGTATTTGCTTACGCTGCTCTTTCCATGAATATCCTTTGTTACGGTCTTCTGCGATGGAACCATGTATCCATGAAGTGACCATAACATAATGGCATCGCGACTGTCTAAGAAGAAACCATTCATTAAAATATTATACAATAGCTTCATGTAAATAATTTCTTACTTTCATTTATATCGTCGTTGATAAGTTTTAGTTCCGCCTTTATAATGTGATTTTTGATATTTCCATTTTTTGTTAAAAAAGTGACGAGGTGCATGTAGATGTTATCTAAAATTGATGGTGTCTTCTGGTATCTTGCATTGAAGTCCATATCAATCTAAATAAAAGGGAATATTAAGAGAAAATTCTACAACAATTTTGTGAACAAATTACCAAAAGATAGCCGTGAGGAAGTTTGTATTCTGGCCATTTTAGAAATCTAATCGGAAACGCCTTTTTCAGTGCGCCTCGCCATTCGCCCCACGTTAAATCGTAATGGTCAAGTCGGTTAAACCACTTCTTTGCAGCGCCCGCCAGTTTTTGCTGCATGATGATGGTCCGCTCGTCATCCGACCATCCGTACACCCGCGCCAACTGATCAATTTTGGTGAGCCACCTTTCCGCATTATTTTCCGGATCATCCGGATCAAAGGCATCAATCACTCCGCCGCCCGCCATATATCTTGATCTGCCTTCCGCCGATCGAGCATTGCTCCCCGCCGCACTAACTTCGGATGAACCACCCGCCACTTCTCCGAACACCAACGCCGTTTGCTTCTGCACCGTCTGCCGTATTTGCTCGGCCAACCCGCCCTCCAACAACTGCTTCATGATGAGATCAGCATAATCGCTGCGAATCACTACCTTCTTCCTCCTGGCTCCTGTGAATGGACCACCTGCTGGTACACTCGCCTTTCCATCACCCTTCACGCCGCCACTGGCCTCGCCACCCATCAACTCTAACGCCCGACTTACCACCTCGTCCGGCGTACCACTCACAACATCATTCGCCATATCAATCTCCTCGCTCAAACTGCCATCCAAACTCATTACATCTTCTGCCGGTTCCGCAGTTTTCACCACCACACAACTCTTTTGTTTGAAGGTCACGACCCGTACCAACACGAGACCAAGATGGCTTTAACACTTAAAGAGGACGCCACTATACGCCAACTCAATACAATTAAAGTGGCCACCACTACAAGCAAATTCAAACACCTAAAGGGGACGCCACTACACGCCAACTCAATACACTTAAAGGACAACGACACTACACGCCAACTCAATACACAAAAGGGGGGACGCCACTACACGCCAACTCAATACACAAAAGGGGGGACGCCACTACACTTCTCGCCACACAAAACACCTGTTAATATTCGCCAATAACCGCACTCACGCCACTCACAAGCTTCACTTTCTGTACCCACAATCGTATGCACTTATGCACCGCCACTCGCCAATTCCCATTGTATCTTATTTCGCCACACACCCGACAAGATACTATTCGTCGCCCGAAACACGCCAAACTTTTTCTCACTCGCGTCAGGTCAATCAATCCCACTTCTGAATTGTTAATAGATTAAATAATAATAACACGCTTTTTCATAAATACAATATAAATCGCCTTTAATGAATACATTCGCCACTATTACGCCTATTACAGTTCAATACACCACGATACATAAATTACACCACTATTAAAAACCACATCCGTCTCGCACGATGACTAAGATCGAACAACAACCATTGTCACCTTATCAGCACCTCTTCTCGCCCAGCGCCCGCCGCACACTCACCACTACCATCGCCCAGCATCCCGATCGCCTCTCGAATAGCGCCCGACTGTTCTTAGTAGCGCCTCATTGTTCCTCTGGAGTTGCCAGTTCGTAACAAAATATTTTTCCTTGAGGTTGTAGCGTGTGAATAAATTTTAAAATCTCGATGCTTTGATTCAAATTTGAAGCACCAGAAGGTGCGAGGAGGACCGGACATTTTAATTATCTTAGGATAGTGTGTTAAGTTGTGGAATTTCGGTTTTAAGGTATCGTTCAAAAGCCGTATATACTTTTTGTTATGCTGTTCGATTTTGCCTGCTAACAAAGTTATCAGATCATCAGTCATTTCAAAACAAAGAACAATATCAATAATTTCTATTAAAATTAGAAGAAAATGCCAAACTTCATCGTTCTTTGGAACCAAATCACCCACCATGAGGGGAAAGAAATGCACAAAAGTAATCATTTCACTTGCACTAATTTTTAAGTGCTTTTTAATTAAATGATGGTGTTTAATATCTCCTGAAATGTTTCCAATTTCCGTGGGGCCATAATTAAAATGTTTTTTTTTTCCTAAATTCAAAGTTTCTAGATTAAAATATTTCATAAATTACACAAAATAATAAATTATTTGGCACATGTCATAATGACAAACACCTTCAAATATATCGTGCATTAAATCTATGCTAAAGTTTTCGATATTATTAAAAGAAGGGATCACATTAAATAAACACTTATTAGGTAAATCAATTTCGTGAAGTTTTTCAGTGTTCGTTTTTGTTCGCATTAGGGCTTGTTTTTCTACGCACAAAATTTGACAATCAGATTTTAGTGCAGTACAAAATCTGCAAAACGATTTGGATGAAAATGATTTACTAAAATTTAAAATTGAATTAAGTGCTAAATTGTCGCCCAAAATCAATCCTAATACAAAATGAACTTTATGTATTGTTCCATTTCCAGCTTTTATGTCTGTTCTATTTATTTCCAAGTCCTCCAACGCGTATACTAATGTATTTCTTCATATTTTGAGTTTTTACTATTGCGGCTAAAAATACATTAGACGTTTTAGATTCCTTTTCGGGAAAACAGGGAAAAGAGTAGTAAAAATGACATATTGAGTGAAAAGTTGCATGAGGGCCAAGTGAATTATTTATTTCCACATCATCTAGGTATAAAAAATATGGAATTAATATTTTGTCTGGATAAGCTTTGACTTTCTGCTGCCATAAATGACCTTGAATAAAGTTTTCATATTTTGAATTAGATTGTAAATCGTTTTTATAATGAAGCATTTTCAGTAAAAGGTCATCTTTTTCAAAAAGTTTTTTAAACTGAAAATGTATTGGCATTAGAACCCCTTGCACAGGTTTTTGGTTATAACAGAGACCGCCATTACAATGAGCAGGTTCAGTGTGGTAATCTACAGTAAATTCTTTAATATCTTCAACTAAATGTTCTTTCCTAAGCCACTGCTCTAATTGATACTCCGTTTTAACGCTATTAAATATATTTTTACAGCTTGATAAAATACTCGATATTTCATTGTGCAATTCCAGGTTCTCTTTAAACTTTACCTCTGTAAACTTTGTGAGTACATTTAAAAGTGGGTTTAAAAGCAGATTTATAGCACTTTTTGTTGTCTCCTGCACATCTTTTCGAGTAAAATTATTGTTATCATGGAGTGAAATTAAAAACTTTGTAAAATAGGATGAAAGTTCATTAACCCATTTATGCCCAGAACTATTTATGTCGGAATATTTCGATAATTTTCATAGAGGTGTGCTAAAATGCTTCAAGGTGCATGGAAAAAAATACTAAAAAAAATAATGGAATGTTTGTTTTTGAAATATGTGATGGGTCGTTAGCGACCCGTTGGGCAGATAAGGGTATAAATAAAGAAAATATTAACTCATGATTAATAGTGTTTTTTTTTTTTTTTTTTTTTGAGTCAAATTAAACATTTTCTTCTTAAAATATAAACAAAAATTGATACATATTATATTTCTATCCTTATTACTACTTAAACATTTTTGTATGGTACTCTTTGAAATATTTATCATGGAGTGGAATTCCACACCTGTCGCATGCTTTTGTGGTTTTATTTGAGCATACACGGCATCTTCTTCTTTGAACACCAGTAACAATTAAATGTTGCGTCGATGTGGATGGAGATGGGATTACTGCAACACTTTGAGGTCCAGTTGAACGGGGTGGCTTACCGTAATTGGACAATAAATTTCGAACTATTTGCCTGCGAAACTCTAAATTGTCTTCTTTATAGCCAAATTGACGAGCTAGTGTCCAGGCGTTAGTTACGCAAACATCTACCATCCAGAGCCATTTTTCCCCGTTATCTTTATTCTGTAATTCGATATATTATTGTCCATTAAATCGACTCCACCCATATAAAATATTTGTTGTATTGTGAAATTACATACGGCTGATCTATTAAAATAGAATTTTTTGTTTTTCTTTGACAGAATACCGACTTGCTTTTTGCATTGGCTCAACTCCATGCTCATTTGATAATATGGTGACAACATTGTTGTCTTTCCATTTGATAGCCGCAATTTTATCGCTCTTGTCAAAAGAACTACAATTGTATCCTCTTGGTTTTCTCATCATATTTTTCTTTTCTTCCAAGGGACACTTTTCCGTCCTATTTTTGCGAACAGTTCCCGTGCCACCAAAACCTATGTCACCAATTGCTGATAATAACTTCATACTCGTAAAAAAGTTGTCGAAGTATAAAGAAAACTTTGTATCCACAAAAGAGTTTTTCAATACATTTGCAAAGTTCAAAACGACACTTTCTCCCAATCCAAAATTCTTGTCAATAGTTGTAGGCTGTCGACCTTGATATATGTCAAAATTTAGACAGTAGCCATTAGATAAAGCCATTACCCACGCGTTGTAGCCAAATCTTATTGGCTTGCCGCGAATAAATTGTTTGCAAAAGTTAAAAAATTTGAGTTTAGTTTTTGAATTAAAGGTCTTACTTTGGCTAATTTATCATTTGCGGCAAGGTGGTTATTGTCTGCTGCGTGAAAAAATCTGAATATTTCCTCAAATCTATTACGTCTTATAGACTTTGATACTAAAGTATTATGCGTATCCTCAGCGTTTTCCCAATACAGTCGGCGTCTTGGTAATGGAACATAACCACTTAAAATTAAGATTCCTAAGAATACATAAAATTCATCAATTTCTATTAAGATATTATGATTTTTCGTAGCGGCATAATTATTTGTTTCTTTTATCAAATATTCTACTATTTCTCTGCTCAAAAACAATTCAAAAAATTCACTTGGGTTACTTTCAGCGGTAAGTGTTAAAACTGGCAATTTAGGTTGACCCGAATCCACACACAATGTTGGCAAATCTATATTATCGGACCAATTTCGTGTCGTCTTTTTTTGTTTCTTTATGGGGGTTTGCTGGTTTGATTCAGGTTCGTCTTGGAGGACTTCACTATCTTCGTTGTCTTCAACATGATGGAATTGGACTTTGGCACAAGCATTCAGTTGACCTCTGTTAAGCCTATCCAGATCATTACATTCTTCTTCTCCAGAATCGGAATCTGTTTCCCCGCCACTATTTTCTGGAGGTAATATATAAATATCGTCTGGTAGATCGTCAACATTTTCAATTCTTTCTATTTCTTCTAGAATTTCTGCCGTTGTGAGTGATTTTTTCCTAAAAATATATTTTTTCATATTATAACATATCATGTGCCCAACGGGTCGTTAACGACCCATCGGAAAGTAATGGTTAATCTATGACATGTATAACAATAATTCAAATCTAATCTTGTAATAATACGAATATACTACTTGTGCTTGACCAAATAACACATCTTAAAATAATATTATTTATCATTTCAATATACTTACAAATTCTTGGAGGATGACATGTTACGTATGCTATCGATGCTCTGTCTTCACTCTACACTTTGTATACTACTAAACTGAAATGAACAGTCATCACTTTAAGCAATCGTTGCACAGATGTGTAGAGATGATACAGATAACAACTAGCCGATTGTGAGTTCAATGCATTCGTCTAAAAAAAATTTTTTCTAAGATGGGTCGTTAACGACCCGTTGGGCATAAATGGGTTAATAGCATTTGACTTTGTCCCTAAACTGGGTAAAGTCCTAGATTCATTCTCTACAAAAAGTATATTTTCGGGAGCTTCAAAAATATTATTTTCGGTCACTTCTGCTTCAATGACTTTTTTGCTTGATTCCACAGAACTTTCTAAGACTGAAAAATGCTTCCGTATAAGGTGTCTCTTGTAGGTTCCAAGGTAGAGAAATTTTGAAGACAAGAATTACAACGGTACAAGGAGTTTGTCTTTAAATTGTGGATTCGTTTCAAGTGATGGATTAGTATATCAACCGACGCGGAAACGTTCAAGCACTTAAAAAGTTAAAACACTGCATTTTAAATAAACTCGTACCTGCCGAAACTAATCAATGCACGAGTTTTCATTCACTATTTCGATAAACTTCACAAATCACTATTCGAATTTCAACCCAATCGATCACAATGATACAGTCGAACTGTAGAGTATTCCGTTAGAAGAGTATGAAAGTGTCATAGAATTAAAGAACTTTGTCATAGATTCTATCAATATTTCGTTGATATAATGAAACTTTCATGAATTCATGAATCTTGTCATAGATTCTATGAACATCTAATTAGTAAGGTCGTTACAAATGAAATGTCCGAATTTATATGGTTGAAATAAAAGTCTGTAGCTTCGAATTAAAAAACATTTATTCGTAGAAATAATCACCCATTACATCTACGGTACGTTGCCAACGTTCTGGCAGAGCGAATATTCCTTTTTTTTAAAAAGCCCTTATTTTTGTGAGATAAAAAATCCTCGAAGGCCGAAATTACAGACTGCCGATCTTGGAAGCACCAACCTCTCAAATAGCTGTCTAGATTTCTGAATAAATGAAAATCCGTTGGCGAAAGGTCCGGCGAGTATGGTGGATGAGACAGAATTTCGTATCCTAACTGTGAAAGTTTTTGTACCGTTGTTTGTGAAGTATGCGGCCTTGCATTATCGTGAAGAAGTATGGGTCCACGCCTATTGACCAAATACGGCTGCAAGCGCTTCAATTTTTCGTGCATATTTTCAATTTCGTTGCAATAGGACGCTGCTGTGATAGTTGAACCAGTTTGCAAGAAAGAATAATGGATGACACCTTCACAAGTCCACCATACAGTAACCATTACCTTCTTCGGGTGTAGTGATGATTTTGCATGCTGCCTCGGCGCTTTTCCCCGTTGTAGCCATTGTCCTGATCGCCGTCGATTATCATAAAGTATCCACTTTTCGTCACACGTTATAATCCGATTCAAAAAAGGATCCACTTTATTGCGATTAATCAAAGAACTGGCTGTTTCAAGTCTTCGCAGCTTGTTGGCATCGGTCAACAGGTGTAGTACCCATCGGTCGAGTTTTCTAACCATTCCAATATTCGCCAGGTGACGACTAATGGTGGCAATAGACACCTGAAAGTGCTGTGCAAGGCATCGTACAGTTGTTGATCGTTCCACTTCCGCCTTTAATTTCATCAATGGTGCAAGTCGGCTGCCCACGAGGCTCATTTTCAAAGGCACAGTCTCCTTCGTTGAATTTCCGAAACCAACGTCGCACTGTACGTTCGTTACAGGTTTCCTCCCCTAGTGTCCCGTTAATATCCCGAGCTGCCTGTGCTGCGTTTACTCCTTTTTTAAATTGAAAATAAAAAATGGCACTTGAGAGCACGGCTTCCGAATGTAGCGTGGTAGAAGCATAACTTGCTCGGTGACGGTAAACGCTGACGAGCCTTCGAACGACGGTCTCCGTTGGCTTGGAATTTCTTAAAATCCGTACGAAGGGCAGCCAATTCATTTTGAATTGTGTCCCACTCTGCAGGAGAATTAACGCGTTCAACGGTCGACACATAGGCGGGCTCTCGAGCTTCGAAAATTTTATCCGCCACCCCGGCAAGACACGATAAATCTGTGATTTGTGACACACTAAGCAAGGCCCGAGCGTCACCGAGGAGTCGTTGAAACCAGAGTGATTTTAGGAACGGCTCAGTCACCTTAGATGCGCCTTTAAGCCGCATGGTACGAAGGAGTTGCGAAGGGCGTTGATTTCCCAACTCGAGACCAGTTATCAGTTCCCGAATCTCAGTTTCCTCGGAAACAGCAAAAGTGCCCATCAAGCGCTCCTTCAATGCTTGGAACTTACCCGTATCAGGCGGTGACTCGATGATGTCAGCGACTTGCGCAAGGAATTCTGGGTCAAGTTCCGAGACAACTTTGTCGAACTTGGCTGAGTCACCAACAATTTTGTGTGTGCGAAACTGTGCCTCGATGCGAGCGAACCATAGTTGCGGCCTAGCTGTCCAAAACGGCGGTAATTTAAACGCTGTCACAGCATCCAACGATTGCGGCCGATCGCGGGCATCTCCATCTTCAGCAGCGACGAACTTTCTTTATCTTCAAATCCTATTTCTCCTTTTTCTTTCTTGCAATGATTAATGTTATTAATGTAAACTCATTTTCTTTCAACAGTAACTAAATGAATATGGATGTTTTTTATACAATATTTTCGATGAAATAAGTACAGCGGTTAGCATTAACTAAAACCCATAGGGTTCAAAAATAATATTATAACTACTGGCCCCTACAAACTAGTTATAGTTAAACTATAAGGATAAAAATAAGAGGTACGAATGCTACTCGTTGTGTTACGCCAAGAATTCCAAGGGTTTCTAACATTTCCGTACATATACCATCCACGAATATACCGTCTTTGTCATTTATATACTCCCGCTCCGCTTAGGATTACTAAACGATTTTGGGGACGGAGCCGAGAGTTTTCCGAAACTGATCGTGAAGGTCCGGCGGCGCTAGAAGCAAATGCTCCACAACGAGCTAAGCGGCGGTACATGCTTGTTGCAGCTGAGTTTCGGGAGATGCGAGCGAGGTTTTTGCCCGCTCGTTGCCCCTGACATTACAGTGATAACATATATCATGTGCCTTGGGGTAGACAAACACAACAAAGGATAAAGCTGGGTTCCACAATCGCGAGGAGTACAATTGTTTCGTCTTGCACAATGAACGAACGTAATCGGTCGGCTAGTCATTGCTGGTCAAAGTTGTGGGGCGCCTCAGTCCTTGAAGCTACGGATGCAGGTTTAGCCGATCCGCTTGTACTACTAACGGGCCTCAGCACATAATTGCCCTCGGTACATAGCAACGAATTAAGCTTTTGCTTGCAGAACATACACACGCCCGATAAGCACTCACGTACAACATGTCCACGTCCTAGGCAGTTGAAACACAGTGTCAATCCCTTCACAATTTCAAAGAGATCCGCCACTAACATGTTGCGGAAACACGGGCACCGTGACAGTCGATGCTGCTCAAGGCAATACGGACAACATGATTTACCACCCATAGTCGGATGTCGTGTAGATGTCGATGTAGATACACTTTGAGTGTGCACCGGAGTCGTCCTCGGTGTGTGCACCGAAGTTGCTACGTGCACCCTCGCTGTCCGCGGCACCATTCGCTTACGCGGAACTGGCGCTGCCTCGATGTCGTCGGGAAGTTAGCCGCTCGGCGTTCAATAAAAAGTAATAAATCCTCGAGGCGTGGAATGTCGTTAGACTGCAGACTCATACCCCACTTATGCTTCGTTGCACTCGGAAGTTTCGGTAGGAGAATTTGGACTGTCAATGCGTCCTGCTGCTGCACCGGTAACTCCATTACCGCTAACGCTCGCATCGAATTCCGCACATAATCAACAATGTGCCGCAATGACTGTTGGTTATCCGGTGGATTCTCCGGTAGATGCAACAATTGATTTATGTGGGTCTCCGCTAGAAGCCGTGGGTTGTCGTAGCGGCGTTTGAGCTCCGTCCATTCTTCCTCATATCCCCCGGTATACAGTCCACCAATCATAGGAACACTTTCCGCTCGCACGTGCTGGCGCAGCTTGTCGACGTCAGGTCCGAACGGGAATGTACGAGCGTCTCGAACATATCTTTGAATACTAACCAGTTCTCAGGGAAACCATCGAAGCTGGAAATTGACACCGGTTCAAGCCGCATGTCAGCCACAAATGTTTCAGCGGAAGCAGCGTCGTCCGACCTCGCACTATTCTGTAATCGTCGCAGTTTCGTCCAGACTTCCTCATGGATCTTCTCTACCTGCTTCTGTAGTCGGTCGTGAGCAAGGAGTTCGTCCTCCTTCGCCGCCGCAACCAATTCATAATGACTCTCACAGAAACGCGTGTACTGCTGTTCGAGCAATTGATGTTCGATTTGCACCGTGTCGGGTTCAAAATCTTCAGCCATGACGACCGCGTACCAAGCGTGCCATCGCCAATTTGGCAGACGCTCTCAAATTTAATGCTGCCATCACGAACAGTTATCGGATACGGAACTTCACAACAACAGTTAATTACGGTACATGTAATGGAAAACGTGCACCGCCACAATACGATAAATGTCACGATCACCGAGTTTGCACTGCAGGAATGTCTGAGCTCACGCGTTCCTCACAGGAGGCACCAAAATGTACAAAATCAGGGGAAAAAGTTCGTACATTTGAAACGTCTATTCAATACGGTTTATTATAAAGGAATATTATACAGGCATAGATCACAAATTATTGGACGGGCGAACGGCAGAATAAACCGGCATCACATACATACACATTACACATGCTCGAATATAAAGTTGAAATGTTGTGTTGTGTTGGCCATTTGTAATGAACGAATTCTGTCTCCCACTAAGGGACCAGGAAGCCATTGGCACCTGAGTGAGGGCAACTCAGTTCGGGAGGAAAGCGGCGTGGGTTGTCGATGAGGAGCTTCCATTCATTACATTTTTTTTTTCAAGTTCCAAAGCCGAATTACATTCGGGAAACGAAACGTCAAGCCGAAATGGAGGAATTGAGGCAATACTAATCAACAAAGCCGAAGACTTTCGTCCATCCATTTTCTTCAAACACACCCTTTCACGACTACTGAGACATATATGTCCCATTTATATTCTTCGCCTCCTCTCTTCCTTTTTTAAGGTGAATCAAGTTTAATGGTATTATTCCGATACAAAACCAATGTGTTATGTACAATTCATCCAGATGTCGGGCCAGATAGCTTGCTGTATGAGCCCAAAGTCAAAATTTCATGTTTTTTTTAACGTTTATTGGCACGCCATATTTTGATTCATATTTATTTTGTTACAAGAAGCGTTATGAAATACATATAATATAGTAATCTTCAGTCTTTACTAAAATATTAAAATGTTTTGAATTTTTAATTGATTTTCTTTCAGGAAGACTTTCAAGAATGAAACACTGGTGTCCCATTGGTCCTTAACGGTAAAAAAGTCGGATTTTTTTTACCTGGTTTGGCAATAAAAAACCACAGAAAAATGCAAAAGTATTGATAAAAAGTGTTGTGTTATGTGGATTAGGAATGGTAAATTTCAAAACAGTTCCGATTTGCGGTGAAACATAATGGCTTATTGCAAAATGAGCAAACAGTATTCGTGCGATTATCTAAGCCATTTTGTGTACAAACAACACATCTTTTCCTTGTGCCGCTATCTAATCTGGTCAAGTAATGACCCGTTAAAGAACTAGTAGCTCCCAGTTTGGGTCGTTTGGATCCTTCTTTGGGTGTTGAGCTGCATTCAGTTTTCCGACTCGAATAGGAATTGATTAGCTGTGTCGCCATCTGCGAGCGAAAATCGAGAAACGGTATGGATATTGAATTCCTGTTTTTCTTGCATGTTTTATCGTATACAATAAACGAATTATGCATACCTATATCCAGTAGGTCGAAAAAGAGACGGAGGTAGAATCGGGTTCTTGATTTCCGGCTGAATTCATAGTAGGGCTGAAATAAAAAAGGAAGAAAATTTAGAAATGATTCAGTGACTTTAAAAATATATAAAGTACCTTCTTTTGATCCATAAGCTCAACATCTCCCATTCCTTTATATTATAGTGAGATCATTTCTGGAAATTTCACAGTAATTTTATCAGCGGAGCCTGCTTTGCGCCTTTTCACGTTTACAGAGTCATTTGGACTGATAAAATTGGATCCTATATGGACTCCACGGTTATCCATCCATTTTACAACTGCTACTCCATTTGCCTCGAAGCTTTCAGAGTCTCCACGTTTGAAAGTTTTGTCTGCTGCAAATTTCGGCATTTGGCTTCGGTTACGCCTCAATGTGCCACAAGCTCGTATCCCTTTCATTTTCAGTTTGTACAACAACATGGGACTACTGAAAAAATTATCGAAGTAGAGTTCGATACCCATGTATTCAAGCCCGGCAGACATTTTCAGTACCACTGATTCGCCAATGCCAACTTCTCTTTGGTCCTTTTTCCCAGTGTAAATATCCACTTTGTGTAAATATCCAGTTTTGGCATCGCAGCGACACCACAACTTAAACCCCCAGCTAATAGGTTTGTCTTTCATGTATTGTTTCATGATGTTGCGCCCTTTAAACTTCACCATGTATTTATCGATTGACTGACATTTGCTTTCATTTATAGCATTTCTTTTAGTTTTTCTTCCGGGGGGTCTTTTTTTCTTCGTCGGGGTGGTGCTGATCGTAGAGTGCTGATGGTTCCAGCAGGGCGGTTGCGCGGTGGTGCTACCTCGACTTCCAAAAGATGCGGCCTGGTATGACGTCCCGGCCGCCATAACGCTATTTAGGCAACGGAATATCATCATGTATTGGGTGAGTCGGGTAAGCTGGCGAATGCAAACGTAGGTGGTGGTATGTGGTTCGCAACAACCACTTTGAAAGCCATCAAATATGACCTTGAGGAGTTTTTCCGCAATAAGCCACAGCGCTTTTATGAATGTGGCATCATGTTCTTGCCAGAACGTTGGCAGAAGGTTGTTGAAATGAACGGACAATCTCTGGTTGTATCACGATGCCTGGCTGTTAAGATGTCCGGTTCCTAAAAACAAACACGAATTAGTAAACTAAAATTATAATTTAGTAATAGTTTGTAACCGGGCGGCAAAGGCTAGTATGCGGCACTCAGGTAGGGGTAATTACCTTAGTTAGGAGCTCCTCCTCTGCTCCGTCCTCGCCATCCGACACCGTTTCGGTAACTCCCGGACACCTGCAATAGAAGAAAGATTCACAAAGGACCAAGTCCTCTCAGCTAGTACGCCAAAGATACTTATCTGATACGATACGTAGCCGATAGGCCACCAGAATAAATGCATTTTGAAGATAAAAGATGATTTTTGTCTTAGTTTTGGTGAAAAAAACCGGAACTTTTTCCACAACCCAATACTAAAATAGTAAATAGGTATTTAAATAAACGCTAATAACTGACTCAATCGTCCAATTAATAATAAAAGTACTCGAGATGAGTTAAATATAACAAATTTTCCGATCAAATGCGTCATTTACTTACCAAAATACTTTGACTTAGGTCTTCTAGAACGTTTTGATACGCAAAGCGTTGCTTTCGTGGGCACAACAATTCATCCTTCCTTCGCAAATAGGAATCGAACAGCGCCAAGGTTTCCTCTTTGCCCCAATTGCGATGGCACCTTTTATAGAAAGATAATCAAAACTTGGTTCGCGTAGAAAATGATGGTCACATTTTAGCTTCCGTGTGTAAGATCAATCAAAAATTTCACAAAATTTTATCCATGACTTAAACATTTTATTTTTTTCAATACAACATCTTGAAACATAAGACATACATATATACTCGTATAGTGAGGGCTGTTGGACGTTTGTGTCGGGCCGCTGAGTCTGCAATTAAAAAGATAAGAACCAATAAGTGCCCATGCGTGCTAACTCACTACGGATGACCATGACAAAGGCAACACCATACAAAGTAAGAAGCAATATAATACTGACTAAAGAATTTACTCTCTAATGTTGTGAACTGGATCAGCATTTTTGGATAGGAGGTTTAGCCATCACTATTCCAAACAAAACGACCACATGCCAACATGGGGAGGATTGCCATTCCACAAGTGGTTACTCATGGATACGTTAATAGACGATATAGCCCCTCATAGAAGGATCACCATTCATGGGGAATAAGGTCCATACCAATTCACAACACTATTTACTGAACAATCAGTTCATTCAAACGATACAAATATGGTTACGTGTAATATAGATACACCCCATTTTAACTATTTCACTGAACATTATACAGACATATAATATGTTAGCTCCTTGTCATAGGTCATCCATTGAACTTATCACTCACGCATCCATGCAAAGCGCAACACCACAAGAACACTTAGTAAGTAACTTACTTACTCTTTTTCTTATACAAGAACAGCCACGAACCACCGCTACACTGAGATACATGCAGATACATGCAGATACAAACTACTTATGGTCTAGATTTATCACTGGACTCTTACTCAATACGTGAAAATATTACATACTCACAATGTTTACGTTACATTCGGCCATCCTGCATTTAACTCGCCTCGAGTTACTGATCG
Organism: Chloromyia formosa; assembly: GCA_964017055.1. Classification (NCBI taxonomy): domain Eukaryota; kingdom Metazoa; phylum Arthropoda; class Insecta; order Diptera; family Stratiomyidae; genus Chloromyia; species Chloromyia formosa. Next base: position 35,075,558 of record OZ024815.1, read on the forward strand.
CCCTTTTCTTCGTTCATATCGCTCGAAAGAACCACCCCGTCTTCGCCACTTTCGCTTGCTGTTTCGTCTGAGATTCCGCCTGGCGTGCACCACGGTTTCATGCGATCCACAGCAACCACTCGTTCGTAAGTACCCTTCTTAGATGTTCGATGGGTACCTTTCATGTCCTGAACAACATAATGATCGTTAGATAGTACCGACTTAACTATCATAGGTCCACTAAAAGGCGGAACTAATTTCCGGCTGGTATTCAATGCTGGCTCATTTTTTTCGATGAGAACGATGTCCCCTTCGGCATACTTCCTAGGTGTTTTTCGATGCCGATCAAAATACATCTTCTGTTTCTGCTGAGCTGCGACGATACTTTGTAGAGCTTCTTCCCTAAATGCTGTTATATCTTCAATTAGCCCTGCTGATTGTTGTATTTCGTCCGTTAGAACAGAATCGTAACCACCTCTTGCTTTATACCCAAACAATAGTTCACATGGAGTTTTTCCTGTCGTTTTGTTGATTTGGCTATTCAAAGCAAACTGAATATTTTGAACACTTTGATCCCATAGATCTTCATTAGATGTAATTGTCTTTAGTGCACTTAAAATCGATCGGTTCAATCGCTCAACTTGACCGTTCGCTCTTGGAGTAGCACCCGCATTCTTGATATGATGTATATTGTTCTGAATACAAAACTCCTTAAATTTGTTTGACATAAACGCAGAACCTTGATCGGAAATAATGTTCATAGGTGTCCCAAACGTTGCAAGAATTTCTTTTAGATGTTGCAGTACAAGCTTTGTCTTCGTTGTTTTAACTGCCCTCAAAAAAACAGAATTTCGTGAACGCATCAATAAAAGCAATGATGTAGGCATTCTTTCTTTTACTCATCGGAAATGGTCCTAAGTGATCAACATGTATTGTCCTCATTGGCTCAGACCCTTTCCAAATAGGATGTAAATACCCTGGTCTTTTACCTCCAGGTCGTTTATTGTATAGACATCTAATACTGCGTTCAAACAGAATAAATTACGTAATTTCAAATTACGTAATTTAAAAATTACATGGAAGTGTTCAAACCGACCCTAGAGTAATTTTGTTTGACAGTTGTCAGCTGTTTTGGAATTAAGCCAGATAATGGACAAGAACAGTGATTTGGTGGTGAAATATATGTTTAATCATCAATACGGCGCATTGCTGACGAATCTACAGAACTTTGAAAGTCTATACGCTCGAAAGATGGCAAAGTATAAAAGAAAACGACGGTTGCTCGAGCAAAGTGTGGCTAATTTACAGCGTGAGCAAAATGCACTTCTTGCTTCTATTGCATCGGGAACACCTCGTTCAGAGTGGTTGAAGGTTTGATTTTTAAGTTATATACTTTTCGGTAGTTTACATTCTAACTATTTTGTAGAATCGGACGAAATTGTTTTGGGAGCGAGATGTAGCAGCCGGTGGGGAAGATGCTTTCAAGAACCACTTCAGAATGTCAAGAGAAAACTTTTACTACCTTTGTAGCATGCGGAAAAACTTATCGAAAACGAAGACTAATTATCGTGAACCAATACCTTTGGATAAAAGAGTTGCGATAGCATTGTTTGCACTTGGATCTTCTTCCGAATATCGAACAATTGCTAGTCTATTCGGCGTGGGAAAGTCCACAGTTTGCTCAATCGTAAAGGAGTTTTGCTAAGAGGTTTGGAATGTTTTACGTCCAAAATATTTAAACGCCTATCCTCTTCACTCGGAAAAAATTCAGGAGTGTATAGATGGTTTCACAGCTCTGGGATTTCCACAGTGTATTGGTGCTCTTGGTAGGTTAATAGTGTTTGTTTTTGTTCGAACTAACAGAACTACTCGTATTTGGTAGATGGAACTCATATTGAAGTACGCCCGCGAAATGAAGACGCTGTTGACTACTATAATTATAAGGGGTGGTATTCTACAGTGCTGCTAGCTTTAGTTGATTACCGGTAAGGTCATTCATCTACGTTACACGCAATTTTATTCAATGTGGCCTCCCCTACAGGTATAGATTTTTATACCCTAGACTTTTAGTATAGTGTTTTTGTCACGACGGAAATATGTAACACCTTAAAGGAGGCTCCGGAGGTATAGCAATGTATATATATAAATGATCAGGGTCACCTCCTGATTCGATTTAGGCATGTCTGTCTGTCTGTCTGTCTGTCCGTCTGTCTGTCTGTCTGTCTGTCTGTCCGTCTGTCTGTCCGTTCGCACGATAACTTTCGATAGAATGAAGCTAGAGCCTTGAAATTTTGGTCAAATATTGGTAGTGTAATCTAGTTGGATGGTATTAAAAATGGGCATGATCAGGCCAAGAGAACGCCTACCTCCCCTACATATGTAAAATACATAAATGTATCTATAACTCCCGATTAAATAAACGTAAAAAGCTCTAGCTTAGGTAGATTACTCATGAGGGTAATCTTATACTCTCCTGGGAAAATAAAATCGATCAGTTGGAAACTAACGGTAATTTTCTTACAAAGAACCCCGTACTACCCTAATTTTCAGGTTTTTTGTATATAACTCCTGAACCAATTGACGTAGGCACCTGATTTTTGGCATGTAACCTTGAAGTGAGAAGCTGCTTAAGGTTTTGTAAGTTGGGCATAATCAAATCAAAGGAACGCCTACCTCCCCTACAAATTTCAAAAAATTAAATATTCCCTTAATTACGATAACTTTCGAAAAAATTGTACTAGCAAGTTGAAAATTTGACAAAATGTTGCTAGTAAAACCTACTTTGTTGGTATTGAAAAGATCCGACCCAAGGAACCCCCACCTCCCCTACAAATGAAACTTCAAATAAGCGATAACTTTTGATAGAATGAAGCCAGCAACTTGAAATTTTGGTCAAATGTTTAAAGTGAGATTGAGTTAGTTGGTATTAAAGATGGGTAAGATCCGACTTAAGGAACCCCTACCTCCCCTAGAAATGAAACTTAAAATAAGCGATAACTTAACGACAAAATAAAGCTATCGACTTGAAATTTTGGTCAAATGTTTGTAGTATGATCCAGTTGGCTAATATTGAAAATACGTAAAATCCGACCAACGAAGCCCCTACTTCTCCTACAAATGAAACTTCAAATAAGCAATAACTTTCGATAGAGTGAAGCTTGAGACTTGAAATTTTTTTAAATGTTTGTAGGGGGATCTAATTGGTTGGTGGCAATGATGGGCAAGATCCGACCCAAGGAACCCCTACCTCCCCTACAAGTGAAACTTCAAATAAGCGTTAACTTTCGATAGAATGAAGCTAGCAACTTGAAAACTGCGACAAATATTTGTAGAATGGGTCAGTTAATTGATTTTGAGAATGGTCAAGATCCCACTCGATGAGTGCCAAACTCCCCTATGAACTGGCCATATAGGAGACCCACTTCTAGTACATATGGTCGTTGCCAATTGGGACTTTTGGTATCACCACTAGGTCTGTACAAGTCTAGGGTATATACGCTTCGGACTCCGGGCCGAAGCGAAGCTTCGGCCTGGTTATATATAAATGTGGGAAGTCCAGGTCGCTGTAACGACTCCCAAATTTATAAGGATTCACTGCTTAATAAGTTTCACTCGAAAGCACCAATAATCTGGCAACATTCCAAATTCATCAATGGATCACGTGTACCGGCGTTAATTATTGCTGATTCCGCATTTAAATCTGAACAATGGTTAGTGAAACCATATCCGTTTAGCGTAAATGCCACTGAGGAACGAAAAGCATTTAACTATGCTTTGTCTAAATCACGGCGAGTAGTGGAGAATGCTTTCGGTCATCTGAAAGCGCGCTTCCGACGTCTGGGAAAAGGCATCGACAACAACATTGACAATGCTGCACTGATTATCAAAGCCTGCTGTGTGCTTCATAATTTCCTCAACGAAAGAAATGACGCTATCAATCAGAAGTGGATCGATGACTTACGACACGAACGCGACGAGCGTGATCAACCGGAACAACCAGAAAGCTTGAACACTGATTCTAACGCGGACCGCATTAGAGACGCTATTGCCAGTTTCCTAGCTTCCAACAGGGAACAATAAAACTAAAAAACATATTTTTATGAATGATTAGCAATTTATTAATCAATAAACATAACAACCCTAAAAAAATTAATTTCAATCTTATTATTAATACTCGTATTTATGAATGTACGTATATTTTGTATGCACGACAAAATTAAGAAAAAATGTTGATTGAGTTGTGGTAGGAGAACATAAATTCCTTTCGCGGCAACAGGAAAAATTCCCATATATTTGAAGAAATCGCGGAAAAAATGGGACGAATCTTTACAAGACAGGAAATTCAGGTCAAAATTCATAATTTGACGCAGAAATATAGGTAAAAAATAATTACGATTAATAATAATTGCAATGGAATAGGAATTGCGGCGGAAGATGGCTTAGGAAATGCCGTTGCCGTTACTTATTCAAGTAATTGATGAACGCTTGCTGCAATTCTTTCGTTCCCTTTGCGGATTCTTCAAGAATTCGATTCCTGTTTTCCTCCAGTTTAATCATTTTAATATCGGTCCACTTGGTTTGGACCAACAGCTTCTTCATGGATTTATTTCCTATTTCAATTGTTTTAAGCACCTCGGATTGGAAGGACGACATCGCCTTTTTCTTTCGAGGCGGCTCAACCTCTGAAGTCGATTCGGGTGGTGGAGACTTATTATGTCGTCTTGATGGTGATACGCATGGCGATTCACTGGGTCTTGTTGTCGAGCCTTGTGAAGTAGAAGGCGTAGACAAATACTGTTCAATTTCAAAATCTGTAAATGAAAATGCATATAAAAACTTATCACTCGCCGTATGTATAAATTTCAATCAACTTACTGTCTACACTTTCATGCAATAAGTTCTCCTTGTTGAAGGATTTAAAGTTGCCCAAAATCCTATGTATCCTTTGAAAATAAATCCAATCAGATGGGGAGCCACCAGACGGACCGACTGTTTTCGATTCCTTCCTGTAAATTAACAATACATGTTAATATAGGCAATTCCTATTAATTGCAATTATTTCTTACCTATATTTCTGTGTCAAATTATGAATTTTAACCTGAATTTCCTGTCTTGTAAAGATTCGTCCCATTTTTTCCGCGATTTCTTCAAATACATGGGAATTTTTTCTGTTGCCGCGAAGGGAGCTTATATTCTCCTCCCACAACTCAATTAAAAGTTTTTCACTATCCTGCGTCCATACCGCCTTTTGGCCGCCTTCTTTTTTGTATATTCTCTTCGTGGACATTGCCTTCACAAACCAAAAAATACCACCGGACAAACAACACTCACAAGAACTACAAATTGTATTGAATGTCAAAATTTTGTAGTTCTTCTTCATTCCACCGGAGATTGTTTTGGAAATATCTGTCAGAATTTCCAGTCAAAACATATGATTTCAATGGAATTGTACTTATTCCAATTAGAATCAGGGTTGTGTTCACGTATTTTCATATTTTATACATCATTTGCTTCTAATTTCATACAAATGAATGGTTTGAGATCATTTGCCTCGACACTTCAGTTTGTATGGAAAATGAAGTGATTTGATAAGTTCATTTGGCTTGAAATTAGTAAACGGACTCGAAATGAAGTAATTTGGTTCTGTTTGAACGTAGTATAATACAACACGAAATGTACTTCTCCACGTATTGTCTCATACGCGGAAACCAGTAATGCTCACACAACCGATACAACGTTTTTTCCACAGCAAAATGTCCAAAATCGTCGTGTGCTGCTTTCACCACTTGTTGCCGCATTCGTCTTGGAACTACCCATAGAATGCCACGGGCTGTGATCCGATAAACACGTCCATCTCTTAAAGCATAATCTTTGTAAATACTCTTCTCGTAGTCCGTATTTGGTGGATGTGACAGCACTTTCCTAATTTCACAAATTTTAGCATTAGTTAGTTGGCCAGCCAAGACCCAATTTGCTTGAGTAATATGCATAATGACTCCTTCTGTTTCCGGGTTGCGACTCAGTGCATCGACGTGTTGCATCCGATTTCCCGGGCGATATTCGACCTTGAACGTAAACTCTAATAATTGCAGCCACCAACGAGCGATTCGTGGAATCATTTCCTTTTTGTCCTTTGTTGCTTTCAAAGCGTTACAGTCAGTAATCACGGTGAACTCAATGCCCAACAGATAAGAACGAAACTTTTTCAGCGTCTCAACTACCGCCAACGTTTCCAACTCGTACGAATGATATTGTGATTCTGGTCCATTAGTCTGTCGACTGAAATATGCAACCGGATGAAATTTTCCATCGGGTTGCTTTTGGAGTAACATGCCCGCCAATCCTGATCCACTTGCATCCGTGTGCACTTCTGTCTCAGCCGCCGGATTGTAAAGTGCCAGTACCGGTTTTTGGGCCAAAACACTTTTCAGCTGGAGAAATGCTTTTTCTTCGATATCTCCCCATGTCCAAGGCAATGATTTCTTTAGCAAAGTTGTCAGCAGTTTCGCTATTACTGCATAATCCCTCACAAATTGTCTAAAGTAAGACGTAAGACCAATGAATTGTCGAATGTTATGTACGTTCTTGGGAGTAGGAAAATTTTGTACCGCAGATATTTTCTCCTTTCCAGGCTTAATCTTTCCGTTGCTTATTTCAAACCCAAGGTAGTTTACAGTGGTCATTAAAAACGAACATTTTTGTAAATTGATTGTCACACCCTCGGAGCGAAATATTTCAAACGCTTTCTTTATACCTTCCATGGCATCCGAGATCGTTTCAGCATGCAAAAGAACATCATCCAAATAGACTGCAGCTATATCTTCGATTGGGCTTAAGATCTTATTCATGAATCTTTGAAACGTACGAGGCGCGTTAGTCAAACCAAAGGGCATCCGATTATATTCATACTGCCCACTTGGTGTCACAAAAGATGTAAATCGCTTAGAGTTTTCTTCAATTGGAATCTGGTGATATCCAGATTTAAAATCAAAGCTGGAAAAATATTTTCCAGTTTGTAGACGGCAAATCTGGTCCTCAATACGGGGAAGTGGATAATTGTCTCGTACAGTAAATGAATTCAATTTCCGGAAGTCAATGCACATTCTTGCATCCCCATTCTTTTTTTTCACCAGAACCACTGGAGATGCATAGTCCGACTTTGATTCTCGAATGATATCTCCCTCCAGTAGCTCGTGTATGATATTTTTCACCGTATCTTGCTCCGTCCGAGCCATTTTATAAGGTCGACAATAGAAGGGTTGATCACGATGTAACTCAATTTTCATCTCCGCAGACTTGGCGCATCCTAATTCGTTCGTAGAAAGTGATATACAATCTCTATATTCCGACAAAACAGAATAAAGTTTTTCTTTATACTCATCCCCAACGTCGCCAACAACAACATCTTGTATTGGGATTTCGGATACTTTATCCTGTTCGATTCGCAAAACAATTGCTTCATTTCGAACAGCATCAGCTTCGTCTTCGCAAGGCCACCCACGTGCCAGAACCTCGCCCTCTCTAATAATTATATCCTCGTCTTCAAGGTTGATAACCGGAACGATTGACTGATGCTTGCAGTCTACCGAGACAACAGTCTGCGGAACACACGATTCTCGCCCTTCCTGTGGCCGTACACTGCCTTCAATGAACAGATCACCCACAAACGAATCGGTTGAAACTTTAATAAATCCTAGATGATTCGGTGGGATTAGAGATTGTTTGTCAGCCTTTAGTACGACTTTTTGCATCCATTGGTCCATCTCAAGTGCCGTCATCTCGTTCCTCACAAATTTCAAAGTTGTGCTGTCTTTGATAACTAGTATTGTGGGCAGTTCGGTAAACGATCTTCCCACAATAATTGGAACATTCTGCTCGCTATCATGCACGACGACTGCGTTCACTTCCGCCTCCACCTCGTCCACACTCATTAAAAAGTGAACAGTGCCAATGCTTTTCGTGAATCCATTTCCATAACCTTTTAAAGTAATTCTTTCTTCGCGGTTAACAGACAAACCCAATCGAACAGTTGCGCCAGCGGTTATTATATTACATTCACTACCGAAGTCGATGTACGCCCTTGTATCATGTCCGTTAATTTTGGCAATCTTGAAATATTTCTCGTTTCTTACGTCCTTCGAAGAAACCTCGAGCACCGCTACACTGAGCATGCAGATACAAACTACTTATGGTCTAGATTTATCACTGGACTCTTACTCAATACGTGAAAATATTACATACTCACAATGTTTACGTTACACATGGCAGATTGAATGATAATTATAAATAAATCCGAGCGGAAGCGACGAAATCTGATTTTTGGAAATCGCGACCACATCGAAGATATAGTTATATTGTTACGATAAATTTCACAAATTAACAAATGAAACACGACTTTGTTTAGAACAATAGATTTATTCCACCTTTAAACGCCCGTATCGCCTATACCGCCCGTCACCAATTTACACATTCGCCCGTACAGAATACTTAGGTATACTTATACACAGATACTTTTAATAATCGCCCGTCACACTGTCGCCGTGCGTCCATCCGCCGCCTGTTGCACATATGATGAACTGAACTCGCACTCCGATGTTTATGTTCATCTTCGTTACTGTCGCCGGCTGATACCGTGGGTGTTGCCAGGTCGTAACAATATGAAACACAATCTTGTTGGTACTCTCCACGAATAACGTGTTTCGCTCTTTCGGTCATCCTTAGAGTATCATCGGACGCTTTCCTCTAAAAATGCTCGACAGAGCGAAATGCGTCAAGAATAATCAGAATTTCTCACAATCTGTTGGTCCTTTCCACGAATGACGCGTGCAGCTCTCTTGATCGTTCTTAAAGGATCATCACAGTCTTTCCTCTAAAAATGCGTCATGAACAATCATTATTTTTTTCACTTTTTTTTTGACGAATGCCGCGTGCCGCTCTCTCGATCATCGTTAGAGGATCATCAGAGCCTTTCCTTTAAAAATGATGGAGAGTACGAAACGCGTCAAGAATAGTCAGACTGTTCATATTTACCTTTTTCTTCACTATCATTTTCTCCACCACGAAGCCCAAATTGATACGACAAAACATACCTTTTTTTGGTCCATCCTCCATGTTGTATGATGGCCTCTGCAACAGGTCGCTCTGAAGCCGCTTAGCTGCGGGCTGTGCACTTCTTGTTCGGACCCAACCCATGTTAAAAATGTTCGTCGGTGACTGTGCGGGTTTTATGATGAAAGTCGGCGACGATACACGTGCCAATTTATCATAATAATCACGCGGCTTTTACACCACTTGAAAACTTGAACTTAACTTGAAAAAACACAACGAAATTAGCGAACAATCACAAGTACTCTGTTCTTATGGAGAATGACACTGACACAAGACTCTCGGTCGGTTGTCAGATTGTTTGCAATTTGGCCAACATTTAAAACGAAAACTTCCGCTTCCTGCGCCGCCTACATTCTAAATGTGGAACTATTTTTAACAAAAATCCTGCACTAACCTTCTATCGAGAACAACTCAGATCTAATTTTTAGTGTAATTGTGTGGTCTTATCCTGCTCTGATCTATATGGATCTTGAATAAACGCGCCTATTATCAGAAGAAGCGATTTGACGATAAACAAGCTCTGTGTGTACTGCTACCTACTCTGAAACAATTGAAAAATAGGTTGGACTCTGATTTGATTCATCTATGTTGTGCAGCGCTAATAAAATATGTTCAAAAGTATAGTATATTAATTATTTTTCAGTATAATGATAGATGGCATTGATTCTACGAATATATTGTATTCAACTGAGAAAATACATTGTATATAAATATTGTTTGAGTTAATCCGGGCTTATGATCTTTTGCCAATTCAGATTTTTTTTTAAGATTACCAGTTTCATAAGTATTTTATTTCAATGAAATGTTGCCTTTTCTAACAAGTAGTGGATACTGATTTAACATGTAATTATCGTTAAATAAATTAACCAAACTTATCATTAATTTTATATATGTAAGGTTATACTATATAAAATATGTATTCGTTTCTGAGAAACTTCAAAAAATATCATAAGATGACTTTATTAATAAATGTCTATTAATATTGCAATCCGATAAGATTGAATGACTAATATGTTATTATGTGAAATAAAATCATAGCAAAGCATATAGCAAAAAAATGTATATTATGTATTATATGAAAAGAATAATGAAGTATAGAAAGGAAGATGCAATTTTTAACTTCAAATAATCATTAGTCTAAGAGGAGCTGAGCTTTTTAATAATTTCTTTCCTTGCTAGGCTGGTGGCAGTCGCTTTTTTTAAGTGTTGTGTACAGAGAATATGTGAAAAGAAGCGGCTGAAAAACTTATTCCTGCCGGAACAATAACCTTTAATATCATATTTTTCTTAAAATATAGAACATAATGTAATATATAAAACAAAGTGGTACCACCAAGTAGCTCAGTGTCCAATATACCATCCTAGATGGATTGTATTGAATTATTTTAAGAATTTTACATATTTTATGATGAGTTCATTGTTCTTTTTTTGTTTTGTTTTGTATCAGAATAGACATTGTTTTGTTCATAAATGAAATACGCATACATTTTAAACCATTAATAATTTATAAATATAGTAGCTGACAGTAAACTTTTAATTGCAATATAAACGGAGAAAATATATGTTTTAAACAAAAAACCGGTGACTTTTAAATTATATTTTCTTAGGAGGGAATATTTGCGATTAAGCATAATTTTTATTTTTCAGTTTTCTCTTACTACTGTCAGATTCTAGGCATATAATTTACTAGGTGTCCTGTTTCGAATTATCTATACTTTCGGCGATTTCAGTAAATGAATGTTCGAAATGGGGGGAGGGGGGCTTATTTAAAAAAAATTCTTTTTTAAATTCCCATATATTGACCACCCTGTATCTTTTAAAGCATTAGTCCTACGACAAAAATGATTTAGACCTTTTTTCGCAGAAAATTTTGTCTACTTTATTTTGTTCTTACAACATTTATCGCTGCGAGTGACTTTTAGTATGATATACTCCTTTCCTAGTACCAACCAACAAATCGGGCCAAGTTTCAAACTTCCTTTATTTTTTTCCTTCGATCACCAAATATTGGCAATCGTCGCCTGGGGTAATTGTTGAAATGGAGAAATTCGTTTTCGAGTTACAAGATATCATTTTCACCCTTTCGAATGCAATTCGATTCGAATCGAATTACATAATAGGGCCCGTTCCTGCGGCAGCCGGTTCTACGCACCGGAGCGACCCGTTTTTACAACGGCCAAGAGCTGCCAAACCCCTTCAGTGCAAGAAGGATGTGTGTCTGTGTGTTATATGCTGTATTCGTTTTTTTGGGTTTATTGGGAGCAGTTGCGCCCAGATGTGCGCAACTGCTCTCAATACTACTTGTCCGCGCCGGCATTGAAAACAACCCAGGTCCTTGGATCTGTTGCGTATGCAACAGAGAGCTGCATCCCAAAGGAGGAATTCCACTGAGGCAACATTGCCGCATGCTACGTGCCGTAAAATGTCGCCGCTTTCCAGTAGCCAGCGGATCGGTGCGGCTTGTAGCATGCGACATTGTGAAAATGTGTGAAAAAACTGAAAACAGGCGACACTATGCAACATGTAGCATGCCTCTTGTCGGCCACTGTTGCCTCGGTGGAATTCCGCCTTAATGCGACGTCAGTGACATGCAACTTCTGCAACGAGTGGTGTCTCCTGAGGAACTGCTCCGGTCTAAACCATCACAGGCTCTGGAATCCTTCATTTATTGCCACAAGGAGGACCACAAGCAGCAAGCTCGTCTAACAAGCCTCACTTTCCTACACCAGTAAGCATCCACACGAGCTTTCAGTCAACCCCAACGATCCCTGCGAATAGACCCAGTAGGATTCCCCAACAAAAGAACCTTACGCCTGCACCACCGATCGCCATTTTCGATACACTCCCTCGTCCAACTAAACTGCAACGGGCTGCAAATCAAAATTGCCGAACTCGCTTCATTCATGGACAGACACCACATTTAAGTAGGACCCATCCAGGAGACGAAACTACATCTCAATTTGTCCCTCCACGCTCATGGAGATTACATCATCATCAGGAAAGACAGGTTGACCTACGCTGGAGGAGAGCTTGCCTTCATCATTCACCATTCCGTGCAGTACCGGGAAGTAGATGTCACCAACAACGACATCACCTTGGAAGTGTAAGCCAGTATCCAGTTGTCCCTCAGGTTACCATGTAAATATCAACACATTTCTCACTGGTCAACACCGTCTCCTGCTTAGTGACTCTAACGCTCTCCATGAACTCTGGCAGATTTCTGTACATAGAATGACGACACGCCCACCCGTATTGCCGGTACCTGTTCCAGCTCTCCAGACATCACGATTGCAAGTGCTAGCCTCATAAATGAACCTCTATGGGAACCGGTCCTTACACTATCTTCGGACCATTTAGGAATCGCGATAAGGTTTGACAAACCGACAGATATCGTATCTGTCAAACATTGCTCTTTTGTCAACCACAACAAGGCTGAATGGAATAGCTTTACCCAATATACTAGTGCTAAATTCCTCGCCCTGTCAACTTCCACCGACGTACGTAAGGCCGAGTTCAATATCAGGAAAGCCCTTAAAAAAGCGGTTGCGAAATTTATTCCTGCAGGACGCATTCCTAAAATTCGTCCAAACTTTCCCACCACAGCCGCCAGATTGGCAGACGAGAGAGACAACATCAGGAGCACTAACCCCGACGATCTCAGAATTCACGAACTGAACCGTGAAATTCACAGACTAGTAGCCGAACACAAGAGGTTAAAATGGAGTACGCATCTGAATGAATGCAACGTGAACGCATAAGCAAACTATGGTCGAGAGTCCGTGCCCTCTCTAATCCACCGAAACAGAAAAGGAATATCGCCATACAGTTTGGAGAAAATTCAATCACCAACCCTGCCCACTGTGCATGTCCCTTCAACTGGAAGTTTATTGAACATCCTCCACTAGACAGACAAAAGCGCATAATCCGCAGGATCCATAACCGAACTGCAGTCAACATACCTGTCTTCACCGCGGACGAAATGGCTGCAGCAATCGGGAAAGCGAACGACTCGAATGCCTTGGGACCAGATAGAATCACAATGGCAATGCTTAAACACTTCGGCTCACCAGCTATCGAATACCTCACGGCTCACAACCTATCCATCACATCACTGATCGTTCCGGAACTCTGGAAGAAAGGAAGAGTAATCCCAATCTTGAAACCTGGGAAAAAAGCGACACTCGGCGAGTCCTATCAACCCATCACACTTCTATCATCAGTTTCCAAAACGCTCGAAGCACTAATCCACCCTGTTCTTGCGGCCCACATCCAGCTTGCGAACCACCAGCACGGGTTCAGAAGGATGCATAGTACGACGACGGCCCTGGATGCCATTACAACTCGTATCCACAATGGCCTTAATCAACCTCGTTCATGTCACAGAACAATTCTGATGGCACTTGACCTATCGAAAGCCTTCCAGTCAGCCACTCAGCACTTCTGTCCGACTTATACAATGCATCTCTTTGAACGCAACCTACAAAATGGATTGCCAATTATCTCGCGGGCAGGCAGTCCTACACTGAATTCAGGAGCAAGAAATCGAAGCTAAGGAAGATCAAAGAAGATGTGCCACAAAGAGGAGTTCTGTCTCCGTCCTTGTTCAACCTTTACCTATCTGGAATTGCAACTCCACCTGGAGGAATCGAAATTATCTCCTATGCTGACGACTGCTCCATTCTGGCAACAGGAAACAATATCACGGAAATGTGCGAACGAATAAACGATTACCTGGAAGCACTTAACTCCTTCTCACGGGCAAGAATTTAACCGTATCAGTGCCTAAATCCTCGGCAACCTTATTTACCACCTGGACGAAGGAAGTTAAGATGCAACTTGGGATCTCAATTGGCGATCAACTTATTCCGACCGTGAACTATCCTAAAATTCTAGGAGTAACTCTGGACAGCATGGCCACGTCATCCCCCATGCTTCTACCGTGTGCAACAGGATGCGCGGTAGGGATAAAATCCTTAAAGCCTTGGCCGGTAGTACCTGGGGCTAGGATAAAGTAACCCTGCTGGTCACATACAAAGCAGTCGGAAGGTCAGTATCCAACTATGCGGCTCCAGTGTGGTTACTGAATCTCTGTGACACAATGGAATAACATTCAGGATTATCAAAACACCGCTCTCCGTACTGTGACTGGCTGATGTCATCCCAAGACCATCTGTATCAGGAAACAACGATGATGCCTCTAAGGGACCACAACAAGCTTCTTGCGAAACAGTACCTGATGGGTTGTTAACGGAGGGATTACTCCAACACCGGCCTCATGGACAAGACACCGCCACCAAGACATGGCAGGCGTGATTTGAGGGACCTCAAAAGAGACGTCCAGAGGTACAAAAGGGTCCCCTTTGACAACAACGCATACAGATCAGCCATCGCAGCAATACATCATGAGGAGGTGCACAATCATCAATTGCAGGACTAGGTCTAAACAGAGTTCTCTCGGCACAACCACCAGCCATTTCTCCCGAAGAGAGAATACGTCCGAAAGCAGCGAGAGCGACGTTTTCCAAACTTCGGGCAGGCTGGTGTTTGCGTCTTAACTCCTACCTATCTCGCATTGTCCGGGATGTCACAAACACACGATGTAGACCACATTTTCAACTGCCTAACTGCATCCACACATCTGACTCCCAGGTTGCTGTGGGAGAACCCCGTAGAAGCAGCTATTTTCCTGCCTCTTAACACCGAGGAAGATGACAAAATTCTCAAGGCGCTGGCTGGAAGTTCCTGGGGTAAGGATAAGGAGACCCTACTGGTATCATGCAAAGCTATCGGTGGATCTGTGGCCAATTATGCAGCTCCTATCTGGTCTCAAAATGTGTGTGACATGCAGTGAAACAAGATTCAGACCTGTCAAAATGCAGCAGCAGTATTGGGGCGAACGGTAGCGCAGTGTGTTGAGGCATCAGTCTCATGTTTGACTATCGGCGTTTCGGGTTCGAATCCCGTCCACGACGACGTTCGTGGCCATGGATGTGCAGGAGATGCATGCTGGCAACTGCATTCTTCGAAACCAGTTTATGCCGACGAAACGTCAACTGGGCCACATGGAACAGTTGACGCGCTATGCCCACAAGGTGTTAGGGCAATTGAGAGAGAGAGAGAGAAAATGCAGCACTACGTACAGCAACAGGCTGCCTCCTGATGTCATCACAAGATCATTTACTTCAAGAGACCCAAATGCTACCTTTAAGATGTCACAACAGCCTCTTAGCAAAGCAATACCTTGTCGGATGCTACAGATATGACAGTCCCAGCACAAACCTGAATGGACAGAACACCACCACCTCGTCACATCCGTCGCAACTTAATAGACCTCGAAAGAGAGGTCCAACGCTTCGAGCGAAAACCATTCGACGACACCATCTACAAAACTGCTATTGCTACTCTACATAGAGAGATTAAGACTAAGATTAAGGACTTAACTTAAACTCTGTACTAGCAACGCAACGACCAGCCATATCAGCGTATGAAGTAAGACTATCAAGAGCAACTAGGACGATACTTGCTCAACTCCGCTCAGGTTGGTGTTCTCGTTGAAACTCGTACTTGTCCCGAATCGCCCCAACAGTATGCAACAATTGCCCAGCTTGTGACGGTACCTCTCACAATGTGAAACATATCTTTAATTGCCCGTCAGCACCTACGCAACTAACACCAATAGCGCTCTGGCAAGATCTCATTGAGGTGGCCATATTCCTTGGACTCGGCAGCATCTCTAAAAGGAAAAGGGTAAATTTAGGTAAGAAGAGAGAATTGTATTGATATTTAGGTGTCATTTTAGATACGAAGCTCAGCTGTATGTTAAATATTGAAGAGCGGGTGAAGATAGCCTGCATCGCTTTCTACGCTTGTAAGAAACCCTTCGGGAAAAGGTGGGGGCCTTAAGCTAAATATGGTCCTCTACATGTACATAGGAGTACTTCGTTCGGTCCTTTCATATGGGTTGTTAGTTTGGTGGCCAACACTTGCTAAAGGATACAACGTAACGAAATTTGACAGGGTGCAAAGAACGGCATGTCTTGGTATGCCATGCGAACTTGCGCGAGGGAAGTGCTAAACGTGATCTTGCATCTTCCACCAATAGATCTTATTATTAAACAGCTGGCGGCGGGTAGTGCATTCAGGCTCTGAGACTCGGGAACCTGGACTGCCAAACCGTACGGCCATAGCAACATCCTTAGCCGGTTGCCACGAGATGTGGTCCAGATAAAAACAGACTTCACTGTGCCCAAACTGAGCTTTACCAGGACTGAATGGAGGGGGGCGAGATGGTGAAGGACTTTGATATCACGATTTTCGCCGACGGGTTGAAAATGGACTGCGGTGTCGGTGCGGGGATCTTTTCTAAAGCACTAAATATCTCGGAGAGTTACCGCCTCCCAGACTTCGCCAGTATTTTCCAAGAGGAAACGCTCGCAATTATGAAGGCGTGTCACACTCTCAGAGATATATCAGGTAACCATATAACTGCCATATGCTCAGACAGCCAAACCGCAATCAAGGCACTGAACTCGGTGGGTACTTCCCCGAATTGGTCGAGCGGTGTGGGGAAGAGTAAACTCGCCTTGGCAGAAGGCTCAATATCACCGGCCCACCTGCGCCGTATCGAATAGAATAATAAGTCGTAAGAAATGTAAATACAATACTTTGACGAGCAATTGCTGAATATTAACGAAAACTTAGCTAATAGGAACACCAGACAAGCGTACAAACTAATAAATACAATTAAAAACGGCTACCAACCCAGGACTAGCCTCTGTAAGGACAAGGATGGAAATATCATCAGCGGCACCGATGGCATCGACAAACGATGGGCCTCTTATTTTGAAGAGCTTCTGAACCTACCATCTAACATCCCCACACGACTAGCTCTTGACGATATTGTTGCTCTAGCCCCACCCATACAACCGCCGACAGTAGAGGAAGTTGATCTCGCGTTGCGGTCACTAAAACGAAATAAAGCGTCGGGCGCTGACGAGATTCCAGCTGAACTGCTAAAATTCGGTGGAACGGGCCTAGTTAATGTCATATATCAATTAGTCCTGCGAGTTTGGAAGACCGAGGTGATCCCAGACGATTGGCGCAAAAGGGAGATAAACTGCGGTGTGAGAATTACATTCCAGGGGCATATCACTAGTCTGTACGTCCTATAAAATTTTGACGAAAATTCGGGAAAATATAATAAAACCGGACACAGAACGAATCATTGGCGAATATCAAGGCGGTTTCAGACCTGGTCGCTCCACAACCAATCAGCTCTTTACGCTCAAACCGATACTCCAGAAGTGCTGGGAATACAACGTAGACGTATACCAAATCTTTGTCGACTTCAAGCAGGCATACGACAGTATCGATCGTGGTGTACTGTCCAACATTATGCTGCAATTTGGTATACCGGCAAAATTAGTGCGACTGACAAAGATGACGACCAACTCCGTCTCACAGGTCAGGATCCATAATAGACTTACTGATCTATTTGAAACACGCATTGGTCTGAAACAGGGCGATAGACTGGCATCGACTCTTAACCTAGCACTGGAATACGCTATTCGGGCTATGAATATGAACAACAGCAAGACGCTACTCATCAAGTCGACATAATTAGCAGCGTACGTCAACGACATCAACATTATGTCCCGACGACGCGGAAGAACTTCTGTATACGCTTGATACCGCTGCAAAAGAAGTTGGACTACGTATCAACGAGGTAAAACTAAAATAGTCATGCAATCGATAAGGACACCTTCACAATCGAACATCAATGTGGGGGACCTCAACATCGAGTTCGTGAACGACTTCATATACCTGGGTTGCAACTTGTCAAGGGGCGCCAACGAAATGAAGCGACGGATACAGTTAGCTAATACAATAAGACTTTTTTCTCGATTCTCCCCATAATGAAATCGAAGCATGTGCACAGGAACACGAAGCTCCGCGTCTACAAAACCATCATACGACCAGTGCGATGCTATGGCTGCGAAGCATGGACCCTAACTCAAGCCTCCGGAAACATGCTGGACACATTTGAACGTAACGTTCTGCGGCGAATTTTCGGGGCTGTTTGCGATCGAGATGGATGGCGCATCCGGTACAATCATGAGTTGTATGAACTTTACGATGAGCTGGAAGTTTCGAAATTCGTCAATGGGCAGGGCATGTACAATACAACGAATGGACGATGATCGCATGTCAAAGAGAGTAATGAACGCAGAACGAGCCGACGGAGCGAGACTGCGAAGACGACTGAGAGCTCGTTAGCAGAGCTCACTGTATGCGGACGCCGAGCAGCTACTGGGCTTCCAAAATTGAGGACGCGGTCACGTGACCAAGATAATTTGAGGACAACAATCCAGGCGGCCAAGGCCCGACGTCGGGCTATCGCGCCATGATGATGATGATGACCTGCGCCGTATCAAGGAAGATATGGCAATCCTATGACAGAAGGAAAACATGTTAGCTATTGACCAAGTCCCGTAAAGATGTCGCTAGGTTTACGGCGGTTATTAGAGGATATTGGCCTATCGGAGAACATGCCATAAGGCTTGACATCCCTTATAATTCGCATTGCCGTAGCTCCGGGAGTAAGGATGAGAAAGACACCTCGCTTACTGCATCGAGCATTGGGCAAAGCCTATCTTGTTAACCTGGGGGATGTGTCGGGGGTCGAGATCGGGGAGCTGCTATACTACCTTACCTGTACTCCTCCGGTTCGCTCTAGGCGTCCTTGCAACCCCTAATAGTCCAACCATCTTCCTATAACCGATTTTGCCGAGGCTTGTGGTTACAAAATGGAGCATCCGCGCTAATTGGGCTTTGGCAAGTTGAACTTTAGCCACCACTTATACGTACCATCAACAGAAAAAATAGACTTTTCTTTTGCATAATAAAACTATATTTGTTTGCTTCTTTGTCTATTCAGTCAATAAGGCATATTCGTTCATTCATGGTTTTGTTTTGTTTTGTTTTTAACCCAATAAAGCAATTACAATTAACCATACAATAGTGATTTTCCAATCTGTTTAAACTATAAAATATGACGAATCTTTGTCTTAAAATTATGTCAATTTTGTTACAATAATAATAATTACAATATGTATTTTTTTTTTTCTTTTTCTTTTTTTTTTGTGAAAATTTTACAACGCTTTCAGTGTTTGCCATTACATGTTCTACGATGAACAGTATTTCCTTATCTATTGTATTTATTTTTATTTATTAAACCAAGTTCTTGTCATTTTTGTTTCCTTTTCAGATTTTGTTTTTGTTCTTTGAATATGTATTAAATGGTATTTTTGCTTGTTAAAACTGTGTTTAAATTCAGATATTATCTGATTGCGTATAAAATTCAGTGAAATATATCTTGCCTCTTTTTACAAAAGTGATTTTAAAATTATGCAATTATTTTAACAATAGACTTAAAATTACATTTTTCCTAAAGTATACGTTTATTATATTTTGAATTTTCTAAAATAACAAGAAAACCTCGGCAGGCAGATATTATTGCAGTGCCCCAGCTCATAAAATAAGTTTTATTTTTTCATATTTAAAACTATATTTTGTTTATTTTTTATTTATTTATTTTTATTTACTTTTTTAACGTAGTTTTGCTTAGTTTAACTTTTTTGTTTGTTTGTCGTTTTGTGCTTATCATGTTTCAGGAGTGAATGCAAACTAATTGCAATGAAGTTGCCAACTGTTTATGTACAAATGCAAATGGATTTATGCATAAAGGGTTTACTGATATAAACTGCATTGATATGTGCATTGTGGATTTTCTAAAGATATTATAAAACATCTGATTAAAATGAAAAACAAACGTAACAAAGAGAATTTTATTAAAAAAAAATGATTCAAAACTAACATAATAGGATCATGCCACCACGTATGTAAAAAAAATAAATATAATTACTTTATGTCGATCAGTCTTATGAAGTGAACACAAAAAAAAAGTGAAGTGTAATAGAGTCACAACATTGCAAAAGCTTGTTTTAAAGGGAGTGTTATATTCGCGCAACACTGATCCCTAAAAAAAGAGAAAAAGGAACATAACACGTAACCCAAGTGCATAAAATCATGCATTCTGGACCTGAGCAAAATCTTTCTAAAATATAATTATTACGTAGGTATATGTAAAAAAATAATTAGTTCTGAATTGTCAGCTTCCAGTTAAAAAAAAACTATAGGTATGTGTAAAAAGATATTTTTTTAATAATAATTCGTTAAAAACATTTAATTTAAAATATAATAACATCAGTCTTATAGTTATTCGTGTTCTTCTTTCGTTTAAAAATAACGGTAACTAAAAAATTATCTATCCTTCCTGCCTTTCGCACGAAAGTAAAATGCGAAAAGCTATCAGATTTACTAAAGACCCGTAGTGCCGTTCATGTGGTGTGTGTCTTTTCAACAACATTAATTTATACCCTTTCTTGGCTATTTCGATTAATTTACTAAAATATTATAGTTTTGTTTATGGCATTATTATCATAATAAACTAAAGGAAAAGTGAAAAGTTTCATTTCATTTGTTTAGTATGGCATATTCAGCGGAATATCGTCGATGAGAGTGTTACGAATTATCACTACTTTAGCACTTTCATCGTGACTTTCATCACTGTTGAAAAAACAAGACTCACATTGATCACACATTATTTTCCTATTCATATTAAACGTGGTCATATTTAGGCACACCGTGATTTTAACAATACAAATTCTAGACAATTTTGATTTTCAAAGCTTACATTTTTGTTACACTTTTGTTCAACGAAACGAAACACAAACGCATAATTTGTGCAGTTTTTTCATTTTTTTTGGTTTTTATTAATTGTACTGTCCAACACACGCGGCAATACTTCGGGGCTCCAAATTTTTGTCCAAGAAGAAGGCACACAATGATTGTATTTTTTTTTATATAAAAATGGATACGATTGAGCAAATGTCCTAACATATCTCATAGAACAGTTCTAAATAGTATAAATATGGAGAATTTTATCTAATGGTTCATCTATAAAATATTACTGAGCCTGTTGCATTGAATTGCTTTTAAGTTGCGGACGAGTTCATGCAGTCATACTATCAAAAGGGCCAAAAGAAGATTGAATTGACGGTTTGAGCAGAATATTCATATTGCTTTCAGTTTGTTTGAGCTCTTCAGTATTTTTTCTTAACCTTATCGTTGAACGTAATTAGCAGACAATTAAAAGTTGTAATGTCAAAAATCAAAATTTCCCTTAAACTTATTTTTCTTTTACTATCTTATCTACCACTGGATACAATTTTTTGTGTGTACTTATTTCTAAGTAATTTCTAATTTTATCAGCTTTTCATTTAGTCTATATTTTTTATACTGTACAGATATCACTTTTATTTAGAATAAGACACCTTAATTCTACAGTTGTAATAGCGATCATGATCAAGGAATCTAAAATATATATCATAAAAGATCAACAACTTTTGAAGTGCTTAATTTTTCTTTATCATAATTGATCGGTGGTTTGATTTAGCCGTATCAGTTAAAAATGCAATTTGAAATTGTAGAAAATGTTTTAAATGTGATGATGAAAGGCCATCTTCTGCAACCCTTAGATTACAAATAAATTATAATGCATTGTTGAACTTGGTATGTAAATGGCTTAGTGCGTTGCTGCTCGCAGCCCTTCGCGTGGGTAATAAAACGGTACCGAAACAATATGTCCAAAATATTGAGGACACGGTTTATTCGATTACTTTGTATTCGATTCGGGATTTTATTGTAATTTTCTTTTTCTTCTGATTCTTTATCAAATGAGACGTTAAACGTTACGGTAACTGAGAAATCTCTTTGCTATTTTGAACTGCAACATGACAGATACGGTCAGGGGCTCTAAAGGAAAAAAAAGCAAAATTCCCGGAGATTTCAAATATTGCACGAAAGTAACCTTCTTATAACAAGACAATAAATTTATGCCGTACTTAGTTAAAAGGAACGTTGAGAATTTAAGAATCCAGTGCCCGGAATGCACTTAACCCTTTAAACCATCCTTTAGTCTCTTGCCGAGGCGGATTCCTCCATGGGCGAAATGGAACGTCTCATTTCGGACGAATAGTCTTCACCGTTCGACGAAACTTTTGTCATTGGCGGTACGATGACGCCGGTTTGCTGTTGATGATGATGATGCTGCTGGAGAATTTGTTGGTGTCGTTGCTCCTGCTGTCTTTGATAGGAATGCGAAATTGGGCTGGAACGCGAAATTGGCGATGATCTTGAATCATCCTTTCTCGCTCCAACCGATAGATCTTCCACTTGATCTTCGTCATCATCGTCATTGTGTCGTTGATAGTCCCTTTCGCTCTCATGTTCACGCTCTCGCTCTCGTTCCCGCTCGCGTTCGCGAAGACTTACCGGACTATGCGATCGAACGGATGTATATTTAATTGGACTAGGCGATCGAGCCGTGCCGTTTGTGCCAGGACTCGTTGAAATGCCATTGGCGGCAGCATGCGCAGCAGCAGCCAGTGCCATTGCATGTAATGCTTCCCGACCGGCTATCTCTCCGCCGCGCGATTCAAACGCCTGTTGCAAGAAGGCAGGATCCAAGAGAGCGGCTGCACGATGTGGAATCGTGGGTGGCAATTGATGTTCGCGTTCCTTTTCCCGTTCATTGTTCTCGTGAATTTGTTGAAGAATTTGTTCGTTGGCACCGCCGTATGGGTGGCCGGCACCCAGTCCAAAATGGAAGCCGCTCTGAGCTCCACCATTGCTGGGACTGCGCTTGATTGTACGATTCATTGGTCGCGCCGTTGTGATACCAAGCTTTTTCACCTTATCGTAGAGAGTGCGGGATGGAACACCGAATTTTCGGGATGCTTGCAAAGCACTCATACCATTACGAACGCAATCAATGGCCGAAAGGATATCACTGCGAGTGTATTGTTTGTAGCGTTTCCATTCGGGTTTCTGTTGTTGTTGTTGTGGAACGTAGGAGGCTAAGCGCGAGTCGTTGGTATAGTTCGGGGGCATATCCATGTCGTCTTCGAAGGATTTATCGCCGTACGGCGAATGGGGTTCATCGTACTTACTGTATTTCTGTAAAAAAGAAGGACATTCATAATACATTCAAGAAATCATTAATCTGTAATTTCGTCATACCTTCTCACTGTAATCTGAACCATTGCAACTATCCGATAGCTTTTCGACACGACTTTCCTGCTTAATCGGTTGACATACCAGCGGCATGGGCTGCGACGAATCGGCAGCATGTGTTTGGGCCAGAACATTTCTCAAGATCGGTGTATCGCGTGACATTAACATATTCGACATGGATGAGATCTTCTTCCTTTTCAATGGGTTCATATCCGGTCCGGATTCGTAGACAGAGCTCAACATTGCCGCTGCAGCGGCCGCAGCACTCGGTATCGCTGAGGACAGATGCGATGAAATGGGCCATGGTACAGAATTTTGTCGTTCCGACGTCGATGGATCGGCATTTTTGGCATAGATATTCGAGAAGGAGGGCTTGTAATTGTATGGTGGCGATGAGGTACAACTTTGAGCAGTGGCCACAGTTGTTGAGGTCGTGATTTGCGGCGATGATGGTAAATGTTCGACAGCCTCTTTTTCAGGTGGCGTGCTCGGTCCTTGCGACACTGTTTTCGGACTTGATTTGTCCACCTTGTTGAACTTCTCCTTGAAGTCGGTCATATCGAAGAGTCCTTTCACTCCAAGCTTCTCGGCAATTTCCATGATCTTTGGAATTTGACTTTGGGTAACGTTCACTTCGCCTGTGTACATATACTCCAATAAGGCACGCATTTCAAATGCTTGAACTTCCGGAATGATGATACTGCAATCGTCCATGGGAAAGTCTTGTAGGATACTTTGAAAAAACAAAGAGTTTGCCGCGAGCACAACCCGATGGGCTTTAAATTGGATTTGATCCTCTACGATTAACGTACAGTCGACATAGCTCTCCATTTTGATGAGAGCGTCGAGGATTTCAACCAGATTCGATTTGTGATTGTTCCATCGTAGACAGTAAGTCTGTGTATCCGTGTTGCCCATTTTGAAATTATTGATTTTCTTTTGTGGAAGTTGCGATCCGATTAGCGCTTGTTGAAATCGTTGAATGTAGTCAGACTCCTGGAAATAGAGAGGGAAAAATTCGGTTATTTTTTTTTGATACGTACTTATTGTTGTTTATTTTGCATTTTTATTTTATTTTTTAAGTGGAACTTTCATATTCATAGTTCTCTTGCTAGTGACTCGCGTTCGCCGGCAGGAAATATTGAAAAATGAAATACAGTGTATGTTCCCATAACCGGACACTTCTTATAAGTGGACAAATTTTTAAGTCCCAAACATTCTTTGCATGTTTTCAAACCAATTAGGCTCCCTTAACGGGACGCTTCCATACCCAGACACGGAAACGCTGTTTTTTAGTTAGTTTTCATGCTCAGGAGACGCTGCCCGCAACTAATAATAATTGTACGGCAGCGACATTTGGCTTTCATCGTTAGTGCGCGAATACTTACCCGGTAAACCCATCAACCCGTATTTCGTATCCTCTTTCCTCAGTTCCATATGGATGTCGCATATTGCGCGAGTTACGTCCTCCTAAGTTCAGAACTTATCTTGTGTTCCACTATGTCCTTCGCGCTCTCCTTTAAACATTGATAATTGAAATAATACATATGTCCCGGGTCCTCCAACTCTGCTATTCCTGGGCACCTCGGGCCGATCGCCCCGCTTTAATCTGCGTAGGCTCTCCCTCTATCCAATATGTCCTGTTACAAACTGGATTAGATAGTGATTTACCTCTCCGTGCTTGCGGTTCAGCCACAATTCGATTTACGGGATGAGTATGTGTGTCCAGCTTGCCTTTGGGCCTTCATCCCACCGCTGTTGCCATTTCCTCAGAGACTCACTCCTTTCTCTCTTTTTTTGTGTGCATTAAATGCGCCCGGTGGCTCCAAACATCGACTTTTGTACAATCGGTCCGTTTCGCCGGGTAGAATGTCTGTGGGATAAAATCATACCTCCAACATAAGCAGCCTCATCGTCATCTGATGTGGTTTGGTATGCACAGCATCTTCTCAACGCAATCCTTCGGTAAACAGAGTTGATTCTTCGACTGTTACAAGCGTGGCAGAGCGCGGCGATCAAAACTGATGACGCGTACAGAAGAATAGAGGTGACCTCTCTGGACAATAGAAGTCGGTCCTCCCACATTTGGCATATCCTCGCCAAATCCACAGTAGCATTTGCCGCCTTGTCACATACATACTTGAGGTGCTCTCCAAATGTCAGCATCGCGCTAATCATCACTCACCTAATTGCAGCAATTTGCAGGCTTTGAAATTATGATGATGCTTCCGAACTGATGCTCAGAGTGTTCCTTTTTCTGCGATTACTGATGAGATCGGCTTCCGTTCTTTGCTCAGCTAACTCTAGTCCTACTTTTTTTCCAGCCACAACTTGATACTTGTGATCGCCTCGGTGGCGTACAATACAGCGTATGCCGGGTCATTGGCCACCACGACCCGACCCGACTATCATTACTTATTTAGGCACTGGCAAATCCAATATCCCGTTGTTCATGGTGGGCCAAGTATGTTACGTTGTACTCTCTTGGTCCTTTTTTGGTTTCGTACTGCAGAATTCTATACGAAAGGTAGCTCTGAACTAGTCGTTCCAAAATAGTCAGGCGCACCTATCCTCCGCAAAGACAAATGCATGCATTTCCAGTTTGCCGAATTGAAAGTATTCTTGACGTCCAATGTCACAACCGCGCAACGACTGTTTCCCTAGATATGTCACTATCGTCATCGCATCAGCCGTGGAGGGCGCTCTTCGAAAACCAAACTGTCGATCCGACGGACCTCCCTTTTCTTCTACAACAGCAGCTAGTCTGCTAAAAGTTATTAGTTCCAGCACATAAGCAGTGTCCAGGAGCCCGATTCCGCAAGAGTGAATTTTTTCAGTGCGCACCGAAATGCGATTCCGCAAGAGTGAGATGATTTTTTTCGGTGCGCACCGTGCTGAATTGCAAAAATGCGATTCCGCAACGATGCGATGAGTTTTTTTTGACAGTTCCGGTGCGCACCGTGCGAATATATTTTGCACTGGCTATTTGGTAAGTGCAAAATATATTTTTTTATAAATTATGTATTAAATTGTTGATTTCTGCATACGAAGGTGGAGTATTACTTTTTAAAGCAGAAATGGATGAAGGATGGAGCTTCGTGATGAATTTAAGGACAAAAATATAAAAATTTATAGTGAAGATGAGAAGTTTTTGTTTCCGTATCCGGGGCCTTCTTTAGCAATTAATATTAGGGGGATTCACGCTCAGTGTCGTAAATGCCGTAAACGTCGTATTCGTCGAAAACTTCTGCCATAGTAAAATGACAGAAGTTTACAACGTTACGACAAATACGACGTTTACAACGTGGGCATGAGTCCCCCTATTATTATTATTGTTATCCCGTTTTCATTCGGTCACTAGGACCGACCATTTCTGAAAGAAGATCATAAGGGGATTCATGCTCACGTCGTAAACGTCGTATTTGTCTTAAAATTGTAAACTTCTGTCATTAGTCTATGGGGATGACAGAAGTTTATGACGAATACAACGTTTACGATATTTACGGCAAGGAGCGTGTTTATGTTTCGTTTGATGCAGAGCATACGAATTATGAAAAATCTGGCGGAAGTGGGGGGGGGGGGGGCAAAAACTCCTCTTCCATAGTCCTCCGCGTGGGCGCCCCCTGGAACGGCAGTGGTCACTGACCATTGCCAACCAACGTCAAGCCGCCAGTGATGGCGGTGCGATGATTTGGTTGAGGTACCCCTGTGGTGTGGGGTGTGAAAAAAATACCACGGCCTTGCCCTTTGAGGGCCTGTCGTTAAAACCGACAATCAAAGGACAGGATGTGTATGCCAGCAACTTGCACTATCCGAAATCTTTATATGCTAACGAAACGTCAACTATGCCTCGGATAAGAACTGACTCAACGGTTACGACTTTTAGCTATCGTACAATGACAAAGATTGGATTCTGGAATGTGCGTACTCTCCTGGACAATGGATCAGAAGGTCCCCAGAACGCACGATTTCTTCAATTAGAGAGTGAATTTCTGAGGTACAAATTAAATATCTTAGGAGTTAGTGAGATAAGATGGTGGAACAGCGGAGAATTCATCTCTCCAACGGGCAGCACTGTAATGTTGTACTCCGGTAAAGCTACCGGTAGTCGTCGTGAGTCAGGTGTGGGGCTCCTAATAACCAGAGCCGCGCGAAACTGTCTCTTATCCTGGGAACCGGTCTCTGACAGGGTCTTGACCGCCAGGTTCCGGACCAAAATGAGGAACATCTCAATAATACAATGTTATGCCCCTACTGAACCCGACAGTGTCTTGGCAAAGGACTCCTTCTACGAAGAACTAAACGCCGTTCAGAGCAGAACACCTAAAGGTGACATTATAATGGTTATGGGTGATTTGAATGCGAAAGTTGGCGCTGATAACTATGGGCTCAGACATGTGATGGGGAGACACGGTCTTGGTGATCGTAATGACAACGGTGAAAGATTTGTAGAGTTCTGCAACTTTCACAGTCTCTTCATCGGTGGTACTATGTTTGAGCATAAGGACCACCACAAAATCAGTTGGTCCTCTGTTGATCGGCGCAGAACACAAAATCAGATCGACCATTTTGCCATTAGTAAAAGATTCAAGAGTTGCCTCCTGGACGTGCGAAACAAGAAGGGTGCCGATATTGGGATGGGAAGAGACCATTATCTTATGATCGCTAATGTTCGATTGCGTATTGCAGCCGTGCGCCGCCCAGCGACGAAAGATCCAGGCCCCGCAAATTCAACACCGCTCGACTAAAAAATCCAGCTGTCTTACAACAATATAATGACCATCTTGCGCAAAAAGCGGCTGAGATAACTAGTCACCCAGATAGTGACATAAACGAAAACTGGGATGCCATAAAAAATGCGTACATTGATAGCGCAAATACCATCCTTGGCCCAAACCCGGATTGCCGGAATAAGCCCTGGATGTCCGACGCTTCATGGCAGCGGATTGTTGAAAGAAAGGAGCTGAAAGTTCGTTTGGCTGCAGCATCAGACGACAATCGAAGCAGCATCGAACTCCTTTACCGTCAGAAAGCTCGAGAAGTTCAGCGTAGTGTGCGACGCGATAAAAGAGTTTATGCCAATTCTCTTTTAGCGTCAGCAGAAGAAGCCGCTAGAAGTAACAACTTAAACGCCGTATACGGTGTCATCAAGGAGTTTACAGGTTGTCGTAACTCCTGCCAACATCCGGTGAAAGATAGTGATGGAAAGCTACTTATCTTGGAAGAAGATCAAATGAGGCGGTGGAAAGAACACTTCGCCGCGGTCTTGAACCGTGTAACCTCTGGTGAAGTTCCCCCTCATATAGATAATTTAGCTAACCATCAAAATGTGCGTATACGGTCCACTGCCCCGAATAAAGAGGAAATAGTCACTGCAATGATTGCACTAAATCGAGGAAAGGCCGCCGGACTTGACGGCATCCCTGCCGAACTTTATCAAGCAGCGCCAAGCGTAACTGCCGATTTGCTGCACCCACTTGTTGATAAAGCGTGGAATACAGAGACCTTTCCCACTGAGTGGAAGGAAGGTTTGATCATCAAACTTCCAAAGAAGGGTAGCCTCACAGACTGTAATAATTGGAGAGGCATTTGTGTGCTTCCTGCCGTTGCCAAGATAATAGCTAAAATCGTCCTGGAAAGACTAAAGGCCCACTTAGAAAGCACAATTGATGAAGAGCAGGCTGGCTTTCGATCCGGATTCTCCTGTGTCGATCACATTAACACCTTGCGAATCATCATCGAGCAATGCGCTGAATACGATTCTCGGCTTCATTTGCTTTTCATCGATTTCGAAAAGGCTTTCGATAGTGTGAACCGGGATTCTATATGGGCGGCCTTGCGCAGGAGAGGCAACCCTGAGAAGCTTGTGGCTATTATTAAGGCAACCTATGACGGCGCGAAATGTCGCGTTCTGCATAAAGGTAAGGTGTCGGGGGACTTTGAGATTCGCAGTGGAGTTCGGCAGGGGTGCATCCTCTCACCGATCCTATTCCTCATTGTGATCGGCGATGTGTTGCATGCAGCCCTATCCGGACTCGACAGAGGAATTCAATGGACTTTGACATCTTATCTACATCTTGACTACGCTGACGACATATGCCTACTCTCCCACAAAATCATGGATCTGTCCGCAATGGCGTTGGATCTCGAGAGGGAGGCAAGCAAGGTTGGGCTAAAGATTAATACCAACAAGACCAAGGTTCTTAGCCCGCCGTTGCGAAAAAGAAATCCGACACCTATTGCCATCAATATTAATGGGCAGCCTGTGGAGAAGGTGGACAACTTCGTCTACCTGGGTAGCATTGTTGCCGAAAATGGTGGTACGGAGCAGGACATCGCTCGTCGTATCAACCAGGCTAAACGCGCATACGGCATGCTGTCCAAAATCTGGCAGAGCAGTTATCTCAACATCAAGACCAAGCTGGGCCTGTTTCGATCCCTGGTACTATCAGTGCTTTTGTATGGGAGCAGTACATGGAAAGTTTCCGTAGGAGTTACCAGAAAGCTGCAAGTTTTCGTCAACTCATGTCTTCGTCGAATTTTAAGAATTTTCTGGCCCGAAACAATATCAAATGAAGAGCTAAGTCGGCGTACGGGTCAGATGCCAATCGACGAATTGATACGCAGGCGAAAATGGCAGTGGATAGGTCACACATTGCGGAAGAGTGATAACTGCATTGCTTTGCATGCCATGAAATGGAACCCCATTTCCAACCAAGGCCGACCAAGAGGGGGTCCTCGAATCACATGGCGTCGATCTGTGGCAAAGGAGTGTCAGGTACTGGGTAAGTCTTTTGGGGAGTTGCGCCCCATTGCCCAGAACAGAGTACGATGGCGCGCAGGAGTAGTTGACGCGCTATGCCCCGCTAGGGGTTAAGGCAAAGTAGTAGTATCGTCGTCGTCGTAAACATCGTATTTGTCGTAAAGTTGTAAACTTCTGTCATTTTACTATGGAGATGACAGAAGTTTACCACGATTACGACATATACGAAAAGGAGTGTGAATCCCCTATATGATAATATTTAACTCGTAAACACAAGACTTTTCCTCCTGAAAGAGAATAAATGCTATTGATCGATTCTATAATTTCATATGAAGCATGAACGTCACCCATTTTTATGATGTTTTCAGCAATCAGAAAAATTACACACGTTTGACGTTTGTTTGAAAAATTCATTCAGCACTGAAAAACTCACTAGCTTTTGCTGAATTGCATCAGTGCGCACTGATATTTTCGGTGAATTTTTTCAGTAAGTTTTTTCGGTGCGCACCGAAAAAACTCACTCTTGCGGAATCGGGCCCAGCAGTCAAATTGGACGATATGAATTCAGTTTGCCTAGCGGTTTGTTAGGTTTTGGTAGCGTTTTTGCTCCTCACACAACCAGTGAGTGCCAACCTTTCGGTTGGGAAAATAAGCAAAATGAAGAATATGGAAAATATGGCCAATGTGAGAAATAAGAATTAGCAAAATACCAAGAAGCGTACAAAGTTGACTTGACCCATAAAGTATAACTTTTTCCACTTAACTCTCTTCGCAAATTTCTTTTTTTTATTATTTATTTCTATCTTTTTTTGGTGTGCATTTTACTATGGCCGACTAATTGCATCGCAGCCCTGTTATCATATAGTCAATCCATTGGGGTTGGACCCCCCATTAGCTTTACAGCGTCGCTCACGAGACAGTTGCGACATGCTCCTCTAATGGCTTAGTGCTCGTTTTACTGATAATTTTGCAATAAACTCGAACAATTAGCGCTTATAAAAATTGATTTCCATTTTTGCTGTCCGTGCGACGACGAAGGATAGAGCGACACGATAATGATCCTGGCTGTGGATACAAATCAATTGCATGCATGTGAATGTCATAGATTGCGAATGTAATTGGATGCTATGCGTTATTGCTGCTAACAACATTCATCGCAAAATGCAGCAATTTGTGGACAAACTAATGATGGATAACGGGTAGAAACAAATGAGCCAAGTGTCGGGTGGAAGTAGGGGAAAAATGCATTTCGTTGATCACTATACTGGTTGCAATAGATAAATGTTTATTGCTCGTTGATGTGGGTAAATTGTGCCTTTAAAAAAAGGTACAATTTTATGGTCGTGTGAAAAAGTACAAGTTGTAAAATGCAAGAAAGTAAAAACTTATTTTCTTATCGTTAATATGTTTAAAAAAAAGATTATAACGAGATGAGATAGTGGAGCTACTGACCCAGCAGGAAGGCACTGCAGTAATAAGAGGTCTATTGTGCCATAGCCCATTAAGTCAAAAGACCGTCCACCTTTCTAATAAAGGACAGTACGTCTTTAGCAGAAATCAACCTGAAGTTTACAGTGCTGATAGTAACCTGCCCGAGGAGTGACATCCTATAAGTGTCACCATACACGCCATTGCGCGTTACTGTCACCATACATTGTCGAACTCGAACACGAACCTGGTACAAATGTCCTCTGACACACACATCCACTTCATATAGGTGTGAAGAAATCCGGTCCACTTGTACTACAATAGATTCGTGTTCGACAATGTATGGTGACTTGGTGACACTAACGCGCAATGGCGGGACATTCTCTAGACAGAGATGGCATTAAGTCTCGCTGGACAGACCCATCTTGTTCTGACCAGGTGATGACCAGATAAGTCCCTACTGGAAGTCTTAGATGAGTTCTACTTATTTGAGTTGTACCCTTGTGAATGAGGGGCATTATCAGCTCCTTTGATTGACGCAGCCCTGGAAGGTTATTCCAGTACTGATGACGTCATAGTGACCAGTCTGTGATCCGCAGTTTGGCCGAGGCCAACCCAAAGCCACAGTAAGGCTCAGATCCATGAAAGCGACTGGATGATCCTTGTCTAGCAAGTTCGTCCGCAGCCTCGTTCTCCTCAAAGGCCCTGGTGGCCTGGCCCAGGAAGACTCGGTTTTTGGTTGCCAACAGTTAGAGGAGTTCGTAACGCTCCTTCAACAGTTTTAAAGAAACCTTATCTGAGGAGAGCGCCCTTTATAGCTGCTTGGCTGTGTGAGTAGATAGCAATGTGAGCGCTGCAAAGTCCCGTTTCCAATATTACCCCTGGCGCAGACCTAAATGGCGTGGAGCTTGAAAAATGCTGGCGAGACACCCATCGCGATCGAAATCCTGGTGGTGTTAGACCCATCAGTGAACCACTTATTACATCTAGGATCTGGGCATGGCGTCCCATTTTCCCATTTGAACATTTTCTGCCGAAGCAAATCTCCGCGATCATGTAATCTGATCTTAAGCAGATCTGCACGTCAGGAATTTGATTCAGAATGCTCATGTGACCGCCTTATCTCTACGTACGTACATTAATCGAATTCTATAAAAGCATTTAGAGGTGCTGATTGTTGAATGAATACATGCAGCGGAGTTAGTCCAATAATCGCCTCCAGGGCTGGCGTTAAAAAGTGCGCAGGCAGGCAGGGCGTTAAAGCTTATTGCACTTCAGTAACACAGAAGTTTGCTGAGTTTTTGGCGACCACACAAGCGCTGTGTACGTCACCAGGGACCGCATCAGCATGGTATACAACCACTCAATTACTATATCTTTGGGTGAGCCTCCATGTCTGTCCGAGACTTCTGCAAGCCCACATTGTGCGTGTGGCTTTGCTTTGCTAATTACATTATATATGTGAGTATTCCAGGTACCGAGTCAAGTGTTACCCCGAGACATTTAACTTCAGTGGAATAATCTAAGGTCGTGACGCCTAACGAGATTGGATCAAATGTTAAGCTTCATATACAAGCATTCGTTCGCGTACGACGAATGCTGCGTGCGCACAGAGCCTCTTCCAGACCAAATTGCACGCACAAAAGTGTACGCGCACGGAGATCCACTAGCGATGGATCGTGTTAGGATAAAATTGTGCGCGCATGCTCCTACCGTACATATATGAGCATTCGTGCGGGCACAGAGTTCGTGCGCGCCCGAATGATCATTATACGAAGCTTAAGGTTACGTTTTTGCGTGAACGGCACAACGACATTTTTCTGTGGGTTTACATGTAAGCCACACCAGTGTAGAACTATGTCGAGGACCAACCCCATCACCTCCGTGATGATAGATTCGAATTTACGGCATTCCCGCATATGGATGTACTGCCTATGCCTAGAGTTGAGTGAATATCCCGTCCACGGAGCATGGCATCCATCCATGCAATGGTAGCGGGCGAGATGTCCCTGAGTTTCAGTGCTCTGAATACGCACTCGTAGCCGGTATTATCGAAAGCCCCTAAATGTCAAGAAAAGCACATAACGCGATTTACCTGTCACATGGAACTCGACAGTCCCATCAAATAATATACACTGCATAAGAGTGGTCACTTCTAAGAACTTTCGCCTCCGCCAGTAGATTTATTTGTATGTATTGACAAATAGTATAAACTACACAAGAGAGATACACAAGATACATACAAATCTACTGGCGGAGGCTAAAGTTCTATGGAGTGATCACTCTTGTGTGGTCTATACTATTTGCCAATATGTACATACAAATCTACTGGCGGAAGTGAAAGTTCTACGGAGTGATCACTCTTGTGCAGTCTATACTATTTGGTCCTGATATGCAAATCAAGCAACAAGGCTAATCGGTCTGTAGGATTTAGGCATATGTTCCGGCTTATTACCCCTTTGGGTAACTTTCCTCCCAGGTTGTGGTATGTATCCAAGGGTGTAACTTGCCCTAAAAAACTTGAGTAGCAGAGTTATAATGATCTCCAAGTTGGGGAATATACCGTCCATTCCGGGAGCATTAAACGGCTCAAAGGACTCTATCGCCCATTTTACTTTGTCCATGTCAAAGATAACCCCGGATAAACTGCATGCCCGACTTTCACACGACAAGAGTAATCATGATTACCGAAGATGGCCATTACAAATTGAATTGTGTCAATTTCTCATAGACACTCCATTCTACTCTTCTAATACGGATGATAAATTTGTAATATTAGACGCGTTTTTTAGTAAATGTATCAACTGTACGTTAATAACATTGTTCTGGATTGTACTGTATGAACAGCTGGTGCACGAAATCTAAAGTTATTAAGGCGAATTCCGAATATTTTAACCAACGAATGCCCAAATAAAATTTGTTAGCTTATATTTGCACTGAGGATATATTAGAATTTAAATTTTCCCTTGATATTGAGTTCAGGTTTGAAGGCTATCTAAACCAAGGCACATCCCGAGTCAAATACTTCATTTCCCCATGAATTTCCCTTTCACTATTCTGACACGTTCTGTATCGTTTTTTGCTCCTCTGATCTGCTGTGTTGTGCTCTGGAGCAAGTATGAATATTCGAACCCACAAACATATCCATGACGCCACGTAACCGAGAATTTTAGGTTTTTATTTTGTTCCCCAAAAAAACATATCGCCATCAGGATTGCAACCGCCAAAGTCCCTTCCTTCCTTCCTCGTGTGCATTTTAAAAAGTCTCTTTCCCTACCAAATTTCGACCAAATGACACACTCCACTAATGATGTCGTGCAACGAATAGATTTTCGCCATTACGAAAAAATAGCATTGGGTCAAAATAGTTGATAGGATATACAATTCAGAAGAGGGTAGCGGTTGTCATTGTTGCTGGCCTCTCGCACCTAGTTCATCTACATTTCTTTTTTTTTAAACGAGTTCACCCTAATCTTGCATGTCATACGCAAATGCAATGCCTCCTTGCTGATATTGCCGTTGTGTTGTTTTCCGCATGCTGTTCCTATTTGCAGATATATTCATCGAATAAAATTCCATTTTGCCCTTTTCAAAATACAAATTTCAAAAGAACTGTGAAATGAAAGTGGGGAAAGCGGGAAGGTTAGGGTGAGAGATAGGGTGCAATTGCTACTATAGATTGCGTCTAGGGTTGGGATGATCAGGATATAAATATGTATGTATAGAAAAAATAGGCAAGGGACAGAAACATCGCGAAGATTCAGAAAAGAATCGAGGGTTAAAAAAATGAAGTTTTAGGGAGTGTTGCGGAAGGCGACGTAATAATGCATTTTGCCAACCATTTATACCGAATATTATTGTATATAAAGTATATGTATATACGCTATTTACAAGAAGGGTGATGTCGAATGCTATTTTCCAATTTGCCATTTCTGTTTTGGGAAGTTACAAGGTAAGAAATGAGGAAAAGGCGGAGTGGTGAGTGAAGAGATATTTGCTGGGATGAGCCATTTTGAAATTTGTTGATTTTCGCAAGAATACAAAATGGAGTGGCTATTTAGAATCATATTGAATTCTTTTTGATTTATCACCATCAATAAAAACAACGCCTTCCCATTCAAACAGTCGAGTGGTAAATGGTAAATGTACGAAAGAATGCCGCACTATCTACAATTTAGTCGGTCGTTTATACAGCACTGAATATAGACAATTTCGACGACAAATTTCGACGATCCAATTTTCCAGCTCTTATAGATACTTATGTTGGTGTCACCCGCGGTGTTCTGTGAAACTCTGCCCGTACACTGAGCATTCAGCATTAAAAACCTATTTCATGCACACAAAAATTATCATATTTCCCTAACCCTTTTTCAAACAAGTCCCAAAGAAAAGTTATTTGATTTTCCCCGCAAAGGTGCATCGCATTAATCTACGATACATTCCTTATTCTCGACTTTTGCATAAATTTGCATAAAGTATTGATGCAAAAATTTTCCCAGAGTTCCTTGCAAATACCTTGCAGTTGTCATTTAAGATTTTCTTTCCCACAGTGTCACATCATCATACACGCATTTAATGCATCGCCGAACCCCTTCAGACCTACAGGCTGTGGTGATTTTCTGAAGACCACTATATGCAAATTTTTCGGACTGTCCCATTTATAGATGAATAATTGATGCACCCCTTTATCTCATCCGACCCCAAAGGATTGGGAAGACGTCATCAATTCTCACAATTGAATGCACATTCTTCTCATTATCTTTTCTTGGGACGAAATGCAAATTTAGAGATAACTTCTTGAGGAAGAATAAATCGGCGGGCAACTCATATGCAAACTTCAATCGATACCTGTACAAATAGGAATTATTACCTTTGGTGCAATTTCGGGATAGATAAACCGGATCAGGAGGCGCGTGAGAATTTCGGCTGTTCGATGGACAAAGAAAAGCGAAAGTTTTGGCAAGGGCATGTTTGAAGGGGTTTAATATCGTACTCTGGGAAAATTTAGTATGTAATGCTAATCAATTTTAATCGATTTGAATTTGAAAGAATTTGTACCAAAGGCGGTCTGGTCTTATGGGTTTCTTTGTCGTCATGGGAGTTTTATGAAATGGAACCAGAAGACGAATTTGCATAAAACTGATTGATTTATTCCAAACAAAACCAACAAAAACCATTTCATGTTAACACACGGTCCTTTCCTCTCCTCATCAACATCTTGGAAGTCACAAATATCAAATAGAAAATTGGTCGGAATGATACGGAATACATCTTCTTTGCGGAGAAATGCGCACTTCTCCTGTCGTACCAATTAAAAATTGTTGCCTCAGAAGAAATCATTTTATTTTTCTTAAGTCAAAAGTTCACCACACGTGATCGCGCACAACCACGACTGAACTTCCATCGAACCATCAATTTCATAGAACGTGCGGAAAAAATTGATAGTTCGATGGAAGTTCGGTCTTGGTTGTGCGCGATCATGTGTAGTGAGACTATTAGGTGATACACAACAAAGGCGCGTTCTTTTGCGAATCTCAACTTATACATATTAGAAAAATATCACACACAACAACAACAACATTACCCTTTATGGGTTAGCGTTCTACCCCGGTTAGTTATCAAGGCTAAGTCCTACCCTCGATTGCACATAAAGCTTTCTTTCACATTTTATTTTACATGAAACTGCACACGGCAAACTTTTTAGTTTGCAGGAAAACTAAATAGTTTAGTCAGAAAAATAGAACACACGGTGTTTTATGAAATCGCGCACACAGCGATTACTAAATAGTTTAGTTTGCTGTGTGCGCGGTCTCATAAAGCGCCATGTGTTCTATTTTTTTGACCAAACTATTTAGTTTTTCTGCGCACTAAAAAGTTTGTCGCCTGCGCGGTCTCGTAGGGATAACAAAAATTGGTTGCTTGTCATTTTGCTCTCGGGATTCGTATGTAGATGCTTCGGCATGAGTCGTTTCAGATAATACTTCTCTCTCTGTTACTTACGGATACACAAAGCTTTACCATCTCCGTTGCTCACTGTCATTAACATTTATAAGTGATAAAAGATTAGTTCGCCAAAACCCGATCAATGGCTGCGATCCTACGAGGGGATCATGAAACAGACTTCTCCTCCATATGCTTTCCCCTCCGGTAAAATACTCGTATGTGCGAACAACTGTCAATTTTTGGATCTGAATACATACTTTTCAGATCCGGAGGCGAATAGATTCAGATCCAAAAATTGACAGTTGTCCGTACATATTTCACCGGAGGGGAAAGCATATGCAGGAGAAATCGAGAAAAGTCAGAACCATGAAATTCAACCAGAGCTTGCCAAAACGCACCCAATATTGGTTGGATTGAATGGTTCAAGCGTAATTTTATTTTTTATATGTGATTCTCCCAAAACGGAGCGAACACAAAAATTCTAACATTGAATAAAAAACCACTAGTTAGTCTAAAATGCACCTGCAAATATTTTTCTCAAATATGCAACTACCACAAATTTCTCACAGTCTACCTACAATTAAATAATCGTAAGGACTCTAGAAAAAAAAATCGCACAATCAACAATCGTCGAGTTCGAGCGTATTTTTTTCTCCAGTCGTCCTTCCGATATTAATCATCTCGGGATCATCTAATAACGCAATATCAACCTGTCGCCCATTGTTCGCATCGTAAATTGTGTAACTGCATTAGAGCGAAACTACGCACTTTTTTTTGTTGATCTGGTATCCTTCTTTGCACAATATTTTCCTTCACTTTCAGCTTGTCCTCGACCATCGATCCCTTCGCCAGTCCTGAAAATTTATCTGGCGTACATGTGAGTTCTAACAAAAGAAAAAAGATCCTTCGCTCTATGGAAAAACTATAATGAAAAAAAAGACCGCACGAAAAAGGATCGTTGTAAGGATGCAATTTTTTTTCAACATGTCCAACCATCAAAGTCCTGTCGTTCCACTATCTCGCATTTACTATCGTATCGAAACGATCATTTTTCATTTGGAATCGAAGAGCAACCTGTGCGCGTAGCCCAGAGTCGTGGTGTCCGGAATCGTATGCTTTCCTTTCCAATTCGCGTCGTCTGTTGTGCACATGTGCACGACACGAATGCCGAGGACATATACGCAGCATATTTTTGGACAGAACACAAAAACATGGGAGACTTGATATCCTTGTGGGACGACGTCATCATCAATTTTCTTTCGATCGTCGCCGTATCCTATTTCGAAATTTATCGTCTACCTGCACAATGCACCGACATCAAATTGATTTCTAACTTTTCTGATATCGCATATTTTTTTTGCGTGTTCGTTGTGTTGTAGGTTCCATTAGATATCTTGTAGGACGGATGGACTTCATATCTAATCGGCGCAAAAAGACGTTTAAGATACAGAGAAAATTGCAGAGTGGACCTTTGTTACAACGCAGCTGATAAGGAAATGCATTTTAGACAGGTCTGGAATGCAATTTGTTGATAAGATCGGTTAGCGCTGTGCAGTGGCGTATTTAAATGATTTTAAATTTCTCAAACGGGGCGAAAAATGTTCAGAGTCCGACTTAATGATCAATTTTATGCATAGCTTGGGAATCACGACGATGCCCAAAATATTCAAAATTGTCGAAAACAACGAAATGCTCCTGAACTAACGATCTCTTGACTTGACACAAGACCTACTCGCATAATACACAAACCAACCACACATTTTCAAAATGTGTTTGAAAGATAAAAGGAAAACACCAAAACTACACCGCCCTTGCTCGATAAAAAAAATTCGCTTCCCGTCACATTTTTTTGTTTTTGTTTTAGATATTTTTTTTTTACCGTCTATTGTAATTTTTTTGTTGGTGGAATATAGCGAACAGGAAGTTTGCCAATGGTTATACGCATACCGCTAGAAGCCATGCGTAGGTCTATATTTAGGTCGCAGGCCTAGGAGGGGTGTAGGCAACTAGGAAAATTTACGACTATGCGTGAATTTAGAATGCACAAGCGTATCTTGATATCTTCTGGGACGCGACGACGAATTCCTCTATTTGATATTGCAGTTTGTTTGAGGGCTGTTGTTCGTTTGGAGAGGTTTGCGCTTCGCGGCTCATAACCGTTGTAGTTGTAGACGCGGCCTAATATTTTATGCAGCAATCGCACACGGTCTTTTGTTTTCTGAATGTATTGTATTGTTGTTGCAGTAATTCATATCAATTTAAGTGCACGCCGAGACCCTTCGAACGGACGAATTAATTTCACCAGAAAATTTGACATGAATGCGGGAGAAGTGCATTGACGCATGGAAAAACAGCAAAATCGTGCAATTATACTTCAATATTTAGATGAAAGAGATGTGTGTTCCAAAAATGAAAAAAAAAAAGTTAAATGGGCCAAACGCGAAGGGAAGGCAAAGTAGAACTGCATACAATTTGTGTGGGCAATAGTGCAAAACTACACAATATCCCCCTAACTTTTTCATTTCAGTGGCATTTTCAATTGAGCGTGGATATTTTTTTTGTTTTGAAAATTCCAAAGTAGAGCCGAAATTCTATGGCAAAGAGGGGGGAAATGAATTTTTCAAATAGGCTATTTAAATTTGCATTTTGAATAGTTGCTAGCGGCAACTGAGAGATAAGGTCCTTGGTTTAATCTCGAACTTTTTTTCGTTTGTTCGTGTTCCCTTTTGTCAAATAGGTCAGAAGACGAATGAATTACAATTTTTTAGGATTCATTTCGTTGGATATTTTTCACGACTGATGTAAACAGTCAACCCTTAAAGTACATATTGCAAATAAAAAAAAAAAATAAGCTGCTGTGTCTTCCACACGGCCTGTTACGTGATAAACGTCGCGATGGTGTAGAATGACCTTTTCGCTATTCAGAACTAGCCACACAACTATTCTATGGTAAAAACCCATTTTTCTAACATATTACCTTATCAGGGTTAATTGTAAATGTAGCGACACACACAAATTTAAATAGCTATTCAGAGGCATTTACGTCCCAGCGACTTTGGTGAGCTTTCTTAAAGTTAAAGTGTAAGTGTCAACATACACTTTCGAACTCCAACTCGAACACGAACCTGGTACAAATGTCCTCTGAATAGCTCAAGACACACACATACACACACACTCCACATAAACCTTAAGAAAACCGGTCCACTTGTACCATGGTTCGAGTTCGACAGTGTATGGTGACACTAAGACGTTATCAGGAAGCACTCTAATTTTGTATGAACGCCATCGGAAAAAGGTGGGGCCTGCAACCGAAGATTGTGCATTGGCTCTAAGTGGCGGTTAGTCGCCCCCCTTACTTCTGAAATCATGGATCGCGTCGAAAGACGCCTCCTTTTTCCGAGATGGAGTCCGAAAATTACCGGAGAGATGGACGAAAGTTGTCGCTAGCGATGGACAGTACTTTGAATAATACATCTGTAAATACTTTTTGACAATTAAGCTTTTAATTCCAGGAAAAAACGGCGGAAGCAAAGTTGTACACCCAATACATATGTGTACTGACTTGTGTAGAGTCCGAATAATCAATACAGGCTATCCTACAGATGTGCACCAAATTGAAAAAAGTTACATTTTCTGAAACAGCAACCATCATGGGTGTCTCACCGATGGATCAAAATGGAAGAGGCAGCTGTTGCTGGAGTCTCTGGACTGACACCAGAATCATAATCTATGGCCCCAATCAATCCGAGATCCATGCCGTTGAGTCCCGTGTCGAAGGTGACGGAACTTCGTCTTTGCTTGAATGACGTCGATCCTACTAAACGCCACCTGTGCAAATGCGCAACAGTTGCTTTGGTGAGTAATCAGAAAGACGAGTCGACAAACATTACTGATACTACCCAATTTATACTGTTTCTTCGAGTAGTCTTTATGTACTGAGTTTCATGTGACAGAGAAATTAGCTTCCATGAAAAGCCTGCATTGAATAACATTTTCAAGGAAAACTAAAAACTGTTATCGTACCATTTGTGCCAACTTTATTTGTTTCTCGTGGACTTATTCAACCGTATTCAGTTTTGCAAATTTTGTAAAACTTCAGCTACAGTAAAGCAATAAAAACAAAGTATAGGACAAACGGTGCTCGTATCTATAACGTCCTACCGTTAAATTGTATTATACTACCGGAAATTCGCATTTGAAACAGAAATTAATTAAATATGTCATACTTTTCGAAATGCTGAAAATATAAAAATATTTTTATATAGGTATTATAAGAGAGTTTTAGCAAACTGCTTGTCGTTTACGTCTATGAGTGTCGGAAAGATAATGCGCGTGCGCACGGAGTCTGTTGTCGTAAAAAAGAAAGAAGATGTCGTATTACGACAAGTTGGCCTGTTTAACGTTGTCGACAAACTTGTTTGACGTTGGCAAACTTAAGTTATATG
Organism: Chloromyia formosa; assembly: GCA_964017055.1. Classification (NCBI taxonomy): domain Eukaryota; kingdom Metazoa; phylum Arthropoda; class Insecta; order Diptera; family Stratiomyidae; genus Chloromyia; species Chloromyia formosa. The sequence continues at coordinate 35,117,360 of OZ024815.1, forward strand.
TAGATATGTACCTTTCCGTCACTCAAAGACGTAAACGACAAGCGTTTGTACGTCTTGCTAAAACTCTCTATTATTATTGACGAAAACACCATTCCCTAAATATCACGGTGGATCAATTTTTAGAACATAACATATTGTTGCAAAGTATTTTTCAGATCCTAACGCAACTCAGGCTTGGTAAATTATGGCTGCTATGTCTACCACAGCACACATAGACCATGAGCTGGTTTGTTGTGAAATTAAAAATTTGGGATACATCACCCTGCAAACCATCGTTCACCAGTCGACATTTTTTTCGCGGAGAAGCAGATGGAGAAGTTAATCATGCCAAAATATGCATGTAGATATACACATTCCCACTTTGATCGCTTATACCTTCATAAATTGCTCACTCTCACGACTTAGTTATCATCGAGGGCTTTGATATTACCTTCGGAACAAAATGGCTGTGGTGGCTCAATGGGTAGAGATTTGGTCTCATAATTCGTGCGGTCTGGGATCAAGTTCTGCCACGAGCAAATATTTTTCTCTCACCTTGATAGCCCTCGGTGAAACCATACATGACCACACCACCTACGAGTCCATACATGAGTATCACTGATGAATTCATCAAACCGGCTTGAATGAATTCGTCAGTGATACTCATGTATGGACTCGTAGGCGGTCATGTATGGTTTCGTCATCTGCTTGAAAAATACAAAGTGACTTTAGTCCCGCGGTTAGAACAATGGTCATGATGCCTTTCATTTCATTCAAGCCTGGATAATGAGCGCATTAATATCTTCATCATGATTTGGCTAGCAGAGCACCTTCAATCTTAATTACTTATTAAAACCAGCTCGAGCTAGTGATGAAGCGATGGAGCATACTAACATTCGCACTTTCCAGATCTTCCAATTCGGATAAAACGTGGGTGCAAAAATTGGCATCCTCCTTTCAGCCAAAACCGGACAAAAGCACAGAAGATGAAAGCAACTTTTCGCCTCTTTTCTTTCACTTCTACGGAAATCATGGTAGTGAAGGCGATAAGTCTCCTGGTATGATCTCCAATAAGACAGTGTTCAGTGATAACACCTACGACCGAACTAATGTGATGTCTTTTCGGGTATGTAAAGGTGTGTTTAGATTTAGCGAAACAACCTGCGCAACTGTTTCACGAAGAAACTCACCAAAACCCGAGGCCAGTCTCACCCTGCCCGTTCACACTACGCGCAACCTTATGCACAACAGACACGATTGAGGCCAAGTTGTCAATTTAGGTGAGTTCACCATGGATTCGTGTTCATGAATTGTGCCTCCGAGTGCGACTTCCGCATTTGCCATCATAACCTTGTAATTCGAACCAGCTAGATCGGATGAGTATTTCCCCATGAAAACAGGGTTGCCATTCTGGGGTCGGCAACTCCATTTTTTTTACTTCAGATTCGGAATCAGCGACCCAAAATTACCTCATCTCGTAGTTCGAACCAGCCGGATCGGACAAGTATTTCCCAATGAAAACAGGGTTGCCACTCTAAGGTGGGCAGCCCCATTTTTTTTGACTTCAGATTCGGAATCAGTGACCCAAAACTACATCGTAGTTTGAACCAGCCCGATCAGACGAGGAGTATTTCCCATTGAAAACAGGGTTGCCACTCTAGGGTGGGCAGCCCCAATTTTCTTTTTTCTTTTTTTTTTTTTGACTTCAGATTCGGAATCAGTGACCCAAAATTATCTCGTAGTTCGAACCAGGCCGATCGGACGAGTATTTCCCGATGAAAACAGCCAGGTCGGACGAGTGCTTTCCATCAAAGCCATCCTCACCTGAAACATACACGCGTAACGCATTAGGCGAAATAGGAGACTGAATCTCATGTACTTAGTTGTGCGCGAGGAACTGACAGCGAGTACGACACACCGCGAGTTCCTCGCGCGAGATTAGTTTCGGGTAAGGAACACGTTCACACTATGGTTTCGCTAAATCTAAACGCACCTTAAAATGAGGTGAGCGCCTGGAAGCAGGTTGAGCGTTGAGCAACATACCCAAGGAAGCAGATGGAGTGGTTCTCAGGGCTCCAGTAATGAACACACTGGCTAGTCTTTGAACTTTGCTTAGCAAGCCGCAGTAGGTCGCTTCCCTAAATGCTTTCCACCAGACAATAATTCCATGCGTGAGTTCCGGGCGCACAACAGATACGTAAAGCCAGTAGGGGACTTTAGGTTGTAGGCTCAAGCATCTGCCTAGTGCTTACACGGCAATTGTAGCTCGAAACCTAACACCATGACGTGTAGAAGTACTTCACGCGCTATGTCATAGTGTTAATGCACACTACGAGTAGTAACGTTTATTTGACTGCATAATTGAGGTGGTTCCGTGTTCCGTCAAACCTTGAATTAGCAGTAGTACCGGAAATACCAAATTCTGCACAATTCCAAATACATTTCGGGCGAATTCAATGGAACATGTCAAACCTTGAATTAGCAGTAGGTACTGGGTTCGTCGCGCTCGGTGACCGTGGTCGTTCGGTCACATCTCCACGATACTACATCTAGAGCACGGAGTTCAAATCACGGCGCGATCAAAAACTACCTGTGGGTACTAATAGAACTCCCACAATGTTCCGAGCTTGTCAATATAAAGACGGCGCGGATAGGAGGCGCATGCTAGCAACTGCACTTTCGGACAACCTTTAAGTTTCCGGGGCCCGGGGCGGGGAAATGACTTTTTACTCGCGTCACTCTAAAAGTCTCGAATTTGAAAAAAAATAAGGAAAAAAAGATCAAATATTAAAAAATTTTTTTTTTGCAAATTTGAAGTCTTAGGGTGACGCGAGCGATAAGTGACAAAAATCCGAGTGAAAAGTAATTTTTTTCACCCAGGGCCCCGGAAACTAAAAATATCGCAAGTTGTGGTTTTCTAGATCGCATCGCCGAGAAAATCGAGGACTATGTAGGTGTACACATACCGAGTATGCATCTAAAATGGACGCCAGTTGCTTTCTTCCTCGACCTAGAGAAATTCGTATCGCTCCAGTCCAAATGATCAAATTCAAAATCACACACAATCGTTTTATCCAATTTCCCATGCCTAAATAATCGCTCCGTCTCGTCATCGCTACTTATCATCATTACCACACTACTCTGGTGTTTACAAAACAATCGAAAATAACAAGTGACGAAATCTCCATAAATTTTGCATGGAATATTCTTCTATTATTGCCATTTTCAGTTTCGGTTATACATACATACGAGTACACACATTTCTATTAGATTCATATTTTCGTTTTGTCACCACAATCGATAGCATAATCGCCGCACCAATTACAGCAACAAACAATGAGCCCTTCTGGGAAACTTTGAACTTTGATAAGGCCCATTAGCTCCAAAACAATGTTCCAAACAATTTGAAGAAAATTTCGGAGACTACATGCTCCGTCACCGCCGCTAGCAATTTTAATGCTTACCGGAAATACCACATTCTGCACAATTCCAAATATATTTCGGGCGAATTCAATGGAACACGTCTATTTTGTTGCAAAAATCTGAACTGCGCAAATGACTCTACGAATACCGTCATTCCACAGTTAATTGTCGTTTTGTTTACTACGTTTGGTTTGCTCGACACAACGAAAACAAGATTTGATATTGCCGATAGAGGAAAAAAAACAAACAACTTGTTGTTTACGCGGTACGATATGCGCGAAAGTGCATCAAAAAGATCGCGGTTGATACCGGTTGACCTTCCAATATTCCCGAGACACTAAAGGAAATCTTAACCGCCAAAAGGATTACGCACTCGTACTCGAGCTTCCAAATATGATAGGAAAAGAACCGCGTGCCACAGTCAGTTACGCAAATACCGCGAATGCGACTCAGTACTGAAAAGCAAGCAAGCAGGCAGACCAACATAGTCTAAAAAGCGATGCTGCGGCGATGATAAACAAACGTGGTGTGAACCCGAAAAAAGCTCCAACCGGGGCCACTCACTTCACAAAATATGAATATGTACAACAAATATTGCACAAACATAATTTCGCACTCGGCGAGCTTCGGAAAGCAACAACATAAATTTTGTGAGTTGGCTTTTATGTCTAGAACCCGAAAGATTTGGTAGACTGTTTTGCTATGAGTCACGGGACTTCCAAATCTTTGTGTTTCCGAAGGCGCTTGTGTTTGAGGAAAACAACTTTCCCCGACAACGTAGCAATTTAGGTAGTGCTTACTAAGCGAATCAAAACATAAGCTAGGCAGACTTGAGGTAAAGTGAGTCTTGAAAACTTTTGGACAGTATTGCGAACTATCAGTGACTTGCTGTGTATGTAACATTTTGTAATGTATGAGGGAATAGTTCTGGACCTTCGCGGAGTGTATGAGTCCATCGACACTAATCCCTGGATAGGCTCCCAATTTCAATCCTTTTGTTGTATGTGCGGCATACGACGAATCTAGTAAACCATGCATTCGGGTAGGAGCCAACAAGCGAGCAAGAACCCAATTCAATTTCTCGTGCGCACAGCTATCAAGTATAATTCAATCATTTCTGAAACCTCTATCGGATAAGCCCGTCACTAAAATTCCTACGCTAAAAATATTTAGGACAATATCATTTAATAATAACAATTGTAATGAACCATATCCTGATACTGATAGTGCTGCTTCCACTGGCAGATCGAAGGCAGCACCTGATGAGTACTGATCTGTCGGTGGTACGAAACCAAAAGCACAAGGTCCGATGACAATCGAATTCTGATGCGAGCGCGAGCGCATTTGAGTCGTCCGCCAACCATTCCATCCTTATCGCCCCATTTTTGTTTTATTCTGCATTTTTGCCTCCCATGTTTATGTTGTCTTCCCCAGGCATATGCATTTCTGTTAATACGTAAAGGACAGAGGCAACGAGCTGCGAAAATCCCGCCTACATCTCCCGAACTGAGCCACAGCAAGCATAGGCGGCTGATAGCTCGTTGAGGGGTCATTTTCTTCACCAGATGGCACGGCCCGACCTTCACGGGTCATTATGCTACCTTAGGCTCCATCCCCACAGGCATCTTTGGATGTTCACCAAATGGTCCATTACACACTCCTGACAGGGCAAATCTCCAATTCCTTTTTTTTTTTTCAAAATATAACCCAAAAAAAAGTTATGGCGACGTCTAGGGTGTCAAACCCTCAAAAACGCAACAATACAAAAGTCTTAAGGCGAACTTAAGGCATAAGACTCTTTTCGATCCTACATCAGTGAAAACTTACAGTAGAAAATGATCGATAGAGCCTGCAAATATTTGGCGTCCAATGTGGGATAGACGTAATTTGATCAAGTCAATGAAACTGAAATGGGCAATCAAAATAGGCGCATGCCACTGATAGTTACAAGACATCAAAAGTCGAATCCTTTTTGGAACTTAACATCAGGCTACGTTAATCCTTAAGGATACCATACGCAACCTTTAAGTTACTTCAATTTTTTTTCCATTCTACATCAGTAAAAATTTGCAGTGGGGAATAGTTGAAAATTGGACGAAAAGGCTTGAACATGTTCAACGCCCAACGTGGGGTCGCGTCGGTGTGATTTTATGTAGGCAACGAATTTGAAGTGAACAATTCGAAAATAGTTTGAAAAATGCCATCAACTAACTCATTTGCGGGTGGTGTGATATACTCGTATATTTACTCAATTTTCATCCAGCTGTGCGTCAATTTCTACTCAAAACGTGAACGGTTCAAATTCTGCCCCGAGATTCGAAGTGGAGTTCGCCCACCCTATTCCTTATATTGATTGGCGATGTGTTAGATGGAGCCCTATCCGGATAAGACAGAGGTATTAAATGGATAGGTCCATTTGATACCTCTATCTTATCCGGATAGAGATCTAGATATCTACAACATCTTGACTACTCTAACGGTATATGCCTACTCTCCCACACCAAATGATAGATCTGTGCGGAATGGCGTTAGATCTCGACAGGGAGGCGAGCAAGGTTGGCTAAAGATTAACATCAACAAGACCAAAGCTCATAGTCCGCCGTCGTGAAAAAGAAATCCTACACCTATTGCCATTAATATTAATGGGCGGTCTGTAGAGAAGGTGGACAATTTCGCCTACCTGGGTAGCATTGTTGCCGAAAATGGAGATACAGAGCTGGACATTGTTTGACGTACCAGTGGCAACGTTTTGGCGAGCGGATCAGGAACAGGCTTCGCCTCCGCATGCTTTCCCCTCCGGTAAAATACGTAGGGATAACTATCGATAATTGGATCTGAAAATGTTCCCCTCCGTATCAAAATACTTTTCAGATCCGGAGGGGGACATTTTCAGATCCAAATGTTGACAGTTGTCGGTACATATTTTACCAGAGGGGAGTGCGCTCGCCAAAACGCAGTCAATCAGGCTCAATGGGCATTCGGCAAGCTGTCCAAAATCTGGCAAAGCAGTTATTTCAGTATTAAAACCAAGCTGGGTCTGTTTCGCTCTCTGGTACTGTCTTTGTATTACCCGGAAACCGCAAGGTTTTGTCAACTCATGTCTTTGTCGAATTTTAACAATTTTCTGGCCCGAAATAATATCAAATGAAGAGCTAAGTCGGCGTACAGGTCACATGCTAATGGCGAAAATGACAATGGATAGGTCACACATTGCGAAAGGATGATAACTGCATTGCTTTACATGCCATGAAATAGAACCGATGCAATCAAGATCGACTAAGGGGGTGTCCTAAAATTTCATGGTGCCGTTATGTGGGAAAAGAGTGTGAGTTTCTGGGTAAGACGTGGGGGGAGTTGTGTCCGATTGACCAGAACAGAGTACGATGGCACGCAGGAATAGTTGACACGCTATGCCCCACTAGGTGTTAACGTAAAGCAGAGGCGTGTCGTCCATATATCCATAGGTCCGCGAAATGTGGAGGCCTCCGCCTTCAAGGGACCTCCAAATTTGTGGAATTTTTAACTGATTTCTGAAAAAAAAAATTGTTATTTAATCTTCTCTCGATAACGAGTTTCAACCTCGGAGATGATTTTCTTTACATTTCAGAACCCCAAGAATCGATCGACACCATTATATTTTTTTAGTCTCATTTATACTCGTACACTGCTCCACGTAAAATGTAGCAAGTTTGGAGCACTGTGAGAATTCTATTAGTACTCACAGGCAGTTTTTGATCGCCCCGAGATTTGAACACCGAGCTCTAGATTAGTATCGTAGAACGGTGACCGAACGGGCACGGCCACCGAACGCGATGCGCTTCCACCTTAGTTTCCTATCTAAAATAAGAACAAGGAACTTAGCTTTGTGGGTGAACATTAATTTAGTACCCTCCAGTATGGGAGGTTCAATAGGAGGAGTCGTGTGCCTTCCAGTGAAGAGCACAAGCTCCGTCTTAACAGGGTTACTTCCAACGCCGCAGAAGTTTGTCCATTCTGTTAGAATGGTTAGCGCATTCTACAATAACCCAGTAAGGACATTAGGAAACTTACCTGTGACTTTACACCCAATTTCTTCCAGCCTCAGAAGCAGTCCGTTGATCCCTACGATCCAAACGAGGGGACATAATATCGCCCCCTGAGGGGTTCCTCTACAGACACCCCTATATACCAACGATGCACCCAAGGTTAGCGGGGTGGCTAACTTGCACTCGAAATATTATACAATTGTACCAAAAAACGCGCCTATTGGTATGCTTGTCGTTAATTTGACAATTGGTGTCAAGTTCCAATGATGATGCATTAATCTATTCGTACTGTTCATTCGTAATTTAAGCGGCCTTATTCATAACTGCTTGTCACATGAACAGAAACGAACGAATTTTGAAAACAACTTGTCAATTATGAAGCCAATCAGGGCAGACAACATGACATTTAAAAATTTAAACTGGATAGCTACCCTCGATCTTTCTTTTTTTTCCTTTTTTTCGCTCCACGAGTTGTTGTCCTTTTGTCCGCATCTGATGTAAACGCAATTGAGACTGTACTGGAAGAGCACAATATTCGACTTTAGATTTTTTCGTATGTGTATATTTAGTACCTTCCCCATTTATTTTTTGCAACTTTTAAGTGTAAAAGAACGGTATTTCTTTAGTGTACATTGCACATTTATGTACATAGCTTCTCGCTTACAGTGTCTTGAACAAAAGAGACGACTATGGTTAGGTTCTCATAGTAAAATGTGTTCGTATTTACCGAATGCGTAAATTATGCATGCAAACTACGTAAAAAGCCATTGCTAATATCTGCCCGATGTTTTCCTATCGCCATTCGTGTTTCTGTGCTACCCAAAAAAAATAAACGACAAAATAAGAAGGGCCTCCTCAAAAAGGGCGGAGAAAGGGAAGCCAAGTCGGCCATTCTTTAAAAATGAGTTCGGGTTCGGGTTCTACTATATTTATTATATTCATTGGAGGTAGATATATGTGAACTCAAAACACACTTGGGTCAACTCCACTGGATACCCGATTTCCAAGCAACTTGCCAATTAGATCCATTGCCCCGAAAATGGTCAAATTCGTTGCAGGCAGCATGAAAGCTCCTCCACAGAGCTCAGTCAGCATAGCCGAAAGTAATTTCGCAATTCCTCGGATTTATGTTTTTGTCAATTTTTACTCATTTTACTCCATCGAAAGCACCGATGGGGTACACATGAATGAGATTTGGGGGTTCTGTGACGAGAGCCCGCACCATTCGCATAAATGTGCGCCAAAAGCTACTACGAGCTACATACCATCGGGCCGATGGCGGCGGAGGGGGGTTTGTTTACCAAGAATTTCGCGTGGCTATGACGCATCCATCCATGTGAACGAGAAATTTGCTCGTAAACAATTTTTTGTGCGGATTGTTTTTGCGGTTTAATTCGCATTCGCAGAAAGAGGAAATTGCAATGTGGATTCTTTTTCGTTTTTGCGTTTGATGAGTGTGAGTTATAGATATGGAAGAGACGAAGAGTGTGTGCACGCGACAGGCAGGCCCCAAGAGTTTACCAAGTCCGATTATTACCTCCGTAGTCCGTACTTGTAGAGGGAACAGGTTTATTTAAGATTTAGAATTTCGGGCAAATACAGACAAAAGTACCTTAAATGTTTTACATGTCTTCCCAGGGAGAGCGAAATATTAGACAAGAAGCTATGCCGGCAAAGTACCAACGCGGAATGCTGGATGACGGACGGGTGAATCAATCAAAATTGCGAGAACACGTTTTGCAATGCGAGCCCGAGACGAAAGTGCGTAATGGGTGTGTGTTGATAAAATCGAAGTGAAGACAAGGAATAGCTTCAGCACGCGGTTTTGAGCTTTGCACTTGATGTAAAACTGGCAAATTTTGAGAGATTGCCCTTATCAATTGGAAACGAAAAATGCAATTATACGTAGTAAATTTCCCAGGCATCTGCTTGAATCATATTGGATCAGCGAGTAGTAAAACATTTCACGTTTTTTGGGAATTGTTTGATTCATACTTTGTTCAAAGACGAAAAAGAACGCCGACAACTATCAGTCAATAAAATTCGCGTTTCTTTGTACCAGACCATTACAGAACAAAAATAAGCAGCAACCAAACCAATACGGACGAAAAGCGAAAGGGAAATTCAGAATGGAGTTCAGTGTGTACGCTCTCATAACCGGACACCATCGGGACCAACAATTTTGTCCGGTTATGAGGAGTGTCCGCTTAAAAGAACATAAATATTTTTTTGGGTCCTTTTCAATTTTTTTTAAAGAATAAAATAACCAAAACTGGACTGGTAGTGATATTTAAAAATTTTAATCACACCCCGATCCAAGGGTTGACACTCACTGATTGTATTTGGGGGCAAAAGCATAATGGAGACGTTGGAAAATTCCAAACTTTTTTGGTGCGAACTAGCGATACCAAGAAATAGCAACAATGTTTTATTATACTATCTCATTTGGTTATTGAATATCACTCTCCACGCCCGGCCCTATCATAGGTGCAGGCTGAGCATTTGAACAGGGTGTCATTATGGAAGAGGGTACACCACAGGCAGAGCAACGCGAAGCCGCAGAGTGGTATGAAAGGGCAAGGAAGAAGAAGAGATCTCTTGCCTAATGAAGCAAAATGTTACATTTTGAAAATCATACGGTGGCCTTAAGGTTAGATTTAAAAAGGTTTCGGTTTTATACCTTGTAACTAACTGCACCACGCGCTTATTCGATTGTCATTTCGGTTTAAAAGACTGGCTAAAATTCTCTGACCCCATATTGGGCGCTGAATATCTTCGGACTTCCCATTTTCGACTATTTTCTACGTTTTATTTTTATTACTATCAGATAAAATAAACGGCATAGTGTAGCCTTAAGGAAAATGTCTAAAAAGGTTTCACTTACTTTGGTTTTTTTTTTCGTCGACGAGATAAATCACAAACCACATCGATCGCCGAATATTTTCGGACTTTTTCGACACTCTTTTGACTAATTTCTTCTGTTTTCAATGCGGACTGACAAAAAGCCATAAGGTAGTTTAAGACAGCCTTTGAAAAGCTTAAAGATACCCTAAGACAGCCTTAAGGTGACAATTCCATTGCCTACTTTACTTTCATTGATTGGATAAAATCCCATCGATCCCACATTAGACGCTGAATATCTTTGGACATTTTCTAACATTTTGCGACTATTTTCTACAAATTTTAATCGATATGGGATCAGAAGAAGCCATAAGGTAACCTGAAGGTAAGGTCTAAAAAGGTTTCGGTTTATTCGTTTTGTGACTAACGGTATTCGATTACCGTTTCGTCGACCAGATAAAATCATACTGATCCCACATTGAGCGCCGAATATTTTTCGGTTTTTTTCGACAATTTTTTGACTAACTTCTACTATTTTCACTGACGTAGGACATAAAAAAAAGTCTTAAGGTAACCTTAACGAAACTTAAGATAGTGTTAGGATGCCTTAAGATGGTACTAAAGTATGTTAAAATCACAATGATCCCACATTGGGTGCCGATTGCGATCTGTACCGATTATTACATTGATAGATTGCTCGTTTTGGTGGTGCTTTCCCAAAAATAAAGAATAATAAGCTTAAGGTAAAATTTGTGAAGTACAGACATTTCGGAGCTTCCTGAATTACGTCTAAAATGCATTTTGAATGCTATGCTTGAATGTTACGAATCATTTTCTATTAATGAACAGGGCGCTCAAATAGTTAGTTGTTCAGAATCTTTAAAGTTATGAAAATATGAAGAAAAACAATTGCGAAACCATCGAGTTGTCTGGCTATTAGAGACTTAGTCTGAAAAATAACCGAAAAATGCGTGTCCGTGTACGGCTATATGAGCGTCCGGTTAAGGAAGCCTAATTTATTCGAAAACATGCGAAAAATCTCCGGGACTTGAAAATTTGTTCGCTCATAAGAAGTATCTGCTTATGTGAGATGTCCGTACAGGGAATGTTCATGCTCATGAATTCATATTGGCCATGTAAGAGCAGAAAAGGTATCTTCTTGCTGTTGGTGCTTTTCGATGCATATTTTCAATATTCGGTGCTTGGCTTAGCGTTTACATGTAAACGAAGCATAAAAATTCACCTTAAGAACAAGTTTCCTACACCAGCTGTTTATCGAAAATGATCGATAACAGTGTTGTCGGTGTAATGCGGGCAATTGTTCCAGAACAGATAAAAAAATGCGCCTACAAGTACAAACATATGTACGTATACAATCGCTCACAAATTTATTTTATATAAAAGTGCAATGCCCCGCTCCCGACTCCTTGATCTATAGGTTAAGGCATGAAAATCATCACCATTATGATCATAAAAAACATTAATTTTCAAATGAGATTTAAACTATTTAGGAAGAAATAGTGATAACCTTATGGGTGGATTTTTTGAGATATTTCAGTTTCTCGAAAGGTGGACAGATGTTGGCGTCCATTTGGACACGGGACAAAATGGCCACACTACCAATGATCGCAATCCCAATTGCGGGGACTCGCACTGCAATTCAAACCATCACGAGCCAGACGTCATTTTAAAAGTCAAGTTCGATGACGAACTCAATTTTCACTTATCCGATTTAATTTCACGCACCGTCAATTGCATTGCAAAAGTTTCGCATAAACACATTGGCGGCCGCCGACAAGTAAAAACGTTTTCTTTGTTGCTATTTAACACTGACAACACAGAAAATAAAATACATAACAACAAAATTTGCATCCGTTAAGTTCGGATTACGCGCATAAACGTCGTGGCAGTCGGGCTCTGGCTGGAATATCCATCTTGGATTGCGGTGGATTCCGGAGCTGTCAACTCGAACCCCACACACTACGGATTCTGGATTGGAGGCGCGCCAGTTTTGGACGCAAGTGTGTGTCTACCATAAGAAAGCTTTTCCTTGGGGTTAACCGTTTTCAAAATATTTTGAAAAAAAAAAATTGTATTTTGTGTGTTTTTCTGATATTTTGACTCGACGCTCACTTCGTATTCTTGAGAACTTTTAGAAACATGCCTGAACACAAGAGATGTGTAGCACATGAACCTGTCCTTTGTTTCCAATGATTCATTAAAACGCCTATTAATACTTAGATGAGTGTTCCTCCATTCAGACAGTAAAACGAGGCAATGTGCAATTCTACTATGAATTGGTATTTATGTAAAGTGCGGATTTACCCAAGTCAGATCATTGTTCTTAAATACGAGTACTTAATATAAAAAGAACACGTCTTTCTCTCAAGGAATGGACTATATAAAACTCAACTTACCTTGGATTAATTTGGAAACAGCGACGTCATACCAGAGCGAAAACGTTGCATCAATATTTTTTTTAGAGCTTAAACACCCTCATATTCACAAGATTATTTTTTTACAACAAAGTTCACGATTTTTGATAATTTTTCCTTTATTAATTTATTTTGTTTCACTTCTTTTTTTTATATGTAAATTTTTTTAATTAGTTTTCCCCTCCAAATGAAATAATTTAGAATTTCGTAGGCACACACACAGCGAATCCGAAATAAGAAAAAAGTCCAAATTCGTTCAAAAAACCAAATCGAATAAGTGCCAAAGTTGCTGTGTGGTGCAATTTCAAATGAGTTTAACGCCTAATTTTGTACGTCACTTCCGTCCTTGTCACTTGGCGATTATAAAAGTGTTTCACTTGCTAGTTTGGATAAGTACTAGTTTCCTTTTTCAGTTTCTATGGTTCGAGTCTTACTATTAAATCACTCACCCACTTTCATGTTTTTTTTTTTTGCACACACAAGTGTTTTTTTTTAGTTTTCTTAATAATTATAACTAATTCTACGAGATAATCGCGAACACTGGTCAAGGGTTCATTTGACACCCGGCACACGTATCTCACATGGGGCGCGAGGATGAACCTGTTGCCGCCGTGTTCCAATCAACAAAACAAACACAATCACCGGAATTTCGCGAAATGGTTTTCGCGCTTATTTGCAATCCAAAACAGTATAACAGTTGTGCGAAAATCCACCGATGGGTGCCGGGATTGTACCGATGATGATCGAAGTGTCGAAACTTTCCACCGCACTTGATAACTTTTTTTTCCAGCCTGACTCAGCGTCTCTGGAGATGTGTGGTCCGTGTCGCAGCAAAGCACTTTGATATGAAAATTCTTTTCCACCTTCCGATTCCAAGCGTTGTGGGGACGTTGTTGCAAACAGTTTTGTTTTTTCGCCACTGACGCGTCCTCACTCAACAAAATTTCATTGTGAACTGTGTGAAGCCATGAATGACTGAGAAGTTATCAAAAAATTCAATTCCCCTTCGCAAACCCGAATCCATGTATATAAGTGCGAGCTGCAGATACAAAATCCGGAGAAACATCGAACCCCGCCCTTTACATGTGCACCTATTTGCAGGGCCCGGCGGGAGTGCAATAAAATGCCATGCCACATAGTGCGCACAACAACAACACAACGCGCAACGCCAAATACAGTTCACCCCTTGGGCCCTTCGCAAACGCGTTGGTTACGCACACTGCGAACTCGTACAAGTGCGTAAACGCATACGAAGACAAGGGACATGCCTTCCCCGCACTATCGAGTGCCGGCCTATTGCAAAAGGGTACGCAATGCACTTCCCCTGTGCAGAGCCGGATGCGATACGTTGCGTTGCTGCCCGTTCGGAATGTGGTCATGTGCAGAAATTCCATGTGACACGTATCGTATGCGGTCGTATGGGAGGTGCGTTGGATCTTCCTGCTGCAATACAGACGGACATAAATGTACGTAATAGAATCCTTGTGTGCAGAAGGGTTGATATTGAAATCATCGTGTTTTTTAACAGACCCAGTACGACTTTTCGGCATATGAATGTCCTAATGGTGTTTCACTGTTAACGTGCGATAACAGTGCATGTCGATAATACTTGGATAGGCTTGGAAAACAAAAAGATTATTACTCATCGGTGTATAATGTCGTAGGCGCTTTTGGCGAAATACGTCATTTCGTGACAGATACACTAAATTCGGAAGAGATTTTTATAAAGCGAATATTTGAGACGAAAACACTGGCTAAGATCATCATAACACACAGCAGTTGGCCTACTGTTGTGAATTTTTTTTATGAATTCTCTTTACTGGTTTTCTGATGGACACAACATCCCAGCAAGACATTTATCTTCGATTCCAGTGGAATCGAAAAGTCTTCGATCCTATAGCGATTCCATTCATCGGTTTGTCTCCGAAACGGGAAAATTTAAAATATTTTCGATTATACATCGATCTTTGTCATCGGTTTGTCTCTGATGTGAAAGAAATCGAAATGTCTTCGATCATAATTATATCGATTCTGGTAATCAATTTGCCTGAAATTTGAATTCATTTGAAAGTATCTTTGGCGACGCATGTTGTCATATCATCAAATACGGAATATGTTTTTTTTTCTATAAGCCTGGGATACAGTCCGCCATTGAATAAAAAGTGCCGTGAAATCAATACAAAAAGAGATTTCACGACACTTATACCTATAGTTTCTGGACGAATTGTATATCAGGCTTAAATAGATTCTACACATTTATACAGTTATGGATCCGAATTCGATCTCAGTGTCGATTCCTCGTTGGCTACAGTCATCGATCCTAATTCGATCTCAGCGTCGACTCCACACCGACTCCAGCCATCGATTATACATCTACTACCGTCATCGATTTTGGGTCGATTCCTGTCCTCATCTTCGGTATCGCATTGCATGCCCATACAAATGTCTCCGACGTGTCCTCGATAAAATCATCGATTCCTTGGTAGACAGTCTTCGATCCAGGATCGATCAAGTTTCGATTCTTCTTTGACTGGGAACATGTTGTGTCATCCCATATGTAATTTTCTCCATCACAAAAATTTCTCCGCTGACTGGGACCACCATATGCTGATAGTTCAGAAATGGCACCCGCACTGGCATATTCATTGGATGATTGGTTAGTAGCTTAGAATATAGAGCCATGGAATGAGCTTATCCTGTACGTCTCTGGCTCCAACATTTGGCGAATAAGTCGACAGCCAGCCTACTCGGTTGTTGTTTGATATTGACATATGTTGACTGTTCTGTCGAATTGTGCATGAATAAAGGTCAATTCTTGTCAGATTATCGACAGTCAGCCTACTCAGTTGGCGTTTCGGTATTGACATAATGTTGACCGCGCGGTCGAATTGTGCATAAATAAACGTCAATTCTTGTCAATATTTAAATTTCATAATTACTAAACGGTCTACTGAGTTAGCTGACTGTCGACCACATGTCGACTTAGTACCCAGATTTTGGAGCCACTGTTTCTATGGAGACATACAGGACAAGCTCATTCCATGTTAGTAGTCAGTTTTGCGCTATAAAATTTGATAACTGATGGATGACTAGACGTGTACGCTGTGTACTATAAACTTAGCCATTGTTTTTGCAAACGGTTTCGTTTAATTTTTTCCGACATACATACATACAAAGTAAATTTGCCAATTAAATAAAATGAACTATATCATTTCGACATTTGATACTTAGTCCTCTTTTACAAGACCGTACGCAGGATTTTTGGTGATGTTTTTCGAAGCCTAAAATATAAATCGAGTATTCCCCTTTCAATTGCGAAGACGAAAAATGGGGTACGATTCATTTGGTGAATGGTTCCGGCGTTACTCCATTATTTTTTTTATAAAATGTACTCATTTGCAGTTGATGTGAGAAAGATTCTTTTGAAGAAATACTGGACACACTAAATACAACGATACCTGGTGTCTATCTGACGTAGTGCACATGTCAGCTCTCTTGGTGTTATGGTTTTCAAGGTGCAGAATTTCTGCTATGGACCATTCTCAAGAACAGATATTCTCGAGAATAGTCAGCTCGCACAACAGAATATTCGGTTAATTAATAGGCCTGAGGAATTTCCCCCTTTCTATGTAATTGGTTCCAAAACAAAAAACAGTAGATAATCATAATCAGACAAGACCGAAAAACATTGTAGGAATGCGAAGAACCGAAAACGTCTACAATACTTTGGTGGTAGGTAAACTGGTCGGGCGACCGGTATCTCAGTGCGTAGAGTCATCAGTCTCATGTTTCACTACCGGTGTTTTGGGGGTAGAATCCCGTCCACGATGATGTTCGTGGCCGCCGATGTTTGTGTTGTCGTCCCCCCGTGGTGTGGGTTGTAATAATAAGCCGCAACCTCTCCCGACTTGTCGCAGGTAGGCAGCTAAATGGGAGCAGGAGATGCATGTTGGCAACGTGCATCGTCCGAAACTGGTTTATGCCCACGAAACGTAATGGATGGTTTGGTGGACATCCGAAAATGTCCGTGGGGACGGAGTCTTTATTTTGTAATACGTAGCGGAGAAAAGAACGAAATTTGTTGTGAGTGCGGGAAAGGGTTTTATCTAAGAGACCATTTGAGAAAACATGCGAAATAGCATGCTGCTAACCAGCTGAAAAAGGAGATGAATGCACGGGCAGGCCTTGCTTGCTTGTTACCACCTAGTAAACAAGCAGCAATTTCTTTATCAACAGTTTACGTTGTTTACACTTCCAGTTCAAATACATATTCCTTAAATTGTGACCACAAGCTCCGGTGAAGTTACAATCAGTAGTCAATAGCGTCAACCTCCACAACCGAAATTCAATCACAACAAACCATGGTGGTTTCTCAATGACAAAAAGTCTCCTAAATTGAATGAAAAATATAAAACGCAAACATGAAGTCTTATTACCGTTTCAGCGGGCTTTCAAATGGAGTGATTTTGGGTATAAGCCTTCGTTACTAATCTCAACATTGAGTTTATGAAATGCCAAAGACATCTGAGCTTCTGTACATTGCAGGGGCGGTTCCTCATTGGAAGCAAAGGAAGCTGTGCTTCCCTTGTTAATTTCACCAAATAGCTCATTCAAATCCACGTAGCCAAACATTATACGATATAATGTATATAGATTCCCTAAAATACACTTAATTATTTCATCCATATGATCTTGATCATTACTTACTCATCAATTACATTCTTCACAAATTATTTTCATACGTATTTCCTGTGCGATTCGACTTCCTATTTCCTATATGTATGTACAAATAATACGTTTCTCTTCATTTTATTTTATCCCATACTCTTTTACTTCTATTCGTGATAACAAAGCGAAGAGAATATGGGTGACACATTTTCGTCCACCTAGAACCAATGGAAGCAACAGAAATCACAGCTTCTATGGTGCCTATTGAGGAGGATTGCGCATGGTGACGCAGCCCGACGCGACGACATTGTGTAAAATCTTCTACACTTGTCGTGCCGCTACGATGCGCTCGTATATCTTGAGAAGAAGCGGCCAAAACCGCAGCTTCTTAAGCACTTTGTATGAAAACTTTTTAAGGTGATACGAAGAGCATGTAGATGCTAAGTTTCGTTTATCTTGCAATTTTTTCTATATACTCGTAGAAGTGGACTTGCTTTTTGAGTTGGGGTGTGGTGGGTGGTTCAATTAATTAAATAAATAAAATATTTGAGGTGCCAAAATTTGATGATGGCATTTAATGAATTCCAGCTTAAAACGAACGAATCCAAACTCTTTTTTTATGAATTTTCTTGAAAGGTGAAGTTTTGTATGGAAACATAGTGCGATAAGCTTCTTTTATGTACATATATGGGTCGAATTCTCACGTTAGGTAGTACTGGGGTACATCATAACAATTATTTTAAAACTTTTAGGATCTGATATTACGTCAAAAGTAACAATGAACGATTTAATTTTTCGAAGATTGAACCATTGAATGATTAGGCAAGAATAACTCGAAAACGGTTACGAGCTTTTTAAAAAGGATAACATCTAGTTCGAGGCTAAAGTATAAAAATACATCGTAAAACCTAAGTATCGGAAGCCATTTTGAGTTACTCTAATATTGGTTAAGTTCATAACACACAACGGTTAGCATACTGTTGCCAATTTGCTTCATGAATTCTCTCCACCGAGTTTTTGATGGACACAATATGTTGTGAAAAATGTCATTTTCACCATCACAAAAATTTTTCCGCTGGCTACGACCAGCATATGATGACGATTCAGAAATGATAAAAGTAATACAACGGAATTGTAAAATGCTGTGACAACAGTATCGAAGCTGCTTTGCAGCAATTTGTTGTGTTCTGAACTGCACTCGCATCTAGTCATCCATCAATTGTCAAATTTCCAATTCAAAACTTACTACTGACGAAAAATCGTATGAATAAGACAGCGCAAGTGTCATTTCTAAATTGTTATCATATGCTGGTCCTAGCCAGCGGAGAAATTTTTGTGATGGAGAAAATGACATTTTTCACGGCATGTTGCGTCCATCAGAAACTCTGTCGAGAAAATTCATAAAACAAATTTGCAACAGTATGCCAACCGTTGTATGTTAAGATTTTAGCCATTGGCTAAGTTCAGAACACGCAGCGGAATCGCAACATGCTGTGGCAACAGTATCGAAGCAGCTTTGTAACACGTTGTTGTGTTTTGAACTGCTCTCGCATCTAGTCATCCATCAATTGTCAAATTTCCAGTTCAAAACTGACTACTGATGAAAAATCATATGAATACGACAGTGCGAGTGTCATTTCAGGATTGTCATCATATGCTGGCCCTTGTTGGGACTGTACAATCATACGAAATCTCACAAGCAAGTGCTGCCACACGTAGCAACTCGAAGTCTCCATATGCATCTCTTAACGAATGCATTTCTCCACACAATAGTTCACTCTAATACTAACTTCCGTCTCCTGTAGATCGATGTGACTAAAAGCGCGTTGAAATGATCAAACTACGGTTTGACAAACCACCTACTCGAAAGTGTGAACCCCTTGTCAAACTGGTTTGATGTCTTGTGCTTCTGTCAAACCGTAGTTGGACGGTGCTCAACTTTTCATCAAATGCTAGTTTGTCAAATCGTAGTTTGATCATGTCAACGCGCTTAAAAATTATTCTTTGTCAATAAATGTAAACGTGTTACATTAAATCGATTCTTTTTATTTCGATCGGTCCACCCTCCATAAATCCCTAACAGTCCTAGCCAGCGGAGAAATTTTTGTGATGGAGAAAATGACATTTTTCACAGCATGTTGTATCCCTCGAAAACTCAGTGGAGAGAGTTCATAAAACAAATTGGCAACAGTATGCCAACGGTTGTATGTTATGAACTTAACCAATGATACAATTTTTTTCAGTAGTCAGTTTTGAAGTGGAAATTTGACAATTGACGGATGACTAGATGCGAGTACAGTTCAGAGCACAACAAGTTGCTTCAAAGCTGCTTCGATACTGCAGCCACAGCATATTGCGATTCCGCTGTGTATTATGAACTTAGCCATTTGTGTTTCAAACGCAAAAATTTCAGAAACGATTGCTAGTTTTCGAAAAAGGATTGATTTCAAATTCGTTCTTTTTAACCTGAAATTGTTTTAAAACCATCATCAAATTTTGGCCCATCAGATATTGGATTCGTGCCATTTTCCGCAAATCAAATCAATGCGTCTTAATCAAAATTGCCTGGTCTGCTTCCCTTGCTCTGAAACCCACGAACCGCCACTGGTACATTGCCATTGTCCATCCACACTAAAACTCAACTACATGTTTTTCTTTACGCCTTCAACGCAACATAGTTTCCGCGTTTTTTGTTTTCCTAATTGGATCGCGTTTATATATATATATATTTATATATATAAACTATATTAGTACTGCTCTTCTTAGTTGATATAAGTTAAATGCTCTTTAACACTTTTTTTGTTTGTTATTTATAAGTGTTAATCGTTATTAGTGATATTTTCGCGTATAAGTTCCAGCTTTCGCCGGTTCCTGCAAAGGACGTTCCTGGAAATCGGTGTAAGTCTAATGTCAACACGATTCTATGATTTCTACTTCCATTGGATATGGATTCACACCCTTGTTGTGTTTGTGCCACTCAATATAAGGCAAAACACAATCCGACTTGGCTTGTGCCCGGTCACGCCTTCCCCACTGGTGTGATGCGCGAAGCGGAGGCGTCTGACGAGACGCGCGTCACACCAGCGGTCGAAACCGGTGAACACAATCTTTTTGGGATTATCCCGAATACAATTCGCATTTGTGGATGATTCTATGGCTTCTACTTGCATGTTTGTACAAATATAATACATTTTATAATGAAGCCAAAATGTTTAGAAGCCACACTTAACTTAACGTATCCGTTTTTTTTTCTCTTTGTGATATTCTGTTCACTGAGTCTCCGCTATAGTACTCAACTTAATAATAGTTTTTTAAACTTTGGCAAACAAGCTCGATATTATTATGTAATGCTATTCGAAATATTTTTTTTTGTCATATTATCCTGTTTATTTTACATTTTAGGGAGGTCCCCATATTTGCAATACGGCCATGGGATCTCATGGTAGAGTGAGTATAGAAGGCCGTGGGTCCACTAACATCAGGACCCAAGAAGCGTGAGTGAGGGCACTTAAGCCACCCGACAATCATTCCCTCTTTATCGCCCCTTTTTTTACTCTCCATTTTTTTTGCCCATTTGTTTGTGTTGTCTTCCCCAGGCCTATGTATTTTAGTAATACGTAAAGGACAGTATCATATGTAACACACTTAAACACTAGTTAAGTTAGTTATTTAATTGCCGGCTGACGCTTCGTTAGGATATAAATTCCGGATGGTGCAGTTGTCTTTTACTGACAAGCTTTGAACGCTGGTAATTCTAATCTTATAGTACCCACAGATGTTTTTTTTATGAACCCGCCGGGGAAATGCAAGCAAGCGTCGTAGAGTGGCTACCGAGCATGTCGTTGAATATTTGTTCAAGGCATAAACACAAGTAGGGAGATAAAGTACGGCGCAAAAACTACAGAGGAAATCTGTTAGTCCAACATAATACTGACGAAAATCCTGGTAAATATAACAAAACCCGAATGTTGAGTAGATACATTGGAGAATTTCAAGGTGGCTTTAGACCTAACCGAACAACCACCGACCAGCTGTTTACGATTTCGTCCAGGAAAGAAGTAGTGCATTACCAATTGGGCTCCCAAAAAGTCGACTCTATTTCCATCCGCAATTGAGATTACTATCTGTGTAATTACTGCTGTGGTGCACTGTTATGTTAACATCGCACTAAACCCCTTAGACTTCACTGCAAGCATTCAAACGCATCAAAAAGAGCTCAATCTGGCATCCGACAGATTCGCCGTTCAGTATGAACAAGCGAATATGCTATGGTGTAATTTGAACGCAAAGTAACGCACCTAATCGCATACGTAGTTCTATCAAAACATTAGTTTTCCGTCTCGTTCTCGCCCACTGGCAATAAATATCGCGCGATAGGGCGAAGGGCACAAATTCCACTGCGTGTGCAAGAACGCAAACGTAAACAGCACTCGTATAAGGGGAAAGTGCACTTGCAATAGTCAAAAGAGTGGGGGCCAGTACTATCGTGGAATTTGGCTCCAGTTGCAACAACAACTACGAGCTATGTATTACATAACGCAAGACGATGTCTGCTTTTTTTTGTCTACGCTACCCGACGATGATGACGGCGACGACGACGATGATATGTTTATTTTCATATTTTTTGCTTCACTTCTTGTTTGGACTGGTCCCCTGCCGGGCCCTTCGCCCGTCTCGTCCAACAAGCAACCGCCAAAGACGAAAGGATTTCGTGTACTTCGTCGCGAGGAACAATCAAAGTGCATTACCTAGCACACATAGGGGAAGGGTTTTGAGGTTTTCATTGACGGCATTGAGGGCGTCTTTTATATCTTTTTGGTAAAAAAAAAGGAGTTTTGTTGCATAAGTTGACGGAGCTCAAGAGTTTTTTTTTTTCAAATACACGAAGGTAATTTTCACAGACTCCGCGGTCTGGGTTATCTATTGAGGGAGGAGTTGGGCACGTCACTGGATTTTTTTTTGGTTTTAATGCTTAATGCGTTTTCAAAAGATACTTTTTAGTTACCGATTTTTTTTGTTGTTGCTAAATTGACCTGCCTTTTGTGATCTGCAAAAACTCATTGTCTAGAAGTTTAAAACAAGGACATTGGTACGTTTTGCAGGTTGCATTGGCATAACCCGTCATTTTTGCTTTAACCAATTTTATCTGTGCCTGTGAGTTACCGGATATATGGTCTGCACTATGTAAGATATTACATACGTACATATTTGCGTAAGCATTATAACTACTAGCGATATAAACTGTAAACATGTGTGTATTATGAAGTCTTCGCTAAAAAAAACGTTCCAATTATGTATAATTCAAGTCTAGTAACATACTTAATGTATTGTATAAAATAAGTGTACTGTACTTTAATTTGAATTTATTTGATATCCCGTCTTCAGTTGCTGTCAGTTGCACTAGATCTGAATCCGTTGTGAAGGTGTTGAACAGTGACGTAGCCAGGGTAGCCCAGCAAACACAAACTCTCTTAAATCGTTCTTATAGCATTCTGAATGTTTTTGGTTTCTTTTATCTTGCTTCAAGAAACTTTTAAAGCAACCACGCTAGATTTTTGCTGGATCGACTTTCTTGTGATGCTGCTGATGCTGCTGTCCTTTATCATCCTTCAAGCGTGCTTTAAGAAACTAATATCGCAGAGAGCCAATAAAAAAAAGATTGGTTTCTTATATCATTCTTTAAAAATTCTATAAGAAACCTGGCGAAAATTTGACACTTCGGTGGAGTTTCTTAAAGCACGATTAAAGAACGATATAAGAACGTGTAATCTACGGTTTGGTGGGCATCCGGAGATACCCGTGGGGACGGAGTCTAAGGTTGCCATAATGACCGTGAAAGCCGGGCAGTGCCATATAGCGAAGAAAAAGGCCCCTCAACGAGCTAAGTAGTGGTCTATGCTTGCTCTGTAGCTCGGTTCGGGAGACGTGGGCGGGATTTTCGCCGATCGTAGCCCCTGTCCTTTACGTATTAAGAACAATTCATAGGCCTGGGGAAGAAAACACAAACAGGGGAGTTGAAAATGGGGAATAAAAAAAAATGAGGCAATAAGGATGGAATGGTTGGCGGGCTACTCTCTTGCCCTTGTGCTTGCATCGGGGTCCAGGTGTAATGAATCTCTCGGCCTCTGCTTTCATACCACCGACAGATCATTACTCAGGTGCTGCCATCGATCTGCCGGTGGAAGCAGCACTACCAGACCAGAATATGGTTCATTCCAAACATCGCATAAAGCCAATCCAACATCACTCTCTTGTCTACATCGTAAATCGTTATACAGTCGACTCTCGATAATTACAAACTCGATAAATTGAATTTCTCGATAAATTGAAATTCTCTTCATGAATTCGTGGTAAATTGAAAAAACGGCAAAAACCTCTATGCATTTGGGTACTTTCCAGTGGCGGTTCGTGGCTTCTAGAGGAAGGGACGCAGACCAGGAAACTTTTGGATAAGGCGCATTGATTTGATTTGCGGAAAATGGCACGATTCCAATACCCGAGAGGCCAAAATTTGACGATGCTTTTAAAACAATTCCAGGCTAAAAAGAACAAATTCGAAATCCTTTTCGAAAACTAGGAATCGTTTCCGAAATTTTTGCATTTGAAACATCAATATTAGTTTAACTCAAAATAACTTCCGATACTCAGGTTTTGCGATGTATTTTTCTTTCAGCCTCGAACTAGACGTTATCCTTTTTGTAAAACTCGTAACCCTTTCCGAGTTATTCGCGCCTAATCATTCAATGGTTCAATCAGCATTAAATCGTTCATCGTTACTTTTGCCATAACATAAGAAAGTGTCCGAAATTTTTTTTTTTAAATAATTGTTTTGATGTATCCAAGTAAGTTTGTACTACTAAAAGCGAGAATTCGCCCCATACAGTAAGAAGCTTACCGCACTATATGTTTCCATACAAAAGTTCAATTTTCAAACGAATTCATGAAAAAGGAGTTCGGATTCGTTCGTTTCAGCCTAGAGTTCATTAAATGCCATCATCAAATTTTGACACCTCAAATATTTTATTTATTCAATCTATTCAACCATCCACCACAACAGAGAACGGATAAGCGCAATCGCCGTTGGCAATGAAATTGATTGCACTTATCCGTTTTGTCAATTATCCGTTGCAAAGATAAAATAATTAACTGGCGCAACAGTCCAATTTGAATGGCCTCGAGAAGAGTTAGCATCATCTCATTTTCCAGATCGTGACGGTCTTGTGCAGAGGTGTGTGATCAGCAACACGCTCAACCGAGTTACTCATTTAACAGCTGAGTGGGCTCATAGTCCGGCACGTAAATCCCATTTTTTTTATCGCAAACTATACCGCATTCAGTAGGAATCGAACCGGGGCCCAGTGCGTTGAAGGCGAACGTGCTAACCGCTGCCCCATCCGGACTACGTTGCAAAGATAGGCCAGTAAAATTGAATCAATTTGCGATTGAGTCTTACTTTTTATTAAAAAAAGTCGTTGATTTTGCAAAGGTTAAATTACTTTGGCCAGTCAAATTGTTATAACACTGGTTGCTTTAATTAGGGTAGTTTTGATTTTTGATATATTGTTTGAGTTGGTACTCATGCAAGTTTTTTAAATCTGAAGCACTATTTAGGAATTATAAGGATAATATTAAAAAAACGGGCTCAAATTTCTCGGATTTTAGCCCACCAAAAGTTAAGCTCACCTTCTACGACCGTGCAAACTCAGTTTCCATGTATTCAGTATCAATAGAAGGGATTAAAATTATTTCCAGATCTTTCCCTAATTTTTAGTAATCAAATTTAATTTTACTGGACTAATGGGATCTTACGCTAGAGCATATTCATCAGGAAAGAAATGTTTTCTTTTCTCAATCCGTACACGGTTAGAAATTTTGGTATAAAATGAATACGATTTAGCATTCATATAAATCCTTCCGAAAATTCTTATTAGTTGTATACTATCGGAGCGGATAAGTTTGCTTAATATGAATTCATATAAAATCAATAAGAAAATAATATAAAATTATTTTATATGATTTTGGCATACATTTTATACGAAGATAGTTTTATGCATGTATATGATAACCGGATAAAATTTAGAATATATTCGGATAGATGGAAATATCGGAGATCGTATTCAATACATCCCATTTGAGTATAGAAAGTGGCCTAGTGCCATGGGTTATAGGCCTAAGTTACACCCAACACAAGGAGCATTTATTAGAACTCCGCTATATTAAAGTATTAAATAAAAAACCTTTTATCGTTGTTATATGTTTATTTGTCATTTTATTATATTGTAAACCAAATATATTTTAATTTCCTATCTGCAATGCACTATTTTCTTAGAAGATTCACAAACGATTGGAACAAAAAGACCGGAATTCATATTCACTTTTATCACGGACAACACTTCACAGCACAAAACTCTAACAGCGACTGCAAAATTATGCGTCGCTCTTAGAAAATCGTAATGAAAACAAAACACAGGCAAACATGTGCCATAAACTCAACGCTGGGATAAAGTTTATCCCAATTTCCTATAAGTTGAATACTGTATCAGATAAGTTTGATATTTCTTGTAGATAGATATGTTTATACTTTTCTGAAGGATAAAATTTTATACGAACTTATGATAAAAAGTTATACGTATAAGATAAATTTTAAACTAATTTTCTGAGATTGGATTATGAATCTGAATTTCGAATAAGGTTTATACAATTTCCTATAATGAACCTTTATACATTGGAATATATCGGGGTTTATATTGAAAATCGCATACATAATTCTATAAATTGGAAAGTATAGAAAATACACCAAGATTTCTAACCGTGTACGGAATGAAAAAGGTTCTGTACGGGAAGCACGGGGCCTCTACAGTATATCTAATAATATGAAAGTAATAACGAGCATTCCCATTTTCAAATCTATTCTGAAAACTCATCTTTTAAAGAAACTTCAACATCTTAAAGTTTAGCCTTTAATTGATATGTTCGAAATCAATAGCCAAATTGAACCTATGAAGTGAAGTGTCATCCTTTATTCCAACCTGGCACAAAGAATGGCTGCATTGCTTTGATGATTAGAAATTCAGTAGACCCTTAATATTCGCGAATGTGAAATACGAATTTTCAGGCTATTATATTGTGTAAAAAGGTGGTTTATTACAATCATTAATTGAACTGTGTCTGAAGTTCTTCAGAAAATTTAGCAGCACAGATGCTGCCAAATTTTCGGAACACGATCTTAAGCCTAAATTTAAGTAAGCCTATGGAAGGGTCAAAACTTCGTGCATTTATGGTAAAGAGTTCCTGAGCAACGTCGAGAAGTACGGACCACATTTAACTTAAGTCAAAAAAAGTTTGTGATTTTCAAACCCACTGAACAATTTAGAAAAGAATAAACCTAATTTCTATTACATTATCAGAAAACTATAAAATTTCACTGAATCATACTTCACTTTTCTGTAAAGATACTTATATTTCGATAATGATGTGAACCTTTTCCCACTTAATTACTTATTACCATATTAATAAATAGCAGAACAAAAAGAAGATAGGGTTCAACGGAAAAGGGATAAAGGATTTTCTACTAACACCAGGTATTCGCAATATGTCCATAAAATCCATTCCAAGGAAACTCATATACGATTGACCTAGACATTTATGGAAGTGTGAATTGGTTTCGTCTGCGAATCCTTTTTGCAAACCCTTTCTTTCGGTTTTTTCTTTCGCAATGTTGCATCACAAAACTCTTTAAACCCTTTCGTTTATATCCATCAAACGATGTTACCGATTTCATTGTCTCCTGTGCATGCGCAAATCGCCTACCTTGCAATATACATTTATGACACCTTTCGAAGAAGTTGCAGACTGAAATCTGCGTAATGTTCAAAGAGTTTGGCAATGATCATAAATCCTTGTATCCTATAGCCATGCCATTTCTATTGCCAAGCGTAATATGCTGCTTGCGTCTATATGAAAATCTACGTAAAATTTCACATAATTGGCAGAAAAAAGGAAAATTTTGCCGAGAGCTCTAATAAACCAGAGTCCTTAGCACATGTCCTCCTTTTATGGCGGGGGCAATTAGAAGGACACTACGAATGGGTTGTGTTAAGCGTCAGGCCCTTTTTGGTTTTCGGCAAAACAGCCTTGTTTTGCAATCCCATGATTGTTTCTTGGAAAAAGGATGGGAATGAGTGGTTTGGTAGTTTTATGATGGATGTAATAAACACCGTTTATTGTGTACCGACAGGATTACGCAATCGTCGTGTTACTGCATTATTGAGAATGGATATTGAAAAGGATTATATTCATCGTTTGGCAAAGAATATGCCGCGGAAGGATTTTTTTGCTAACGTCGCAGTGTATTTTTTTTAAATGAAGTGAAAACCCAGAACCTTCATTTTGGAGAAGGAAAATGGCAAATGTACACGGTAAAAAAAATTGGCGCAGCGGCTGGGTAATGCACTTTTTCTATCCCCTAGGTGAATTAATATTCCTGAAATTCACCGCACTAATTTTTTTGAAAATATATTTTCTCTAACCATGGGGAATACGCGTCAATTTTACTGATGTGGCTTAGTTGACGTTTCGTTAGAATAAACTGGTTTCGGACGATGCATGTTGCTAGCATGCATCTCCTGTCCATTTAGTCGCATACCTGCGATAATTCGGGAGGGGTTACTCATACGCCCCACACCACAGGAGGAATGCAACATAAATTTCCACGGCTACGGTGGGATTCGAACCCTCGAAGTCGGCAGAACATCAGATTGACATGACCCCCCAACGCACTGGGCTACTGGTCCCCCTAAAAAGGTAAATATGGTACTAAAAAATAGATAATCAGACACGGGAAAAATCAATCGAAGTTATTAATGGGATGGGTGTATATTTATATCATAACTCTATTTCTGGGTTAAGACGTTAGTCCGATGTATTCTTCCATATGTCTGTGTTTTCAAAACTCGAATCCCGCCGCGCCGTGGCAATTGTTGTTTAAAAACCTTTGTGTTGGCCAAAGCGATAAAATAAAAATTGTGCAGTGATTCACCGTATGAACAATTTTTCACAAAAGTCTTGATTCAAAATATTTCATCCATTCGGGATATTTTAAAATTCACTTATAGTTTAAAAAAAAAATATCAGTTCAGAATGCGTTCTATTTACACATTGGAGACTTGTCAAGCCTGAGGAGCCAGTAAAAGACTCTCGTTGTGCTATTTTAGTGTTGAACACTGAGTCTCTGGCTCAACTCTCACAAACCGAGGGTGTTATTAACCACGGTTTTTCAAAAATCAATCTTAAGGTGTAAGAAGGGCGGAATCAAGGGACGAAATGATGCTCTATCAGAGACACTTATGGATGGGGTCCAGATCCCAGTGAAGAAATTGGGGCCCAGCCGATGCCTATACGCCTGAAGTGCATACATGAGATGAAGAGGCGGTGTTTTTCCTCCGAATTAGAAGCCCTGGAGGGCTGTTTGACAATGGACCCTCTAGAATCAGATGACGACTGTGAATCTGACGTCATTGTAATGGAAACGACATCAAGTTTTTTACAAATAAATTTACACTATTCAAAAGCAGCTTCTGCGGCACTTCTTCCCCGGCTGGCACACAGTGGAGAAGATATTGTTTTGGTCCAAGAACCAAGAACCATGGATTGTAGACGAAATAGTAAGAGGCTTGCTTTCTCTTAACTATGTAGCTTTTTCTGCTAAGGACCAGGTCAAGGCAGGTCTACTTATTAGAAATTGCATGAGGAATCACGTGGCAGTGCCCGTGTGCAATAGTTGCATGACAGCCTGTATAGTGTGATCATTGTATCCAATGGCGTTGTTGAATGAAGTTGGGGTACCTACCTCTTGGCGCTGGTCGAGCTACCTTCCCGATAGATTAAGGTAGCTCCTGATGAATAGAATCTATCGCTGGACGAAATCACTGGATACGTGTTGAATTGGCGTAAAGCTGGATACTTTTTAGTGGAGTGGATAGCCAGGCTTAAGCCTTGTTTGGACTAGGCTAGTAATTTAGCCAAGTGGCAAGTAATTTAGCTGAGTGGTGTAATGAAACGCTCTTGATGCCTTCAATTTTTCTTGTATATTGACACGTTATTATCCTTCTCTCGTCCCACTCTCTCACCACCGCTTACGTCCACGTCAATAACGTAGACTTCGTGAGTTCCAAACTCACACTTCTCATGCTCCTGTTTTGTTTTCTCCGTCAATCTTAAATTGTTTAAGCTGATGACTTGACATACCCTCAATGGGCCTGTTTTTTTTTATTTTTCCCTCGACCATTTCGAATTGTCACTGTGCCCATACCTTGACAATTGAGAAGTGTCAAAACAAAGAGAAATGTCATACAGTAATAGGGGGAAATATGCCAAGCTCATCATGGATGTTGCATGTTCCCAAATTTCAAAGGGGTAGCG
Organism: Chloromyia formosa; assembly: GCA_964017055.1. NCBI lineage: Eukaryota > Metazoa > Arthropoda > Insecta > Diptera > Stratiomyidae > Chloromyia > Chloromyia formosa. The sequence goes on from OZ024815.1 coordinate 35,147,151, forward strand.
TTCCGAAAGGAATAAATTTCCCATGGCGATCGAGAGGTGGACTTCCAGTAATTCACCTCACAGTGACGTCCGGAAGGGGAGCACCAGCCAGACTGCCGACCACATGCCTTTTCGGCAGTGAATGTAGCAGCGGGAGGTTGTGTTACAAACGTTGCAAGTGTTCGATCTTCTGTGTTTTTGCAATTTATTAAAAATAAAAAAATACACGAAAAGTGGAGGTGAAAAATAAAGTTTCGGCCAGCAAAGAAAAACGGAAATTTCAGAAATCAGGAAAAGGAAGGTAAATGGGGTGGGAATATCTAAATTCGAGGCACGGCTCCCATATCTAAGGCGCCGGAATTTATCGGCGGCTCATGCACAATGATGTTCGAGAAAAAAACCTTCACTAAAATTCGGCGACCAGATATGGAAGTCGCTCCAAATTCCATCGCTCACTCAGTGACTTATTATGTATTTTAGCCTATTCGGGCGGTGGAACGGGGTGACCGCATGGTCAGGGAAACCCGCGTGCATTTCGAATTCCCAAACCCAACGGAGTGTGAAAAAACGGCTCTGTCGTACATCACCATCTGCCGCCCGAAAAGAAGGATCATCCCGCCACTGCTGATTTAGCGAAAAGAAGAATCCTTCCGCCGCTGCTGTCTTTACCGGCGAAGACTCATTCCGCCACTGCTGATTTACCGAAAAGAAGGATCATCCCGCCACTGCTGATTTAGCGAAAAGAAGGATCATCCCGCCACTGCTGATTTAGCGAAAAGAAGGATCATCCCGCCACTGCTGATTTACCGAAAAGAAGCATCATTCCGCCGCTGCTGTCTTTACCGGCGAAGACTCATTCCGCCACTGCTGATTTACCGAAAAGAAGCATCATTCCGCCGCTGCTAATTTACCGGCGAAGACTCATCCCGCCTGGTACCTCATACTCTACCGAAAAAAAATCGTCCTTCGTCTGGTGTGGGACCCCCTCCCGGCCGGCACGAAAAGGGAATGCAACACAACCACAGTCTTGGGGCGCCTGCAACCCACCGACTGAGCCGAGGCTTCGCCCTCTTTTAACGTATTAAAAATTAAAAGAAAAAGAGAAAAAAAAAGACAGCCTAGATCAAATTTGTAATTTATTATGTTATTCTTTGTTAGTGTTAGGTTAGCGCATGTTAGATTGTAGAGACAAAAGTATTTATCGTGTAAAGATTGATGTTAGTTTAAGACACACAATACTAATTTCACGTACGAGATTTCCGCTATCAACGAAGCAGCAACTAAGCAGCACTTCTGTCGCGGCCGCCACCGGAGTTCCTGCCAGTCAACGCCTGCAACAAAAAAAAAAAGAACTAAAAATAATCTTTCCGTGAGTAAAAATATAAATATATGTACTATATGTGAGTGGAGTCGCTTGTGAAGTTAGTATACCCCGAATATTAAACCGCGGTCTTAAGTGTGTTAAATATTTTTGTCTTCTTTCGCAACGAAACAAAAAAAAAAAAAAAAGAGAAAATCAAAACCTAATTTTTGTGGTCCTTCTTCGGTTTCCGCACTTGATAATAAATATGTGTAGTAGTAGTATGGAAACATAAATAAAATTTGTGATGTATAAAAATATGATGTTTGTTGTGTGAAGCGTCGCGATAGGGGGTGTCTTGGCACGACCGGGGGGGTGCTGTCGGGGCATGCCGCCCGGAGCAGATTTCGCTTTCCTCGACGACCCCAACCGCTTTTTTCGTTGTACAAGATGCTGGTCTTGTCGGTGCGGAGTGTTCGTGGGTTCTTCGTTGTCTTTTCTCGCTTTACCGATGTGTTCGCGACTTTAGTAGTTTTTACGGGGTGTTTGGCTCTCCAGCCGAACCAATTGATTTTTGACGCGTCCCTCTCCCGCTCTTTTTTCTTTTTTTTTGTTATTATATTTCTACAATCGGGCTATACAGCACCTGAATCATCGTTTTGAGCCATGCGACCATCCGTCCCGGACCTTCCTTTTTTTTCCCCGACCCGCATCTCATCGAACGGAGCTGCTTGCAAGCAGGTGCTAGGTACCGGTGGAGCGCTTGACAACATCCAGCACTAGGCTCATTACAATAAATGGCGCCCAACGTGGGGCTCCAAGGGGTTTAATCCTTTTAACCAGCCCCACAAAGTGTGTTTCAGTACTTGGTCAAAATACCAGACTTCATTTTCGGGTGGAGTCTGACACCAATACGGTCGCACTAAGTTCGTTCCAGCATTTCATTTGCAGTATACACGCTATGAGACCTTCTTTTTGTGTTGTGTTTTGTGGCTAGGACCACGCAATGGATGCTTGTCGACAAGCTCGTGAATGCTGTCTTGAGGGAATAGTTTCCTTAGGCAGACGGAGTTTCGCCTACAAGCCTCTCCTTGCCTTTGTGTTGGGAAGTTCTCATAGATCGTAGTTGACCTATATGCCTAAATAAGAAACTTTCACCTCTCTCTTAGTGTCAGCGGAAGGATTTTAGATATTGAGCGGTTTTGTCGCCTTTCTCTTACCTAAGTTGCGCAACGAAGGAGTCGAAGTGACTTATTATTGTCAGACATATATTTTGTATCTCCTTAAAATCTCGAATTTGTTTTTTTTTTCTAAAATAACTTATATGGAATCAATGGATTGCGGCATTGACGTTAAAATTTTGGAATACATATTAAGCACCAGTTACAGTACCCCTAAGAAAAAGCGATGTCAAGACACCCCTCATTTGAATTATCCTGTTTCAGATATTGTATTTGATTTGGTGTGTAATATTTCTGAATTGGTTTAGAATTTGGGTAGTACGGTTTCTGCGGAACGTAACTACAAATCTGTCGTAGTTTATGTAGTAAACTTGTGTTTTTTTTTTTAGTATCGTCTCATTCTCGTCAATATTGGTAGTATATTAGTAGGCTAAGTTATCCCGTACTGTATAAATTTTTTTATTTTTTTTGCTTTTTGCCTTTCACTACGTAATGGCTGTAAGACATAGCAATGAAGATCTCTCACACCTAGGAGATGATCCTACCCGATGTCCTATATGCAGTGTGGAATTTCGACACACAGATCAGGCTGTACTGACACAATGTGCACATGGATTCCACCGGGACTGTTTGCACAGCTGGCTCAAGGATAATCCGTCGTGCCCATTATGCCGCCGACATGTGAATATAGGACAGCTGGACCAGTTGAACCTGACGAAAGACTTTGCAGAAGATCTGGAAGCAGCAAGTGCTCCTAACACCCAGACTAATAGTGGTGCAATTCCTAAATCAAGACCAGTAACTCGGTCTCAGACCAGGCACCAAGTGGTAACCTCGCCCTTAGAGCGACGCCCACCAATGGACAGAGACCGAAGTTCTGAACGGTTGTCTTCCAGGGTACTGCTGGATGCGTCCATGAAAGAGGAATTGCGCTCCCAAATCAATGCCTTGGTGGTGGAAGCTTTTACCCATCAACTGGCTGCGCTGACAAGCAACAACCGACCGGGAACGTCTACCATTCCGCCCCTGCCAGATAGTCGATCATTGTCCAGTAACAATGAATCATTTCCGCCAAATGATGCTAATGTTTCCGCACCGATGCAACAACCTCCCATAACACATCCTTCAATTGATCGGCCCAGTTTGCCTTGGTCGTCCAGGATTCAGGGGAACCTGAATCCCATGCCTGAATCAAACCCGTCGGTACCACGAGAGTCCCTTCTTTTGGAAGGGGGTGATAGGGATTCCCGCCGTGTTGGTACTAATTACTCTGACGATAGAGTCAGTAAGATAATGGCCGGCTGGAATCTTCGTTTTAATGGGGAAGATCCTTCTTTGCCAGTGGAAAAGTTCCTCTATCAAGTTAGAACGTTAACTTTTTTCACTTTGCAGGGTAAGTTGGACTTAGTCACTAAGCACCTGTATTTACTACTTACCGGAAAAGCCGCAAATTGGTTTTGGCGATTCCTCCGAAATACTAGGCACTTAGAATGGAACTCTATTTGTGACGCGTTGCGTAACCAGTTCAGAGAAAAGTTGTCCGATTATGACATCTTGGAAATGATCCGCAACCGTAAGCAGGGCCCGTCCGAGTCCTTCGACTCATTTCATGAAAGTGTTTTGGAGTTAGTTGATCGATTAACTAGACATCTGCCTGAATGGGAATTGGTAGAAATTTTAAAAAGGAATTTGCGGCTGGGAATCCGTAGGGATCTGATGTATCAATCAGTGGATACCGTGCGTCAGCTACGCTTAATGGTTCACTTGGCGGAGAACTTGGAGGCAGAGACCGAAGCGGCCACACGACAAAGTCATCGATTCTCTTTAACGAAGAGAACGATATCGGAGCTGAATGAACAGGAAACTATAGACACTGGGGGGGTGATAGAAGCCCTCAATCCCAATTTGACCTGTTGGAACTGTCAAAAAAATGGTCACCGTTTTGACGAGTGCTATGCTCCCAAAACTATATTCTGCTACGGATGTGGAGCTCCCGACACTTACAAACCCCAATGCCAAAAGTGTTCCAGATTGCCAAAAAACTCGAAGGAACCGAGGAGCGATCCAACACCACGCTGCTCGAATCAAAACCAGTAACCCAACCTGTGGCGATCCTTATTAACTCTGACTCTACCAAGACCTCTTCACGTACACCTCAGATAGCAATAAAATCATGGGCCCATAATGCGTCAGTGACACCTCCACAAGCCCAAGCAAGTCACTACAGCCTTAAGCCATTTCATTTACGTTTGCGTGAATATCAAAGTGCTCGTGCCCGAATTTTCTCCACGGATCCCCGTCAAGCCCCGCCTCCGACTCGGTCTGCGCTACGCATGCGGGAGTTTTGGAAGAAAGTCAAACAACATCACCGCAACTATTGTTCGGCAGTATATACGAGCCCTTCTAGTGGTGATATACGCCCCTATTTAGAAGTTTCCCTTTTGGGTGAGAAAGTCAGGGGGTTAGTTGACACTGGGGCCTCGGTGAGTTGTATTGCCTCAGACTTTGCCTCTAAATTATTGCAGAATCACAACTTTAGTTGGGAACGGTTCAAAGTCTGAGTTAGTACTGCCGACGGGACTTCGCATTCCGCGGTCGGTAGGGTTACCACCGTCATCACTCTAAAGGACCGAACGCAGACTATGACCTTCCTAATCATTCCTTCCTTGTCCCAACAACTATACTTGGGAGTAGATTTTGTCCGCCTCTTCGATTTGGCCAGGGACTTGTTTGTATCCTCTCTGCGTTTGGAGACCCCTTTCAGTACCTCAGCCCTCGTTGACAACAACCAACATCCTCTCAGTGCGACAGAGCAAGCGAAACTGAAAGCTGTAATAGCAATGTTCCCGTCCTTCTCCGCTGAAGGTTTAGGACGGACGGCGTTGATTAAGCATGTCATCGACGTGGGTAACAACAAACCCATTAAACAACGGCATTTTGCTGTATCACCCGCCGTTGAACAGCAGCTCTACGCGGAAGTAGATAGAATGCTTGCTCTAGGGGTGATAGAGGAGTCTCAAAGCGCCTGGTCGTCACCGGTAACGTTGGTTGTAAAGCCCGGGAAGGTCAGACTGTGTCTGGACGCCCGAAAGGTCAACTCAGTCACAGTGAAGGACGCTTATCCCTTGCCACTCATCGAGGGTATATTAAGTCGGCTCCCTAAAGCCAAATTTATAACGGCTTTAGACTTAAAAGACGCCTTCTGGCAGATACCTCTCGATGAGGCTTCAAGGGATAAGACTGCCTTTACTGTACCAGGGAGGCCGTTGTATCAGTTCGTCACCATGCCCTTCGGACTGTGCAACGCGCCTCAAACCATGCAGCGACTGATGGATCGGGCGATACCAGCACACCTTCGCCACCAGGTGTTCATTTATTTAGATGATCTTTTGTTGGTGACTGAGACCTTTGAGGAGCATCTCCTGCTACTGCAAGAAGTCGCATTCTATATAAGGAAAGCGGGACTTACCCTAAACGTGGAGAAGTCCAAATTTGTAATGAAAGAGGTGCGCTATTTGGGTTATATTATTGGCAACGGTACTATCCGCACAGACCCTGACAAAGTTCAGGGAATTGCAGAATTTCCGCGCCCCAAGACCATTAAACAATTACGGCGTTTTCTGGGTATGTGCGGGTGGTATCGTCGCTTCATAGACAATTTCGCGACCTTGGCGTCACCGTTGACAGACATGTTGAGCCGAAAACGAGTATTTAGCTGGACGGAGGACGGACTCAAAGCTTTCGAGGCTTTAAAGGCCAGTTTGACCTCCGCGCCAGTGCTGCTAAACCCTGACTTTAAGCGACCATTCTCGATCCACTGCGATGCTAGCCAGTTTGGAATTGGTGCAGTATTAGTGCAAACAACCGAAGATGGTATCGAAGCACCGGTCGCTTACATGTCACAGAAACTGAACTCCGCCCAGCGTAATTACACGGTTTCGGAACAAGAATGTCTGGCGGCGGTGATGGCCATAAAAAAATTCCGCGCCTACGTAGAGGGTCATGAGTTTGAAGTCATTACGGATCATGCCTCTTTAAAATGGCTCATGTCACTAGCGGATTTGCACGGTAGATTGGCCAGATGGGCATTAAAACTTCAAGGGTTTCGGTTTACGATCAGACACCGCAAGGGCACTCAGCATGTGGTCCCGGACACCCTATCCCGCGCAAATGCGCCGGAGAATATTGATTCCCTGGAAATGATGGACACTGCTGTCGAGTTAGACTTGTCATCTCCGTATTTCAAAGCAGACTCATACCTTGCTCTAATAGAGAAAATCCAACAGAACCAACAACAGTTGCCTGATCTCCGTGTGGTGGATGGTTTCATATATAGGCGCTCGGAATATGCAACCGGTGATGAATCTCAGGAGGAGAGCTCATGGAAACTGTGGGTCCCGTCCGAGCTAACGTCTACCTTGATAGCACGCGCGCATGACCACCCTCTATGCGCACACGGTGGAATTGGGAAAACATTAAAGCGCATCAGAATGTATTATTTCTGGCCAAAAATGACTGTCGAGGTCAAAAATCATATTAATGCGTGCATCAAGTGTAAGGAGACGAAGGCCCCCCACCAGTTTCTAAGACCTCCTATGGGGAATCTAACTGTTCCCGATCGTATATTTCAGCGCCTATACGTCGACTTCTTGGGACCTTATCCCCGTTCTCGGCTGGGTAACACTGGGGTCATAGTTGTACTGGATCATTTGTCGAAATTCACATTTATCGAACCGATCCGTAAACTCACGGCAACCAACTGTGTCGAATTCCTGGAAAAAAGAGTTTTCCACGTATTTGGTGTTCCGGAATCGCTTGTTTCAGACAACGGAACCCAATTTAAATCCGCTTTATTTAAAAACTTCCTGGAGTCGTATGGAATCAGACACATATTCACAGCTTTATATTCACCGCAAGCTAATGCCTCGGAACGGGTAAATCGTTCAGTGGTGGCTGCCATCAGAAGTTATGTTCAAGCGGACCAAAAGGACTGGGATGCCAAATTGTCCTCCATTAATTGTTCTCTGCGCTCTTCATTTCACTCTTCCACCGGGTTTTCCCCTTATTTCGCAGTATTCGGCCAAAACATGATGTTGCATGGTCAAACCTACACATTGTTGAGGAATCTAAATCTTCTCAACGAACCCACAGCCTGTTCTGCGACCGAAAGAAGGGAATTAATTCGCGCAGAAGCCCAAGAAAGAATTCGTAGAGCGTATGACGTCAACGCCGGGGTGTACAATTTGCGATCCAAACCAGTCGAGTACAAGCCTGGCGATGTGGTATACCGCCGTAACTTCGGACAGAGCAAGGCAACTGATCACTATAATGTTAAACTCGATCGTAAATTCCTGCAAGCAAGAGTCGAGAAGAAAGTCGGTAAATCATGCTATTTGTTATCGGACATGTCCGGTAAAATGGTGGGAACCTTCCATGCGAAAGATATCCATCGCTAAACTTCAGCCTTTTCTACCTCCACGGTTCGGTATAACAGCCTGCCCTGTAATGAAACGCTCTTGATGCCTTCAATTTTTCTTGTATATTGACTCGTTATTATCCTTCTCTCGTCCCACTCTCTCACCACCGCTTACGTCCACGTCAATAACGTAGACTTCGTGAGTTCCAAACTCACACTTCTCATGCTCCTGTTTTGTTTTCTCCGTCAATCTTAAATTGTTTAAGCTGATGACTTGACATACCCTCAATGGGCCTGTTTTTTTTTATTTTTCCCTCGACCATTTCGAATTGTCACTGTGCCCATACCTTGACAATTGAGAAGTGTCAAAACAAAGAGAAATGTCATACAGTAATAGGGGGAAATATGCCAAGCTCATCATGGATGTTGCATGTTCCCAAATTTCAAAGGGGTAGCGTTCCGAAAGGAATAAATTTCCCATGGCGATCGAGAGGTGGACTTCCAGTAATTCACCTCACAGTGAAGTCCGGAAGGGGAGCACCAGCCAGACTGCCGACCACATGCCTTTTCGGCAGTGAATGTAGCAGCGGGAGGTTGTGTTACAAACGTTGCAAGTGTTCGATCTTCTGTGTTTTTGCAATTTATTAAAAATAAAAAAATACACGAAAAGTGGAGGTGAAAAATAAAGTTTCGGCCAGCAAAGAAAAACGGAAATTTCAGAAATCAGGAAAAGGAAGGTAAATGGGGTGGGAATATCTAAATTCGAGGCACGGCTCCCATATCTAAGGCGCCGGAATTTATCGGCGGCTCATGCACAATGATGTTCGAGAAAAAAACCTTCACTAAAATTCGGCGACCAGATATGGAAGTCGCTCCAAATTCCATCGCTCACTCAGTGACTTATTATGTATTTTAGCCTATTCGGGCGGTGGAACGGGGTGACCGCATGGTCAGGGAAACCCGCGTGCATTTCGAATTCCCAAACCCAACGGAGTGTGAAAAAACGGCTCTGTCGTACATCACCATCTGCCGCCCGAAAAGAAGGATCATCCCGCCACTGCTGATTTAGCGAAAAGAAGAATCCTTCCGCCGCTGCTGTCTTTACCGGCGAAGACTCATTCCGCCACTGCTGATTTACCGAAAAGAAGGATCATCCCGCCACTGCTGATTTAGCGAAAAGAAGGATCATCCAGCCACTGCTGATTTAGCGAAAAGAAGGATCATCCCGCCACTGCTGATTTACCGAAAAGAAGCATCATTCCGCCGCTGCTGTCTTTACCGGCGAAGACTCATTCCGCCACTGCTGATTTACCGAAAAGAAGCATCATTCCGCCGCTGCTAATTTACCGGCGAAGACTCATCCCGCCTGGTACCTCATACTCTACCGAAAAAAAATCGTCCTTCGTCTGGTGTGGGACCCCCTCCCGGCCGGCACGAAAAGGGAATGCAACACAACCACAGTCTTGGGGCGCCTGCAACCCACCGACTGAGCCGAGGCTTCGCCCTCTTTTAACGTATTAAAAATTAAAAGAAAAAGAGAAAAAAAAAGACAGCCTAGATCAAATTTGTAATTTATTATGTTATTCTTTGTTAGTGTTAGGTTAGCGCATGTTAGATTGTAGAGACAAAAGTATTTATCGTGTAAAGATTGATGTTAGTTTAAGACACACAATACTAATTTCACGTACGAGATTTCCGCTATCAACGAAGCAGCAACTAAGCAGCACTTCTGTCGCGGCCGCCACCGGAGTTCCTGCCAGTCAACGCCTGCAAAAAAAAAAAAAAAAAAGAACTAAAAATAATCTTTCCGTGAGTAAAAATATAAATATATGTACTATATGTGAGTGGAGTCGCTTGTGAAGTTAGTATACCCCGAATATTAAACCGCGGTCTTAAGTGTGTTAAATATTTTTGTCTTCTTTCGCAACGAAACAAAAAAAAAAAAAAAAGAGAAAATCAAAACCTAATTTTTGTGGTCCTTCTTCGGTTTCCGCACTTGATAATAAATATGTGTAGTAGTAGTATGGAAACATAAATAAAATTTGTGATGTATAAAAATATGATGTTTGTTGTGTGAAGCGTCGCGATAGGGGGTGTCTTGGCACGACCGGGGGGGTGCTGTCGGGGCATGCCGCCCGGAGCAGATTTCGCTTTCCTCGACGACCCCATCCGCTTTTTTCGTTGTACAAGATGCTGGTCTTGTCGGTGCGGAGTGTTCGTGGGTTCTTCGTTGTCTTTTCTCGCTTTACCGATGTGTTCGCGACTTTAGTAGTTTTTACGGGGTGTTTGGCTCTCCAGCCGAACCAATTGATTTTTGACGCGTCCCTCTCCCGCTCTTTTTTCTTTTTTTTTGTTATTATATTTCTACAATCGGGCTATACAGCACCTGAATCATCGTTTTGAGCCATGCGACCATCCGTCCCGGACCTTCCTTTTTTTTCCCCGACCCGCATCTCATCGAACGGAGCTGCTTGCAAGCAGGTGCTAGGTACCGGTGGAGCGCTTGACAACATCCAGCACTAGGCTCATTACAGTGGCGGGTAATTTAGTAGCTAAATATATCTGACCAGTAGAAATTTAGTCGAGTAGTTTAGTAAGTGATTTAGTCGAGTCAATCAATTTTGTTCTATTTTTTTTTCGGGCGAGTAGCTTACTCATTTTATTTCGTTGCTGCCTGTTCATCTTGCAAAACACCGCTCACTGGTATACTATACACGATTATAATAAAAAATAAATAACTGGCGCAACAGTCCAATTTGAACCATGGCCTCGAGATGAGTTAGCATCATCTCATTAACTAGATCGTGGCGGTATGTCTTGTGCAGAGATGTGTGATTAGCAACACGCTCAACCGAGCTATTTAACAGCTGAGTGGGCTCATAGTCCGACACGTAAATCCCCTTTTTCATCGAAAACTACCGCATTCAATAGGAATCGAACCGGGGTCCAGTGCAAAGAAGGTGTAACGGACGGTTTGGTAGGCATCCGAAGATGCTCGTGGGTACGGAGCCTTAGGTAGCAGATGACCGTGAAGGTCGGGCCGTGCCATCTGGCGAAGAAAAAGGCCCCTCAACGAGCTAAGCAGCGGCCTATGCTTGCTGTAGCTCAGTTCGGGAGATGTGGGCAGGGTTTTCGCCGCTCATTGCCCCTGTCCTTTACGTATTAACAAAAATTCATAGGCCTGGGGAAGACAACACAAACAGGGGAGGTTAAAATGGGGAATAAAAAAAAACAGTTGATAAGGATGGAATGGTTGGCGGACGGATCAGACGCCCACGCGGTCGCACCTGGGTTCAGCTGTAATGGGACCCTCGGCCTCTGGTTTCGTACCACCAACAGATCACTACTCATCAGGTGCTGCTTCGATCTGCCGGTGGGAGCAGCACTACCAGACCATAATATGGTTCGTTACAGGTGGTTCATTACAAAGGCGTACGTCCTAACCGTTGCGCCATCCAGACTACATACACGACTATAATGCGGACGATTTTTTGGACAGTAGCGAGTATTGTACAATAGTTACTCAATTCTTCGCCACTCGAGTAAATACTCGCATAGTCCGAACAAGGCTATGTGACTTAATTTGACAATGACATATTCGACTGGTATGATATTTTCCAATTGGCGATGGGAGGCATGTGGTGAAAAAGGTTGCGAATCACTTATCTAAGGGATTACACCCAATATTTTTGTTAAGTGTGTGCAGTACATAGGTACATACTTATGTACTTACATTTTATTATTCATTTTGAGAGATTTGGGTTCGGAATCTTATGATTTTTCGAATTTAAAGCCTAGAAACATTTCAAGCACTTCGGTACGTTGGTGATATTCTTAAGTACACAGTCTTGATCTGCGCAAACGAAAGAATCCCTACGAAACCCATTAGATAAGAGTTTGGAGGTTGATAACCTTCGCCTTTTACTGATATCCCATTTGCATGCATGTAGCTCTACACTATTGAGACTCTAGCCCCCGTGAAGGGTTTATACCATATCAACTTTGAAACTTGACATGGAAAATGAATGTCATACTCCATGTACGAGTATGGTCGCGCAATCTTAAAAAAAAATACGGTTGATTGCAGATGCATATGCAAGCACCGAACGGGGAGATAGAAGGGGTCTTCAAATAGTGCTCCGTATATTTTCCACCAATCTTTCGACAAGAGCTCAACAAAAACTACGAAAAAGCAAATATTGTTCTTCCGACATAAGGTCCAACTGAAAAATATGCTCAAAAAATATCATTTTTTTTTTGTAAGATAAAGCGAATGGTTCGTGTCATTTCTAGTGCATTGCCGTCAGCCGTGCTACTGCATTTTCTATCGCGCGTTCTTGAAATGTTGGCATCATATATACACGACTACATAAGTAAGGAGAAAAAACATAAATTCTTGTGTAGAAAATTCTTAAATTTTGATAAGACCATAAGTCGAAAAAAATGTTGTTCAGCAATTGCCAGCTTGTTGTAGGTGAATGCACTTTGCTTTTGCTGTTCGCGTTGCGATAACCGCGTCTCGATCAAGCTGAATGTTGTTTGTTTTTCTATCGCAATCGACAGCCCGTTGCACATATAGAACACAGAACGTTTTCGGATTTGTCCAGCAAAAAAAAATGCTTTCTATCAATTCCATCAATATCATTTGGTGGCCGAAAGGAATTACATATCAGGGATTATTCTAGAAAGTTCAATGAAACTTGGATTTGGCTTTGATATCTGTACGTGGCAGATAAAAAATGGAATTTGGGCTGTCAACAAAACGATTGAGTAATTTATTTTGGGTATCTTACGATTTTTGACCTTTTTTTATTTAAAAGTAGCTTGGTTTAGGCAATTAACAACTTTAAATGTAATAAAATAATAATGTAAATATTTTAAAATTGCCCGAATTTCCATTAGAGTGGAAGATATATTTTCTCATATACAGGGTATGCTCCCATAACCGGACATCATCGGGACCTAAAATTTTGTCCGGTTATGGGGAGTGTCCGCTTAAAACAACGCCAACATTTTTTTTGAGGCAACCTTCCAATTTTTTTAACGAATAAAATAACCAAAACTGGACCGGTAGTGACATTTGAAATTTTTGATCACACCCTGATCCAGGGGTTCACACTCACTGGTTGTATTTGGGGGCAAAAACATTATGGTGGCGTTAGAAAGTCTCAAACTTGTCGGATGCGAACCAGCGAAATCTAGAAATTGCAACACTTTCTTATTACGCCATCTCATACTCATTTGGTTATTGAATGTCACTAGCCAGGCCCGGCCCTACCATATGTGTAGATTGGGCTTTTGAACAGGGTGTAATTATCTACGGGCGCAAGATCTCCCGCCTAGTGAAACAAAATGTTATATTTTGAAAATCATCCGGTAGCCTTGATGTTACATGTAAAAAGGTGTCAGTTTTGTGCCGTATGTAACAAACTGCATCGCGCGTTTATTCGATTGCCATTTCGGCTTTAATGACTGGCTAAAATCCAGCTGACACCACATTGGGCGCCGAATATCTCCCGACTTTCCTTTTTCGACTTTTTTCTACCGTTAATATTTATTGATACAATATAAGAATAAAAAAAGCCTTAGTGCAGCCTTAAGGTAAAGGTTTAAAAAGGTTTCGTTTTTTTTTTCATCGACAAGATAAAATCACAATCCACATTCTCGACTAATATCGTCTGTTTTCAATTACGTAGGACTGAAAAAAAGGGATATTTTCAGTTTCCGGGGCCCGGGGTGAAAAAATAATTTTTCACTCGGATTTTTTGTCACTTATCACTCGCGTCACCCTAAGTGCACTTTCACACGAAGAGCCGCACGGCTCTCGCTCGCGAGTGAGAGCGGGGCGCGTAAGACTGAAATGCAAAGAATACACTGCAGCTTTAACACGGGGAGCGCGAGCCAGTGCTGTCGTTTTGAAATTTCCTAGGGTAGCAAATTGGGAGAATTTCGGGTAGCATTTTCACATGATGGGTAGCAATATGAAACAAAATTTATTTAGCGCAAAGATTATAAAATGAAGCGATCATTTCTTGTTTTCAAACAACATAAAACATAAATTGCAACGAAACAAACTTACCCCTTAATTATATTGTGCGCGAAATACGTTCACAAGTCGCAATTAACGAAAATCAGATGTTCAGCCTGTTATAGTTAAATCTCTTGGTCACGTTCGTTTGACATATCTGAACTTTGGAAAACATCTTCAAACAACTTACTAACATACTTGCAACACCTTTTTAAATTAAGAGCTTAACAGTAACTCAGAACAAAACAAATGATAGCCCTTAGTTCTTTGCGCAGACTATAATTCAGCCTTTGAAGTGTTATCATTATCATAATAAATAAATAGTAAAAAAACAGACCTGGAGTGCGAAGCGTATATACCCCAGACTTGTACAGACCCAGTGGTAATACCAAAAGTAACTATTGGCAATGACCATATGCATTAAAAGTGAGTTTCCTATATGGCCAGTTTATAGGGGAGGTTGGCACTCATGAGGATTTTGACCATTCTCAAAAACAATTAACTAACCCATTCTACAAATATTTGTCAAATTTTTATTTGAAGTCTCACTTGTAGGGGTGGTAGAGGTTTCTTTTGGCGAATCTTGCGCATTTTTAGTAACAACCATCTAGATACCAGTACAAACATTTTACCAAAATTTCAAGTCGCTAGCTTCATTTTATTGAAAGTTTCATTTGTAGGGGAGGTAGGGGTTCTTTGAATCGGATGTGGCCCAACTTTAATGTCAACTAACTCAATCCTACTACAAACATTTGACCAAAATTTCAAGTCGCTGGCTTCTTACCGCCAAAAGCTATCGTTTATTTGAAGTTTCATTTGTAGGGGAGGTAGGGGTTCCTTGGGTTGAATCTTGCCCATTTTCAATACCAGCCAACTAGATCCTACTACAAATATTTGACCAAAATCAAGTCTCTAGCTTCATGCTATCGAAACTTATCTTCCGAACGGACAGACAAACATGGCTAAATCAAGGAGGTGACCCTGATCATTTATATATACTATACTATAAGTCTAGGGTATAAAAATCACAGAAAAAGTAACAGTATTCATCTTTGTTTAACAGTATTCATATTTCAAATGCTATATACGCACCTCAGAACAAAAAAGAACTAAATCAAAAAAATTCCTAGTGATTTGACATACGACGTATAATATCTTCCAAGTTATTATTTGTCTCTATTGAGTAATTAATTTGCTTAATCCGATATTTACGTTTTGTGACTTCATACGGTTTTGTTTTAAGGTACGGATATATAATAGTACAATATTGATCAGATAAACACAATATTATCAAATAACACTTGTTTACTAGAAATTTTTTTTATTTCTCAGATACTAACATTTCCCGAACAATTTATTCCCTTCCTAAATGAGAAGCGCTCAGTTCGACAATACCCTTGCGTCCAAAATCCAATTCCCCGGTCAAATCCAATATTTTACAGAGAAATTTTGGATTCGACCGGGGAAAATTTGAATTTTGGACGCAAGTGTGTGTCAAGCTTTAGACAACATTACTCACAAAGAAAGGGAATAAGCTGTTCCCCAAACATTAACATCTCGGTAAAACAAATTCTTTCTAGTGCATAAAATAAGTGTTGTTTCGATTTAGTTCATTTAGTGACAAGTAAGTAAATTTTTGATGGTTAACATCTTTCAGCGAAATTGCCCAGTTCCATCCAAATTGTCATTCACAGCAAAAATGTGTCATCCGCTTCCGCATGTCAATTAATTTTTTTCTGGGAATCCCAGTTTAGTGTTGAGTTTTCCGCAAGAGAACTGCTATTTGTTATGTAGTATTCAGAATAGAAGAAGATCAGTGATCACCACTTATGAAATTACTTTAAAATCGCAAATAATTGTACCAAGCAATCTCATTGCTTATGAGAGTATCAAAACTTAAGTAAGAGTAGCATAGTAGCAGAGCTGACGAAATAGTATCAAAATGCTACTAAAGTAGCAACTTCGACAGCACTGGCGCGAGCCTTTACGTAGCGCGAGTGAGAGCCGGTACGGCTCGTGCATCTCGAGCCGTGCGTCGCGGCTCTTGATATAAATGCAAAGCGAGGAGTGCCGGCATTCACATGGGAAGAGCGACAAAGTCTCTCGCGCTCTGTTCAGTCGCAAAATACGTGTTGCAGACGTGTTGTGACTATGTACAATATCTTCTTTACCGTCGACGCCGTCTCCGACGACAAAAACGCCAACGTTCCAAAGCGTATCCATCCTAGCGGGTAGCGAGGGACTGAGGAGCGAGAGCCGTTGTCGCTCTTCCCGTGTGAATGCCGGCACTTCTCGCTGTGCATTTAGACCAAAAGGCGCGATGCGACGGCTCGAGATGCACGGCTCTCACTCGCGCGACATAAAGCCTCCGCCTCGTGCTTCCCGTGTGAAAGCTGAAGTGTATGCTTTGTATTTCAGTCTTACGCGCCTCGCTCCCATTCACGAGCGAGAGCCGTACGGCTCTTCGTGTGAATGGATGGAAGGTGGGAGCGGAAAAAGCTCTCACTCGCGAGCGAGAGCCGTGCGGCTCTTCGTGTGAAATTGCACTAAGACTCTCAAATCTGCAAAAAAAAATTTTTTAATTTTTAATTTTATTTTTATTTTTTAATCTTAATTTGTTTTGTAATGTAATGTTTTGCTGGGGTTAACCGTTTTTCCTTGCGATTTTTTTGCTATAACTCAAATTTCACCAAAAATTTTTGGTGGAGGGATCGAATTTGTAATTGACACCAAAAAAAAATGGAAATAGTTCCCATAAGCACTTAATGGATGGCTATGGCCAATAAGGATTGTAGCATTGAATCTTGTGCTCCAAAAAGGCTTGATAACCGTCGATCCCCCGGACCCCGTGTCATGAGAACCCGTGTGATAACCATAATCGAACCATAATGGTCATATGAGGTATTAAAACTCGTCGTTCAATTTGGTTATGATTGCTCAAGATGCTGTCAAAACTTAACGGAGATTTTGTGCTAACTATATTGATCTTAAGACGTGGACAGTTATAATATTTGAATTTACAAAAAAAAACTACAATTTACAATTTTAACAAAAAAAGCATTAAGGACCTGGATAGGATCTTAACTTATCATTCTTAAAAACAAACAAAAAACTCATTTCCATACAACGCTGATGATTTTTACTGCCGGGACCGTATAACTCGAGACTTGACGAATAAATTGGTTCCAAATTGGTTCCCCTCAATCGTGAGACCATTTTGATTGACTGTATGAGACTATACATTCGTACCTACATATATTGAATATTTGCCTGCCTTAAGACGTCGTCTCTTTTAGCTAGGGCTATTGGGCCGTTCTGCTCGTGGACCCATCGTCAGTCAATTTTTTTAAGTGCAAGAGATACTTTAATTGTTATTTCCTTAAAGAATGGATCCGTTTATTGTGAGAATGCCATCACAAAAAAATCACACAACAAGTCAATCCGACAGTCAATCAAAAACATATGAAAAGTACTAGTAGTTTAGGACATTGGCCTATCGGAGAACATGCAATAAGGTGCAATGGACGGTTTGGTGGACATCCGAAGATGCCCGTGGGGACGGAGCCTAAGGTAGCTTAATTGGCCGTGGAGGTCGGGCTGTGCCATCTGGCGAAGGAAAAGGCTCCTCAACGAGCTAAGCAGCGGCCTATGCTTGCTGTAGCTCAGTTCGGGAGATGTGGGCGGGGTTTTCGCCGCTCGTTGCCTCTGTCCTTTACGTATAAACAAAAATGCATAGGCCTGGGGAAGACAACACAAACAGGGGAGGTAAAAATAGGGAATACAAAAAAATAGTCGATAAAGATGGAATGGTTGGCGGACGGATCAGACGCCCACGCGGTCGCACCTGGGTCCAGGTGTAATAGGACCCTCGGCCTCTGGTTTCGTACCACCAACAGATCACTACTCATCAGGTGCTGCCTCGATCTGCCGGTGGGAGCAACCATATGGTCCATTGCAGGTGGTTCATTACAAAGGCTTGGCATCCCTTATAATTCGCATTACCGCATTACCCCCCCCCCCCCCCCCCCCCCCCCCCCCCCCCGGTTGGATCTAGGCATTATTGAATCCCTTGTTAGTTCAACCATCTTCCTACAACCGATTTTCTTGAGGTTTGTGGTTATGAAACGGTGCATTCGCACTAATTGGGCTCTGGCAAGTGCTTCAGCCACCATTTATACCTATAAAGACTACGAACATGCATTTTCGTTTTTTTAATCCCAACTACGCGAACTTTTTTTAAGACCATTCGTATATTCGATAACCGTTTGCCTATTTGATTGTGAGGCATTCATGTTTGCTCGGAAATCATAAGCAATGTTGTCTTTCCTAGCAACAAAGTAGATTTCATACCAAGTTGACCTCACATTTCTTGTGAATTCTCCTCTCTATCCAGTTTCAACTCCCCCGAATCCATAATTTTCCACAAACGCAAATAGCTAAATTGTGTAAATTAAAATTGCCAGTAGACCAAAAACGAGTGCGGGCATGTGAGTGAGAATAATTAGCCTATTGGACCTTGAACTATGTTATAGCCCTGGGGCTGCTGTACGTACAGCACGCACTTTTGTCTGCGTCAGTTGTGCATAACGCGGTCACTATGCATTTTTCGCTTCTTTGTTCCAAGCTCGTTCAGTGCCCCGTTCCATCACAAAGCAGACATTTGCAGATAACGTAAATTAACACAAAACACCCGCCATATTGCAACTTCAACAAGAATTTGAATTAATTTGCGGCGTTGTCCACTACCCTCTTCTCTTGACCCTTCAGCCCACAGTGGACTCAATGCACGTCCACGTACGTAGTCGTTTGGCATGAATAAAGATAAAATGCGTGTGCGTATTTGAGTCCGATGCGTGCGACGAGGCGCGGGGTAGTCGCATTTTTGCTTCTTTTCCTGTCCAAAAATTTTCTAATAATGCTGGCTGCATGTTGCGGCTGCTGACGACGGGGAAAACGCACTTTTTCGGTTAAATGTGTGCAAGCAAGGCAAGCCCAGTGCGCGATCAAGCCACGGGTCATTGCACTTTGCGAGCGAAATGCCGTTGCTGGCCTGGCTTCTTTCGCAGCCAAAGTGCTGATCTGACAAAAATAGCGTCACTCTGCAACTGCTGCTGCTATTGCTTTCTTGTGTTTCGCGTTTGCCACGCCACGCTATATCAAGCGCGTCCAACCGCCATTTTTGTGTATATCTTCGCGCCGTATGCTCGTGTCGTATGCATTCGTCTGATGGTAGTTTGGAACATATCAGATTCAGATGCAGTTTTCAGTGCTATATTTTCAATTTTCATTAGCATGTTTTTCCAAATTTTCGTATTTTCTGCCACATTCTACACTTTCCATATGTGCGTAGTGTAGGTTTGTTTTAGCGCAGCAACAACATGACGATGAGCATAGTGTGTGAGTTGGAAAATAGATTTTTTTTTGTTGAAGTTGTGGGGGAGGTTGATGATAATGCGCTTTGCATTTACATGACCCTTGTCGGCGAAACGTGTATGTAAGGAGAGCGTAGAGCGGCTGCAATATTAGCCATTTACGCTGGCAGATTTATGAGAAACTGTTTCCGTTGGGAATTCGGGAATTGAGCGTACTTGAACATATTTGAAAAAAAAAAAAAAAATTTATTGCTATGATTAGTCATTTCTATATTAAAACATTTGATTTGATTTTGTCTTGATTGAAAAAGAGCAATAGAGCGATTCGACAATATGGACAAATTCCCTATTTTTTGTAATTTTAAAAGTTTGTAAAATTCTGTGTCAAATGCACTGCTCAAAGTCAAAATTCGGCTCAGAAGCATAGTCAAAACACCACACGTCAATTTTTGAGGCTTGGGAGGAGTATTACACTTTATCAGTTTTCCAGCTCATAGATCTTTGAAACGGATACTCCAAATAAAAAAAAACTCATTAAACAAAAGTTGAAAATATGTCGATTTCCAGTCAAATCGGCTCGTTCTTGGTGGAGTGGTGAGCGAAAATGCAGAAAAGCTTCTTTAGCGATTTCAGCCTTAATTGCTTAATCTCGGTAAGTATAATAGGTGAATTTTGTTTTAGACTCA
This sequence comes from Chloromyia formosa, assembly GCA_964017055.1. Lineage (NCBI taxonomy): Eukaryota > Metazoa > Arthropoda > Insecta > Diptera > Stratiomyidae > Chloromyia > Chloromyia formosa. Next base: position 35,167,113 of record OZ024815.1, read on the forward strand.
ATTTATAAATAATTAAATCTTGTTTAAAAAGTCTTTGCTTGATAGCTTGGCTTGATAGCTTAGGACATAGTAACGCTTTTTAGCGTTTTGTAGAAAAAACAAAACCCTTATAAAATCAGTCAAATGTCCGCCTGATCAGAGAATTGTAATGAACCATGTTCCGGTCTGCTGCTTCCATCGGCATGAGAAATGATCTGTCGGTGGTAGAAAACCCGAGGCCAAGGGGCCCATTACACCCGGACCGCGATGCGAGCTCATGGAATCGCGGTTTCATTCGATACAGAATGACCAAATACATTAATAAAAGTCGACTCTTAGATGTTCTAAAAGCTTGTTATTCCGTGTATTTAATTTCTCCAAGCTTAGTGGTTTCGTACGGATAGAAGCACTCACCAGGGGTTGCATCTTTGTAGCTATCCGTGTGCAAGAAGACGCGAAACAACTAAGCTTGGAGAAATTAAATAGAGAGACTAAAAAGTATTTGTCCCCCTGAGGGGCTTGAACCTCAACTCAAACGACCGTGTTTCGAGTAGCAAAAAATGCTCGGTGCGTTGCTGAGCTAAGCTACAGACGCATACTGACTTGATGTGCAGAATGAAACCAAGTGTCACAAAAAATTCCAACTTCATAAAAAAATATAATTCGCACTTGCACATTGCAAGAACATTGAATGCATATAGTATTTTAATTAGAAAAGACTTAGCTACACTTTTTAAACAAGGTTAAAATATCTGCAAATTGAGACTAAAACAAAACTTTCAGCTGTTATATTTACCGAGATAGAGCTATTAAGCCTGTTTTCACCTGCACACTCGCTCTGCAGCGGGGTCTAAGGTCAGCATCATCATCATCGTGGCGCGACAGCCCGACGTCGGGCCTTGGCCGCCTGGATCGTTGTCCTTCAATTGTCTCGGCCACGTGACCGCGTCCACCAATCTTGGAAGCGCAGTAGTTGTGCGGCGTCCGCACATATACTGAGCTCTCCCAACGAGATCTCGGTCGTCCTCGCAGTCTCGCTCCGTCGACTCGTTTTGCGTTCATTACTGTCTTTGGCATGCGATCATCGTCCATTCATTGTACATGCCCTGCCCATTGAAGTGGTTGTAGTTTGACGATTTTCGAAACTTCCAGCTCATCGTACAGTTCATACAACTCATGGTTGTACCGGATGCGCCATCCATCTCGATCGAAAACAGCCCCAAAAATTCGACGCAGAACCTTACGTTCAAATGTGTCTAGCATGTTTCCGGAGGCTTGAGTTAGGGTCCATGCTTCGCAGCCATAGCATAGCACTGGTCAGCACATGCTTCGATTTTATTAAGGGGAGAACCTAGAAAAAAGTCTCATTAGCTAACTGTATCCGTCGCTTGATTTCGTTAGTTTCGTTGGCGTCCCTTGATAAGTTGCAACACAGGTATATGAAGTCGTTCACGAACTCGATGTTGAGTTCCCCCACATTGGTGCTCGATTGTGTAGGCGTCCTTGTCGTGGATTGCATCATTATTTTAGTTTTATCCTCGTTGATACGTAGTCCAACTTCTTTTGCAGCGGTATCGAGCGTATGCAGAAGTTCTTCTGCGTCGGCCAATCTCCAGGACATGATGTTGATGTCGTCGGCGTACGCTGCTAATTGTGTCCACTTGATGAGTAGCGTATTGCTGTTATCCATATTCATAGCCCGAATAGCGTATTCCAGTGCTAGGTTGAAGAGCGTCGGTGCCAGTCCATCGCCCTGTTTCAGACCAGTGCGTGTTTCAAATAGATCATCATCATCATCGTGGCGCGACAGCCCGACGTCGGGCCTTGGCCGCCTGGATCATTGTCCTCCAATTATCTCGGTCACGTGACCGCGTCCTCCAATTTTGGGAGCCCAGCAGCTGCGCGGCGTCCACACCTACTGAGCTCTCCCAACGAGATCTCGGTCGTCCTCGCAGTCTCGCTCCGTCGACTCGTTCTGCGTTCATTACTCTCTTAGGCATGCGATCATCGTCCATTCTTTGTACATGCCCTGCCCATTGAAGTCGTTGTAGTTTGACGATTTTCGAGACTTGCAGCTCATCGTACATTTCATACAACTCATGGTTGTACCGGATGCGCCATCCATCTCGATCGCAAACAGCCCCGAAAATTCGCCGTAGAACCTTACGTTCGAAAGTGTCTAGCATGTTTTCGGAGGCTTGAGCTGGGGTCCATGCTTCGCAGCCATAGCATAGCACTGGTCGTATAATGGTTTTGTACACGCGGAGCTTCGTGTTTCTGTGCACATGTTTCGATTTCATTATGGGGAGAACCGAGAAAAAAGTCTTATTAGCTAACTATCCGTCGCTTGATTTCGTCAGTTTCGTTGGCGTCCCTTGACAGGTTACAACCCAGGTAAATGAAGTTGTTCACGAACTCGATGTTGAGGTCCCCCACATTGATGCTTGGTTGTGCAGGTGTCCTTGTCACCGATTGCATCATTATTTTAGTTTTACCCTCGTTAATACGTAATCCAACTTCCTTTGCAGCGGTATCAAGCGTATGCAGAAGTTCTTCTGCGTCAGCCAATCTTCGGGACATGATGTTGATGTCGTCGGCGTACGCTGCTAATTGTGTCGACTTGATGAGTAGCGTCTTGCTGTTGTCCATATCCATGGCCCGAATAACGTATTCCAGTGCTAGGTTGAAGAGCGTCGGAGCCAGTCCATCGCCCTGTTTCAAACCAGTGCGTGTTTCAAATAGATCAGTAAGTCTATTCTGGATCCTGACTTGTGAGACGGAGTTGGTCATCGTCATCTTTGTCAGTCGCACTAATTTTGCTGGTATACCAAATTGCAGCATGATGTTGTACAGTACTCCACGATCGATACTGTCGTATGCCTGCTTGAAGTCGACAAAGATTTGGTATACGTTTACGTTGTATTCCCAGCACCTCTGGAGTATCAGTTTGACTGAGAAGAGCTGATCGGTTGTGGAGCGACCAGGTCTGAAACCGCTTTGATATTCGCCAATGACTCGTTCTGCGTACGGTTTTATTCTATTTTCCAGAATTTTCGTCAAAATTTTATAGGACGTACAAACTAGTGAGATGCCCCTGTAGTTCTCACACCGCAGTTTATCTCCCTTTTTATGAATTGGACAGATGATGCTTCTGCGCCAATCGTCTGGGATCTCCTCGTTCTTCCATACTCGCAGGAGTAATTGATGTATGGCATCAACTAGACTCGTTCCACCGAATCTTAGCAGTTCAGCTGGGATCTCGTCAGCGCCCGGCGCTTTATTTCGTTTTAGTGACCGCAAGGCGAGGTCAACTTCCTCTACTGTCGGGGGTTGAATGGGTGGGCCTAGATCAACAATATCGTCGTGAGCTTCCTGTGTGGGGATGTTAGATGGTCGGTTTAGAAGCTCTTCAAAATAAGAGGCCCATCGCTTGTTAATACCATCGGTGTCGCTGATGATGTTTCCATCCTTGTCCTTACAAAGGCTAGTCCTGGGTTGGTAGCCGTTCTTAATTGTATTTACTAGTTTGTACGCTTGTCTGGTGTTCCTATTAGCTAAGTTTTCGTTTATGTTCAGCAACTGCTCGTCAAGGTATTTACGTTTCTTACGTCTAATTATTCTATTCGATATTCGCCGTAGCTCGTCATATTTTTCTCTTCTGGCTCTGGTTCCTCGTTGAATCCATTGTCTGTAGGCCTCGTTTTTCGCGTCAAGTGAATTTTTGCATTCTTCGTCGAACCAGTCATTTCGCGCTCGCCGGGCTTTATATCCCACGACCTTCTCTGCGACATCCTTGATGGTACCCTTGAGTTCTTCCCAGAACCCATGGACGCCTGTGTTGCTGATGTTGTGTAGCATAGGTGATAGTTTTTCCTCAAGGGCGGTAGTATACGCCACCGCTGTAGCATCACTCAAGAGCTTATCAACCGCAAAGATTTTGGGAGGGCTGATTCTTGACTGGTGCACTGAGGAAATTCTACATCTGTAGGTCGTCTTCACCAAGTGATGATCTGAGTCGCAGTTTGCTCCTCGATAGGAGCGGACATCCATGACACTAGACGCCCATCTCCTGCAAATGAGGACGTGGTCAATTTGGTTGACGGTATGTGCGTCTGGAGACTTCCAGGTCTGCTTGTGAATGCGTCGATGCGGGAAACACGTAGAGCTTACGACTAGATTCCTGCTGCAGGCGAAGTCGATAAGTCGCTGGCCGTTATCGTTACATTCTTCATGGAGGCTGTGGCCTCCAGTGGTCCCCCGATGCCAGCTTTCATTCCCGACTTTCGCGTTAAAGTCTCCCAGCAGCAATTTGACGTCGTTTGTTGGAAGTGAGTCGAAGAGAGTTTCAAGGCGGGCGTAGAACTCGTCTTTTACTGCGTCTTCTTTAACTTCAGTGGGGGCATGCACATTGATGAGCCAGAGATTGAAGAATCGAGTCTTGATGCGAATCGCACACAGCCGTTCATTTATGGGTTTGAAGTCAGTAATATGCGGTTTGCGGTGATTGTCCACTATAAATGCTACTCCAAACTCCTTGCGGCCCGATGGTTTGCCACTTGTAAAAATTGTGTGCGATTTCTTGTCATTTATCTCGCTGCCAAGCCAATTTGTTTCCTGGACTGCAGTAATGCTCAGTTTGTACTTTTCGACCTGTTGAAGGAGGGCCTTCTCGGCCCCCGGTTTGTTCAGGGAGCGTACATTCCAGGATCCGAAAGAATAATCCTTTATTCGTTTGCGTGGTCGTCGTTGTTGATCCGTCCAATCCGAGGCTTTTGTTCCAGGTTTCTTGACATGGAGTGGTTTTTACAAGGACGAGTTGTCAGCACGTCGCTTAACCCCATTCAGGGGATGGCCTCGGAGATAGCTGCTTCAGATGGTTTAATAAACGTGCTGGAGTTCACACAACTATGTAGCAGGTCCAACTACGCAAGTCAATCCATCCTACTAGACCTGAGACGCTTAGGTGTTTGTCAGCCATTCAGGCTACAGCTATCTGCCTTTTCCAAACTGTCTTATCGCTAAGACATTGGCCGTCAGCGATTTGATACACTGCCGTTACCAGGGGGCGCCCACGCGGAGGACTATGGAAAAGGTCTTTGCCCCCAAATAGATCAGTTAGTCTATTATGGATCCTGACCTGTGAGACGGAGTTGGTCGTCGTCATCTTTGTCAGTAGCACCAATTTTGCCGGAATACCAAATTGCAGCATTATGTTCTACAGTACTCCACGATCGGTACTGTCGTATGCCTGCTTGAAGTCAACAAAGATTTGGTATACGTCACTTCTGGAGTATCAGTTTGACAGTAAAGAGCTGGTTGGCTGTAGAGCGACCAGGTCTGAAACCGCTTTGATATTCGCCAATGATTCGTTCTACGTACGGCTTTATTCAAATTTCCAAAATTTTATAGGACGTACAAACTTATCATCATCATCTCAACTATTATTTTTCTTTAGCTGCTAAAGTATCCTTAAGCCATGACATCTTTATACTCAAATCAAATTAAAACATAAGGCACCCACTCACATTCTTTTAATATCACCAGTTCTATTAGCGAATCTTAAACCATATCTTCTTTTCAAAATGACCGGATTAAAATCAGCAAATCCCAAAATATCCGTACCGTAAGCGTGGACGTATCAATTCTGAAAGTAGTTATGTGGTAAGATGCGGATTATCCCAGCTCAGCAGGCCAGGACAATAGTGACCCGAGATTCGGAAGTCAACTCACCCAGTCATAAAACGATCAAATCCTTTCGAATCTATAGGCAAGTGACCCACCTATGGTCGATCCCATAGGCTTCACTGAATTGTTTTGTGTTGTCCTTACAGGTAACATATTTGTGTGTACGACTGTGAATGTTTAAAAGATGTGAAATGTGACGAGTAATTATTGTTTGTACATTTATACAACTATCCACAGGACATTATTGCTAGCAGGATGAATGAGATGCGGACAATGGTCGTTATGGTTGAGGCGTGTTAAAGAGGTGTTGGTTTGGAAATGCGGAATATGAATACTCTCGATAATGTGATTTATTGTTGAGTTGATGATGGAATGTCTAAATATTTAATGCAGATGCAGTTAAGATGACAATAATTTTGTTGATCTCTTATTTATCTTTTACGTGGAAATTTGTATAATTTTTTTTTTATAATTTTGTGGCTATAATTGCAAGAATGTTATGAAACTACTGTTGAAGCTTCACTTACTATTACATATTGAACATAGGGTAAAAGCATGCTAAAACTTCGCAAATTGCAATGATCTTCGCCTGCAGGACATTACAGAAAGCTGGAAGACGGATTGACAAGCAAGCACCTAATTCCTCTGAATAGAGCCAAGAGCCGCAGTTAGTGTTGTCTCGAGAGCACGAGTAATAGTTAAACATGCACTTAATCTACTTAACTTAGGTACCTTGCTATTCATTGCATTCATTACTATTGAAGTTGTAGGGCTTGGTGGGCCTCAGGAGATGCCCTTGGGGACGGAGAGTAAGGTTACTATAATGACAGTGAAGGTCGGGCATTGTCATCTGGCAAAGAAAAAGGCCCCACCAACGAGCTAAGCAGCGGTCTATGCTTGCTATAGCTCAGGCTCAGTTCGGGAGACGTGGGCGAGGTTTTCGCCGCTCGTTGCCCCTGTTCTTTACTCATTAACAAAAATTCTTAGGCCTGCGGAAATAACACAAACAGGGGAAGCAAAAATGGGGAATAATAAAAAATTAGGCGATAAGGATGGAATGCCTGGCGGACGGCTCCGATGCCCTCGCGTTTGCATCAGGGTCCGGGTTTAATGGGACCTTAATGGGTTTTGCTAAAATTGAATATTAGCCTCATATCCTTACTATAACGTCCGCCAATTTGAAAAGTTTGAGTCTTCTAGCTTCTTCCGTTACCGATTTCTTTTCAAAAGTCAGTTAAAGCCGATTTTGTTTTTACTTTATCGTTAAATATCTTCGGACGCGTACACGTATTTTTTTATGATTTTTTACCCTATGTTTAGAAGATGAAAAGGAATGACTATGCAAAAATTCAGGTTATTATCTTACATTCCGAGGTTAAATCCTCATTTCCCTGGACTACTGAGCGAAACCTTGAAAGGTAGGGTAGTGAGAGGCACTTTGTAAGGAAAGTGATCTTGATTTCCAAACGATCGATTTTACAAGAGAATGTGATATAGCCCTGGCAGTCATCTACCCAAATTAGCGCTCTTGTGACATAACTAACACCATGCACCTCCTGCTCCCATTTAGCCGCCTACGGGACTTGAACCCGTAATGGCCGTAGTCAGACATGAGCACAGTCGTTCCGGGTTCAAGTCCCGTTCACGGCGTTCGTGGCCATGGACGTTTGTGTTGTCTTCCCCCTGCATGCACCTCCTGGTCCCCCAATTAGCCGCCTACCTGCGACAAGTCAAGTGCTGTGGCTTATTATTACGCCCCGCACCACAGGGGGGAGATAACACCATCATTCATGACCACGATCGTTGTCGTAGACGGGATTCGAACCCGAAATGCCGGTAGTCAGATATGAGACTGGTGCCTCTACGCACTGAGCTACCGGTCGCCCCTGTTCTTTTTCTATCCATTTGGTAAAAGACAATATGGTTACAAAAATGCATAACCATAAAAGAAGAAGTTAGTTATTACTGCAATGGGTGGTGTAAATATTACTATCGTGTTGGCTACATTCTTCTTCGGAAATACACATCTTCATAGCAGTTAGTCGGTAGCTTTGTACGTTGAGGCGTCCAGTCCGATGTACTCTTCCTTCCAATCATGGGCTGTAATCCCGCCGTGGCAATGGTTGGTGAGCTTTCTGTCTATTAAATAAAAACCTTCAGTGATTCATCGCATGGATAATTTGTTTTAACGGTTTTGATGGATAATTGTTCATTCATTCAGCCAAAAAAATACCGAAAAAACCTGAAAATATTGGCAACCAATGTGGATTTGGTGGATTTTTTTTTTGTACTCACTGGAACCGAAATGGCTAATCGAATAGGCTCGTAGTATCGTTAGTCAGACCTGACCTTAAGGCTAAAGATTACTTCCTGTTTTTCAGTGAAAACGTACAGTAGAAAATAATCAAAAAATTTTCAAAGAAGCCCGAACATTTTCAGCGCCCAATGTGGGGTCAGCGTGATTTTATTTATGTAGTCCATTGTCATCGAATATTGAAAAATTCGGCACCCAATATGAGTTCAGTGTGATTTTATCTAGTCAATGAACTAGTTAAGCTCACACCTACCCCATGTTGGGCGCCGAATATTTTTATGATTTTTCGACTATTTCTATTTTCTACTGTACATCACTGACGGTACCATTAGTCACGAGACAAAAAAAAACCAACCGAGCAGCAATTGAAACGGATAGCATATATCCTTGCCTATACCGCGCTATGCCCTATTAGGCATTAAGGCAAAGTATAGAATACATATATCCACTGCCCCAGCTAAAAGCTATCTACGCCACTGGTATCTATATACATACATACATATATACATATGTATGTATGTATATATGTGTGAGTCTCATTTAAGATGATACATTTTTACTTGCGACAAAAACAATCAATGTACCCTATGCCTTGTCGGTCTAGGCTGTAGGGTATTAGAAAGTTAGAAAAAACCTCTCTTTATTTCCACGCACGGGCCTAGTCCTCCTAGCTCTACATTAGCACCTGAAGCATTAGGTGCTTCAAGCGAAACCGCCACTGTCTGAAAATATCTTCTTTCCATCTACATGCATACTACGGTTTAATTACAGTTACCTTGCCTTCTAAGACTTCTTTTTCACATTTCTTCTCTGACAAAGAGAATTCAAGTACTCGTATAATATCCAAATATCTAAAAGTCAAACAAATTCAGATAATATCACTTGGAGTCTCCCTCGAAATTAAAACAAATTAAAACACAACGTGTTTCAAATTCACCGGTTCAATCATCGTAAACATTATTAATGGCGGGGAACTCGCGTTCAACAATTGGTTGTGCGTGTTTCAATTAGTGTGCTCAAAGTAATTCATACCCTGTGCGTGACCTTGACACTGAAAAAGTCCGGAAAATCTTAACAACACCTGAACATCGCAATCTAATCTTAAATTTCGTTGCCAAACGAAGAATTAGGAAGAAGGGGCGGCGCTGGCAGCGGAATTGAACACCTTCAAAATGGCAACACACACTTCGCCAAAAACATCAAAACAACTTCACCCCGTCTATGCGCCCGAGCGCTCCATCTATCACTCCGGCCATTTTCACAATGGTATATACAATGTACAATACGTACATATTCCCATTCCCAAGCCCTATAGCAGTCTTAATCCCCTCTTTGAGAAAGAGTAGATGGGAAACGTAAGCACTGACCTGCGCAATTCTCCTTTTCGCGAAATTTCGCGTACTCAAGTTTCAATTCCCGCCATTTTCTGCGTGCTGCACGTTCTGAGAGCAGAAGATGGAACGAGGCAGACACCACATGAATTTCAGAGAGCGCTTGGCGAATATTTTGCGAATTTGCCCGATTGATGCTACGGATGGTATTCGATGGAGCAGATGGAGCCAATGGCGAAAGCTTGCCGATTGCGAATGTATGACATCAGCGACGAATGATCCAATGAGAATGTTGCTTATTTTTCGTAACTTTCTCGGCAGTTGGGCAAATTATTAGACTGTTCGGTTTCGAATTGAGCTTTTTTTTTATGGATCAAGCAGCAAAGAAGTGAGTTTCCCAGAAATATGGTTGAGAAACAAGTGCACAGTGTATGGGTTTTTTTAAATGGATTGTAAATCGCAATGGCAACATAATACTAATGACGACACGTACACGATACACGACGATACCTTTGATTTGTTGATCATGACATCCATGAGCAAATTTTCCAGACTTGCCCCAACCTCTTTACTCCGTTTGCGGCTGAGATGAACTTGTCAATTGATTAACGTTTATTCCCTCCGTTTCAAACTTTTTGGTCCAGTAAAGTTCAGACGACAGCGTCTGAAGGATGGGCTGCCTCACATTAAACATGTAGGGCCGCCGAGAGGAAATCCCCGGGGGACAACAATTCTGGGTCCCTAGTGATGGTTACAATCGATAATTTGTAGTTAATCGATAGTTTAAAAAACTAGTAACTATTAAAAACTATCGATAGTTTTGAAAACTAGTAACCAATAGAAACTATCGATAGTATAAAAAACTAGTAACTTGTAAAAGCTATCGATAGTTTGAAAAACTAGTAAAAACCATCGATAGCTTTAAACACAAGTAACTATTTAGTAGAGAACTATCGATTAACTATCGGACGAACATTCCGATAGTCCCGATAGTTTCGATAGGCCGATAGTTTCGATTTCGATAGGCCAATAGTTTCGATAGGCCGATAGTTTGCAATCGAATAACTTTTTTGAATGAATTCAAGAAAAATTTGGCTGACGATGAATACATTTCTTGCATGAATGAATGAATATGATTGCATATACATTGTATAGGTAGATACGATGTTAAGAGAAAAATGACATTCTTGGCGGTGAAGTGAGGCCAGATGGGTATCATAAGGACTGGTAGGAGTAATGAGGCGGATATACTGGATTACCGTTGATGGCATTGTGAGTCCGACCCAATCAACACTCTACCAGTTTTTTCCAGCAAGATTGGAGGTGTTTTTGAGGAAAAAAGGGTTGCCGCTCAGGAACACATTAATTTTTTTATTTTTTGCAATTCTGACTTCAGATTCGCAATCAGCGACCCAATCGATCTCTTATCAGTTTTTTCCAGCAAGATTGGCCGTGTTTATAAAAAAAGTATTTCTATTCTTTATTTCCCATTTGGTTATTAGCCATTTGGACTTCAGATTCGCAATCACCCACCCAAAAACACCCTACCAGCTTTTCCAGCAATATAGGCCACGTTTTCGAAAAAAGGGGTTCCGTTCAGAAAAAGATCTAAATTCAAGTCAAGTTTGTAACCAGTCATCATCAATCATAATCTGTATTGACTTAGATATAAATCTAAAGTCACAGGCACATGATATTGAGCCAGCCAACATGCCGTTTTACATAGCAAACTTTCGGGCTGTCGAATAGACTTTTCATTTAAAGCATACTCGGGCTATCGAAACTATCTACCGATAGTCCCGGTAGTTATTCGAATAGCTATCTACCGATAGTCCCGATATTTTCGATAGGCCGATAGTTATTCGAATAACTATATCGACCGATAGTCCCGATTGTTATTCGAATAGCTATCGGGACTATCGGCCGATAGTTTTTCGAATAACTATCGATAGTAAAAACTATCGAATAACTTTCTGACAGTTATTCGATAGTGCCCATCACATGTCCCAGTACTAAAGTATTAGAATAATATAAAAATAATAAAAGAATAGTACATCTTGATCTTGGGGCTCCATACATTCTCGGTGCTCATATATCGAGCGGCATCATATATATTGATATTTCATACATCTTGGGCCCCCTTACATTTCTAGTTGGCCCAATACATCTTGGGAGACCCAATATCTCAGGATTCCATACATTTTGAGGGCCTATACATCTCTAGGTGGACGCCATACACCTTGGGGGCCCCATATACCGAGGGGCCCACAGATCTTGAGGTTCATATTTTTTAAAACTCCACATTCTTTGGGCTTCAGAATGCAATTCAATATTTGAAGACGCTAGAATGCCGCGGTCATGACATATTATACCTTTGAAATACATTAAGTAAATTATTTTACAGGAACTTTTTTTTTGAGAAAATGTTCGTCAAGGCTGGGGCGCATCGGTAGTCCAAATGCAATAAAAAAATAAGTCGACAACAATCTAAAAAATATTAGGTTAATGACGCTAGCGGCAAAGCGTCAAATCTATTTTAGTTAAGGTCCTCAAAACAGTAAAGAACTTGTACTGTATAAGAAAATTACGGGCCCCCCCCCCCCACTTTCGATGGATTCGAAGGAGCTATTGTCAAATGCCCATTTGATTTCAAGAAACGCACACAATGCCGTTTCATTGACTGTAGTACCTACATACATATCCGTTTAAATATCGACAACGAGGAATGAAGACCACCGTCACTAATCTCCAGACATTGGGAATGCGACCCAACGCGAAGCAGCTTCTAAAGATGCTAACCAGGCGTGGAATAAGTTCATCCTGTCCTTTTTGTTTGGTGATTTGTAGGGGTCAAAGTTAACGCATTTTGGGACTTGCAAATATATTTAGATTTCAAATGCTTGTCTGAATATAGTATAAAGCGAGCGAAGCGAGCAATCTAGTGCGGTATAAACCGAAGGTTGCAACCCCTTAAACCGAGGAGCTCGCGTAACGAGCGGAGCCCACGTAAGGGAAGTTCGGAATTGTCTCAATTTAAAAGCCACTTTTGGTCAAAGGCACGAACCATTATGCGTCGCCCAGTCAGCTAGGAATGTTCCGAAACATTAATCACAAAAGAACGAATTACGTGAAACCTGTATATCGCGAAAATTAGATCAAACTGTCTGGAAATCGTGTTATCTGGCATCACTGTTATCCCACCCATTCTCCTCCATAAGAGACAAAAGCTTTTGCAAATTTGATCCCGTTCCCCTTTTTCACGATATTTTGCAAGCATATGATTGGCGGCTTTTGATCGCGATAGTGTTGGTTCTGGCAATTACTGGCCACGTATTTAAGCGATCGCGAATTTGCTCTCTAGTTAGTTTCGCAGAAGTTTTGCTTGGGTTGGTGCGTGGGGGTCGTGCAGGCCCGTTCTCCGTATTGCGTGGCGGTTTATTGAATATCGGTCGTTTATCCATTTCCTAATGAACATTAGCAGCAATATTTCAAAACTGCACAAAGAATCGCGAATAAAGAAATCGAGAAATAAAAAAGAACGGGACGCTCATTATTTGAACAAGTCACAACGTCCTGATTGTATCATCTTGAATTCGATTTTTTTTTTTACTTATTGTTACTCACTATCAAAAAGGAAACCTCAACAATGGACTACACCTCGTCTTAGCGTGTTGAAGGAGTCATGGGAAAATCGATGTTGCAAGTGTTATATCTTTTCTTAGGGACATTATCATCGTCAGCCGCGTTCGTTCTCATGCCAAACAACGTCCTTATACCAAAATCCAAAGTAAAAGGCAAGATCCTCTCAAATACGATTGACTTCAATTGTGGATACGTCGTCTTGAACGCACAGAGGATGCGCGTCCCACGCCTGCGTAATGTGTGCGTTTGTGATTTATTTACAGCGAGCGCATTTCTCGCTCCCCGTCCCGTCTGCGCCTACGTTATCCCGGGGAAAACGATAATAAGACGATATAAAAAAAAATTTCGCCGTCTGGGAGGATTTGATTCCGTGTGACTTTTTCGACTTCTACACACGTCCCGGATTCTCTTTTTTTTTCGTCTGTCGTCTTTTCAATTTTGTTACGATGTTGCCTTTGTTATTGTTACACCCGAAAACCTGTCTTTTGTCCACGATTTTTGATATCCAGATTTGATTTGAGTTTTCTTCTTCAATGTATTTTTTTTTCTGTGAGTGTCTACATTGTGTCCCATTCGAAATGCAATGCGACATAGTCGAAAAAAAAAACAGTCCAGTCGAATTTTTTGATATAAAATGAAATTAAGTGGACGATCGATCGAAACCGTAGAAATAGCCAACAGGTTTTTTTCGCTGTTTGGGATTGTCTGAAAAAATAAATGGGAATAGAAAGAAGAGAAAGAAAAGGTACAGATGGCTGGGAGAAAGCCAAACGATCGCTGAGTTTGTGAAAACGCGTTTGGAAGGGTCTTGAGAAGGTATATAGGTATATATACATATATTGACAATAAGTAGAAATTGCTTCGATTGCATTTTTCTGACGATAAATGTATAATCGGATAATTGCATTATGGCGGAAAGATATTTTAAATTTTTATGAAAATGGGGACAATATAGCTGAAGATTTTCAACAAGTAATTAATGGTGGAATTTGATTTACAGAGTATAGACTCAGTAATTTAATGCCGGCATTTGGGACGCTTTTTCCGCCAAAAGCTTAATCATTGCTTAGTTTAACCTTTGCTAATAAAATTGTGAAGATAAGTAGAGGTGTTCGTTTTATTACTATCTACTTCTACCTTTTTTGTTTGCGCATAGTATAAATCCACTACGAAGAAACTCAGAACGAAGTCTCCTCTGTAAAAAGCAAACAATTGAGATCGGATATTTTCCTTGGTATTGTTGATCAGTCGCACGACTATCTCCCAACTATGACTAACCTTACGACTCTGGTCCGCCAATCTAAAAATACATACATATAACGGACAAAAGCCTTGCCACGGCCGCATTTCTCGCTTTATGCTTCGAAATCGGCTTTCTACTCGGCGAGGCTTTATTTTCTCTCTGGCATGTACGCGGGTTTTGTGTGAAAACGATTGGAGATATTTCGCATTTACCATCCTTATCAATTTCTCTTCAGATCCGGTCAGATACAGCGACACTTTCTCTCCCACTTACAGATACACAGCACTTTATATCTCTGTTACTCGAATTTCGGATGGATCAGTTGCTAGCATCCATCTCCTATTCGTATAGCCCTCTTTTACTGGCAAGCTTGGAACGCTGTGGAAGCTCTAATAGAACAGTAGTTTTTTATTTTATTAACACACATGGGGAACTCTAGATTCAAGCATCGTAGAGTGGCCATCGAGACCTCACGACTACGACTACTCTTCCACGGCAGCCGGTTCTATGCACCGGAGCGACCCGTTCATCCGCAACGACCAAGGGCTACTAAACCCCTTCAATGTTAGCAGGCGTTGCTACAACAAAAACAACAACGATAACGACGACGGAACGAGGGGGCAATATGTGCGAACATTGTTGGGAAACGGCTGGAGCTTGGGTAACAAGATTTTGCAGAATTTAGAAAATGTCGTGGACAGCTTTCCGCATATTTACAGGTCTGATCTGAGGGGAAGCCCCCATAAAAATAAAATAGGGATTACACGATATTTATTAAATAATGGACGACAGTATGCGTCAAAAGGCCATATCTAACTGGCTCAACACAAACGACTCCAGAGTAACGAAAATATTCTGGAATTCTTATGACAAAAAGAAAACTGAAAGCCTCTTGGGACTGCCCAGAAGTCAGTGTGCACTATTAGTGGGCATACTAACGGGCCACTGCCTGATAGGGGAACATGCCCACAGATTAAAGCTAATAACCAGCGATGGTTGCAGGAATTGCCAAATACCAAACACGAAAGAAACTCTAAAGCACCTCCTATGCTATTGTCCTGCACTCGCTACAAGGAGATTAAAGTGCCTAGGAGCTCACTTCTTCAACGATCTTGAAGGAGTCGCAGGACTCAGCTGGGGAAGCCTCTTGATCTTCGCCAACGAGTCAGCTTCCTTCAAGCTCAACAACGATCTTCTGGTAGGGGCCAGCAACGACACGGGATGAGTACCTGTTATATGTGGTATGGCTATGGACCTCAGCGGTCTATGCGGAGTCGTCTAGGCTGCTACCCTACCTAACCTAACCTACACGATATTTTCTGTATGTCGCCATATTTATTGCATACCACACCAGAATTCCCTACAATTGCACAACACGGTCTTAGTCACGCAATTTATAAACTAACACTAGAAAATATGGATTTTGCTTTTGTACAATTGTACAGTAGAACAGGTACAACATTAAAATAAGCGCTGAATGTTGGTTTATATTCAAAAATAGATAAAATTCATAAAAGCAAAATAAATGGTTTAGAAGATATATCTCGAAATCTTACATCTTATCGGACGGTTTGGTAGGCATCCGAAGATGCCCATGAGAGCAGAGCCTTAGGTAGCATAATGACCGTGAAGGCCGGGCGAAGAAAAAAGGCCTCCCAGCGAGCTAAGCAGCGGCCTATGTTTACTGTAGTTCAGTTCGGGAGACGTAAGCGGACGTCAAACAAGACATTTGGTTAGCATATAAAAGATTTGCGATAAGTCTCTGGCATTCATATCCTGTCCATTTAGTCACCTTTTACGACAAGCCGGAAAAGGTTGTGGTAAAAAGAAATACTATTTTGAGCCTACAATTACAGAATCATTAAAAAATGCCTCTGAAGATTTGCATTTGCAAAAGCTGCACCAAATTCTGAATATGTGGTTATTTTTTGGAAACGTCATTTTGGACTCAAATTGTATCTAGAGAGCTCAATCTTCCTTGCCATGACTCGATGTTCTACGGAGATAATTTTTATATAATAATTTAAATAGTTTAATGTTCTTTCCGCATTTGCAACGGTAGCCGGAACGGTTGGAAATGCACAACATGTTGTGACAATTGTAATGGACGGGTTGGCGGGCATCCGAAGTTGCCCGTGGGACCGGAGCCTAAGGTAGCGTAATGACCGTGAAAGTCAGGCCGTGTCATCTGGCGAAGAAAAAGCTCCTCAACGAGCTAACCAGCAGCCTTTGTTTGCTATAGCTCAGTTCGGGAGACGTGGGCGGGGTTTTCGCCGCTCGTTGCCCCTGTCTTTTAATAAAAATTCATAGGCCTGGGGAAGATAACACAAACATGGGAGGCAAACATGGGGAATATTAAAAAATGGGGCGATAAGGATGGAATGGTTGGCGAACGGCCGAAATGCCCTCGCGTCCGCATCGGGGTCTGGTTGTAAAGGGACCCTCGGCCTTTGGTTTCGTACCATCGACAGATCACTACTCATCAGGTGCTGCCTTCGATCTGCCGGTGAAAGCAGCACAACCAGACCAGAATATGGTTCATTACACAATCTCAGAAAACCTACGAATCGAGGGGTAATTTTTGAATAAAATTAAATTTACAATTTTTGCAACATGATTCAACTTTTTTAAATTAACATTCTTTGAAGCATAATCTCTCAATTGCCCTAACCCCTGTTCCATGTGGCCCAGTTGACGTTTCGTCGGCATAAACTGGTTTCGGAGAATGCAGTTGCCAGCTTGCACCTCCTTGAAGGATAATATGTAGTTAACTTGAAATAGTATCTGATACATCATCCTCACATTTCTTGCAGAAGTTTTCGCCCGCCGAAAAAATTTTATGGACAGGTGTATTCCGAAACAAAAAGTAGGAGAAACGATTCGAATTTTTAAATTGACCTTTGACACGACCAGAAAAATATCAGAAGCTCAGTACAGAAAGGATCAGTTTAACTACGAAATTAGACAAATTGTGTTGTTGTATGTTACTTTTATCCATATTATTTGTATTTTTGCTATTTATGACCATGAACAAAAAACAAATTTTTGGTAGTTTTTTCTTCTGCTCTTTAACTTTTGCCGCTTGGCCCTGCATCGCGGGCCCCTATTGCTTGGGGCCCCGTGTTTCATGGAACACACCGAACACCAATACTTACGCCACTGGCTTGTGGGGATGCTTAACGGTGGAAGGAACAAAAAGAAACTGGATGAGGTCCCACGGTGGGCGCCAAATATGTAATGGACGGGTTTTGGGCATCTGAAGATGCTCGTGGGAACGGTAGGTAGGTTGAAGATCGGGCCCCTCAATCTGCTAAGCAGCGACCTATGCTTGCTGTAGCTCAGTTCGGGATACGTGTGCAGGGTTTTCGCCGCTCGTTGCCCCTGTCCTTTATGTATTAAAAAAATTTCATAGGCCTGGGGAAGACAACGCAAAAGGGAAGCAGAAGTGGGGAATAAAGAAAATGGGTCGATAAGGATGGAATGGTTGGTGGACGGCACATATGCCCTCGCGCTAGCACCGGAATCCGGGTGTAATGGGACCCTCGGCCTCTGGTTTCGTACCACCGAAAAATCCTACTCATCAGGTGCTGCGCTGCCTCCGCCGACAAATCGAAAGCTAATTTGTAGGATTATAATCCAACTGACAGTTTTGCTCTTTTCAGATGCTACAAGAGTTTTATAAGAGTTAACGTAGATAATTATATTCTCGTAGTTTTATTCTTGTAGAGTACTACAAAGATCTTGTGAGCACTCTACAAGCGTTAAATTACGCACTTATGGGAATTGTTCTTATCGTGTATGAAAACGTTAATTCTTCTTATGAGTACTACATAAGTTTCATAAGGAAGGATTGTTTTTTCGATGGCACAAATTACAAAGTGCATATTATGTACGCTATTATATATTGATAAGATCGTTGTTTTTTTCATCAGTGTGAAGCGAAATATTTATGCGCTTGAAATTTTATCGATGATATCAGACTTTTTGCCTCGAAAAACACACACCGCCTTATAAATAATCAACTCTCATATTATTCTGTTAGCAAATATTCTGTGTAGGGAAAAATATTATGAGTGCCTTACCTCCCCATTATTACTTGTAATGCCCTATGCCCCACAAGGGGTTAACAGGAACCAGAGAGACTACCCCATAGTTGCGTAAAATTTATTTGAAAGCAGCTAAAATTATATTCATCGTGGTTTATTTTCTGAATTTGGCTTATCACGATAATAATCCGCCGTAAATTAAAAGTCATATTTCCTTACAGAAAAATTTATCTCTGGAAAATATGGCCGCTAGGAATTAAGTCTTGTTATTTTATAATAACAAAACACCCCGGATAAGTACCTAATTTTGTTACCCTCATAACAATGTTATTACAAGCTGTTTTAAACTTCAACTCTTATGAAGGTTTACTTATGAGTACCATGAGAGGCTAATGCTGGTAAGAACATTTTCATGGGAGTAACACTATTGAGTTTAACTCTTATAACATATTCTATATGTAGTCTTGTAACAAGATGGAGAATCTCATCAACTGTCGTAGAGTTATACTCCTATAATAATTAAGCTGCGAGAGTTAATTTACATTTTGTTGCAAGAGTTTCGTTTAAGAGTCTTACAAGAGCCTTATTACTTATGAGACCTTTTTACATTCTGTAAGAGTTTAATTCTCAATAGTTTGTTAATTGGGAATAGGCCTTCATTCGGTGTTGCCTCTTCTTTCGCTCATCTCAATTTTCAAAAGTTATCGAAATATCGCTTCCCGTCTACCTAGCCCTGGTATGTTCAAACTATTTGAAATTTACATATTTTACTAATCAAATTCTTAATAAGTCATTTCTATTTTTTAGAACGCTCATGTACATAATTAATAAAGAATTATATTCACTATCCAGCAATAGTTAATTATTTATATTACGATGAAGACAACGTTTCGCATTATATATGCTCATGTACATAATTATTTATGAAATGAAAAACACAAAATTCCGTAAAGAGATATGACTATCCTGCTTACGATGTTTTTCAGCCTTTTTCATCCATATCATATCTTTTTTCAAACTTAGTGTACTCTGTAATGAATAAATTCAGCATTAACAAATTTTAAAGTGCTTGCAATGATGCCCTCGTATCTAGGGAAACAACTCTTTCGTGTAGTTTACGATCGTAATGAAATTAATTACCGCATTAAAATAGAGGTTCTTAAAAACACCGTGTCTGTTAGCTGCTAAAACGCGTTTAATGGAATCTCGATGGGCAATTGGCAGAACAATAGAAACTGATACGCACACACAAAGTGCAAGGTGGATTACAAGTAATTGTAGATAAAAGAAAACAGATGAGTTTTTTTCTTGATAGGTGTACACCTCATGTTTTCATTTTTTTTTCGTTCATTTTGTTTTATCTTATGGGCGATTCCGATTACCTCTGAATCAGTTGATTGATCCAGTGTGTATTAGATAGAGGCAAGTGCATTTTGATCATGATGGGCTGGGAAAAGTACATAATTCAGCTGTGTGCTTATGTTTATTACTTGGGACCTCGTAGCTTTGTATCTATATTAGCGATAGCAAACAAAAAATATACCGTTCAAATAAATAAAAGTACGAAAAATCCAAAACCGCATAAAAACCGAAAAATAACATGACGAGAAAGGATGCGGTAGAGACGGTTTCCCTAATAATTATATGTTATATATAAAGAAGGAACATTGCACACATGAACTGAGAATAACAACTGAGTGTAAAATGTACTTTTCATTTAGGAGGTTTCTTTGAGCCTTCATCGATCAAATGTCCTCTTTGCAATTGACTTTGCATTTTTCAGGATTCCTAACAAATGGAAATGCATTCAAAACGTAACCCTCCTAAATCGGATACTTTTTCATTCTATTGTCCAATCGCATTAAAAATATGCTCAAGTCTGACCATTGGCGGGTTGGCTATAAAAACCGCCGTCTGCATCTAATTGGACCTCGCAGATGCACATCTCGCTGATTGTGGTAAAGCGGTTCCCACTGCATTAGCTCTGAATTCCAAATTCATTTTTTTTTTCAAAAGTCATTCGAAAGGCTTCTTCTTTCCAATTCGATTCAATGTTGTTTTTTGTGTTGCTTGTCTGTTCGCCCATCCATTTATGTTTCAAAATGGCTTCGCGACTAACGTTTTTGCCCAACGATTTTTATATCAAGGCATTTTGACCATTTTGTTAAATCTTTCCTGGTGGTACTTTTCATCTTCCTTTTGGTTGTTTCTTGTATACATGCAAGCATGCACCGATGTCTGATCCGCGGGCCAGACATTCAGCTCTTAATGCAGACCATCGGCATCACCATTATCATTATCGCCATCAGCAGAAGTAGAAAAAAAAAGAATACGACAAGTTAAAAAGACCTGTTTCGATTCAAACCGGACCAGTAAAAAAAAACTGAAAAAGATCCAATTGAAGCCTTTTGATAGTTTCGTGGACGAAGTGAAGTCCTACCTGAAGATTACGTAAAATAAAGGTCAGCACTATGTCAACATTCCCTTCGGAGCCCGAGCGTGCAAGACACGTTCAGAGCGCGGTTCGCACACACGTGAATATGCGTTGACTTTCAACGAGGGTGAGAAAAAAGGCGAAAGACAAACTTTAAGCGACCTGCCTATGAAAACAGTGAAAAACAGTAACAATGCAATCCTGGGTTTGTTACTGTGCCCGGCATTTTTTTCCACTCTCTCTTCTATAAATGATCGGGACCTTCCTTTGTCAGGTTGACTAACTAGACGAGTGGAATGGTGCATCATTGCATGTACATGCCATTGTACAGGTACTGAATGCAATTTGATAGTCATTTTGGGATTCTCTGTTTGCCTTTAATTAGCCCAAACTGAGGTGAGGAGGTAAAATAAACAGACGTGACCAATTCAAAATCACAAGGACTCTCTAAAGTGGTCCCTTGTTGAAAGTGAATTGTGCGAATCTTTTTGGAAATTTTAGCGGTAACCGAATATGAAAAGCATCTATTTACGAGTCCAAGTCAAAGAGCGAATTAATAACATTAATATTGAAGCCGCTCGGTGCAGCGTCAGATTGAAAAATTGAAATAGAGATATGTATCTGATTACATGGCGCACCCAATGCCTGTTGTTAATGCATAAAATACGAGTATGTATCTCTTTACATGGCTATAAAAGTCACACTTTCATGTCGTTGGCGAGAAACATTGAAGAATTTCAAAGAAGCTCACTGCAAGAAGCAAGTCACGTCTTGTGGTAATTGACTTCATTGTGCTTTCAACGGGTAGCCGCCCACATCAAAGATTAAGTATTTCCTTTTGGCGGCTACTGAAGAAGTAGCGTTTCCATTGATATGAAAGTTTTCACCGTAGCTTTGATTAATTAGAAAATTGAAATTTTAATTTTGTACATAGTTATAATTGCGAATTTAATCTAATGCAAATTGTGCCCAAGAAATCCTTCTGGAAAAGTCCTTTTTTTTATTGAAATGATTGTATGCATGTTTACATATTTGTTTGCTGTGTACATATTTATAATTCTGTAAAAACTCACATACGCAAAAGATCAAATGAAAAACATAAGCCGAAGAAAGTGTAGAAATTAGCTTCAATGGCCGACAGACTAAACCACGAAAACGGAGATTTTGCATTTTCTGGGAAAAAAGAGCAATTACTAAAAATTCTTTCTGAAGATCTACCCAGAACGTTGATTATATAAGCGAGTCAATTAGTAACATTATTTGGTATGGAATGCGCTGTTTTATCCCACACAGTTTTAAGAATACCAAACCAACCACCAACTCTTGGTTTAACAGAGATTGCAGAGAGGCCATAAAGAGAAAAGAAACAAACAATGCCCCACTGCCGAATTGAGAGAAGTTTACAATTCTAGGCGTAACACCTGCAAATCTATCATAAATAGAGCTAAACTCCAGTTTGACAGTAAAATCAGGCAGAAAGGGTTCGTTCAACAGAAAGGTAGCAAAGGTTTCTGGTCGCTTGTCAAATCTGTGAAGAATAACTTCATCTTCTCTTCTATTCCACCATTGGTATATGATGGCAAAATAAATAGTGAACCGCAAAACAAGGCCAACTTGTTGGTCGAAATTTTTGTTGCAAACTCTTGCCTACTACCAAAATTCAAAGTCCACCAGCCATACCCTTATGTGATTCACACCAGAGACCTTTGCATTTCCGCACTACTCACTACTCAATTGCCCTAGCCCCTTGTGAGGCATAGCGCGTCAACTGTTCCATGTGGCCCAGTTGACGTTTCGTTGGCATAAACTGGTTTCGGAGAATGCGGTTGCCAGCATACACCTCCTGCACATCCATGGCGACGAACGTCGTCGTGGACGGGATTCGAACCCGAAACGCCGGTAGTCAAATTTCTGCACTAGGAAAATATTTAAACTACTCTCAAAGCTCGATGTATCAAAATCAGCTGGTCCTGATGGCATCTCTCCATTAGTTCTCAGACACTGCATTTCCGCGTTAGCCAAACTTCTGCGAATACTCTTTTACCTGTCCTACTCAACAAGAGTGTTTCCATCATCGTGGAAGCTAGCTCATGTCCAACTAATCCCCAAGAAAAGTGAAGCATGTGATCCCTCTAACTACCGTCCAATAGCACTAACTTTGACCCAATCAAAAGTCTTCGAAACCCTGGTTAACAACCAACTAATGAGTTACCTTGACTCACACCATCTCATCAATGATCGGCAATATGGTTTCCGTTCTTCGCGCTCCACCGGCGACCTAATGACCTCACCGCTGTATCCATCAATTTGGCGAAGCTGAAATCATTGCCCTCGACATTTCGAAAGTTTTTGATAGAGTTTGGCAACCGGCTCTTCTAGCTAAGCTCCAGGCTTTCGGTTTGGACCCAAAATTAGTTAAATGGATCGAAAGTTTTCTTCACGACCGTTCGCTTCAGGTCGTCCTTGATGGAGTTACATCAAATTGACATACCACCAACGCACCAACACTCTTCCTTCTCTTCATCAACGATCTTCTAAGCGTGACTTTTAACCCAATCCATAGTTTTGCAGACGATAGCACCCTTGAATGCACTTACTCTTCCAGCTCTGTAGCTGACTCTCGCCGAAATTCAACATCTATTAACAGGGATCGCATGTTTGACTCACTAAATGAAGACATTACGAAAATTATAGCCTAGGGGAAAGCGGATCGAGTAGAGGTTAATGCCTCAAAAACTGTATAGAGGGATCTGAAGATCAGAAAAATTTGAGATAAAGTAAAACTTTCCACGATTACCAGTTATCCAGTTCCCAGCGATTTCCCAAACGCCTCCAACTTAATCGCCTCTTGTTTTTTCCTCCACTCCCAGAATAACGAACACAATTTCCAGCCGGCACCCTGCACTTTCCAAGTCTCCTACAACCCCTAGGAAGAAATCCACTAAGAAGCCACGGTTCCCTAATTTTTCATACTCAACCATCGTCAGCTCCTAGTCTATTAAATGACTATCAGGAACAATGGTAACACCAGAGTGCCAGGCTTATTAATGTAAGAAAAACCTACAATACGTATCAATTGAGATTAATTTTGATTTCATAAACTGCTTATTGTAATATATTAGTTATTATATGAGATATGGTATTATTTATTATTATTATATACTCTGGGGGATAGCCGAAGCAGACCACTAACGTTTGGGTCCCTTTTCGCCCCCTCCCGGTCATCAGTGGCTTCCAGATGTCGACTGATAATTGTCGACCTCTTTCTTCATCACTGAGTCCCGTGTTATTGCTAGCATTTGTTTGAAGCTGAGTTCACTCATGGCTTCTACACTTATCGTGTGCCTGCCTGTGATCCTCAACCTCGTGCTAGCCAGTGCTGGACATTCGCACACAATGTGTGCTGCCGTCTCGGCCTCCTCCAGGCATAGCCTGCAAACGTCATCTTCCCCGATTTTCATCTTGGCCAGATGAGCCTTAAAATTACCATGCCCTGTGACCAAGGCAGTTATCCAGCTTAGGGTACTCCGTTTATAACTAAGTACCTTTCTCGCTTCCCTGCCTAAAGGGCTGGTCATTGCATTCCGAGCTTGTTTGCAAGTGACTAGCTCCTGCCATCTTTGTTGATGCATGGAGTCCATCCACTTCCCAACCTTCGCTCCAATCATGCCGTTCCCCAGAGCAACTCTGGGTTCTGGGCCAATGAAAGTTGCCGCAGATCCCTGTTTTGCTAGGGCATCCGCCGCCTCATTTCCTGTTGTACCTATGTGTCCTTTTACCCACATCAGCGTAACCTCATTTTCTGAGGCACACGTGTTGAGCTTCCGGACACACTCTAGTACCAGTTTAGAGTTTATGTTCGTCTGCTGCATGCGTCTGATCACCGATTGGTTGTCCAGTGCAATAAGGATTTTCTTCCCCCGCACCTGACCTTCAAGCAAGTGGTCCAACGCATGCAACAAGCCAAGCAACTCTGCCTGGTATACGGACACATACTCTCCTAGACTAAGCGCACATGCTAGATTTAGCTCTTCAGAGTAAACCCCCGCCCCCGCTTTACCGTCCATTAAAGATCCATCAGTAAAAATGCTGATGTCATTGTACATACACTCATTATGTATGTTTCCATCTGCAATGTGAGTCTTGTGTAGTCTTTCAACTACCCTACGTCTACTCATGCCTTCTACCGGCATTAGAGACTCCCTGACCTCATCATGAATAATGTCTAGGATGCTCTTATGACCGCTGCTAGTTCCAAAGCGATGCCACATGGCATCCCTTTCCATGCGTATTGCCGAAAGCGCCGCCGTTTTCTTTATAAATAAGTCCAACGGCGGCAGTCCCAGCAATGCCTCCATTGCTCGCGTTGGTGTGGTGCGCATTGCACCACATATGCTTACGCAAGCTATCCTTTGTACCCCATCTAGCTTCTGCTTTGTGGTATTCTGCATGGCTTTTGGCCACCATACCACTGATGCATAGGCTAGAATAGGTCTTACCATCATTGTGTAAATCCAGTGTGTCGCTTTAGGTGAAATTCCCCACCTACGAGCACACACTCTCTTACATTGATGCAAAATCCTTTTCGCTTTTTGGATCTTTTCATCAACGTGAACATTCCAAGTTAGTTTCGCATCTAAGGTAACTCCTAGATGCTTCACTTCCTTGGACACCTTGATTTCCGAACCAAAAAGCCGTAAGGGAGTTATCTCTATGTCTTTCCTCTTACGAGTAAAAATCATAGTGTTTGATTTACTAGCGTTTATGGTTAGCTCATTACACCATTCTTCGGTTACTTTGAGAGCTTGTCCCATGCAACCTAGAATTGTGTCCATGAACTTTCCACTGACCGTGAGTGCCAAGTCATCGGCGTATCCTACAGTGTGTACGCCCATCGAGTCCAGCTTCCAGAGAAGACTGTCCACGGTGATGTTCCACAGTAGAGGCGAAAGAACACCTCCCTGTGGGCATCCTCGGACTACCTTACCCCGTATTCTGTCACATCCACTGCTAAGATTTACCGCCCTCTGCTTAAGCATAGAGTCGATCCACTTAATTATAATGTAATCAACCCCCCGCTCAAACAGGGCGTTCCTTAGTTTGGTAAAGGAGATTTTATCAAAAGCACCCTCTATATCCATAAAAGTAGACATAGCGATCCCGCCATTGTTAATCTCTCTCTCTGCAACTCTAACAAGTTCATGTAGAGCGGTTTCCGTAGATCTGCCTGCTCTATAAGCATGTTGGCACCTACTCAGAGGACTATACATTAGCGTGGTGTTCTCCAGGTAGTCCACCAACACCTTTTCCATTGTTTTCAACAGGAATGATGTAAGGCTAACTGGCCTGAAGGACTTTGCCTCTGTATAGTCTTTCTTTCCCGGTTTAGGCAGGAAGACCACTTTAGCCTCCCTCCATGCCTTCGGGATGTAGCCTGCTGAAAGACAGGCGACGAATATATTCCGGATCCTATCTAGTAGAGCGCTCATGCCCCACTGTAATAGTGCCGGGAATATTCCGTCCATTCCAGCCGTTTTAAATGGAGCAAAAGAGTTTATAGCACTTTTGACTCCATTTGGAGTTATTATCCTCTCAGCTTCTTGTTGACTTACCCCACCAGCTCCCATGTTAGTTTGAGGCCATGGTTGGTCTGACTTGAAACTTCCAGGAAAATGTACCTCCATCAGGGCCTGCAACGTTTCTTCCACTGTTTCTGTCATGGAACCATCAACTTTGCGTATCAGCCCCATTTTCGAAGCAGTGTCTTTCGATATCATCTTCTGTAATCTGCATACTTCCGACGTATCCTTCATGCTAGAGCAGAATTCCCTCCACGTATTTCGTTTCCGAAGACGTAAGGTTCTTTTCAGCTCCCTCTTTTTATCCTTGTATAGTTCCCAAGAGTGAGAGTCTCTCTCCCTCATGTAACGGTTAAAGGCTTTCCTTGTCTCTTTTTTCATAGACTCCAGTTCCCTACTCCACCATGGTGTTGGGTCCTTTTCGTCCACTACTGTGGAGGGACAAGCGTGTTCGAAGGCGCGATTAATAGCAGAGTTCAGTTGTTCCACTGTTCGCTCTATCTCGACCGTATTCCGAGGTATTCCGTCTTGAATATCATCGACTTGTTCCAATAAATATGTCTCGTACTTAACACGATCAGTATTTTTTGGCACTCTTATACGTTTGCGTTCGCTACTCCGTTTTCTGCCATACAGAATTTCAAACTGGATAGCCCTGTGATCAGACATGGTTAGCCTGTCCACCACTCTCCAATTCTGAACTCTGTCAAGCATATTAACAGAGCTTAGGGTAATGTCGATCACTTCAGCCCTTCGTGCATCCACGAAGGTGGGAGCGACCCCCTTGTTTGCTACCAGCAGATTGTACTTTTCCACAAATTCTAGCAGCTGCTGTCCTCTGGAATTGTCATCTGTGCTGCCCCACACAGTGTTGTGCGCATTGGCATCACAGCCTATGATCAGGGCCATATCTCTTTCTTTACAATACCTTACCAGATTTTCTACTTCCTCTGATGGAGGTGGTTCTGGTGCATCATAAGGGAGATATGCTGATGCAATTAGGAATGATCCTGCACCACTGCCGATCATTACTACCGTAAGATCAGGCGAGCAGAGATGCATCATTTGTACTGCACGTATTCCATGACGCACCAGGATGCATGTCCTTATTTTACCGTCCACCTGTGCATGGTACAGATTTGCGGTTTGTTGTGACAAACCCCTAATTTTGTTTTGTAAAATCCAGGGTTCCTGTATCAAAGCTATGTCCAGTTTCTCTTCATCAAAGCATCTCGTCATCATCGCTGATGCCGCTTTGCTGTGATGAATATTCAGCTGGCACACAGATATGGTAAAAATGATTTTTTTTTTATTTAAAATTTTTCTAATTTTCGGGCCCCCCAAAAAACACGGGCCCGGGGCGATTCACCCCTTCCGCACCCCCCTCTCGACGGCCCTAGTGGCACCATTGCATTTCTTCAATCCCAAGACTGCTTCCTTTTTTTGAAAACCTTTTTCATGTGAACACTCAATTTTAAGAAACCCAATTCCCATTTTCACTTATAAGCGCATGTTTCTATTTTTTAATAATCAAATTGGAGTGTACCATTGCTAAGCAGTCAACAAGACCATTTAGCGATGATGCCCACCCAAAAATTGTCAGCATAAAGCCAAAATACAAAATTGCTTGAGCTGGTTTCGTCACCCAATAGACTGTACTCTTCAAGGAGCTACCTTAAGTCTATCGGGGAGGTAGCTCGACCAAGCCTTAATTGGGTTTCATACGGTGAGAGTTCATACTCGTGTCGTGGGTTTTAAGCAATATGCGTTCCGGCTAATGCTTCGTTTCCACATAAATAGTGGACATTATAGCATTAGCCGGAACGCATATTGCTTAAAACCCACGCCTAACCCACACACAAGCCACATGACATTGTTCTTGTAAAATATGATTTTGACACTTTGACAACAATCCGTTACGAACGGTTGGGAGTAATATACACCGGGCCTTAGATCCGTGCGAATATCTGATTATGCGAGCAGTCCACTCTGAATCTCTACTGCGTTTTTCTTCTCATGTAGCCAGTACAAACGAGTCGCATAAAATGGTTATGATGTTTGCTAGGCTACAATCTCTTCATGCTTTTGTTGTTGGTGGTTTAAAAAAAACTTGTTTTTATCCCTTAATTTTATATTTGGATGCTGAATATACCAAAAGATTGCGAAGATGGCTATGTTAATGAAGACCGGCAACAATGACCAATACCAAATATTCAAATTAGTTAATTTCCGATATTAAACATGCCAAGGGCGTCACTACTTAATAGGTTCTATTATTAAATTTCATAGACATTGGACTTCCTGTGTCATCTAAAAGCACGCATTTCACGAAAGCAATTGCATTGTGACTACATGTTGCATAACAATTCCCTTTGTTGCATTCTCGTATGCGTGATCTTCCATACGGACATGTCCAACATTACAAAACAAGTGAAGCCGGCCCGACTGCGGGCAGGATTCGAGCCGGAGCCGCAAAAGGTGTCAATTCTCAAAATCTTGGCTTATTCACGCGCCATTCGTCCGATTAAAATTCAGCCCCCATATCGAGGTTTGGTGTTTATCTACTTTTTATGAATGTTCCGATCTCAACACACAAGTCACAAGCCAGACATGTTGCATGCATGCAACCCTGAAATGCATCAATGTATTGGCTTGCTACGCTGCATTTTCTATTCTTAAAGCCCAAAGACATTTTCTTTTTTATGTTTTTAATGCCGAAATGTTGTTTTTTTTTCAGGTCGGTGTTGGATGAACTTGGCTGTGTATTGGATAGACCCCAAAGATGGAAGATGGAGCCGGTATCAGGCACATCCCTTTGCTTGTTGGCATCTCTGATTGGGCTGCGTCATTCGCGTTGCACCGTTGCCGTTGCTCTTGCCTACACCAACACAAATTCTGGTTTTCCAGTTTTAGAACTACTTTGGCGCATTCTAGCAATGCAGCATGCATAATGCAATGCAACGACGATAGCTACGACTGTCGACTCCATGAAAATAAGCAGACAAAAAAGAAGGACTATAAAAGTGGAAACGATATGGCTTCAATGTGGTGGGCGAGGGAAGGGTTGAGTTGTGACTTTTTTTTTTTTGGATTTTGATTTTCGGATGTTTCTAGAACGCGGAATGGTTGAATGCACTTGACAAATCTGACGATGAGATGCATTTTTTTGTTAGGGATTTTTTATGCCTTGTAGTTTAGGAAGGCAGAAATAAACCGGATAATCATGTACGCCAGAAAGTCGATTGAATGAATGGATTGTAAAATATGGCTGTGGCTGTGATGTTGGGGAGGCAGAATCCTGACATAGTAGGTGCATTCAATTCCCTTGGATCTGGATCAATTTCCATACAAACAAAACGACTGGTCTTTGATCAGATCCAGATCTGATATAGTATCTGCTCGGTTCATATAGGTTGATGTATTTTTTGAGTGTACCTTTTAATTTCTTAGATAAATACGACACAAGTACTAAACATATATGTATGTAATTCTATCAAAAATGCCGTCGAAATGTAGCTACTTCATAGTTGGATTTTTCAACACAATTGGTTGTTGTTTTTCGGATCTACAATGACGCAAATGCTACTTATTGTGGTTAGACATTTTATTTATCAAGGTTCAGTTCAACAACAACGTAAATGGCGTTTGTGTTCTAAAATTTATTTTCTACAAAAATAAAAAAATAAAAATAATTAAAATTCTGTGTATTGAGATATGTATTTGGGAAGAACAATGACTTATCTGGAATCATATTAATAACTTTGACCTCAGAGAATCTCCTAACGAAAAATAGGTATAGCGTTATACTTTTATATTTCCAATAACACTAACTTTTAATCATTTAGATTCAATTTACAAATTTGAAAAAAAAAAAAAACTTCCAATCTGTGCAACATTCTAAGTATTATATTAGATACAATTGCGAACTTTTAAATTTACAGTTGCGTCAATATTAGCTTATGCGATTTGAAATTTGTGGCGCTCAAACCACTCATGATTCAGATCCGGTTGAATTGAGTACAACCAATAATAGCGGATTCAGGCTACAGTTTAAGTTTTGCTTATTCAAAACAAAGCTTATTTTTTGGAATTTCAAATAGAATTTTATAAGCCTTTTGGAGGGGAGATAACATTTTCAATTGCGTCATCATTTGGTTTTGGTCTAGCATTTTCTCAAGCTTTTTATTACCCTTCACTGAAAGGGGTGTTAAAAGGATATATTAAATTCATTATAAAATTTGCGACGCATAAAATGTGTATGTCATAGGCTTTTAGCGAAGTTCGTCGTTTTGTGAAATCGCCTGGCAAATACTGTTAATACTTTAAACACATCATTTGCCGGCGATATTTCATGCAGTGCCGGCAAATATGGTAACATTGCCATTGCACTATAAGCCGGCATTTTAAGAAACTTTTATATGTAGATCGAGTGGTTATTATTTGATTAAAACTAGAAGGAAGGAAAGGATTCCCGCTTTAGGTAGTACGAAACTACCTTGCATTAATCCCAACTGGCGGCAACAAATATCACACTAAATGACAAGCATGGTCAAAATAGGCATTTAGTGAAGAGACAGTTTGCAACATTTTATTCACAATTTGCCGGGGCTTCCCGAAATGGTGGGGTATGCAATGTAATCAAATCAATACACTGTTTCGCTAAAAGTCTTTGACATATACACATTTTTGGTCACCATGACGACAACGAGATGAGTCGATTAGGCTATGTCCGTCTTTCTGTCCGCCTGTTTCTATGCAAACTACTTTCTCTTTCTTTTAAGTCACACCAGGCGATTTTACCCGCTGCTAGTAGAAATGGCGACTAATCGCTTTAACTATTCGCCACCAGAGAGAGAATGAAGTTGTCAGTATGAACCTCCTGCACCCCCATTTAGCCGCCTACCTGCGACAAGTCGGAAGATGCTGTCGCTTATTATTACACCCCGCACCCCAGAGGGAAGACAACACAAACATCCATGGCCACGAATGTCGTCGTGGGCGGCATTTGAATCCGAAACGCCGGTAGTCCGACATGAGACTGATGCCTCTATGCATTGAGCTACCGGTCGCCCTAGTTTTCAATCATATGTTAGTGATAATTTACTGTACGAAATAAATATAGCCAAAATTTTACAAAGAAGCCTGAAAATCTTCGGCGCTTAATGTGGGGTTAGTGTGATTTTATCTAGTACTAGTTAATTGACTAGATAAAATCACATTGACTCCACATTGGGGGCCGAATATTTTAAAGATTTTCGGACTACGTTTATTTTCTACTGTAAATTTTTTCTGACTTACCGGAACCGAAATGAACTATCGAAAAGGCGTGTGGTACAAGTAGTCGCAAGACGAAAAACCGAAAACCCTACATAATGACATTCTCTTCATCTGCACAGTCTGCGCACATGACAGAGCCGGGCTATTCTGCTAAGTGCTGACCATATTAACAATCATCCCATGACGTTAACAATGATCTCATGATAAGTGCCACACTGAATGCCACCTATGTAATTTTGTATTACAAAATGACAATAAATTTTGCTGTCCCCGCTACTCATCTACGATGGAAATCGCTCAAATCCTGTCTTATATGACGTGAGGTTGCCCCCTTGTTCAAACTTAACAATATTTTTTAGCTTCAGTCATCAAGAAAATAACAAAAAAAAAATTAAATTCCTGATGAGTTAGTTGATGGTACTAATGGAGGATTTCATCAGCTAAATTTTCGATGAGTGCTTCGAACATAAAGTAATTCATTGGTACAGTAGAACCCCGCTCAACCGATCTAAAGGGGGCGACTGTCATTTTGGATAACGAGAATTTTGGTTAATCCATGGAAACTACTGACGGCAAGGAAAAGGCCACTTTATTCCACCGTAACGTCAACTGAACTGACGCGCTATGCCCCACAAGGGGTTAGGGCAATTGAGAAGTAGTAGTAGTAATGAAAAGGCCAAATAAATATGATACATATTTGCTTACAATAGCGAGTTAATTCAAATCCAGCCCCTGGCGGATATTTTTAGAAAATGTAGTGTAAATGACATACCCCCGCAAAAAGCTATCTACGTCACTGCATATAGTTGTCTAGTAATGGTTTCACAACAAGAAAAAAAAATTCTCGTGAAAAAAAAATTGTTTCTAAAAAATCTTCACTACTTCACCACGCGTCAGCATCTCTAGCATAGCAGCTAGGATGCGCAACTTTACTTACTTACTCACTGTTACTTCTGATCATACTTTTTCACTGTTACTTCTATGAAAAAGTAACACTGATAACTAGTATTTCACGAACCATGAAAATCACTAAATTAACTAACAGTAACTAGAAATCACTAAAATAACTAAAAGTAACTAGGAATCACTAAAAGTAGCAAGAAGTCACCAGAGTAACAGAAATTCACAAAAAGTAGCAAAAACATACTAGAAGTAACAAGAACCAGTAGTAAAGTAACCAAAAGTGACCAACATTTTTCTCGCATTGGAAAATAATGTCATGTTCTCTACTGATCTTATTCTGGTCTTCAACCTTGCTGAAAGAAACTAGCAGGGTTTTTTTTTGGTCGCTGATTTCGAATCTTAAGTCAAAAAGGTGAAAATTTTTTTTTTTTTATAAAATTTCGTTCAATCTTACTGGCCGAAACTACAAGGGGTTTGTTGGGCTGCTTATTTCAAATTTGAAGTCAAATTACCAGAAAATTGGGTTTGCTCTAATACCGTTTATTTTTTTGGGTTGCTGATTTCAAATCTTATGGGTCGCTAATTTCAAATTGGAAGCAAAAAAAAAACAAAAATGGTGCCCCAGAACTGTAACCCTTTTTCATAAAAACTTTTCCAATTTTACTGGTAGAAATTATAAGATCTGGGTAGATCCGCATGTTTTGAAAGAACAGAAAATTAGTGATGGGTAGGTTTGTATCCAGGTCTGGGTAGGTCTTTGGATTGGGTAGGTATACTTGTTTGCGAGAACTGAATATCAGTGCTGGGTAGATACGCAGACCTATACTTGTCAATGGAGTAGGTCTGGTTAGATACATACACACGTTTTGAAAGAGCAGAGCATCAAGAGTAGGTTTGGTTGTGGCCAGATTAAATATGTATTTCTTTAATCAATAAATTATTGATTGAGTTTTTTTTTTTAAGAAAATGTACGTTTAATTTTGCTGAAAGAAACTAATAAGTTGGTTAGAAGTCAAAATTGAGAAAAATGAAATGGGGAAGTCAGAATGGCAATTTTTTTATAAACATAGCCAATGTTGCTGGAAAAACTAGTAGGAGGTCGTTTAGATCGCTGATTGTGAAGCCGAAGTTAAAATTGGTAAAAAAAAACGAAAATAAAAGGAGATCCTGGACGGGAAATTTTCTTTTTTCAAAAACACGGCTAATTTAGCTATAAAAAATCGCTGATCTCGGACCTGAAGTCAAAATTGTAAAAAACAAAGTCGGGAATTCAGAATGGCAACACTTTTTTTTTTAAACACTGCCGATCTTGCAAGAAAAACTGGTAGGGGTCGTTTAGGTCGTTGATTGCGAACCTGAAGTCAAAATTGGGAAAAATAAAAACAAAAAGAGATCCTGAACGGCAACTCTTTTTTTAAACACGGTCAGTCCTGCTGGGAGAAAAAACTGTTAAGGGGTTTTGTTTTCTTGTACTTACTGATCATGAATATGAAGTCAAAATGGCAAAAAAAGAAGAGGAGGATCCAAAATGGCAATGCCCACTTTTTGTAAACCCGACCGATCTTCGTGGAAGTAGAGATTTTTTCGGTCGCTAGTAAAATATATCATGTCAAAATTTAAAAACTATCATATATGGTATACAGATAATTTACGTAAAAACTTGAAGAAAATGTTCATGCCTATAAATCTCAGACAGCACTCTGCAACTGCATACATATGATAATATGCTTTCAGTTTCTTTCATGATTATATATTATTTTCCTGAAAAAAAAACCCAAACGAGAGCAAACATTATAAAATACTTTTTCCAAAATAAAGATTTGTCGCAAATACAAATTCCATTCCACAAACGGATTCCATTTCACAAACTTGGGATAGATCCGCCAGACCTAGTTCATGTGCCGTACCGGATGAGGTCCGATCCACAAAATTAGCGGATCATACTATGACTAATTGAAAGTTTTAATTTTGGTTCGGTATTTAATTTAAAAAAAACTGAGCTATGCAACGAAACTACTCTTACGACAATTGCAAAAAACAACAAACAAAACAACCGCTTTGTCAAAAGGTCTCGGTAAACGTTTTTTTCAAATAGAACCGTCTATTCAGTATGGCAACTTTTTTGAATCCACGTTTCAGGTGACGAGGAATCGCTACCGAAACTGCTTTAGAGTCCTGCAAAGATTTAGTTGAGAATTCGATCAGGGAAGTATTGGGTGAGTCGGTTGCTGTTGCGGAATGCAATGTCTAACCCGATAACCAAATCTCGGGTTTGGACAATTTTGCTGCTGATAATGTCAGTGACATTTTACTGACCACTCCATTCGCGACGGCTTCCGTGGAATTGAGAAAGCATTGGGATGAGCCCACAATTATGAGGCTTCAGGGTCCTCTAGAGTGATCGCGGGATCGCGGGCACATGATGTTTATTATTTGCGAATCGGAAAACACACATGTCGCTCGTAGCCCCATTTGTACCGAGTGAACGCGTATTTTTCAAAGCCGGTCAATTAATTTCCGAAAGGCGGTCACGACTAACCGACGAAAAAGCTGCAAGAATTTTGTTTCTTAATACAGTAGAAACAAGGCAAGCAGAATGAAAGTAAACAAATGAAATATATTTTTCATATTTACTCAAGATCTGCTTTACAGAAGTATTTATAAGAAATATCTCTATACACATTTTAGTTTTTTTTTCTAATAAGAAGAGTTGAAAATGTTGAATTACTTTGACAATGTTACACATAAAAACTATTTATATTTTCGATAAAGTAACGTAACAGAAGTAAGTGTTACTTTTCAGAAAGTAACTAACAGTTACTTGTTACTTAAAAATGACTAAATTGCCCATTCTTAATAGCAACGCCTGGTTGACGAAAACTTTTCATGTGTTTTTGATTGACTGTCGGATTGCCTTGTTCTGTGAATTTTTTGTGATGGTATCCTAACAATAAACTGATCCATTCTTGAAATATATGCCTAAAGTTGTTTGGAATCGTTTCACTATTTCGTATACCTATCATAGGAACGAGAGAATCGGAGCAAGTTTAACTGCTAATTTCAAAGTAACAAATGCACCACGCGCTTAGTCGTGAGATTCTGAGGAAAAAATATTACAAAGAAATGTTTTTTTTTGTGTGCAAAAATTAGTTCAAGATTTTGCCAGTGTGAGGGTCGTTATCAGTTGTATGGAAATTGGAAGCTGGACGATGATCAGATCACAGTTCACTGATTTATAAAAAAAATACATCACGATCATGCATACGGGTATGTATCTAATTCCATGCAGCAGTAGTTTCAAGTACAATATTTCCCGAGAATCTTCATAATACTCCAACACCAATATAGCCAGATTTCTCTTCAACTTCCGTTTGATCATCATTCATAATTGAATATACTCTTATAAAGATTTCTGCTACATCATCCATACAAATTTGATGGCTTTTCCCAATAATATTCGCATCGCTAATACGCTATTAAAATTTGAGTATCGTCAGAAAACATTTCTCCGTTCGTTCGTGAGTTACATAAAGAAATGGTGCTGCAACTTTCACAGCATCCAAACCAGCGCCATGAGAGCATGAGTCGAGATTAATTTGAATGCATTTTGCGCCAACAGGTGATTTTTTTTGGAAAGTTTCTTTGCGTCTGCGGGTGCTTACAAATTATTATTTGCCACGTTGCAATGAAGAAAAAAATAATGTCGTTTCAATTGGCCTAGA
Source organism: Chloromyia formosa (assembly GCA_964017055.1). Classification (NCBI taxonomy): domain Eukaryota; kingdom Metazoa; phylum Arthropoda; class Insecta; order Diptera; family Stratiomyidae; genus Chloromyia; species Chloromyia formosa. Next base: position 35,203,268 of record OZ024815.1, read on the forward strand.
GTGAAATACTCAATTGAAGGGTTCAATACAGATCTGGATTCAAGATTCCAATTTTCGGTTAGTAGGGCTGGTGCGGATAATACGATATTTTACTGGAAGAACCATTCAAGAAAAGTACGTTTTGAGCTCTAATCAGCGTTTTCGACATACTAGCATTTATTCGCATTCATCAATAAGTTAATTATAGCATGTATATGCCTGGAAATTCTGCTTCTGCTGAATGATTTTGGTCATATAATAGACTAGCTTTGGATTAAAGAAAGTTACTGATGATTGTTGTGCTCGACCCTATATCTCTTTTACTTTCATTCAACAATCTATTGAAGAAAAATGAATACTAAATCCATAGACATGTACATGGCTATCAATTAATGTCCATAGAATGAAGATTACGAGTCTGAAATGAAAACACAAGCCTTAATTGGTATAAATCCATTGATATTACTAGTACGGTAAAATAAGATTTAAGCTGAAAAGATAGGATAAGGCCAATATTGTCGTTTTCGTATTCTGTAGTGATCGAAGAGTCTAAAACTGATTTTGCTACAAAAATATTGATCGGAATGGTCCGAAAAGGACAAAAAAGGGGACCAAATTTTGTTTATAGGCATGTTGGGTGTCATTTCGAAGAGGATCGTGAAATAAAAAATTTAATGAAAAAATATTGATACCCTTCCGATCAATAGTTTTTAATCGTCGTCCGAAAAGGACGAAAAAAGGGGGATCAAATTTTGCTTCTTCAACTATAGTCATGTTGGGTGTCATATCAAAGGTGATGATGAGTACTTTGCATTTCTGGCATTTTTTTCTAATTTGAAGTTGCTACGACGGAGTGAGGTTCGTAAAATAAATCTATGTATGCACACATATGTACATGACGCCTCATCAATACACCCCAGCCCTCTGTTGATTAGCCAGAAAAGTTCTAGACAACCACTCTCCACCAGCTATATATGTATATGTATCCATTATCAAAATTGTCAATTCCTATTGAAAATCATATGCACAATACATTAGAATACCAAAATCAACATTCAAACGACTCATCGCAAGATAAAATGACAAAAAAAAACCTCCAACAAGAATTCAGTGCCTAATCAAAGGTTTCAAATTGAAAAATAAAAACATGGTTCCAAGAAAACTGTCGTCAAGTCCAATCGCCCTATCTGCATATGAATTGGATTCAGGGACGTATCGTCGCGAACATTTCAAGACCATCACGAAAAAAATGCAGGGCCTAAAAAAAGATATGCACGATACGCATACGAAACGCATATTCAAATATACACACACCACCACCACATACGTGTCCAATTAGAACCGAGCAAATATGAAAGAGCTCGCAGCAAATATAATCCACCAGAAACCATTCAAGATACAAGTACCCATGCTCGACTGCTGCATATGCATACAGCCAGTCACCCGCTCCCCGCTGTCCCTTTGCTCCTCCGCTAAATTTTTTTATGTTTACTTTATCGCGTCTGCCCCATACTTGCAAAGGTTCACTTTCATTTATGCTGTGCCTATCTATGCATTCGGCGTCCTCCCCCTACATCCCTCGCATTGCAACAATACGAGCCCAACACAACCGCGTTTCCAATCTTCGCTAAAGTATTCAAAAAGGGCTCTGAGCTCATGGCTATGTGCGTCCGCGAAGAAACGCCGAAAATATACACACATAAACCAATGAACGCAGGGCTGACGCATAGGGCCAAACTGGAAATGCTAAAACTCGAAATTAATGAAATGTAAAAACGCACATTGCATACAATGGCGAAGCTGCGTGTACGAATCTCTTTGGGAGATTTTGTGTTTCCCGGTCGCCGCAGCATCAGCAACAGGCCGAAAACGCAGCGCAATCAGACGCAGACTTTGTCTGCTTTGACTTCTATCTGACCCTGAAATTGGTAGGTTAACGACCCACGCACGCACACATTCAAGAATCGTACGCATTATTGCGTATATGCGTTCGATATGGCGTCCCTATGCATGCGTGCCCTGTGCAAACAAAATACGAGTCAGCCGCGACAGAGCTATCGATACTTGAAAATGTTCCCAAGATATTTCGAGTTAACTTTTGGCATTCTTTGCGTCCGTTTCTGATCCTCTATCAATTGAACGGTTGATCTAGCTCAGATTCGTATCTGGCGCACGCATTGTGCATGCGTGCCTGTATATGTATGAGGACAGTGTTGTTGTTCGAAAAGTTCATTATGGAATCTGGGACGTGACTGGAGGAAGACCTATCAAACTCAGAGAGAAAAAATAGCTTTGTGGCAACATCTTTTTGTACCTTTACTGAGGATTATGAAAACCAAAACTTTTTGGTGAAAAGGATACCTTAGATTAGACTATTGCAGGAGCTCTTAGTAGCAAGTACATATTTTTGATCCCCGAATTAAATTCTCATATTTAAACTTTTGAGGTAAGTCGGCGCCCAACGTGGGGTTTCGGTATAAATAAATGTTTTTTTTTTAACGCATGTAACGGACGGTTTGGTGGGCATCCGAAGATGGCCGTGGGGATGGAGCCTAAGGTAGCTTAATTGACCGTGAAGGTCGGGCTGTACCATCTGGTGAAGAAAAAGGCTCCTCAACGAGCTAAGCAGCGGCCTATGCTTGCTGTACCTCAGTTCGGGAGATGTGGGCGGGGTTTTCGCCGCTCGTTGCCTCTGTTCTTTACGTATTAACAAAAATTCATAGGCCTGGGGAAGACAACACGAACAGGGGAGGTAAAAATGGGGAATAAAAAAAATAGTCGGTAATGATGGAATGGTTGGCGGACGGATCAAACGCCCACGCGGTCGCACCTGGGTCCGGGTGTAATGGGACCCTCGGCCTCTGGTTTCGTACCACCAACAGATCACTACCAATCAGGTGCTGCTTCGATCTGCCGGTGGGAGCAGCACTACCAGACCAGAATATATGGTTCATTACACGCACTTGCAGGTGTAGGTTAACAACAAACAATTACAATATTGCGCTAATTCTGATGATTGCCCGTGTAGTCAGGGACGGATTACACATAAGGCAATGTAGGCAACTGCCTAGGGGCACCGCGGCCTATAAGAAAAGTAAAATAAAATAGGTGGATATTATTTTGACTATTTGCGCCAAACCCATTTCGATCAATACATTGTGTCCCGAGATAAAGTGCAACTCCGAAAGGGGATGAAACTTGACCCAAAATTGCGGTTAAAAAATAAAACAAAACTCTGATTTTTATCGATGAGTTAAGGGGATAAACCACATTAGGAGGCTCAAAAAATATCCATTTTTTTTATTGCATAAATTGTTAGCTTAACAATTCAAGAATACGCTGCCGAAATTTCAAACTACAATTCGCATTCGTTTAGGTAGTCGCTATATGTACTTACGTAGCCTTGTAGCGGAACCCCACTTTTGCTTCTTTGTTTTTAATTAACGGTATAGAAGGTACTAGAAGCCTCAACAAAAGGGATTATTTTGGTTATATCCTGTTTTTCAAAAGCGTTTTTCTTATTTGCGGGAATTCTAACTCAAAAATTAATGAGCCAATCATTATGAATTTAAAGTAGTATTCTTTATTCTTTATTTCTTCTGAAAGTATGATTCTTTATAAAATTACGAAGAATATGAACCAACATTTGGGATGATATAATATTTTTAAGGGTGTTTTTTTTTTGTATAATTAGTGAAAGAAATGGCGAAAATTGAAATAATTTTTTCCACCACCTGTAAAATTTTTAATTTCCATTATTTTCACCTGCATTGAAGTTCATATTCTTAGAAAATAAGTTAATAATGTCAAATTAAAACCGTTTTGATTTCAGTTAAAAAATGGGATCGCTACACGTCCCGCAATTGGAGAACCCTGGTTACGGCCTTCAGCGGACATCAGTGCGTAACTTTGTTATATTCAAAAAAATTCACAAAAGTTATTCGAAATATAGATAAAATGATGACAAAATTCGATTGAATTCCAGTTAATTCTTTCCACCAGAAAAATCCTAAAAAAACAGAGAAAATGAGCCTCCAAATGTGGTTTCACTTCTTAAGAATTTTATTTCTTACCACGGACTCTACAAAAAAAAGATATTATGCCGTGGCGGCTCGGCGCCTGCGAGATTAGTTGGGGAAGGTTCAATTTATGTAAAAGCTCAAATTATTCATTCGTGCTACAATTCATCTTTAGTAGTGGTTGGTTTTTTCCCCTAATACATCCTTCCATCGGCCATCATTGAAAATAATAATGATTTTGTTTAAAAGTCCATTGAATTTCACATGCAGGCTTCGAACTTACGATCAACAGTCAGGCGATTTAAACGTATTGCACTAATTTCATCACAAACATCCTCTTTAAAGTACTTCTTTTCCATTTTCTTTAATTTGTTAGTCATCGAAAATGGTCACTGATTTTCGTTCGACCCTCTCTGCTCCTCTCTACATAATTGTATTAGACTAGAGTGGAAGACACAAAGAAGCAAGTGAAGATATTTGTTCAGAAATTATGATCTGGGGATTCGAAATAAAGTTTTGGTCAGGTAAATTTTCTCTTTAAGCATCCTATCGGATACATTTATCTTCCTCTTACTTTTCGTCTCTGATACCGACTGTCATTTACTCTGATCTAGGCAAGTTTTCCAAGACGGAACGCAGCCATCAGCAACAGCAACACTCCCGGTGAGGTCAGTCATACGACAATGCATCAAATATGTCTGGTTGTTACAAAGGCCTTCAGGAATAAATAAACTTGCAAGCCCACTCACTTAATTTGGGTGGAGTAAAGCCCTATTTACCAAGCTACGGAGTTCCGCTGTGTCTTGCGGAATAGACTACTTTCAGCCTTGTTTTCCAGGCTGCAGGATATCGCCGCGTCTTGCGGGATAGACTGCCTGTTCCGCAACACGCAGCCATTTGAATGATAGCCAACTGGGCATATAGGAAACTCATTTTTAATGCATGTGGTCGTTGCCAATTGGTACTTTTGGTATCACCACTAGGCCTATACAAGTCTAGGGTATATACGCTTCGGACTCGGTCTGGTTTCCATTAATATTAGGCGCGTTCTTTTGTGCTCCATTGTAGGTTAATTCGGCATAACACCACGCAATTACAACAATTCGTTAACTTAAATTAACTTGGAGAGCTCTACGGGTTAATAAACCTACACTGGATAGGTATGTCAAGAGATGGAAAATTATAAATTTTCGTATAATAGTTTGATTTGATTTTTGATATAAAATTAATTAGTGAGCATATCGTAGATATTTTTCCGGATATGTTCCATATTTTTAATCTCACCATCGCAAAGTAGATGAAAACTAAATTGACGATAAAAGTCCATATTCATCCATATTCAAAATAATTAAATGTATCTATAACTCCCTATTGAATAAACGTGAAAAGCTATAACTTTGGCAGATGACTTGAAAGGGTCATTTTGTACTTTCTTGTAAAAATAGAATTTATCAGTTGGGAAAAATGTACCGTTTTCTTACAAAGATCCCGGCATTACCCTGGTTGGTATAAGTGGTGGCTGAAGCACAACTTGCCAGAGCCCAATTAGCGCGAATGCGCCGTTTTGCAACCACAAACCTCGGCAAAATCGGTTATAAGATGGTTGGGCTAACAGGGGATGGAAGGATGCCTAGATCCAACCGGAGGAGTTCAGGAAGTGTAGCAGCTCCCCGATCTTCACCCCCGATACATGCCCCAGGTTAACGAGAAAGGCCTCGCCCAATGCTCGATGTCTGGCCCCAGCAAGGGCCGGGCATTCGCAGAGGAAGTGAGTGAGGGTTTCCTTTTCATCCTCATTTCCACAGCTGCGGCAGTGCGGATTATAAGGGATGCCAAGTCTAATTGCATGTTCTCCGATAGTCCAATGTCCTGTAATGACCGCCGTGAGCCTGGCGACATCCCTACGGGACTTGGTTAATAGCTCAGATGTTTTCCTACTGTCATAGGAGGGCCAAATCTTCCTTGATACGGCGCAGGTGGGCAGATTCCGCCATTTGGAATTCGCAACATTGAGGTAGTAAGAGGAGATCTTGCTCTTAACAGTCTTCAGCGGAATACAAACAGATTCCGCATGAGAACTTTCCCCCCTCCTGGCCAGTTCGTCGGCTTTTTCGTTTCCCTCAATTTCTCTATGACCAGGCACCCAGAGCAGGGTGATATTGAGCCGTCTGCCAAGGCGAGTTAACTCTTCCCCACACCGCTCGACCAGTTTGGAGGAAGTACTCACCGAGTTCAATGCCATGATAGCGGCCTGGCTGTCAGAGCAAATGGCGATGTTCTGGTTATCTGGTATATCACTGAGAGTGAGACACGCCTTCATAATTGCGAGAGTTTCCGCCTGGAAAATGCTGGCATAGTCCGGGAGGCGATAACTCTCCGAGATATTCAGTACTTCAGAAAAGATTCCTGTACTGACGCCGCAGTCCATTTTCGACCCGTCGGTGAAAACCGTGATGTCAAAGTCCTTCACCACCTCGTCCCCCCTCCATTTTTGTCTATAACTCTTGAAACAATTGACGTAGGGAGCTGATTTTTGGTACGTAAACTTCATATGAGAAGCTGCTTGAGTTCTAGTAAGATGAGCATAATCAGGCCAAAGAAACGCCTACCTCCCCTACAAATGGTAAAAATTGAAATATTATTGAACTACGATCACTTTTGACAGGATAAAGAGCGCAAGTCGAAAATTTGGTCGGATGTTGATAGTAAGATCTAGTCAGTTGTTACTGAAAATGAACAAGATCTGACCCGAGGAACCCCTATCTCTTCTACAAATGAAACTTCAAATAAGCAATAACTTTCGATAAAATGAAGCTAATGACTTGAAATTTTGGTCAAATGTTTTTACTATGATCAAGTTGGTTGTTATTGAAAATCTAAGATCTGACAAAGGAAATCTCTACCTTTCCTATGAGTGACTTTTTAAATAAGCAATTACTTTTGATATAATGAAGCTAGTGACTTGAAAAGTTCGACAAATATTTGTAGTTTGGGTTAGATAGTTGATTTTGAGAATGACCAAGATCCTTCTGAATGAGCGCAAACCACCCCCCCCCCCCCCCCCCGCTTCGGTCTGGTTTTTTGTTAAATATGCTGTTGAATTTGAAAACTTGGAGATGTTCCCTTTTCAAAATTACTAATTGTTGCTTTGAGCATTTACGAAATAGCACAACAAAAACGGTAACACTTCCCAAAAGGATGCTACTCGTATCGAGTTTTCATGATCTCTACGCGACATACCTAAACAGGTTGGCCACCGTCGATTCCACGTCTTGCAATCCTACGCATTCTTTGCGGTGGATGCAATCTAATTCAGTTTGGATGCTGTTGGGTTTTATCAGATACAGAGCGATCTGTGACTGTGTATACGACGCGACCCGACGTGAGTTGTGAGCGACTCACTGCCATGTCTATCGTTGCACTCTAAGCATTGCCTTCCATCTTTCAGCTATTTTTTTTTCATGTGCCTCATAAGCGCGATTGACCGCCATTTTTTATATACGCGGTTTAATGGAGTTTTATTAAAGTGGTAAGATGTAGTTGGCGGATGGCGGCGCGGCGGAAGCAACAGCAGCAACGGCTGAAAATGGCTTAAGTGGTTCAACCTATCTACGATACCGGGTATGGGTCTATTGTTGTCAGGTTTTATCGAAATGATGCCGACAACTTTCATGCAATACATCGTGCTGTGGTCGTACTTTTTGGGGACCCCTTAAGATTTTTTGGCATTAGATGAAAGGGTCCATGTGAAGTCTACAAATAAATATCGAGGAACCTATAATCATTCCGCGGTTTAGGTACATAAATACAAGTTGAGAGAAATTTCATATCTGGGTACAATGAATTGCACTCAATTCAAATTAGATGTTCAACGGAAATCATCGGATTTCTGCCACTGTCGAATTAATTATATGAAAATGGAAATTTAATTTGCCGAGATTTGATATGGCATGTGGCAGTTGAGTATTTTTGAAAGTGAGAAAGAAAATTGGTAAATCAATCAAGACTTGTCAGCTGGATTTTGATAGACATACATAATGGTTAAGTTTACTACTCGTCTGCGTTTTCTTTTTTAAATACTGACTAAATCAGTGACATATGTCATTCAAATTTACTGTACATTGGAATTTTGTAATCTACGTTTCCATATTGATCGTTGGACGTTGCCATCATCACCATCATAGTCATACCGATGTCCTGCTCCGTACCGCCATTAACGGTAACGATGCTACCTATCTATGTATATAAATTCGTCCATCTTTCTTATAGTCTGGTCATCGATATAGGACGAGTTGAATTTGGGCCGACCGGTAGCTCAGTGCGTAGAGGCATCAGTCTCCTGTCTGACTACCGGCGTTCCGGGTTCGAGTCCCGTCCATGACAAAGTTCGTGGCCATGGATGTTTGTGTTGTCTTCTCCCTGTGGTGCGGAGTGTAATAATAATCCACAGCATATCCCGACTTGTCGCAGGTACACGATTGAAAATTTCAGTTTGCATTAAAAAAAATCATCTCCAGGTACTAACTTCACAGACTTGAAAATTTCACAGTTGTGGAGTAATTTTTTTTAAATTATCCTATATAAGTTTCTTTTATTCCAATTTTCTTATTAGTTTCAATAAATATAAGCCTAATTACGAATTAAAAGGATAGATTCGAAACCCGATGGATCAAAGAGGATTTTCAGCAAAATTTTAAATCAAAATCGTAAAATTAATAAAGACAAAAATACACAATATAAATAAATAGGGTCAAAATTACTCCACAGATGCACAAAAAAATAAAATATTGTTTAGGTGACATGCGCGTTTGTATAAAATGTATAGATCTAATGTATAATCACTTGAGAGTTATACATTAAAAGTGTTCAATCAATAACCGGAATGTGTGAGCGTTAATGCGAATTTCCAAATTATCTTACGACGAAGAAAAACTCCCTGCATGTGTAAAATATAGAGACGGTTTTTATAGAAAAAGACCAACATCAAGTCTTAGTCAAGTGGTTATCCGAAATAATCCATATGGATACTTACGTTTTGAACGGAAAGTGTCCATCGAAAAATAAACGAAATAAGTCCTGCATGGACAATATCGGGTTCAAATCGAAATAAGGTACGCAAAAAGAGAAACGAAAATAGCCATGCAGTGTCGAAACCGAGCGAAGCGAGCGCTCATTTTTGTGCGATACTGAGGATTGTGATACCCTAAGTGCGGAACGAGTGGATTCCACGAGCGTTTATGTTTGTGCGATACTGACGGTTGTGATCCCTTAAGCGCGGAGCGAGCGGGGCCTACATAAGGGACTGTTGATTGGCAATCGTAGTTCACACTAGACACTGTTGCACCCAGAGGGAGCGAAGCGAGCGTTCATGTTTGTGTGATACTGAGATTCGTCATCCCTTAAGCGCCCAGCGAGCGAAGCGAGCGGAGCCCACACAAGGGACTGTTGATTCACAAGCCGCAGTATCGCGCAATTTTAGTTTGGAACGAACTGGGCTAGCTCCACCGTACATAGCCCTAAGTTGCTGGTTTACTCCTTCTAACTATATGTACGAGTATAAGTTTCGTCCTAGCATTTAATGACGCGCCCGACGGGTTTACGCGTCTCGTGTATTAGAACCTTGCCCTGCTTCCGAAGTTTGATATGTGGTTTGGATGGCTGTTAGAAAAACAATACAATAAAATTAATAGACAAAATTCCGCTATCGATATTCAAATGATCGAATTTTTTTACGTGAGTGATTCGCTCAATTGTTACTATAAAGGATATTATCATCTAATTCTGAAGAAGAGAACACATAGTCAGGACAATTAAGATATGTACAATGAAACCTCTCTGCAACGGACAGTCAAGGTACCAACTAAATTGCCCCTTACAGAGGGGTGTCCGCTATGGGGAGGTGGGCGAAAATGTTGATTTCAAAGTGTATACACTGCTCCATAAAATAATGACGCGTCCACGATTTCTACAGAAGAGAGCAAGGAATGTAAAATTGAAATTTGTGTTACTAATGTAGGAAGGATTGTTAGGTTATGTTAGAGGGCCGCCGCATCAGCGCAGCATACTTATAAAAAAAAACGTAGGTCAGTTGTGAAACCCTTAGACTGCAAAAGACATTGCAGCCTACCCTTAAAGTTAAAACCATCTGGAGTCAGTCCCGAAATGGAGAATTTGACCCACCTCCACCTCTGATAATTCACCCAGATGATCGAAAAAGTAGTCACCGAAAGTTGACCTTATCCTACTTGCAGCACCAGACATTCGCAAGGAAAACGGAAACCAGTTTCCTCCTCATCCTTGTTTCCACAGCTGCTACATATGTAAATCAGGCGTGTTCACAAATGAAGCAGTGCCCAGTGACTATGTCCATGCCCACCACCACACCGATTGTTGTTTCAACATTGACAGTAGTTTTTTGGTTTGGCTGATATCTAACCCGTGCCAAATCTGCTTGGCTATACGACATGGAACGCCATCAGACAGACAAATGCGGCCAATTTGATTTGAGATAAGGAGATGGGAAAGTTACTGCTAACTTGCTGCGTCGCATCGGTTTCTCCCTTTTTATAGCGAGCTCTTCAACCCTACAATTTCGTACAAGGCGGCAATGACCAGGAATGCAGCAAAGCACAATATTGAAAAAGTTCCACATCTCCCTGAGTCATACTCTATACTCAGTTAAGGCTTTGGATGTACATACTCTTGATTCCAGGGATTTAATCGCAGCCTGGTTGTCAGTGAAAATCGTGATCTCTTTCGTGTTGGTAATGTGACGTCCCAACCACATTAACGCCTCTTTTATTACGTTGATCTCTGTTTATAAAATGCTGCAATGAACTGGCAGTCGATAAAAGCGATTGAAATTAAGTTGCTCGCAGTGAGGCCTATAGCGGTCTTAGAACCGTCTTTATAAATCTTTATCGAGTTCGGTAGTGGAGGACCACCACATTTCCATTGCTAATTTGGATCCTTTGGTAAAGAAGTACCTTTTACAGTTTCGTCAATTGATGTCTTTAAAAAAAATTCTCCGATTTGGCGCAATGCAGTCAATAGCGGTAATTTTACCAGACATCTGGCAGACATGTTAAATGAGTACCCATTATGGGGTAAATAACTCGGTTGACCGTGTTGCTGATCACATACCTCTGCACAAAAACCGGCACGATCTAGAAAATGAGATGATGCTAACTCATCTCGAGGCCGTGGTTCAAATTGGACTGTTGCGCCAGTTATTTATTTATTCTGGCAGACAGGCAATCTACCTCAACCGTTGACCAATAGTTTGAGTCGAACTTACGGTCATTTTTGCTGTTAGGGGATGTTTTTTCGCGAATTTTTAAGGCTTATAGTCGCATCAATTGGTCCCTATCTGTTGCTGTTCCTCTTGATTGGCATTATCCTGTTTTTTTTTGTGAATTTGTACGTATAATTTAGCCAATAAAAATCCCTAAGTTGGAGTTTGTTCATTTTCAAAGTTATTTAAGTGTTGGTAATTTTATTTTTTGGTGGCGAAATTTATTTTGTCCCCGACCGGTAGGTATCTATTGCACAGAGTTTTATATGCATTGATTCCCTATACCTTCTGCCGGGGACTTTTGAAAACTGTCCGTTATGAGGTTTGTCCGCTAGAGAGAGATGTCCGTTAGCTGAGGTTTCACTGTGTTTGGTCTGGCCAGGATACACTCGCAGTATAAGGAACAAATTCCAATCTTTTATTCATTTGATAAACTTCGAGAAATATGGACAATATTGATCGAAGGTACTTGTAGTATTATCATAATTGATTTGATTTACAACAACTTCCCACTCCACCATTTAAAATTCAATAAAAACAAATAAATCCCTTTTGTTGTATCATTTCAATGCATTTATTTGAATTTGTCGAACGGTGCGTAAAGATACAAAATTGTTCAACTTTCGTAAATGGCGCATGTTGCATCGTAAGTAAGTAACCCAAGAAACATTATTAATCTTCACGAAAAAATACGAGTAATACGATTAGAAGGCAGCAAACACTGTACAGTGGAAAACTGCAATCTGATCTTATTGGAACGATCGTAAATTCCATAGATAGGACGTCGACCGATATCGAATTTCATTTGGAACAAGGTATTAAAAATTTTATGACAGTCAACTGCACTGCAGGCATATTGCTTTTAGAGTATACTGCAGCGCAGCATATCTAATGCCCTTTCGGAATGTTTTTTTTATGCTTGCATGTTTGTTAGACACATGTGCAGTGCACACCCTTTGCTTAGTAAGGTTCGTTTGTGAAAGCCTGGTGTAATAATACATACTAAGTTCATTAGGATCACTTCACTTTAAGATTTTGCAAAATTTAAGGAAAAATTGTATGCATTTTACCAGTAAGAATGTGCTTGAAAAATGTGTGTCTTATAATGTGAAATTAAGCCGAAAATCAATTCGAATAAAGGTAATTGAAATCCCCTAAACACATCAAGACCGTCACACACTATTATTAAATATCTTACGCAAGAGTACCAAGTATCTACGCGTATATTTGCGATGGTCGCCGTCCGTCAGTGTGAATGGTTTTAGCGCGAGGTCAGCCGCGAATGATCGTTAATACGTGCCCAAGGTAAATTTCTACCTGTGTCCATCGAAAGGGCCCAACGTGGGTCACGCGCTGATCATTAAATAAAATGTTAGTTAATTGTGGTAACGAAAGTTCCGTACTTCTTGGATGAAGGTGTGCAAACGATACAATTTGGAAATGATTTTTTTTTTTCAATTCGGCGATAGCAGTTTACTGCGGTTACACTGCACTTAGGCTGCATCATTCATCGGTTATAATGTTTTTCTAAAAGATAACCAGTTCTCTGCGGATAATTAAGGTAAACGCGAGTTTTCGGTCGGCCAACCAATAATCTTTGGTATAGTAGATATTTTAATAATAGATGCAAGCATGATGCCAGTTTTCTGTAGAAAGCAGTCACTCATTTGAAATTCTAAAGATTTTCCTGAAAAAAACTTGGCCGTTAGAGAAGTGCAACGTTTTGTAGATTTTAGAAGATGCATACTAAAATGAGTGCACACATGTGATACAAGAGAATTGTGGAATATCTAAATAACTAAAAAGTCGATCATTAAATTTGTAAATTCTAATGATATAAACCGCCGTGGTTCTTAAGCTTTTTTCACTCGTGTCCTCATTTAACCATATTTTTTTCGAGGACTCCATTATAAAATTTGAAACAAAGATATATGTAAAATATGTACAAATAAATATTTTCCAATAAATAATTCATTTCTTTGAATACACATATGAAAAGATCATTGGTGAAAGTTAGTATGTAAGAGTGGTGTGCCTGTTTTTATTTTGTTTGCTAAATAGCGAGAATTTACCTATACTCATATGTACTCGTACATTCGCGCGCTCAGTGGCCGTGTTCATTCGGTCACCGCTCTACTATGTAGAGAATGGAGGTTCGATCCTCGGCGCGAACAAAAACTACCTGGGGATATTAATAGAACTCCCATAGTGCTGCGAGTTTGTCAGTATAAAGACGGCACGGATAGGAGGTGCATGCTAGCAACTACACATCCGAAAAGTGGATACGCTATCGTTTCGAAACGCCAACAAGACATAGAAATGCAAGAGATATTGACGCGTGCATGAGTCAAGACAATTAACATAACATAACTTATATATCATCCCGTCCACGACGACGTTCGTGGCCATGGATGTTTGTGTTGTCTTCCACCTGGGGTGTGGGGGAGCAGGAGGTACATGCTGGCAACTGCATTCTCCAAAACTAGTTTATGTCAACGAAACGTCAACTTGGCCACATGGAACAATTGACGCGATATGTCCCACAAGGGGTTAGGGCGATTGAGTATATGATGGTGCAATATTTGAAACTGACGGAAGTTTGCCCAGTGATGAACTGAACAAGTGTAAGGGCCAAAAAACAGAGAACGTTTAATGCTTTTTCAGAAATTTTGGGAAAGTCTGTTATAGCTGGTATTTTAAAATAGGATTTCTTTAGGACTCCGATTGTTGGCGAATGTTCACAATTAATATTCCCAGTGACGTGGGGCGTAAGAATAAACCACCCTTCCCCGACTTGCTGTTAAAGGTTGGCGCGCTATACTCCACAAGGGGTTAAGGCGAATACCATATTCCCACAATTAAAGTTTTCAGTCGACCCTTGAAGTATTAAATTAAAATAAAATGGTTTGAATTTTCTTATTGGTAATTCATATATCAGTTATGTCCTTGTTCAGTAGAAGTCTGAAGTATTTATTTTTTTTTATTCACGGTTTTCAAACAATAGATCATTCCTGAGAGAAAGCTCCTCTTCAACTTTTTACATTAAGGATATTCTCATCGAGTCTGGTAACTGAGCTATTTTCACACAGAGACAAAGGGATTTCGGCGGAATCCAAATATGTTATTTATAACATTTGTTGGCTTTTCAGACATCCATAATTAAAACTAAAGTCCATACCATGCTAGTTGGGTTGCTGACACACCCGTAGTTATGGACGTTTAAATTTTAGGCGAAATATAAGGCAACCAAGCTAGGCCTCTGGTAAATTTAGAACCTCTGGCCAGAATCTAGTGACGGAGCGTCGTACTGTGTCACGTGACCACCATGTTCAATTTACTCCTATTATGCGGAACCCGGGTATTTGAAATCTAATTATTATTATAATTTGTATGACTTTTTATTCTTATGACAGTGGTTTGCCGGCAAGAAGACAAGAACGCCACAGTTTCCCTCCAATTGGACAGAAGAGATAGAAAACTGATTCAACGACAAATAAAAAAACTACCTTCTGAAGGTTAATATTATAGTTGACCTTAATGAAAATGGGATGGAAGCCTACCAAGAAACTTATCCTGTTTTTTTGCATGTTTCCATTTAAAGTCGCTAATAATTAAATTATCTGGGATCTGGCAACAAAAAATAATGTCAGATCATTGGCTTGACACAAAAAGACCGATGATTTTCTCCATTTGTATCCAGAACAACACGAATGTGCAACAACCTACCATCTTTTGTTTTCCCCTGCAGATATGATGTACAAAAATTTAAACGAAACGTATACCGGTACCTCATTCAAACTCAACCCATCCCAGCCCATTACCCTAATTGCTGCCAAGGCTGTGCTCTCGCATCAAAGGGTATCCCCTAAGCTTTAACATAAACATAAAAAAAATCTTTAGCGGCACTTTAGTCCCGTTCCATGCAAATACATTTTAATTTTAATCCATTTGCTTTTAAGTTGTGTATTATTTGCTTTGAAAAATTTTGTTCTTATCGCCTCGATTCAGGAGATACCCATATCTATTCTACCAAACGAATACAATAATGTCCTTAGTTTCTGATCCAAGGTCTGAGAATACCATCAACAGTAGTCTAGTGTATTCGCATCAACACCCCAGTCATATGTTTCCCATCCTGCCTAGATATCACCTCATTATCAAGAATGTCCCTTTTTCTCACCAAAGGACTCACAATGCCACTAACTAGTCTAGTGTGTCTAGTCTCTTAACCAGCAGTCATATGATACCTATTTCATTTCATGACAAAGATAGTCCCTTTTTCCTGACGCACTCATGCAGCAGAACCAAAATATCACCGTGTGGTACTTAATAACTCATGGAAGCTACTACAAAATTTGGTTGAAATCTGACCACGGGAAGTGCTTGGAGAAGCAAGCTCTGGTTTAAACAAAACAGAATATACCGTTAGTCCAGTAGATGATCAAAATTGCGGAAACCGATTTGTATTTAAGATGACACAAGGAACCTACATACCAAATTTGGTTAAGACCAGAATATGGGAAGTGCCCGGACGAACAAACGATCAGAATACTTTTCAGGGGAACATTTTCAGATCCAATTAATGAGAGTTGTCCGTACATACTTTACCGGAGGGGAAGCATATGGAGGAGAAGTCTGTTCCTGATCCGCTCGCCAAAACGCAGCCAATAGCCCCGTTTATACCGTCGAACTAAAAGGCAATTTAACTAAATCGTTTTAGTGCCAGTACTTGTTCGTTGTGTGTTTATACCGACCATACGAAGAGGTACTAAACATGAAAGATATCAGCTGTTGGTTTGTGACTTCGGTAACTTTGGTTTAGGAAATGTCAAGAGGCAGTAGCCTCCTAATAAGAACGCGTTTATACCGCTACAATCAAAGGATGAAGCGAATGCAGAGTTATAGGATATAAGGATAAATAAAATATAATTTTCACCAACAAAACCATTAGCGAAGACAACAACACCATCCAGTCTTAATTTTTCAGTCCAGTTCTACATAGCAAGTGGAGCTAAAATTAGTACCAAAACTAGCTAATGCGACATTTTTATGTCGTCGTGGCTTAGCTCAAATTAGTTATTCCTCGAAGATAGTTCCGCGGCATATACGAGGCCATCGATTCACTCGCAAGCATACAAAAGGACTCTTATAGACTGATACGATGAATTATTGGTGCTGGCGATGGATATCTGTTGCGAATTTGTTCGATTTGTCGCTGACAAAATATCACTTTGAGCTAGTTTCAATATTCTATGAATTATTACTTCAATGTGAAATGCTTTTTAATTTAGGAGTAGGACTCAGAAAAATATTGGGATCCTAAGTCGGACTGCTTGGAACACAAAGTCTTCTCCAAAGAGGCTTATTTACTACACATTCTTTCAAAATTAGAATGCGACCGGATTCCAGTCAGCCTGTTTATAGTTTTTCAACAGCAGTTAAGCAGTTCCTCAACGTTACCTCGTTTGTCTCAGTTCGGGTGATAATAGTTTCACTTTTGGTTAATAGCCACCGACTTTTAATGGACGTTTAGGAAGTAAAGTTTTTATAAGGAGTGTAAAGCAATTAAAGTTAATGGGGCACGTATCACAATCTTTAAAAAATGTCAGCGAAAATATGTAATACGGTCATTGTTAGCAACGTACACTACAGTAATTTCAATGCAAGGTTTTCTAGTCGAATAGACAAAGGCCATGTACTACCCGTTTTAACATAGTATGTAGTTGCAGATTATAAGTACATATGCGAAGAACAGAGTTTTTTAATGATACCTTTGTTTAATGATCACATTTTTCGTTTCTTTTATCAAAATATTTGAAACCAATAGGCGTACATTTTAAATTTAAGCTATTCACCAATAGCTTAGGTACATAGTTACATATTGGCAGCTGCAGATCACTTATTATATACTTAGTTCTGCAAAGATTATGAATATAAGAAAGAACACATATTTTTGGTTTAGAAACAAGTAACAAAAGCTTACAAAGCGATCAAAAATATAAAAAATTTTCATATCAAATTAACAATTGTTCAAATTGAAACAATTGAATTTGCAAACAATTGTCCGATTGTATCTGTACTAAATGTGCCACACACGACAACCATTTTAGTCGCGAGCATACATCGAACCACGTCAAGCTCAATAGAGAAAAAATCTCCGCATTTCCACCGTTCTATGATATTTTATGGTTCGATGAAAGCTCGGTCGTGGTACTGCGAAATCATATGTGCGGCGCAGGCGACTTAAGAATTTAAGTTTTCTTTTGAAATTTTAATTGACGTTTGAATACTAAACTAAACGAATACACATTCCCAGCAAAGACATGCCCCGTTTTCGTCTTCACTACTCTTGTCCTAATCAGCGCTTTTGCCGTTTATCCTGCTATACTCTGCTCTGTAAAAAAAAATATGCAGCTATAAGGCGCGTTTTTTCAAGACTCTCGATAGAACGTTTGTGCGGGATTTCTACTCTGCTAAATAGTTTCACATTTGAAATGCAGGCGGCGCAGGCGTCAAAATTTCAGAACAGTTTACAGTTTGGGAAGCACATAAAGTTCATTTCCTGCCAATAAAATGTTCGTTTTGTGTAATTATGTGGAACAGTAAACATACAAAATAATTTTGTTGCCTAAAGGAAATTTGTCCGATTGGATATGTACTAAGGATGTAAGTCTCCTCTTGAAATTTGTGTTGACTATTGAATTCTAACTAAACCAAGAAACACTCCCCCTGTTTACTGCACTAAACGATGCGGATTTTATTTTTAAATAAAAAAACGCAAACGCAAGAAAATATGGTGTTATCGGGTTTTTGCACTGATGCCGTCAATTGGGTTTTAAAATAGATTCAGCAGCGCTATATTTAAATCTGACAGTATATACCCTGAAGATTGAGTCATTCGCTAAAAAGCTATTTTTGCTTAACTACACATGTATTTAAACCCATTGGATCCTTACATTTCTTAATGTGGAAACCCTCAAACATCTTCTTGTAAAAATTTCCGTTGAACTATAATATACTTACTTCCGCTGTCGGGATGCGCCTCAACCAAGCCTTCTATATACAAACAACCGGTATACGAGTATAAATCTTCCGGAAGTAAAATCACCGGGTAACATCTCGAAGTCAATCAATCGAGGAAATTGTATTTCTGGGCAAATCAAATTTGCATATTCTACTGAAAATTTAATTCACTTTCGTCACGGGCGATAGTATCCTGGTGATAATTTTTGTGTGAACAATTAAAGTGCATCGCAAACATTTGCATTAAAAAAGGTGTCCAAAAGTGGTTCGCAATATCGGAAATCCTCAAAATATTCCCACGAAGTGCAACGCAACAGTTCGCATCCCTATTGCATCTTGGATAACCCATTATCCGTGATGTAGGCACATATGTATGTACGTGACCCTGCATGTGTGCACAAATCGGCAGAGATACACATTTTCTAATTTGCATATAAGGAAGAAGGGTTTCGCTATGCAGTAAATTTGCATACGAAACAATAATTGAAAGTTGTTCTGCGTAGATAGCATTTTGGCATGGAAGACTTTCGGTGTTACAGATTCCTATGCAATAAGGACATCTTGGTAAAACCTTGTTGAATATGATATGATGGTAAATGCCTTAATAGCTGGGCCAGTTGAAAGTGAAAGCAGTTTTCCTCTGTGCGAAAGGAGTTTCGCTTTCTTTGTATGTGCAAGATAATTTGCATATTAAACTGATGCAACCCGGAGAGGTGCATCTTTTTTTACCGTATGCAAAACTCTTTCCTATACAATACATATAGCTATGTTACTACGTATAAAGAAAGAAACATCGTTGGGAAATTCTCACGATGTTTAATATTGCAAAGGTATTTATTTATGGTTGATGGAAACGGGTCACTGATAATATTTAAATTTAAACGGCCGAATGAATTGCGAAAGGTTTGTATTATTTGCATAATTTTGCAGAATTGATTCGATAGGGTTCGAGTGAAGTAGTGACTTGAGCCCTCGAAAAATTAAGAAATATAGATTAATAAGATTATTTCAGTTATGAGAAAGACATTGGCGGAGCGCTGCAGTTCTCTGCCGAATTATCTTATTATAACGACTAATAATTGTAGAAGATGAAAGAATACGACCCTGATTCCAATTCAACAAAGACTTAAGTAATATATGTACTTATTTACTGGATTAATGAAAGTGTCTTTTTTTAATGGATTATTTCTAAAATTACATACATCCTTATTTTTTTATTGTTCATTTTAGTGCCACAATAATTCCGATATATTGTTCAGTAAAAAGGCTATACCGCCAGTAGCCTCTCGAACAATTATAATGCAAGTGTAGCTAGCACGAATAAAAGTACTCAATTGATTTCTAAATCTATTTATATTAATCCGTTCAATTTAATATTTATCTGCTGTTATTTAATGTTTTTTATTCAATTATATGTATTTCATATTGAGAATAAATATCGCATACTGTGTTTTGTGACGGACACAGAGCCGGTCAAAGGCTGACGCGAAGCAGGCGTTCGCCTAGGGCGCCGACTTCGAAAGGACGCCAAAAGCAAAGCCGAAATTAAGTGTGAGTGAGTGGGTTTTGTCAATTTAGAGCTAAATACAATATAATTGAATTGAATCTTGGGGCTTCATGCTCCCTATGAGCAAACTACGCATTTGAACATTGAACATCTGCAATCTAGTTAATTAGACATTAAACGTTTGAAAAATCAAAATCCTTTAAGGTATACGTAGGTTTAAAAAAAATGTTTTATTGTTTTTTTTTGTTGTGACGAACGGCACGGCAACGAGTGCCTGTCCGGTTGCCTATTTCAGATTTAATGACTGATTTTCGAGCCTTGCGATCGTTTTTCGACTATTTGTGTTAGTAAATGTTCACTACTTCGTGGTATAAAAAAACTGTAAAGTAGTTCTTAAACGCTTTCGGTTTTTTCACTTTTTGACTAACGGTACTGAGCGCCACACTGATCCCACATTGAGCGCCGGATATTTTGAGGATGTTTTGATCTTTTTTTCTACAACCTTCTGCTATGAAGTGTCACTAATGTGGAAAAAAAACTTTATGGTCGTCTTAAGGAACATTAGACTGTCTTAATCCGGAACGTATTGCATCAACAACTCCATCAGTCATCCGTACCGGCTATATGTAGATGGATTCTCCTCTTTTGGTGATGTCGGTAACAAATATAAGCCTTAGTAAGGTCTGAGGTTGAAGATATGGTGGGCAACGTCGATGACACCAAAACCTCCTTTGCAAGTGACCGATTTGACGCGCGATGACTAGCTAGCTCGGCTTTACAATCCATTCCAACCAATTCCCGCTATACAATTGAAACAGGTACCTCCGGATGGCGTTCGGAGAATCACGTACTCTCACCCCTGATAGGGTCAGCGGCCCATTTTGTACAAATGTGAACCTCAAAGGTGATCCAAATTCGGCAGCGCGATCTAACATAGGGTTCAAGGTGAAATGACACTAGGGAAAATCCTATTCTACAAGGGAATGGTACATGGATGAAATAAGGATTAAAAGATTGAAAATGGGCGGAGTCTGTAAGACCCTGAGTACGTGAAGCGGGCACCCAGGGACCGTAATGAATCATAAGGATAAATTGTTGAACCCCACCTTGGGGGTCACTTTATAACTTTTGAGGATCAGTCCTAATATTTGCGCTCCGGTGCCTGCAAGACCTGTGTACGTGGCTTGCCGGCACCGGATTTTTTTTCTCTCTTTTAACCCTTATCCTATCCATGTAGACTTATCTTTGCCACACCACTCACAACAGTATGCTGTTTTGTTTTCACCTGCTTTTGCATCGTAGCCAACAGTATCGACATGGATACCCTGTGGAACTACCGGTGTCGAGAGTTTTCTCCCAATATCCAATCCTCGATTGTTGCTTTCACCTTTCTGTAGTAGACACTGACATTCAATAGCTCTTCCTTATGACAAGTCTGATTTAGTGACGTGTCTTTGCTCTGCTTATTTTGTTTAGATGGTCAAGGGAGAAAGGGAATAACATTGGCATTGACTTCCATAAACTTTGGAACTAGGTACTTCATCGACAAGGAATGAAAGTGAAACTTATTTTGCAAACAATTTCCTTGAGGCTTTCAGGACAGTAATTTTAAACAGGTGCAGAAACTTCGAAGCGAGCCTTCCTGTGTATTTTTAAGGAATAAGCTAATCTTACGAGCCAACGTTTTCTTGCCTGCGCCTTTAGTCGGACTTTGACCGGCCCTGGACGGACAGACGGATGTGCATTCTAGGGGATGCAATATTCCACGCTAGTTATAATTCCGAATTGACCATCTGTCATTCATGCTGAAGATGATCATGGACCAACCACAACAACTATCCCCTAATTATTGAAAAACTGACCATTAAGTGATAAATTTATCGCACTGAAGAATCGACATCGTATCATCTGGGCAATTTATTTTCCAAATTATTTGCTGGGTTACTGCCTTTAATAAAATGCTGGAAGCGAAATTTGTAAATTGCTTATGTGTGTTGGTGCTGGATCTTACGGGACTTATTAGCTGTCAGTTCGTTTCACAATAAATAAATTTATTTGTTTATTTTTATTATTGCCATAACACCAGGTATGTTCTGTCAGATCAAATAAATTAGTGTGAGTAAACGTCAAAGAAACTCTGATTTAACAACGAGATTTGAGTAAAGTTTTCCAGAGCATTTCTTTTGGAACAGTTGCTCGAAAAAAGAGCAATCTGAGGGCCAATTGAAAACGACAACAACGTTTTACGCGACTTTCTCTGATATACAATACATATATTAGTGTTTGCCTCACCTAGGCAAAATCTATTGCCCTATAAATATATTTTTTTAATGTAAAAATAAAAAACTTCAATATACAATCAGAATTTCAATTTATCGTACAATCAAAATACACATAACTAGATGAGAATTTACAAGAAAAAGAAATGTCTTTTTTGCTTAATGGATTGTATTTCCAAATATGTAAAGTTTTTAATGTTATGTATGTATGTATTCACATATACAATCGCATCATTCGTTTCTAAAACAACGCTTCTCTTATTTCATTTATTGGCAAAAACAGAGTACAATATAAAAAGTAATCCAGTAGTCAAAAAAGTATCTATATAAATGTTTATAGCAAACACCCAACTCATTTATCAAATCAATTTAAAAAGTGTGGAATACAATCAAACCCTAAAAGTACAAATAAATGAATATGTATGTACGAATTGACCCAATTCCGTAATCAGTTTAAGTTAAAAAAAATCGCTTAAATTCTTAGCTGCACAAAGGGCTTATATAAAGGCCCTTTCACCAAAACTATCACAAAAAAAAATGCGAATTGTCCACCTATAAAAACTAACCCAGGGCCGCATGAAATCTGGGCTTAAAACTGTTAGTCAAGGCTTTGCGACAATGTCTTGAATTGCGAAGGGCTTAAGTTCAAGCTCGTTCAACACATTAAAAAAAAAACAGAAAGACCCAGTAGTCCTAGTGAACTTGCAAGCAAAAAATACGAAAACCGCAACATGTATGCATACACACTAGTGGAATACGAAAATAGTTGGACTGACGAGCTAGCTTAGCTTCTGGCTGGAACGCGTTTCTCAAGATTTATGTGTGTTCGTTTGAACTGGTCTTGGATCGTGAGTTGATCAAATGCTATGAATTGAAAACTGTGGCTGAGGATTTTGTTAAGGGTGGGGGGTCCAATTTGAAATTTCATTCTCCACTGAGGGGGAGAAACTATCACCTATGCTACACGACATTAGCAACAGAGGTGTACACGGGTTCTGGAAAGAACTTAAAGGTACCATCAAGAAAGTCGCAGAAAAGTCAGAAAATCTTCTGCAAAAGAAGTTGGACTACGAATCAACGAGGACAAAACAAAAATAATGATGCAAGAATAACCAGGACGCCAGCACAATTGAACATCAACGTAGGTAGGTAGGTTAAAGGGCTGCTGTGCCTACCACAGCACACATGGACCGCAGCAGGGTCCGTTGTGTTACCACCGGGGATTCAACACCCGACCATCCTAATCATTAAATCAGCCAGAACTGTAAATGAAACGATGGAGCTTGCCAATATCAACATTAGCCAAGTCGTCCAATTCAGTGAAGAAGTAGGCTCCCAGAAAAGTCCTTCTCCTTATTGACAAAGCAGGGCAGGTGCATAGAAAATGAAGGACGCACTCCTTCTCCTCCTCGTCACCGCAGCTCCTACAGAAGTCATTGTAGGGAAGGCGAAGCCTTCTGGCGTGCTCACCAATCACACAATGCCCAGTGATGACTCCCACCGCCGCTCTGATATGCTGCCTTCCGAGTGACAGCAATTTAGCTGATCGGCTAGAATCCAATCTGGGCCACAGCGACTTTGTTGAAAGACATGTGCTTCCATTTAACCATATAGAGTTGGTCTTGATAATTGCGTCGGTTTTAATAGCTAGTTTGCAGGCAGCGATAGGCATGTATATATTTCGACGAATTTCACCAGCTAAGTAGGTTGTACCCTGCCAGGCAAGTTCGTCTGCTTTGCAATTACCAGCGAAACCACTGTGGCCCGGAGTCCAGCATAAGAAAATGGTAAAAAACTCACTCATCTCCGTAAGCAGAGAGCGACATTCCGCGATAGTCCTTGACGTGATCAAACCCCGTTCGAGAGATTTAATTACAGCTTGGCAATCTGTAAAAATTGTTATATCTCTAACTAATATTACATGACGCCCCAACCAGTATAGGGCTTCTGTAATCGCCGTAATCTCTGCCCGAAGAACACTACAGTAATTGGGGAGATTAACAGAGAGGCATATGTTCAGCCCATCACAACACAACATCAACGTAGGGGTCCGCAGTATCGAATTCGTAGACAACTTCAACTTGTGTCGCCAAGTCCCGAACTATTATATTTATCGCTTTTTATAATGAAACTGTATTTATCTGAGATTGTTTAGAGTGTCAAAAGTGTGAAAATTTGAAAAACCTGCATTCAAGAAATGAGAAAAGTACATTCAACTGTTTGGTCAAAAGCGGGACATTTCTGGATTTTCTTCATAAAAACTGGGACACGGGGATAGATATAGATAGGATAACATAGATTATGTTCCCGTAAACGGGGACGTCTTGTCACCCAAGAAATTTGTATGAAAACCATGGCAATATATGTATTTAATAAAGACACGAACCCAAGATCCAATATCCAACAACGAGTTGACTGGGAGGTACTGTAGACACACGAACGACGAAATTTTGCACTATGAGAAACATATTATTTATTTTATAGAAATTGAACTGATTGAGCTAACAAAGCTAGTGAAGTCAATGTTCATTCGAGTTTTTTTCGGTGTGGGTTTTTTTTTAATCTCGCATGCTGATATGTCGAATTTAATAAAATGAATAAATTACAGGAGGAAAGGAGATGTGACGAGGAGAGGAGGAAAAAAATATTAGAGCTGGATCTCCCTGCCAGCCATTTCGGATTGGAATTTATCAAACACCGGGTGAAACGAACGCGTCTAATATGTACGGTATGAGACGCTAAGCCCTTCGATATATCATTCGGTTGACACTCAAGAAGACCACTGATTGCCCAACATTTAAATTTATTAAAATAAAGAAGGTTCAACTTGAAATAAAAGCATAATTTATTGCATTGTTAGTGCACTACCACTTGATGGAGACGACGCTCACCAATTGGCTATGTGGTCAACTTTCCGTCTGCGATAGATACCTATCTGAGCGTTTACATAAAGAGTTGAAAGCGTCTTCTGATTTTCTTGCATTTTTAAGAAGTCATGATCGTTTTTTATACACAAAAATATTTTGGATTTCGCTGTTTTTTTCAGGAGTCTCGAAATATTCTCTGATTTCTTCTCTTAAAAAAAGAGAAGAAACGAAAATTTAGTATTACACCAATAATTAGAATAATTCGGTTTAGTTATTTCAAAAGGCAAAAAACTGTCAGCGAGAAAATAATTTTAA
The DNA here is from genome assembly GCA_964017055.1 of Chloromyia formosa. Taxonomy (NCBI): domain Eukaryota; kingdom Metazoa; phylum Arthropoda; class Insecta; order Diptera; family Stratiomyidae; genus Chloromyia; species Chloromyia formosa. The sequence goes on from OZ024815.1 coordinate 35,228,551, forward strand.
CATAAGAATAGGCTAAGTGTTGAATCGGTATTAAGGAGTTGTAGCGCTTTGGGGTTATCGAATTGTCCGGATTGTCCGAAATGTACTCTAAAAGGGCTGGCAGACGTTTGCAACATAACATTTTTTCACAAAATCGCCCATAATTCAATCTGTTGGTTGCAGAAGTATGGAGCGGATGAATAAAATCATTCATATATTTATTACGTTATTAAAAAAAATGTACTGTGTGTACAATATTGCATGTACATACTGTGTTATTTGCTCCACTGTGAGCCGTGAAGTCTCGGTCACTACTCTACGATGCTTTATCTAGAGAACATGGGTGCGATCCCGGTGCGTCAATAAAAACTATCAGTTGATATTATTTGAACTCCCACAGCGCTCCAAGCTCGTCAGTAAAAAACGTCTCGGATAGGAGGTGCCTATGCTAGTAACTGCACCATCCAAAATTTACATGCTATTGATGCGCCAACAAGGCATAGTAATGCAAGAGATGTTGACGTGCCCATGCGTGCACATGCCATAAAAGCAGAGCTTCCTATACTTTTTTGTTGCATGACCCCTTTTAACATTTTTTCGCGACCCCAGATAGTAAATATGTATAAAGTAAAAATTGGATATTGGTATTTTTCACAAAAATAATTTATTCTCTGCCATAACAACACATGTTTTCGTAGATACATATAACCATAACATGTTCGGTAGTCGTGTGGTCACGGTCAAATTTTTTTTTTCTAAGCATATCCTTACCAAACTCCATATTATTCAACTATATTTACAGTAGTAGTAGTCCGGATGGCGCAATGGTTAGCACGTTCGCCTTCTACGCACTGGGCCCCGGTTCGATTCCTACTGAATGCGGTAGTTTTCGATAAAAAAAGGGAATTTACGTGTCGGACTATGAGCCCACTCAGCTGTTAAATGAGTACCCATTTATGGGGTGAATAACTCGGTTGAGCGTGTTGCTGATCACACACTTCTGCACAAGACCGTCACGATCTAGAAAATGAGATGATGCTAACTCATCTCGAGGCCATGGTTCAAATTGGACTGTTGCGCCAGTTATTTATTTATTTTTATATTTACAGTCAAACCAAATTCCAAAATTTGGTTGAAATCGGCCCACTATTTCATATACCTCTCATAGGAACAGTGAAATCGGAACAAGTTTTACTACTAACCCCTGTGGCAAAGTGGCAAATTCACCGTAACTCAAAATGAAGGTACCCTTCATGCGAAGCCTTCGGCTAGCTTGTTTTTTATTGCCTTGTGCATTACATAAGCTATAAAGTTTCGTCGAGACTAGTGAGTGGTGTTACAAACTCCTCCAACTCTTGGCAATCAAAACCCTAGTTTTCTTACATTGGACGCCGGACCACCAGACAATGATCATCCAATCGCTTTCATGGACCAATGCCTTACTGTGATTTGGAACTAGTCTCGGCCAAATTGCAAATCAGAGACATACACATCTTGTACGAATGTGTTATAAGAAGTCGCTCCTCGGGCATGCGACTATCATCTCTGCCGATTACAGGTTGATTCCTGCAAAAACCATACTTTCCTTTATTAGAAGGGTGAACGTTCCTTTGACAAGTTAATGGGCTATGCACAATAGACCGCTCTATGGTCACAGCGCCCACCCGCTGGGTAAGTAGCCTGACTCTCCTTTTTTCCAACATAACAATTCAAATCTTAGTGGAATATTTGACGCTGCTGGACGTAAAACAAACATATTCAACAATTTTCAGCGCTGAACGATATTTGGATTCAATAAGAGCTGAAAAAGTTAATCGCATTTCACTCAAGTACTCGTATGTGGCACTGAATGGCAAAAGAACATTTAATGCCATTTCTTAAATTGCGGAGAACTCGTTTCCAGAAAAATTCCAGGATAACAGTTATCGATTTTTGTGGAATTTCAAGTATGAAGTTTGAGTCACTTGAAAGCGCAGCAATGTATTATGGTCTTGAAATGGCGGGTGATTAATCTCATCAATGTCAATCAAAAATGGTTTTTGAATCCAAGCCAAGTTTTTAAAGTCAAAATTCGATGTAGTAAAATATTCGGAAAATATGTAATGTTAAATTTACTATATGTGTTAGGTGTTGTCCGACGTTTGTAGTTGTCAACTAAAACAAAGAAGACGCAGCTTTCCCAAACTACAAATTTTTTATTTATATTGTATAATTTATGTATATTTCGGGAGCGACTTACTCCCTTCTTCAATACAAAAGCTGTAATTAATGAAATAAAACACTTCCCAGCAAAACCGGCAAGAAAATGAGAGATTTGATTTTTCATTTTGAATCGCATTGCCATATCGAAATTATTAAAATAAAAAAAATATTGTTCATGCAATCTGCATAATATACCGGAAATTGAACATACAAAAATAATAAGGTAGTGGACTTATTATTTTGATCATATAAGTACATAATAAAATGTATAAAATAAAACAAAAACGAATTTCTAATTATTCTATTATTATTTTTTGTAGTCCAGATGGCGCAGCATGCAGTATAGTTTTCGATAAAAAAGGGGATTTACTAAGTCAGACTATGCGCCCATCCAGTTGTCAAATGAGTACCCATTTGAGGTAAATAATAATTCGGTTGAGCATGTTGCTGATCACACACCTCGGCATGTAACTACCGTCACGATCTTGTAAATGTGTTGATACTAACTCATCTCGAGGTCTTGGTCGCGTCATTTTATTTATCCCCGAAATTTTTAGTACAACCGTTCCTCCTTGATATATCTAATATGCATATGATGTTTTTAAACTTTGTAAAATCGTTATGAAATTTTAACGGAAATGCTACTGCATATACATGTTATTTATATCCGTATAAATTATAGGATGTACGTACATAGCATTGAACCAATGACGCAAAAATATTTGCACCCTACGCAAAAAATACGAAAACACCAACCTATCAGAATCCAATACTTTAAATAAAACCTCCCCAAAAGGTTTTCATCCAACCGAAAAATTCGAATACAATAGAGAGGATATAAAAATGCGCTTGGATTGCTCGCCGTATTTATATCCAATAGGTTATGCGAAATATATTCTTATTTGATCGACCCTTTTCACTCCTGGGGTCGAATGGTAATACCCTTGTTGTTTTGTAGTGAGTTTGTTGTCAACTCACTGGTATGTTTTGTCATAGGGTCAAAAACAAGACTTGAACCCTTCACATGTTAAACGTTACGCGTTGCGAAAAAAAAAGATGCAACACAAAATTCCGATCGATTCATTCATTGTTATTATTTATGGCGTATGTTTCCATAAGCAGAGGGTTGAAATTAACTTACCTTTTGAACCAATTCGATTTTCTATGAGTGAGTATGTGTATGTAAAACTCAATTCGCGGATGCTTAGATGCCAAATGTTTTATACTCGTATTTAAATGTGAGCATGTGGTTGTGAATGAGGAAGACATGATGCTGAGGAAGAGATGAACACTGCAATTTACATATATGATTTACATATGGTTGGAAAAGAGTGTTATGTAAAGGGGTTAAGTCCTTCTATTTTTTGACAATCGATTTTAATTAAGAAGATAGAAGATGATGAATTAGCGTTATAAACAAAGATTAAACTAGTCATAAAAAGCTGTAAGCAAACTGTTGTGAAATTTAGTTATGTAAACCGTAGGCTATCAACCTGTTAAAGGTGTGTTTTGCTAGGAACACGATCGTCGCACATTGTTCGTGATTAGCCATCAAGACATAGAGCACGGAGCACAATTTGTGTGTATCCTTTTCATCGTCGCCTGCGAGTGGTGCACCTTAAGGGCCTGCCCAAATAACGACTCATTAAAGGAGTGAGGTGTAACCGCATGAAGGTCAAGATGCACCGCAGACTACAAAAACCTTCTCTACTGCGTTGCAAAAGGTCGGCCAATGCCATGGATACAAAGAAAAGAGTTCTTTGACGAGCTAAGTAGCATCACGTACTCGATATGCTTCAGTTCGCGGGATTCAATCGTCGTTTTTCCTAAATGTAGGTAAAGAAGAAAGAGAAAACAAACTAATATTGAAGATGTACGGAATCCGAAAAAGGGAGAGGATACAGAGTCGGATTATCGATCGGCTAAGGTGCCTCTACATGGTAATAACAATTACGCGGAGACTTTCATCTTGTTAATTACGTTAATACCTCCGGGAGCGCGTCAACATCTCTAGCTCAGCAATGCGTTGTTGACGTTTCGGTACCATGTAAATTTCGAATGGTGCAGTAGCTAGGTTACACTTTCTATCTGTAAAGCCGTTGTTCATTGAAACTTAAAACTTGAAACGCTGTGGGAATCCTAATAGTACCCACAGGTAGTTAACGCGCCGTGGAAATTAGCCCCTGAGATCTACAGTGGGTTGCCACATTATTAGGGACACTTCTTATATTTGTGTATTTTCAAGTTTAACTTAATTTTTTGAGCAGATAATTGATTCTAACCTCCTAAGTATTTAATAGTTAAAGGATTGTGTTAAAAAGATTATACAAACAACCATTTGTGCATTAATGAATATATAATTTTAATATTTAGTGATGCCGCCCATTGCTGCAATTACAGCCTCTATGCGTCGAGGCATGCTCTCTATGCAGACTTTTGCATTTTCTTGAAGTTGGGTGTTGTGATACCATTCTCTGATAAGAGTTTCAAGTAACTGGCGTTTGGTGGTAATCACTTCTTTGGCGATTGCCCATTTGGCTCCCACATGCTCTCAATGGGGTTCATGTCTGGTGAGTTTCCCGGCCAGGGTAAAACGACTATATTTTTTACGGCCAGGAATGTCGTGTCACTTCTTGCTTCATGGCACGGAGTTGAATCGTGCATCAAAATTCAGACTTTTGTATTACGGAACCATTCCTTGAGCTGTGGGACCAATGGAGTTTCTAGGACACGCTTGTATTGATCCTGCCTCATGTAAAGGGGCCCCATGCCCTTGGCCGAGATAACAGGCCACACCATAACACTAACCGGCTGTTTTACTCTCTATGGATGGAAGGTCGATTCATATTAGAAGCATACCTGTAAAATATTACAAAAATGGCAAAATATCATTAACGACCTAGACTATCAAAAAAGTCTCTACTCGACTTCAGTCTGCAACATTTATATACCGGTGTTGATTGGCCCATTGGAGTCACTTTTTCTTCATGGCCTCAATGAGCCGCGGTTTTTTCATTGGATGACAACCGACCAGATTTGCTTCAGTCAACCGCCTTTGAATGTTCTCTTCGAAACTTCAATTTCCTTATTGTTTGTCAATGTCGTCAAATGAGCCACACTTTCTTTACGATTCTCAATGCAGACATCAGACATCTCTCATTTTTCTATCAGTACAGGGAGTGGTGACTCTATTCCGGTCACATTTTCCTGCAAGGTTCTCTTGATCCTTGATCCAGTTTTTATTTAAATTCTGTTGACGACCGGCTTTGAAACACCCGTTATAGCTGCCATCTCCCGCTGAGAATCTGTGAAGTGCATAACAATGTCTGAATTTATTGGCATTTGGCTGGAGACGTGTCCGAAGTCTTACCCATACTAAAATAGAACGTAACGGTTTTGAAGCTACCATGAATAACGCCTCATAAAAGTGAAATTCTCTCATAAAGTTTGAAAAAAGTTATTCAATACGAGACGTTACTTACGTTTTAACTATTGCAGAAAAGAAAAACTTACAAAAAAATGGTTTAAAACTATTTTAGGACAAGTTACTGCACAGCACTTGTCAACAAACGACAACCAAATAAGTGCTCACTAATTTAATAAAAGACACAGACTTTCAGTATTAGAACTTGAAAACAACTTGTGGAATATATTAATAATGGTACAGCAAAATTGAATAAAATAAACTTATGAAAGTTATTTTTTTACACAAAAAAAAAAAAAGATTTTAAATTGAAAAATACATTATTGTGTGTACTGTCCCTAATAATTTGGCAACCCACTGTAGATACAACGATCATAGAGGGGCGTCCGACACTTCATGGCTAAAAAGCGCGTGGAGCTATCGAGCGCGTTTTGAGGAATGATGTTACATCGAAATAAATAGTTAGCTTTTTGTTAAATCTGCTAATGATCACACTGAGTAGCAGGTTAAAATAGCAGATATAACAGAACATGTGTATTGCGAGCGTCGGAGTGTTAAATTGAAGTGAAAAACTCAATAGGCGCCTTTCACCGTTATTCACAAGACACAAGAACTTAAACCGTTTAGGACCTTACCTTAAGGATACCTTATGATTTTCAAAATTAATTTATTTAATTAAGAAAGAGATTTCGCGCCCCTTCATAATGGCACCCTCTTTAAATAAACTGTCTGCGTATTTATTAGAGCCGGGATTGATGCTAATTACTAATCACATGATCAGTGCCTGAATGAATGTCGCTGCTTCCCCGATGGATCAAGCAGCAGTTGAGTTGATCCATCGTGTGGATGAAACCAGTGGTCCAAGCCAAGGGTAGGATGGTGTTTATGCCGCATGAAACGCTGATAGTAGGCTCATCTATAGCGAGAAGCTTGGATTAACAGTAACCCACTGCACTCAACTCGATTCTCAAGACTAAAACTTAAATAAAAGGTCACTAAAATGTCATTAAAATACTTTCGAATTATACAATGACAATGTAGTTTTCCTACCTTATTGTTACTCATCCACGTGAAAAATTAGCTATATTCCATGTAAATTTGAGATTTTAAACTCATCGATGTTTTTTTTTAAGTTTCAGTCAACAAGATTACCATCAGTCATCACCAACCTTCAATTTTTTTGATGACACTTATCGAATACTTCATCAGCTACTCGTTCTCAATGAGTGCAGGAGAAAGGAAGGGATTTCGCGCCCCTTCATATTGCCAAAATGTCATTTCGAACAAATATTGAAAAATGTCATGAGCAAACTCATAGATGGTGGTTTGAAATTTACTCAGCTTCCACCTGAAAAGATAGTTGTAGTAGGCCTTTGCGTCTTTTGAGGTGAGAGTTTCAAATTCTGCCCGAGAATATATTAAAAAAAAAAGAAAAAATTGCTACAACGACATATATCCCCCCTCCTGAAAGCCATCTACGCCACTGAATGACTTGTATAAGAGTTTTGCATTTTAAAATGGATCCGTTCTGGGTTCTACCATCGCCATATTGATTAGATTGTTGAAAACAACACAGCCGCACGCAAATGCAATTCTACTACTTAAAATGACGTTATTAACCATTTTGGTCACGTGACAAGTCAGCCTGTATATTAAGAAGGCTGTGACTCTACACAGTTTACACATTCTGTCCTCGATCTCTTTTCGTCGAATAAATGAGTTTCATAAGTATCCTGCAAAAAGGAAAAAATTACAAGCACATAATAAGGGCCAATGTTATGCGACTATAAGCAGAGTTCTTTCAGGTGCCAAGTCATTGACAGGTATTGATATAAAGAAGTCTCTCTTTGACTTTCATTTGTTGGGATATGACTTCTGTAACTCTTCTTATCCATTCAATTTAAGATCCATCGCATTAGCCTTCAGTTTTACTAGAAAGCTTGTTCTTCTTCCATTAAAAAAATAAATTAACAGATAATCGTCATCATTTATTGAATTATATTTATCATTATCATACATTTCAATAAGCGTTGTACGCAGTTCTCGATTGTGGCTGGTGTTGCTTTGAGCACACTTTTCCATATCTATGTATTTCCTTTCTTTCAGAATAAGTGCATGAATCTAACACTGTGTTTTGTACTATGAACTTACTTTCGGCAAAACTCTTTCACACAGAAACTTAAATGACCCACTTCCACAAAAAAAAAAAATAAAGTCCAAAATATCAAATAAATAGCGAAAAAGTCATTGCGCGATCATTTGTATTATCGCCACTATAAAACTTCGATAGCGCGCATACTTTCCACGTCCACGTCTTTCTCTCGCAAACGCAACCAATGGGCTTCTGGCAAGCATTGAGCAACCAACATCGCCCTCGAGATTAGCAATGCAATTTGCTTCGCCCCATGCCCCATCCACCTCCCGCTCAATGGTTTTCCATGGCTTCAAAACTCCCCAATGATAAATAAAACCGATCATTTCGTAATGGTTGTCTGCTTGCCAATGCTTTGTCAAATATGCATTTCATCAATTCATCAAGCGCCATTTATTTGCTAAAACAACATGGCGAACATGTACATATGTATGCTGACCCCATTGAATGGCGTCAGGCCCTTCGCGCATACCAAACTTGGAGCATTTCGAGCAGGCTTAGAAATCTAGTTACTAGCCGTAGCATCTGTAAATGCAGTCGCATGTCTTCTCCGAGCCCCATTTTGACAATTTCGTGTACATATTTTATTGCGCGTGGCGAATTTTCCGTCATTACAGATATGCTGGCACTTGGTACATATAGCAGTGTTATCTATGTGCTCCATCCAGATCCATATGATCCCCACCATTCATCTGCCGTACGGCGTCTTATTTGGGTCCCATATTCGCGTCCACGACGTATTATCATGAGCCTCTATTTTCCTATTTAATTTTTTATACGATGTGAAATGCAATGCATGATAAGGCCAACCAGTTTGTATGGTGTGTGTGGGTTTTAATTTTTCTTTCTGCTAAGCCCCTGGTTGACAAACAAAAATGTTGGAGCCATCTAGTTACGGACATAAGTTCATTGACTTTGCATTGGAGTCGGTTGGCCAAATTGCTATGGTGTGGAATTGTGCAATGAAGGCGAAGGGCCAATGGAAGCACAAACTGGAGCGATTTTAACAGTGTTGGCGCTTCCGAATGATAAGTTGCATAGACTGAATATTTTAGGTGAACTATTATATTTTCGTCGATACCTGCAAATGAAGAAAATTAAATCAAACACTGAATTCAATAAAATTATTCTAATTTATTTTTATTGCTAGCTGTCATCATTTTTTTACTAATTTAAAAGACACAATCCTTATGACAAGGAGGATATATTCGCCAGCAGGTCTACCAAAAACCGCCCAGGGTCTCTTGTAAGACCAATTTAGGAGATACTAAAAAGAAACTGGGCAAGCCGCCACCATGTTGAAAAGTGTACCGCCCATATTGCCTATTGCAATCTGCTTAGTAAAGTTCAAAGACTAACCGGTATCCCCATTAGCGGGTATTGAGAACTACTCCATCTACTTTAATTTCTCGTTGAACCTTAAACTCATTGAATGATTGCATATGTATAGTATAACCGATCTTACCTTAATTTCTTCTTAAATGTGTCCACGGACCTTTATATATGTCGTTATAAAATATGCGTGGAAATTAGAAATTATAAGAAATTAGAATTTGCCAACACTTTTTTTGTTTTCTAATTTTTGAGCTGCTACTGTATTATCACAATCAAATAATCGACGCTTGAGATCGGAAGGCACATTCGATTCGACAAATGTTACCAGCAAAATTTCTACATTTTTCACCTGCGAAATGGCGTGTAATGCGATGCGCTCGGTGACGTGTTCGTTCGTTCTAAAGAACGAAGGTTCGATGCTCGGCTCGACCGAAAAACTGCCTGTGGATACTAATATAACCCACCCACTGCGCTTCGAGCTTGAAAGTATAAAGATGGCGAGAATAGGAGGTGTATGCTAGCTACTTCACGTCCGAAAAGTAGACGTGCTATCGAAACGTCAACAAGGCATAGAAGTGCAAGAGATGTTGACGCGCCCATGCCCCTGGAATATACGAGTAAATATTTTCCACTTTCCAAAAGAAATGTGTACCAGTGAAATGCCAACCACAGCCATCTCGGACTTCTCGTCCCAAATAAACGGGAAATTTTTTCCACCTATATATAACGCTCAAGAGCGAAATTTCATCTGTCAAAGTACACAGCTGGTGGTGATGGTAATTGTAGTTCTTCACAAAATTTCGCGACCGTTTTTACCGGTAGAAAATTTGCAAAAATTTGTTGCAAATTTGTATAGATTTCACAGCATTTTTCATTTCAGGGCGAACTGTTAACCGGCCTTTAAAGTGGAAAAATCTGTCTACTCCAATTGGGAAAAACTTGGGGATCTAAGAGTGTAATTAAAGGCAGCCAAGGCCCGACGTCGGGCTGTCGCGCCACGATGATGATGATATTAATAATAATAACGACACAAAAACTTCTCTGCGGTTCCTACTACGAAGCATGAATACCCTAGACTAGTGGTATAATACTACAATCCCAAATTTGCAACGGCGATATGCATTAAGTATGTGGGTCTTGGCCGTCGTGAGAAAATTAAAAACTAAGGCCATTTTCAGTGTGTTCCAATATTTCCTGGCGATTTTTGTTTTTAAGGATTTTCAATATATGTATATTTTATATTAAAGTATAATTGAAGGACGGAGGCGTTTTTTACGTAGTAAATATAGTAGTAATATACCCTTCCGTGCGGCGTAAAAATAACCCACAACATTTCCCTACTTGTTGCCTCATTTTTTTACTATTCCCCATTTTTGCCTCCCCTGTTTGTGTTGTCATCCCCAGGCCTATGCATTTTTATTAATACGTAAAGGACTTTCGAATTGAGCTACAGCAAGCATAGACCGCTGCTTAGCTATTTCCTTTATTATCATACATTGACTTTATGTTCATATTCCCCCATGGTTCATATCCATCTAGTACGTAAGTTTTTTGTTTGACATAAATAGCTATCAAAAGTCCAACTTCAAGTAAAAGAAATTAGGGTGTTCCTTATACAGTAACTCTTTATTTTTGTATAGCATACAATTGTTTCGGAGACCACGTGCCTCCTTCTTCAGCTCAACTTCATCCAACTTCATTAGCAGGTAAATACTTTCCATTATAATACAAAGTCTCTAATAAATGAACTAAACTGAGCCACATGGGACAGTTGATGCACTATGCCCTTAGAACTAAGACTATGCCTCAATAGGGGTTAGGGCAGAGAAGTCTACAATAGTATATCGACGGAGAATTAAAAACGGCAACACTAATGGAAGGGCATAAAGCTGCTTTGTTGCTACGAATCAAGGCGGCGAAAGCAGTTCATTTATCGTAGAGGTCAACCATCAATGATGGCCCAGTGCTATTATTGACCAGTGTGTTAAACTTGTTTCTCGCGGATGTTCAGGTAAAATTCAGAATATATAAATAGTAGTTATAGCGGTATGAACATATTCGCATTAAACCAGAATTATGACAAGTACGTATCTTCGTATATAAGCATTAGATGTGATAAGTAAGATACCGACATGACAACTTCCTGTTCTTTGGGTTGAACCATTGAAATGCAACAATATTATTTAAATGGCAAAGAAAATGATGGAACATTGTAACAATTCTATCTGTACATATACATACTTCTGCCGGTACGTCGTGAAAAGCAGCTTCAGAGTGCATGCCAATGTCTGAATTTTTTCTAGAGATCAAAGAGGCTTAGTCAGAATAAATCTTAAATCTAAATTTGCACCATATAAAAATTGTCTAATGGTTGTACGGTACAGATAGACATTTTACTTCGCTTCAAATGGGGTCGGAAGTCCAAAATCATTTACCATAGGGAGAAAATGGCTATAAGTTTTTTTATGTAGGTTTTGCGATCTCTTATCTCAATTACTATTGATCCCATTGAAAAACTTTCTAAGACAAAATTAAAGATCGCCAAAAAATACATAAAAATGAAACCGGAAAATAGAGGGCTACGCCCGCAATCCGAGGGTTTTGTAGTGTCCCATGCCAATAGGAGATGAACTGTCCTACTTTTGGAGATGCTTAACCATTCAGGTTAAGACAATATTGCAAATTGTAAGTTTGCATAAAAAATATTGAAAATAAATTGTTTGAATAATTATAGAGAATAGAGTCAGCGACGAGCATACCCCACCTCCCTCCTTCCCCCCTTCCCCTCCTCCCACCTCTCCTACCAATCATTACCCTTTTGAAAATGGTTAACTCCAATTCGCTCTACGGAAAACAATATGCAAGTATGTTGTACTCGTAGTACTAGTATGTAGTACAAGAGACCTGTTATGTGCATTTTTTGTATGGATGATATCAAAATGACCAAATCTAAATGAATATACTACTATTAAATATTACGTGATTATTACGAAATTTGGAGATATTATTATCGTCGGCCATCAATATTTTCGACCTCGGATGAGTTTGAGAAATGCAGGGGTGTGCTAACTGTAACTATAGAAATATACTATTATTAACCTATTTTGAGAAGATATCAAAATTCCATAAATTTTTTGTTTTCTGTGCTAGTTGAAAGCCATCTTCCTGTATGTTTTCATATTTCTAAGTGTAACGGTCTCGAAATGGTAAGGGGGTGGGACAAATTACAATATGATCTCATATTTTCCCCTCTGCCTCTTTTCCCCTTTCTTCGAATTTGATGAAGTCGCCAAAAATGGAATGTACTCTGTAGTACCTTTCTCATGATACCCCACTTGCCTATATCAGATGAAAAAAAGTGTTGACCTTAATTTGCCCTCTATGGGAACCTCCCTTAAAGCAGCAACCCACCTACCTCCCCTCTTAAGCTTCTCTACCCTACCACTCCTATACCACCAATCTCCACCCTTTCAGAAATGGTTAACTCCAATTCACTTTGCGAAAAACAATAAACAATATTCAAGTATACAGTAATAGTACTCGTACGAGTATGTTATGTGCATTTTTTGTATGAATGGCATCAAAATCTCAAAATTTAAATGAATGTACTATTATTGAATATTATGTGATTGTTATGAAACTTAGAGGTATTATTGCCTATGATGTTGGTTATCATTGGCCATCAATATTTTTGACCTCGGATGCGCGTAAGGGGTGCAGGGGTGTGCTAACTGCAACTATAGAAATGTACTATTATTAACCTTTTCTGATAAAATTTCAAAATTCTAGAAATCTAGGTTTTCTACGCTAGTAAAATGGCGCTTTTCTGCAAATTTTCATATTTCTAAGTATAACGGTCTCGAAATGCAAGGGGGGGGGAGGACAAACTCGGACGACATATTTTCCCCTCTCCCTCTTTTCCCGTTTCTTCGAATTTGAAAAAAATTCCAAAAATGGAATGTACTCGACGGTACCTTTCCTATGATACCCCACTTGCCTGTACCAAACGAAAAAAAAATTTCGACCTTCATTTCCCCCTATTTACTACAAAACCCTAAAAAGACTTATACCCATTTTTTCTCTCTCAATTGCCCTAACCCTTTGTGGGGCATAGCGCGTCAGCATGCATCTCCTGCAAATCCATGGCCACGAACTTCGTCGTGGACGGAATTCGAGGCCGAAACGCCGGTAGTCAAACATGAGACTGATGCCTCAACACACTGCGGTACCGGTCGCCCGGAGAAAAACCATAATTTTTGTGAGAAAAAAGGTTTTTTCCCTTTTTCTAAGTAACTATCATATCTACGGACATCTGACTTATCTCAAATTCAAGCTGATTTAGTTATACAAAAAATCGTTCCGAATCATTTACCTTGTGGAACCAGTGAGGAAATAGCCCGCGTTAATGAAATGAAATATCTAGGAGTTATAATGGATGATAAATTAAAATGGGATCAGCATATAGACTTCCTGGCTAAAAAAGATCACGCCGATTGTGGGCTTAGTGAAACGAGTTAGCTTCCTTCCATTAAAAATTAAAAAACTCCTTTTTAACGCCTTCATAAATTCTAGAATCAATTATGGCTTGCTTCTCTGGAGTCAGACATCTGGACGAAACATGGATCGAATAGGCCGAATTATGACCAAAGCAATAAAAATAGTTCACCACATTCCTGTGCAAACACCAACGACAACAGTATACAAGGTTGCTGGTGCACTATCAATAACGCAACTTGCCCTACTGGAGAGAGGAAAATTCATCTTTAAAACGAAAACTAATGAATTAAAAACGAACATTACCCTACTCACGAGCAACCAAATTCACTCATACCCAATTAGATCTGCAGAAAATTACACTGTTCCTATTCCAAGAACTGAGCGGCTTCGAACTGATCCAGTAATGCAATTATCTATTTTAACGAACTACCACAACCAATTAAAACGGCGTCCAAAGCTTTAATTTTTAAAACTTTGCTAAAAAAACATCTACTACAACCATCAACATAGCACAACTACTATTTATTGAAACGTCTGAGACCATTGATTTAAATGAACGAATAACTTCAGGATGAATATTGAATATCAACAGTGCCATCCCTTATACCAACAACGAGTTGACTGGGAGGTACTGTAGAAACATGAACGACAGAATTTCGCATTATAAGAAACCTTTTATTTGCTTTATAGGAATTAAACTGAATGTATGAGCTAACAAAGCTAATGAAGCCTAACATCGATACGAGTTTTTTTTTCTGGTGAAGTTTTTTTTTATCTCGAAGGCTCATGAACATCGAATTAAATGAAATGAATAAACTATAAATAGTGCAATTAACAAGTGGAAAGGAGATGTGAGGAGAGGAGGAAAAAAACCGTTATTCGATCAAATACATAAAAATCGATGATTTTCCCTTCTTCGTAGGAACAAATGATCAATTGACAAGGGGTGTTTTTTAATATTTTTCGAATGAGATTATCTCGAGAACTTGTAATAACGGACGGTTTGATGGGCATCCAAAGATGCCCGTGGGGACGGAGCCTAAGGTAGCATATGGCCGTGAAGGTTGGGCCGTGTCATCTGCCGAAGAAAAAGACCCCTCAACGAGCTAAGCAACGGCCTATGCTTATGCTGTAGCTCAGTTCGGGAGACGTGGGCGGGGTTTTGGCCGCTCGTAGCCCCTATCCTTTACGTATTAACAAAAATTCATAGACCTGGGGAAGACAATACAAATAGAGGAGATAAAAATGAGGAATGAAAAAAAATAGTCGATAAGGATGGAATGGTTGGCGGACGGATTAGACGCCTATGCGGTCGAATCTAGATCCGGGTGTAATGGGACCCTCGGCCTCTGGTTTCGTACCACCAACAGATCACTACTCATCAGGTGCTGCTTCGATCTGTCGGTGGGAGCAGCACTACCAGACCATAATATGGTTCATTACAGTTAACGTACCAAAAGAACCGTTACAAACTGTCCAAAATACAAGGAAAATGGTTAGAATGTTTTTATGTATTCTTTTGTGGTCTTTAGTTTTGTCTCAGAAAGTTTTTAGTACATCCGAAAATCAGTTCTACCCCATTTGATGCGAGGTAACTCCCCTTTGAGATGATAGATTAAATGGCATATTGTGAGGTGTTTTTTTTTATTTTTTTTTTTATTTTTTGTTTTTATCTCAGCCCACGTTAGTTGCATAATTAAAAGGAAAATATTGAATTATTCGTTATAAAATTATCTTCAGTATTTTCAGCTTTGCTAACGAACTGTTTAGTTTCAATAAATATACAACATTTTACAACGCGCCAAAGTTGAAAAAATCGATTTTTTTAAATCAGTTTTTCGAAAATAAGTCGATACCGGTGCATTTCTGGGTAAAATAAGCCAGGACAGATTTATATCCAAAAGAATGCGGACAATTCAAGGATCTTATGAACATATTTGCTCTACAACTGCTTGTTGGGAATTTCATAACAATAACGCCCAGCAAATATTTAGTAAGTACGCAGGTAAATTTCGGGTGGATGTCTAGCGCAATACTATATCCTTTGTAAAAGTTAGTTCAATCGGATGAAACCCAAAGCAAATTTCCGTACGAGGTGCCCCAAACTACCCTACTTTTTACAATTTTTGGTTTGTACATCGACCGAAAACTAGAAAGAAAAATCGTGTAGTTTTAAAATTTTGCAAAAATAATAAGGGCAGTCCCCTGAATATATGCTTCCCAAAGTGTCCGTATGGATCCGGAAGTGTAGGGAAAAGGAAGCCTACGTTAATTTTGAAGTTTTCCATGAATATTACTATACAAGAGGTCGGATATTGATAGTAAGATCTAATTAGCTGGTATTAAAAATGAGCAAGATCCAGCCAGAGCAACATGTAATGAACCACTTGTAATGAACCATATTATAGTCTGGTAGTGCTGCTCCCACCGGCAGATCGAAGCAGCACCTGATGAGTAGTGATCTGTTGGTGGTACGAAACCAGAGGCCAAGGGTCCCATTACACCCGGACCCAGGTGCGACCACGCGGGCGTCTGATCCGTCCGCCAACCATTCCATCCTTATCGACTACGTTTTCTTTTATTTCCCATTTTTACCTCCCCTGTTTGTGTAGTCTTCCCTTACTTTCCCTAACAAATTAAACTTCAAATAAGCAATAACTTTCAATAGAATGAAGCTAGCGACTTGAAATTTTGGTGGAATATTTGGATGTTAATTCAGTTAGCTACTGTTGAATATGCGCAAGATCCGACCTTACAAATCAAACTTAAATAAGCGATAATTTTCGACAAAATGAAGCTAGTGCCTGGAAACTTTGGTCAAATGTTTGTATGTAGTAGGATCTAGTCGGTTGAATGTAAGATTGGGCAAGATCCTACTGAATGAACGGCATCCGCCTTTATACTCGTAAATGTTAGTTCAAATATACAAATACATCCGAATGAATGAACGATGAAACTTCTCATTGGATCCACACACACGAATTCAAACTATATGGTCATATAGGAAACACACTTTTAATGTTACCAATTGGTACTTTTGGTATCACTACTAGGTCTATACAGGTTTAGGGTATACATATATGCTTCGGACTCTGGTTCTTCCTGGTTTTCGGCCGACGTAGGTATATGCTAAAAAAAAATCTAAAACCTTGTATTGGCGTTCATTCGACTGTACTAATTTTTACAATGGAGTATAATAAGGTCCTAGGCAGTCATCCACCCGAAGTTGACCTGCTATTTATTTTCGGCGGGACGTTATTGGCATGAAATTATAAAATTCCTGACAAGAAGTTGTCAATATGTTCATAAAATCCCTCACTTATCGGTATTATTTTCGAGATAAATCAGTCCTGGTTCATCGAATCGTTTTTTAGGGTTTTGTATAAAAACAAAACCCTTATGAAATCGGTCATGCGTTCGTCTGTCCGTCAGTCCGTCTGTCTGTCTGTCTGTCCATGAAATATCTCACGAACCGCTGAAGCTACATGCATGAAATTTGGTGGAAATATGTAGAAATACTATAATTCTCTGGAAAAAGCGATGCGTCGTAATAGGTCAACTTTAAAGAGGGGGGGGGGGGTCCCCATAGAGGGGAAATGAAGGTCGAAATTTTTTTTTCGTTTGGTATAGGCAAGTGGGGTATCGTAAGAAAGGTACCGTCGAGTACATTCCATTTTTGGAATTTTTTCAAATTTGAAGAAAGGAGAAAAGAGGGAGAGAGGAAAATATGTGGTCCGAGTTTGTCCCCCCCCCCCCCCTTGCATTTCGAGATCGTTATAGCTAGACATATGAAAATTTACAGAAAAGCGGCATTTCACTAGCACAGAAAACTAAAAATAATATAATTTTTAAATCTCATCCAAAAAGGTTAATAATAGTACATTTCTATAGTTGCAGTTAGCACACCCCTGCACTCTTCAAGCACACCTGAGGTCAAAAATATTGATGGCTAATGATAGCCAACATCATAGGCAATAATACCTCTAAGTTTCATTACAATGACATGATATTTAATAATAGTACATTGACTTAAAGTTATGCATTTTGACACTATCCATTCAAAAAATACACCTACCGGCCTCACGCATAGATATGCGTGTACTATTTGCATGTTATTTTTTGTAGTGCGAATTGCAGTTATTTAAAGAACCAACTTTGGAAGGGTGAAGATTGGTGATTGGTGATCCTAACAATAACTATTCACACAATTAATTTTTTTAGGGTTTTGTGTCTTAAATCTTACAAAATCGGTCAAATACCTGTCTGTCCGTCTGTTCATAGAATATCTTACGAATTGCTGAAGCTGCACACATAATTCGGCGAGAGTGTGTAGAAATGCTATAATTTACTGGAGAAAGCGTTGTGTTGTAATTGGCCAAATTTAAAAATTTGGCGAAATTACAGTCAATTTTTTTTATCCACTGGTATAGCCAAGTGGGGTGTCGTGAGAAAGGTAATGTTCAGTACATTCCATTTTTGGCATTTTTTTGAGATTTTTAGAAAGGGGAACAGTGGAGGAGGAAAAAATATTTGACCGTAATTTGTCCCAGCCGCCCTGAATTTCGAGGCCGTTACACAAGTTAAGCATCTCGAAGAGTAGGACAGTTTATCTCGTATACATACATATCTATCTACAGCTTCTCGTATTAAAACTATTACTTTGAGAGGTGACAGATGCAGTCTTTTTGTGAATTGGCATGTAAGATACAATATCATGGGTAGGACATTTAATTATGGTGTTTTTATTCAACTGAGTGGTACCAAGAAGAGCAGGGAGCCAATATTTAGATACCAAAATAAGCGCGTGCTACAAAACCCTCGAATTGGGGGCGTAGCCCTCTATATTCCGGTTTCATTTTTTAGTTGTAGGGAACCGAATGAGCTATAATGATATTACTCTTTTGACATTTTACCCGGATATGTACCGTTATCCACTTGTTTCCGAAAAACTGATTCAAAAATCGTTTTTTCAATTTTGACAAAACAGTTTGTTTGCAAAAGTTGAAGATAATTTTATAACGGATATTTTACTTTCAATTATGTGCAGTAAGTAATAAACTGACTAAAGCACCTAGCTAAAAAACCCCCCATAAACAAACGGCAATTACATATCTAATTATGTTAATTCAGCGAACCAAAACAATAATCTGTGACAAAACGATGGGGGTTTTCTCGACATTTAGTATTACATCTACGAAATGAATCGCACAATATCAATAAATAAAAATATGTCTTATGTGAGGATAATTTCATGAAAACGCCATTCAAAAATAAACAAACCTTTTACCAAAAACGAATACCACGTATGGTATCCTGTGATTTTCCTCAAATTATCCTAATTAGGAAAACCAAACAGACCTTTTGACGAAGAATGGCATCAAAGTGCCTTCAGTCGTCAGATGTTTGCGTATTATTAAGTCGTAAAGAATCCGTTTTACCATACCTTAGAACAGACATAACCATCCAAAAAGACGTTACGAAATAATAACATACGCAAGAATATTCGGACAGTCGAATTACAGAACGAAACCCAAAAAAAGTCAGTTGTTTGCATTCGAAAAGAATTTCAGTTGGATCAGTCGCGATAGTAAACATATCAATTCTCAAGTCCAGGTATAAAGGTAAATATGATCCCTTGACACCTGTATCTTAAGTAGACAAAGATTTTCGGAACAGTGAAAAATTCTCATGGATTGGGATGTCTGGTACGTGAATAAGTCGATAAATGATATTGCGTGATGGAGCCATATTTATGATTTACTCGGGAAATTGTACCCAAAATATTTGATTTAATAAATTCTTTTCGCGTACGTAAAGGTTTCACGAAAAAAAACGTAGAGTTATGTACTTGTACATATGATGGAATAGATTTTATTTAGAGAGAAAGGCTAAGGTTGGTTCCTATACTGTAAGAAATAGCGCTAACAACACCTACTCTCCGGAGCAGTTGTACAAACAAACACGGGCAGAGAGGCTGTACACAAAAAACACGGTTCATATAGTTATTCAAAATTCGAAGCGTCTGTTAAGCTGGCATCCCAACAACGAAAAATCGAGATATAAGTCACATCAGCGCATAATTAGATTCTGATTGCAATTGCTGCACTTACAAACTTAGTGCTCCAGCCGAATCGTCACAATTGATTATTTTATTTTATGTGGGGGTGTTAACTTGATGTTACACTAGCACCCCTACTTTTTTAAATCGCATATATCAACTTCCAAATAAGCGTATAATAAAAGTGTGTTTTAATTAAATTAATTAATTAAATGCTAATTTGGAGCTCTATTCCCAAATTAAATGATCCTGAAGGATTGGCAGGATTTCAGTTTTTACATGGAAATCACCCCAAATTATGACGCCACTGGATTATCCCCGCGGCATATGTCAAATTCCAAATAAGTGTCACCACTCACTGTCGATTTCGAACTCCAACACGAACCTGGTAATAGTGGACCGGTTTTCTTCTCATTTATGTGAAGTGTGTGTGTGTGTGTCAGAGGACATTTGTACTAGGTTCGTGTTCGAGTTCGAGATCGACAGTGGGTGGTGACACACGTATAATAAATGTCCTGATCCACTGCTAATTTGGTGCTGCATTCCCGAGTTGAGTGCTCCTGCAAGAGTGCCGAAATGATAATTTTCATATGGGGATGCTAGCTAGTCGTTACGCTTGCACCGAAATCAATAGAGCGAAATTTTTAAATTGCATACATCAACTTCCAAATAAGCGAATAACAAAAGTCTTAATTAAGTGGTGATTTGGTGTGTCACTCCTGAATTAGCACTTCCTCAGGAGTGCCAGACGTGATAATTCTTATATGGGGGTGCTGACTTCACATTACGCTAGTAGCCCCATTTTTTTAAACTGCATATATCAAATTTCTAATGACCATATAATAAAAGTGTTAATTAGTGGCTAATTTGACGCTTTATTTTCGAATTGATTGCTCCTGCAGAATTGACCGAAAAGATTGTCTTAACATGAGGGTGCTAGCTTGACGTTATGCTTACATCCCCACATAAAAATTATAATTTCTGCCAATCTTGCAGGAGTACCAGATTCAGGAATAGAGCACTAAATTATCACTTAAAACTTTTAATATACGCTTATTTGGAGTTCATATACGCGGTTTAAAAATTGGGGTGCTAGCATAACGTGAAGCTAACACCCCCATGTAAAAATTATCATTTTTGCCACTCCTGCGGGAGCACTTAATTCGAAAAGGGGCCCCAAATTAGCACTTGATTAAAACTTTTATTATACGCTAATTTGGAAGTTGATATATTCGGTTTAAAAAAGTTAGCAACCCTATATAAAATAATCAATTATGAAGATTCGGGTGGAGCGCTAAATTTTTGAGTGTAGCACCTAATTAGCACCTAATTAGCGATATATCGCATCTCGACTTTTCGTTGTGGAGGTGCCAGGTTAACAGACGTAAATACATAACCATACTTAACCAGAAGCGAAAAGTGAATGTTATATTCAGAGTGCATGCCAGGCACTGTCTGCTTTTTATGCGACTTCTTGTCGTTTGTTAGTTTTTTTTATTTTATCTCAGCCCACGTTAGTCGTATAATTAAAAGTCAAATATCCAATTATTCGTTTCAAAAATTGTCTTAACCTTTTGCTAACAAAATGTTTAGTTTCAATAAATACATAAAATTTTACAACGCGCCAAAATTGAAAAAAAAAATTAATTTATGAATCAGTTTCTCGAAAACATGTCGATAACGGTGCATTTCCGGGTGAAATATTGTATAAAAAAAGTGATTTTGAAGATTGCCGACAAGCTACAAAAAAAAGCATTAACTTGATACGATTATCCAGAACCGATTTACCCCCAAAGACCCATTCTCTCACATCGGGCTGAAAATGAACATTTTACCTGCATCTAGTAGTCCAGACTAGGAACGAAAAATTGGAAAAATAAATCGTGTAATTTTGAAATTTTGCACAATTGCTTGGGACAGTCTTCTGAATATGTGCTCCAAAGTCCCCGATGAAAGAGGGCTCAGAAGTGTAGGGGAGAGGAGGCCGAAATTCTTTTTTTTCAACTTTGCTTGATTATTTTGAATACTGAGGATACTGAGGACTTCAAAAAAAACCCGTAGACTAAATCGAACAATATAAAATTTCCTAAAAAATATGCATATCCTAGAACCTAGACCATAAAATAGTATGTTATACTCTAGAGTCTAGGCCATAAAATTGTAAAGGGTGTATAGATTACCTCACAATGAAAAATGGCACAATAGCTCCCCATAGAATACAGTTAGCGACATACAAATTGTGCGGAATATTTTAATTAAGATCTTATTTTTTGGAGCCGCAAATGGACACGATCGGACAAAAGTTACGCCTCTTTCGCCTACAAATATTGGTTTTTCTTTTTTTTTGTTCAAAAATACCGATGTTTTTTCTATCGACGCGTTGTAAAATTTTACGTATTTGTTGAAACTAAACAGTTTGTCCGCCGAAGCGTGTCCCAAGCCATGGTTTTAAAAGAAGGAGGGAAAGATAGCTGTAGCCTGAATGCCTGAGTAACACCTAAGCGTCTCAGGTCTGTAGGGTGTCATGAATTCCGTAGTCAGATCTATAACATAGTTGTGTGAAGTCTGGCACGTTATGAACCACCTGAAGCAGCTATCACCGGGACTACCCCTGGATAGGGTTACGCGATGGGCTGACAACCCACCCTTGTAAAAACTACTCCATGTTAAGAAAACTGGAACAAAAGCATCTGATTGGACGGATAAACAAAAACGACCACGCAAACGTTTAACGGATTATTCTTTCGGATGAAAAAAACCAGGGGCCGTGAAGGTTCTCCTTCAACAGGTCGAGAATTACAAATTGAGCATTTCTGCAGTCCAGGAAACAAATTGGATTGGCAGCGAGATGAACGACAATAATTCGCATACAGAAAGCGACAAATCATCGAGTCACAAAGTGTTTGGAGTTGAATGCATAGTGAGCAAGCACCTCAAGCCACATGTTATTGATTTCAAACCTATTAATGGAAGGTTGTGAGCGACTCGCATTAAGACTCGAAAGATGAATTTTATGACCGCCTGGAGACACTGTTCGACTTACTTCCAACAAACGTCGTCAAAATAGTGCTGGGATATTTTAATGCGAAAGTTAGAAACGAAAGTCGGCTCGGGGAACCACTGGAGCACTAACTTCCATGAGGAATGCCTTGATAAATGTCAATGTCATTACTCGACTTCGCTTGCAGTAGGAATTTTATCGTAAGCCCCACATGTTTTCCGCATCGACGCACTCACAAACAGACTTGGAAATCTCCAGACGCACGTACCGTCAACCAGATTGTAGAATCCTTTTCTGCAAAATAAGTAATACAATATATGTACATATACTCGCAAACTAATAAATTAAAGATTGTATAATTGAAAAAAAAACTTATCAACATCTTTTTGATTCGTCCAGTTAAAAGAAGTTGTCATTTCCCAATTAACAGCCTATTGCATCACATAATCATCGTCAAAATAAAATCGAATAAAACAAATCACCAAATTCGACATATTTAATTCTCCAGGCAGTTACCCTTTTCGCGTCATCCCTTATCCAATCATGCAATTCCATTATTCAGGTAAGAAATCATTTTTTTTTTGTGCTACAAACTCAACCAAAATTTTCCCACTTGCATTGCAACAGACCTGTTCATTGCTTTTGAGAGCCCCTTTTTATTAAAGAGGATAGGTCCACAACCTGCTGCAAATAAATTTTATAACTGAGTATCCTTTTGTTATGCCCCTTTGCGATTCATGTCGATATCACCTGTTACACAAGTGGACTCTTCTTGCTCTCCACATATAGTGTCCTTAATCATGCTGGGTGTATGTTATTATAGTGGTCCTTTCTTATGATTCCCGGGGAATCGGACTGCGATAGAGTGTCATAAGAAAAAATCCGATAAAAGTCAGACGCGGAGACCCTTTGGGAATTTATTGTAATGCGAACAAAAGTTAAATTCATCTTTGTCTGCTTCTTTTTTTCCCTGGTTCTTCGCACCTTTATAGCAAAATAATCCTTGTGGGCCTAATGGAAAGAGTATATAAGAAATTCCACGGATTAGAATTTCATAACAAATTTATGATGTATTGTTGCATTTGATAGCGATACGAAATGAAAGGTGATTAGGTGTTCCGCGTGCACTTGACTTGGGTCGACAACAGTTTTGGAATAAAAAAGAAAACACACAGGTTTTTCCCAATATGTGAAATATAAAGAAATTATTTATTTATGCATTTAATATTTTCGCATGGTATTATGTGAAAATATAAAACCCTGTAATGAATGGTGAGGTATTCAGCAGTAGATGCCTATGGGGACGAAGCCTAAGGTAGCATAATGACCGTAAAGAAAAATGCCCCAGTTCGGAAGACGTGGACGGGGTTTTCGTCGCTCGTTGCCCCTGTCCTTTACGAAGTTTCTTCTGGAAGAATAATGAATAATCATCATCTACTCAGTAAATTTTTTAATTTTCACGTAGCAATATGAGCTCTAAATAAATAAGTCATTGAACTGAATTCAAATCAAATATCCGGAATGACGATAATATTCGCCTTACATGTATATTAAATTTTTTACACGTCGGTTTGCAGTGTGGTTTCAAAATTTTTCGTTTCAAATTCATATACTATACATATGTTTTTTTTTAATTCGATTAACGACTTATTTTCACTTTGTGTTAATTCATTTTAATTTTTTGATTAATTTGTAAAAACAAAAGCCTTAAAAAATCAGTCAAATATCTGTCTGTCCATAGAATATTTCACGAATGGCTGAAGCTTCACACCTGAAATTTGGTAAGAATCTGTAGAAATGTTATAATTCACTGGAGAAAGCGACTTGTCGTAATGGGCAAACTTTAAGGGGAGGTCCCTACCCTATAGAGGGGATATCAAGGTCAACATTTTTTGCCATTTTCTTTGAACGCTAAGCAGACAATGAGAAAATTAAATTGTGCTAAATAGCAGTTTATTGTTAAGATACATTTTAATAGGATATTGAGCAACCGGCTCTTAGTAATGCATAAGATGTTGAGATTTCGTCTATTTGGAGAACACAAAAATAACTAGGAAAGGGGTCACAAAACTAATTCGCCTCAAAAACTACTTTACGTATCTCTACAGAGTGTTGTTACACTTTCTTATTCTCAAAGGTGAAACAATATTGAAAGCTCAGACGGAAAAAAAATGTTCCTGAATTTCCAAAATTTTCGATTACGAATCTGAATTTGCCCACCAAACATTTTCGTTTGATTTTGAGTCAAACAACATGAGAACAAAAAAATATGTTTTTTTTTTTTTGGTTTATAACTCAAATAACTCGAAAACTACAATTCCTAGCGGAAAACTACAAATACTTACATTTGCAATACATGTGAAATTTATTCGAATTGAAATGAAGTATGAGTAGGCAAATGTACATTACATTTTTATTTTGTGTCACAAACTTCTTTCCTTACATCGATTTAAACACAGATTCAAATTCAGTGGTTAATTTGAATCGAAACCTCCGAAGTCTTGCGTTTTTTTAAATTCAAAATTTATATTCTTCATGCACACAACACAACCTTCATGACTGAATCAGTTAAAATTAATGACTTCCAAAAACCTTTGATCTTATCTTTTTTTATTAATGTATCCCTTTTTTGTATTTTGATCAATTGGAAAAGTTGAATTTCCCATAAGGCGCGATAGTACACATTCGTTTGGCGAAAAGAAAAGATATCTCGCCCGCAGTTTTTCCGATCAAGGTTTTTTTTTCCTTAAATGAGGGTTCGTTGTCTATGCATGTAGTGGCGGTCGTACTTCGATCACATATGTGAAACGCGGTGGACGCATGCACATTATCACAGAACGCTGGTAAAATGCATCATGCGGTTTTTTAGCCTAGGATGAATATTGCATTTTTTTTTAATCATGTGGGATCATTCTTGGAGTGAAATTGACACGAACAACCGACAGCCAACATCTGGTTTCAATTTTCTTAATTGACACCAACGGTACCACTTTGGGAAAACTGTGTAGAGTCTGCGAAAATTGCTTGTCGGGATCTTTGGTGAAATGGGTAGGGTAGGGCACTCAGAGATGCATTGATGAATGTTCTTTTGAAAACCATTGACCGTTTTGGTAAAACAAATATGCACCTGGTTAATGAGCCAATCATAATTTTATAATACATTCTCTTGAAAGAACCGTACAGCAACATAATAAGCCTTATTTGTTATTCTGGAAATCTGCATCGAATCGTATATATCAGATTATCTCAACACCTTTTAATATGTATCTTGGACATGTATTAAATTCTACATGACCCGAAAACGCCAACATCTTGTGATATAATCATAAGTCATAACTTTCTACTGAATCTTCCACATACCATAAATCCCAATGCCTCGAAAGATCCAAGAATTTTCTATCTTTCGGTTGAGGTACGAAAAATGACTGCAGGTTGTTTGCTGGTAAAATGCGGAACAACAAAAACACTTGCACGGAATATAAAAATGTCGGAATCCGACAAGGTAAGTTTTCTTTTGCACTTGGTCTAGTTGCGTATCTCGATATGAAGAAAATTGATCAAAGTGAAAGATGCATTTAATGGAAAGGGTTAATCTGATTAGCCGAGATCATGAAGGGGATTGATCTCGAATCATCTGCTCGTTTTCCCACAGATTAGTTTTCAGGTGGAATACTTGCTCAAGAAATGATTCAACCAGCAGAAAATATGTACGAGAGCATACAATTTTTCAATGTACATTGCAGGTGAAAATTGTGGTTCGATTGCGGTTTGGGATCATCAATGGATTTCTGTCGACAGTCTGTGGGATTTATTTTGTTTATTCCATTCCTTCTCGTAGAAATCAAAAATTATCGTCCCGTAATGAATTGCATAAAATGAAATATATAAGAAGTTTGCTCAATGAATTATCCTAGACAAATATTCGTTATTAAAATTACAGAGGCGTTCAAGATATGCTCTAATATTGTTATCCATATATACATCTAGGAAATTTGATGAAACGAAGAAGAAAACTTTTGAAGTATAATACACGGTGGTTGGGATTTTTCTTTATTCCTTCTGGATGGCTTGCACTGCGAACCACTTGACAAAAAAAAAAACAATTCATCTAAGCATTCTGTTCGAAGTGATGAAACGATAACTGATAAGATCGTTTTTTATGGGCCATTAAATGGTGAGTTTTACTTTGGTGTTTATTATCCTTTTTGGATTTTCGCAAACCACCATCAAAACCCGCAGACAGATAATTCGAACAAACTGTGAAATTTTTCCAGTAGGCACCAATTTGGTACTCACAAAAAAAAAGGAATGATTTATATATATGGTCAGTGTGTTTATTCACGCATATCGTACTTGTTAAGAATAAAAGTGGAGTGGGTCATTGTGAGTCTAAGTCAAAAATGACTCAAACTCACTCTCCACTACCACACAAAAATAATCGGCTTAAAGCCAATTCTTCCCCGGTCACTTGGTTTCGTCCACACCATGGATCACTCTTCAGAAGCTGCCTTAAATCCATGGGGGAAGCAGCTTGACCAAGTCAGGGGGTTTGTATTCCGACCTAAATCGGAATACGTCCCTGAGTGAAATGCTTACACCTTATATAGTGTGCATTACACGACACGAGTGCGAATCTTCATCCAATGAATTGTCACTGTGTTTATTCACGCATAAGCGCATATCGTACTTGTTAAGAATAAAAGTCGAGTGGGTCATTATGAGTCATTTTTGGCTTAGACTCACAATGACCCACTCCACTTTTATTCTTAACAAGATTTATATATATATATATATAGATTCTGACATAACTGCTCCAAAGAGCCTGAAGTGGCTGCTCCTTTTGATTTTATCCTAATTGCTACGAAGTTGTTCGATATCTTTTTTACTAGTTTTTGTCCCTTTATGGATTGCAAAATTCCGTATAAAATTAAACCGAAGAAAAATATAAAAAAAAACAAGTGTGCGTAAAAACTGTGCCTTTCTAAACTGAACTGAAGCAGATCAAATGTTCAGACCAAGCACACTGTACAGTTACATTATTCAAATATATATTTTTTCGTTAAACGACAGATCAAATCTCGGCGCGATCAAAAACTGCCTGTGAGTACTAATAGAACTTTCACAGTTCTCCGAGCTTGTTAGTATAAAGACGGCGCGGATAGGAGTAGATAGAAAAGTAGATATGCTACTGAAACGTCAACAAGGCATAGAAATGCTAGAGATGTTGATGCGCCCATGCCCCTGGAGGGGTCAAGGCAAATAGAGATTATTGCGATAAATTATTTTCCATCAACTACAGAATGTATTGTACCACCATCCACTCTAAGTGCAATTCTATGGAACAAGGGAAATGTTAAAGTACTGTATCCAAAGCAAATAAAATATTAAAGTCCATCCATCAGTGCTTCCCAGGTGGTTTTAATGCTATATATTACCGCCTTGCGAGGTGTTAACCACCGATTCTAATAAAACCCATTTACTCAAAAATTGGAAGTTAAGCGAAAGATCTCCTACCGTACCGGGGGCAAATAGGTCCAATAAGGAGAATGAACAATATTTTACTGTAACTGGAAATTATATTATATACATAAGGCATTAGATCTTCGTCTTGATTAAGGCCAATACTTCAGTTTAACTCCATCGGAGAGAACACATTCAATATTAGTCTGTAATTTCTTGCGTAATTACCGAGTATGGCAGCATAATGTTAAAATAAATTTTATACCAAAAACTTAAACAGCAAGTGGTGGTATTCGACCGATCAATCCGAAGGCAACTGAGAAGGGTTACCAGACGTCCTCTTTTAAGAGGACATGTTCTCTTTTTGAGTAAATAAATCGTGTCCTCTTTTTTTTCTAAAATTTCACAATTTGTCCTCTTTTGTCATGATATTTCATAAGTCTTTTACTACTTATTAAACTGAAGTAGAATAAGAATAAGAGAGAAAACAAACAATATTTTTCTAGCTTTATGCGGATGGATTAATCGCGCTGGGTAGCCGTGGTCGTTCGATCACCGCTCTACGATACTAGTCTAGAGCTCGGAGTTCAATTCTCGGCGTGACCAAAAACTGCCTGTGGGTACTAATAGAACTCTCACAGTGCTCCGAGCTTGTCAGTATAAAGACGACTCGGATAGGAGGTGCATGCTAGCAACTATACTTCCGAAAAGTAGATATGCTATCGAAACGTCTACAACGCATAGAAATGTTAGAGATGTTGACGCGCCCATGCCCCTGGAGGGGTCAAGGCAATTAACAACAACAACATGGGATTTTGCTAGCAAATCCCTCTCTTATTTGAAAATAAAGATTATAGTCCAGGAACTATAACGGACGGTTTGGTGGACATCCGAAGATGCCCGTGGGGACGGAGCCTTAGGTAGCATAACGACCGTGAAGGTCGGGGCGTGCCATCTGGCGAAGAAAAAGGCCCCTCAACGAGCTAAGCAGCGGCCTATGCTTGCTGTAGCTCAGTTCGGGAGATGTGGGCGGGGTTTTCGCCGCTCGTTGCCCCTGTCCTTTACGTATTAACAAAAATTCATAGGCCTGGGGAAGACAACACAAACAGGGGAGGTAAAATTGGGGAATAAAGAAAAAAAAAGTCGATAAGGATGGAATGGTTGGCGGACGGATCAGACGCCCACACGGTCGCACCTGGGTCCGGGTGTAATAGGACCCTCGGTCTCTGGTTTCGTACCACCAACAGATCATTACTCATCAGGTGCTGCTTCGATCTGCCGGTGGGAGCAGCACTACCAGACCATAATATGGTTTGTTACAGGTGGTTCATTACAGAATATAGTACTTGACTTTAGGAAAAAAAATTTCAAATAAACTGGATATTTTTGCGAACACTTCAAGTAGTGTCCCAATCAACTTCTCAAAAGTACCAATTGAAAACGATTGCAGTTAAGGGTTTTTAGGGGTCAAAACAAGGTCTTTCGCGATTTTCGTGAAAACTGGCCATTTTTCAACACAAATGACTATGACGTTTATTAAAAAATTAACCGTTACCGAGAAAATGCGAGTCAACGCCCGTATATTATTAATTCGGCTGTAAAAGTGTACTCCTTTTGTAATGTTGGATGGTACTTTTTCCATAGTGAAATAAGAAGTTAGTTAATTAAATTGGATGATTTTATTTATTAAGTGACTTTATACCTTTACTAATGACTGCAAGATGCAATCTTATTATTACGGCGTAATCGCCAATCTTTCCCTAATAGCTGGTAAGTCTATGAGTCGCCAATTGCAACTGCTTATTACAGACTGCCCTTCCCTTATACAATATCGCCTATTTATACTATCACTTATTACTAACACATGTTTTCTTACAAATTAGTCATTACTATACCTATTCCCTATTCCCATGCTCCAGATTCACCTAAAAATCAAGTGACATCATCACAATAACTTTTGACCTAATTTCCGGTCACTTATTGTGATATGGAGAAAGTAAACGTGATTCACAAGCAATGCAACTAAAGTATGCAAGAATCAAGCAGTGCAATATGACACCAAGAATGCATGCTCAATAATTGCTTTTGCTTACTTCGTTGCTTGTTTGTTTACAAACGAAGAAAATACTATTCTTAAGGTGAGTGTACACCATATGTACACTACACCCATGGGGTTTTTGGTGATTTGTGTTATACAAATCATAATAATAATTATAATACTACTCCACGTGTAGGGTATCTGGAACATGAGGTTTACAATATCCTCTTAATATTTTACATATAATTTTTTTTTTTTTTTTTTTTATATATATATATATTGTTATTGAATGTTAATTACTCAAAATTTTTTTAGTCTATTCTTATGTATTGTTTTAGGAATTCCCTTATAATCTATTGTTACATTTGTATTATCAATACTTATTACATTAAATGGTCCCACATAAGGTGGTTGACCTTTCTTTTTGTTTTCATTCTTTACTAATACCTTATCGTTAACTAATATTATAAGTGGGTTTACATTTTTATCTTTCTTAGTGCGGTTAAGTTTTGTTAATTCAATAAGTTCACGGGCTTTAGATACTGAAAATCTGAGTCTAACTTTAAGTTCATTTGCATAATTATCGAGATTATATACTGTGTCATTAGTTGTAAGAATATCATTGGGCAGAGTAGGTAATTTACCGAAAACTAACTCAAAAGGACTGTAGTTATTATCTACGTGTGGCG
The DNA here is from genome assembly GCA_964017055.1 of Chloromyia formosa. Classification (NCBI taxonomy): domain Eukaryota; kingdom Metazoa; phylum Arthropoda; class Insecta; order Diptera; family Stratiomyidae; genus Chloromyia; species Chloromyia formosa. The sequence goes on from OZ024815.1 coordinate 35,259,386, forward strand.
TTATATTATACGCGAAAGTGTAATATGGTAACCAAACGTCCCAATTCATATCCTCAGCAAAAGTTAGCATGTACTCATTTAAGACACGATGATTTCGTTCTATAGCACCCAAAGTTTCGTGATGATATGGTGTAGAGAAAATCTGTTTGATTTTTAGCATATCGCAAATTTCTTTTAATAATTTGTTAGTGAATTCAGAACCCATATCCGACTTTAGTACTTTAAATAAACCGTGAGTTAAAATTAGGTTTTCTACTAGAGATTTAGCTACGTTTTTGGCTTCTTTAGTTTCTAAAGGCGCGGCAATAACGAATTTTGATAGCTCGCATTGCATGGTTAATATATATCGGTAACCGTTTGATATTCGAAGTGGTCCTACAATATCTATACAAATGGTTTCAAAACTTGTAGATGGCGTATCTGTTTTTATCATTCGTTCTTTAGTATGACGTATCTGTTTATTAATTTTACATTTTTCACAATTGCTTACGTAATCTTTTATCATCCTATTCATATTTTTCCAACAGTATCGTTGTTTAAGTTTTAAGCATGTTTTTCTGACTCCGAAGTGTCCTCCGTGTGGCGTATCATGATACTCTTTAATTAATTCTTTTTGACGACTAATTTCTTTGATGTTTTCAGGGGCTTTATAAATAATTATATTTACTTTCACGTGAAAATCTTGTTGCAACATATTAATAATATATTTAAATTTTTCAATAGACAATGCTTGGAAAATTTCATCATTTGTTGGTATGGCTAGCGTATGAATTTTCCAATTAAGCGCCGTTTCCAATAGCTTCTTCATGATAGGCACGTATACCATATCAGAATTATCGCTATTGTTGGTATGCTTCGCATTGTAGGATGAAATGTTAGACGCTTTATTAACGGAAACGTATTTCCTGTTAACACTATCGCTGTCATATATACATATTGCATCCTTTGTACGTACAATTTTTGGTTTATTTCCATTTCGGATAATAAACTTCAGTTTAATAATATTTCGGATATCCGTCAATGATGTACACTCCCATACTCGAAGTTGATCAGGCTCCGATTGTAATCTGGGTAGGTCATCCTTATTATTCACATTATTATTTTTATAGTGCACTTTGTTGTCTGACTGTTGTTTAGCCGACATCCCCCTTGTTATCGCCAAAGTTTTCTTTATAGTATTATCGTTGTCGAGCGGAATCATTTTCTTTAAAATGTCTGAATTCAGTTCTATTCGAGACAAAGCGTCTGCATTGGTATTTATTTTACCTTGCTTGTAAACTATTTCAAAATCATAATCTGATAAGTCAAGGCGAATTCTAGTCAATTTGGAAGATGGGTTTTTATGAGTAAAAAGAGAAATAAGTGGCCGATGGTCGGTGACCACAATAAACCTTCTACCGTACAGGTAAGGACGGAAAAAATTTATTCCCCAATGGATTGCTAATAATTCTTTTTCTATGATGGGTTTGTTCAAATCATGTTTTCCTAAGGATTTGCTTGCAAAAGATATCGGTAAATCGCTACCAATTTCTCCTTGTGACAACACTGCACCTAATGCATGACTAGATGCATCTGTTGTGACGATAAATGGTTTAGAAAAATCCGGGTATTGCAATATCGGAGGTTGAATTAATTTGCTCTTAAGGGTTTCAAATGCTATTTGACAATTATCATCCCATTTAAACGTAGCATTCTTTTTTAGAAGTACATTTAAACATCTAGCAATGTCTGCGAAATTTTTTATAAACCTTCTGTAATAATTACAAAAAGCTACAAATCGACGAACTTCATCGGCATTTTTCGGTACAGGATAATTTTTTATTACATCGTTTTTCGATGGGTCCGTTCTTATGCCTTGGCTAGTTATCAAATGCCCTAAGTATACTACTTCCGATTTTAGAAATTGACACTTGCTAGCATTCAATTTAAGATTATATTGTCGTAACCGTGTCAGGGTTTTGATAAGATTATCGTTATGATGCTTGACACTACAGCCGAAAACTATAATATCATCAACATATAAGAAAGCCTCAGATTCCAAACCGGTCAGAGCTATTGTAAGCATTCTTTGAAAACTAGGAGATGATATCGTGAGACCGAATGGGAGTCGTTTGAATTGAAAATGACCCTTGTCAGTAGAAAAGGCTGTCAGTGGTCTCGATTCCTTTTCCAACTCGATTTGATAAAAAGAGCTGGTCATATCAAGCGTTGAAAAGTATCTAGCTCTTCCTAGCCTGTCTAAAACATCTTCTAAACGCGTTAAAGGAAATTTGTCATTTATAACCTTATTATTCAAACGTCTGAAATCCACAACAAGTCGCCATTTCATTCTACCATCAGTACTCTTCTTAGGTACTATAAGTAATGGAGAATTGTAAGGGCTAACCGATGGTTCAATGATGTCATTGTCCATTAATTCATTGACTTGAGTATTGATTTCCTCCAACTGTGCATGCGGTAATTTGTAATTTTTCGTATACACAGGAATATCGTCTGATGTAATAATTTTCTGTTTATAAAAATTGTTGACTGTTAGCTTATCACCCTCGATATGGAAAATATCTTGAAATTCTGTAATAATTTTTAGGAGACTATCCTTAGTTTTTTCGTCAGTCGCGCCCGTTTCTATCCCGCTAAGCAGTTTCTGTAGGCGCTCATGACTTTTGTCCTTCCGAGATATACTAAGGATTTCATAATTGCTAAGTGGTTCTATATTGATGTTGAAATTTTCAATAGTCGCTGAAAAGTCGTTGGCATTTAGTATTTTAATGTGACATATGCCTTTTGCTGGGACTATTGTATTTGCCACAAATACACCTGGATAAATCTCTTTACCACAAACTAAACTATCACCTTCCCTTGTTAGATTAATAGGTACAACTGCTTCTGTTCTTGGGGGTATTTTCCATTGAACAAGTTTCAATGCTTTCATGTTCATTGGAATGATAATTTCCTCATTATCAATAATGAAAGTTATTGTATAGGTCTCAAAACATATTTTAGAATAATGTTTTTCTAAAATGTCCCTTCCAATAATTCCATCCGTGAAAATTGGAAAATCTTCACCTACTATATGGAAAATATTTTCTGAAACATATTCCCCTAAAAGTAGCTTCAACCTTGCTGTGCCTAGAGAAGTGACAACTTCACTGGTTATGCCATTTAGTTTGCATTGAAAATGATCGTTTAACTCGTTTAAATTAATATTATTACTCTTGCAAATAGAAATATCTGCTCCCGTATCTATCAAGAAAGTCAGATTGTGTTGTAAATTTTTGCATTTTATTGTTATATAATTGGATCCGCTATTAGATATATTGAATATTTGCTTTCCGGGAAGGCCAAATTTTTCATTTACTGTTGTTCCTCTCCGGAGAGCTGTCCGTTTCCCTGGTCCTGAATGATATTAACGTTTCTTGAATTATTTTGGTTATTATTCCAGTTGCCGTTGGATCTTCTGTTATTGTTGGAGTTATTCCCGTTATTCCAGTTATTGCGATTGTTTCCGTTATTGCTGTTATTCCAATTATTACTGTTATTCCGGTTATTTCCGCTATTATTGTTATTCCAATTACTACCGTTATTCCGGTTATTCCCGCTATTATTGTTATTGTTTCTATTATTTCGGTTATTATATCTGATATTGTTGTTATTTTGACGGTTATTACTACTATAATTATTGTTATTGTTATTATTGTTACCGTAGTTTCTGTTATTATTATTTCGGTTGTTATTGTTATTTCGGTTGCTATTATTATTTGGCTTCGCGTTGCCATTGTTCATTAACATAATTCTTTTGTTATTAACGCTTCGTTTTTCAAGTTCTACTGTTAGGTTTGCGGCTTCCATAATATCCTTTGGTCTAGACGCGAAAATAGTGTTTTGATACTGTTCGTTTACACCATTCAAGAAAATTGTTAATGCTAATTTCTCATTTATCATAGCTACTGCTTTTTTAGAATGTTCGGTTGCTAAAGAACCCAATTCATCGATTTCCAAAGAAGTAAGCTCACTAGTTAATTTCAAAATTTTATCTCTAAAAGCAATTGCAGATGATTTGAGTTGGAGCATATTATGCAAATCTGTTTGGATACTTGTGATAGTTCTGGTGTTCCGAAAATTAGCTTTTAGCCTAGTTGAAAAATCCTCGAAAGTTGTTGGTAGATCAGTCCCCAATGACGTTCTTACAACATCAGACAATTTTGCATTACAAACAAAATTTATTAATTCTTTTTTTCCTTCATCATTAAATGTTTTATGAAGGAGTTCGATATGCGTTAGAAAAGCATGAAGATTTTTATGGTGTCCTTCAAAAAGTGGAATAACTTTGTGTGCCAAAGCTAAATCAAAATTACTCGCCATGATTGCAAGTTGTTTTAAAAACAAGTTTTTGAGTTCTTCGTAAATACTTTTAAAATAAATTTTTAGATCAAGAACATCCAATTTGGTACTTGAAAAAAAATCTTTTAACTGAGTTCTTGTATTCTCAAGAGCCTCTAGTTTTGATCTAATAGTTTGTTCTTTATAAGGTTTGTTAATTGATTTCTTGGCGTTGTTTAACTCCTTTTTTGATTCTTCAATCAGGGCTTTTACATGCGAAAAAGTGGATTGTTCTGATTTCTCAACATCAGACATTACTCAGTGAAATACCAAAAAAAATGAAAGGTGTAAATTTGAATTGTATATGTGGAGTCTATTAATTAAATATTTGTTGTTCTATTAACATATTTTCGTACATAATTATTATGGTATCTATTATAAAAGTAAAATAATACTAATGCTATAGCAAACACTGCTGATGTGGTGATTGCCTGACGATATTCGGTCATCATAGATCCGGTGTTTACTGAAGAGCAGTTCCCCATATTTAATTATTGTATTATTATTAATGTTTTTTTTTTTTAAATTTTTAAGTTTCCTGGATATAGCCTCAGCTTCCTTGAATAGAGCTCGCTTTTGAGCGGAGTCCGTCACCAATGGGATGATACCAAAAATTCTAGCCTTCTCCTGACGGAGTCGCACTCGTTTTCCGCCTCTGGTGCGTGTAATAGCCGCTTCCGCAGGTTGTGGTGTCGTCAGCTGTGGTCGTTGAATGTATCTCCGCTTTGGTCCTAGATGGGGTAGATCGTCTTCCGTCGCCTGCAAAATTGCATCCTCGTAAGTTTTCCTCTTCTTTTTAACGACAGGAGCGGCAGGGTCTACTGGTTGCTGAACTGGCGCTTTTTCTTCTGTATCGGGATTAATCTTCGACGGAATATACTGCGGTGCTTGCCTATTTACTTCGACGGAATATTTCTCTGCGGTGCCAAATAATTTGCTGAAATAGTCATCTATCTCACGGTGCTCTTCCAATGAAAAATTAATGTCGAGCAAGTCCTTGTCCATTGTTCGATGATTGGCAGGATCGCCATGTAATGTTGGATGGTACTTTTTCCATAGTGAAATAAGAAGTTAGTTAATTAAATTGGATGATTTTATTTATTAAGTGACTTTATACCTTTACTAATGACTGCAAGATGCAATCTTATTATTACGGCGTAATCGCCAATCTTTCCCTAATAGCTGGTAAGTCTATGAGTCGCCAATTGCAACTGCTTATTACAGACTGCCCTTCCCTTATACAATATCGCCTATTTATACTATCACTTATTACTAACACATGTTTTCTTACAAATTAGTCATTACTATACCTATTCCCTATTCCCATGCTCCAGATTCACCTAAAAATCAAGTGACATCATCACAATAACTTTTGACCTAATTTCCGGTCACTTATTGTGATATGGAGAAAGTAAACGTGATTCACAAGCAATGCAACTAAAGTATGCAAGAATCAAGCAGTGCAATATGACACCAAGAATGCATGCTCAATAATTGCTTTTGCTTACTTCGTTGCTTGTTTGTTTACAAACGAAGAAAATACTATTCTTAAGGTGAGTGTACACCATATGTACACTACACTTTTCACACCACCCCAGTGGGAGAGTACTATCGGCGGACTTCTTTTATCGGGCCTAATCCATATGAAACTTTCACAAATTATTTTTGTGCTATTCGCCAGCCATCGTTATCAATTAGTATTTCGAGAAGTTGATTGGCACACTACTTGAGGGGTTCACTAAAAAATCCAGTTTGTTTGCAATTTTTCCCAGTCCCTATGGGTGAGTTCCTGGGCTCTTATTGAAGATTTCAATAAAAATTTAATTATTCAGTCTATTTTGTTCGCCCAAATGTTTTTCTTGACCCCCCACCACCATTCCGATGAAGGCTAGTAAGTCTTTAGCATGGGTTTGCTGATATCCAAGAAACTTATTCCCAGCCTGCCCAATCGCCGGGTATTCGTACAAAATCTGTTTTTTTTTTGTCTCAACTTCCCACGTACAAAAACGACATCCCGTCTTATTAGTCAAATTCATTTTGTAGAATGATGTTGTTGTGGTCGTAGCAACACTTTGCATTCGTTTATGTGTATGTGTGTTATAAAAGTTAGGTATCGTCTTCGATACTCGCTGAATGAGTGATGTCTCGTAGTGTTGTAATAGTTTGATAGCTCCATCAGCTTCTTCGATTGCCACTGCCAATGGAAGATTTTTCTAAAATCTCTTCAGACTTTTCCCGTATAAACAATATCCTGAATGAAGTTAGACCTTGCTCACTGTGAAGCTGTAAATCGATAGAGTTATATCATGAATTCTGCCTGTCAGTGAATTCGATAGCAGCCTCGTTTCCTTCATTGCTCATTGCCACGATCACGCATCTAGCATCTAACAGGAATAAAACTGTGTTAATAATGTCTCGATCCTGGAGGAGTTCATGACAGTCTTTCACCAGTCTCGAAGAGAGTTTGTACAACGAGAGTGCCCTTATGATTGCCTATTTATCTGTCCAGATAGCAATAGCGCTGCGCAGACATCAGTGGTATCGGTCTGTGTTCGGTCCAGCAGCTCAGTTTTATATTTATCGCTAAACCCTGGAGGTAAAACAAAATCGCAACAAGCACATGATAAACCTATGGTATTACTTGATTTCACCAGGCCAAAACAGAATTTTGAAAATTCCCTTGCCCGAGTTTTACGATCGACATTGTATTTACCACTTATTGTCTTTTTATTTTCTTCGCCGTTTTTTTCCCCGGGGTTCGATTTTATCAAACTGAGACTTGTCGTTTATCTCAAAGCTTTTTTTTGGCACTCAAGAGGCTTCCTTGGTCTTACGGTTGCGTAAATAAGGGCGATTAAGGGATCCATCTCCATGAGTTCTTATATAGGTACATATGTTATACATATTACTATTATTATATACTATTATGCAATAGTGATAATGGTATTTAAACTTTTTTTTTCGATCGGAACAAAATTGACGAAGTTATGAGTATTTGAGCGTCCGTTGGTCCAGGCCGGGTTTCGATACCTGGTCGACTATAAAGCGTTTTCTGAATCTTGTAGTTTTTGAAGTCCGTGTACGCCGTAACTCAAAATCTACTGGACTAATTGTTTTGCACAGTACTTCTTCACATAATTCCCCAGATATCCCTGTGAGCTTTTTCTTTTAATAATTATTAATTTTAATAGCAAATTAGCCGATTTTTTTTAGCGAAAGTTGTTTTTTGGCTACCCAGTGCTACAAAAAATTTAAAAATAAAAAAAAAACTTTCCTGGGTTACCTCGAGAAACATTTCCATTAACAAATGCATTTGGATATTCTTTTTTGTTTCAGATGATTCTGTTGCGAGTTGTGACGTACACCGCAAAACAACTTTTTTTCGAGGTGACTCCGGAGATTAACTGTCACGCGCTCAATTTTCAATATTTTGTGTTGAAAATTTAGGTAAATATTGCTCAAATGTTGCATTATTATATGAAAATTTACTGATTAAACTAACCCTCTCTGTATCGCCAAAAGAATTGTTAAAAACACGAATTAACCTTACCTTACCTGTCCACTTTTCATTAAATAATCTTTTTTCCTCGGCAAATTTCCTTTTTCAGGCATCGCTTTTTGAGATACATAGGCCATGCGGAAATGGAAAATTCTGAATATTAATAAAAAAAATAAAGGGTTGCTTAAAGAGTTCGATCAGTCTTTCAGTTGAAAAAAATAAAAATAACTATTGTTGTCTTTATTATTAATGAAAAAGCAAGCTCTTTAAAAATCCAATTTCAGATCTTATGGCAAAAATAATCATACCCAGTCAAGTAGTTGAGGACCAGCTTGTTAACAAAGTGTCAATTCCTAGCATGTAGCGTTTCTTTTTATTTTACAAGCATCAGATCTCCCAGAGAGTGTAAGGCTGTTTTCTTGCGAAATGTGATAGGTGCGAGACTGTACCGTTGATCAGCGAGGCCCGTCGACTTTGGGTGGGCGTTCTTGTGCGGACAGAATAATGAATGAATAATAAAGAAAGTCGTATAGAAATCATGGAGATGTGTTGGTATTTCTTTGACCCTGTGTCCGCTTCAGCAACCGTATTCAACCTATGCCCGGGCCGCATGCCGGCTACAGGTCGCGGTTTGGCCATGGGTTGCATCCCAACCCTCTCCGGTCGCGGTTTGGACACCACTGTTGTAGAGCATCGTGGTGTGTTAATTTTTTTTAATTTGTGTACGTAACATACACTGCTATATCCGAAGCTTAATACCAATTATCTTCATGAATTACTTACGAGTACTTACTTCTTCACTTAGAAAGCAAAATTCGATAAATAAATTAGCATTTTAACATAGAACCGGAACTCCGATGATTTTCCACAAGGAAAACTGAAATGTTAACCCTTTGACAATGCGTTTTAAATTGTGGGTTAGTGTCAATCAAAGCCTTCATTTTCCCCCTCAACATTTTATTTTATAGCTCTTGCAATTTCTCAGCATTCCCTAACAGCATTGAAGGGGTTTTCTTCTAACACATACCGCTAAGGAAAAGAACCTTTCAATGACCTCATTCTATAGAGAAGCGATCTTTGTTTCTGTTCCCACGCACATCAATCCTGACTCCATGTGTGCTTCAAATCAATTCAACAGTTGAACAAATGACGCATATGTTGAGTGCTGAAACCTTCCCTTATTCAGAGCACATCCGAGTCCTTCGTGAGGATAGATTAATTTGTTCCATTTCTAGGCTACGTATACTTATTTCGGAATATTGTGGCCCATATGCAGTATACGTACTGCATGTGTGGTTTTGTAGCAGAGATTCCTCGGTTTCACTGCTATTGATTTTCGTCTTTGATTTTGGGGCTTGGAATAATTTAGATGTGTGTAGCCTTGTAGCCAGTAGCCTTGCAAAAATCTTAGTAAACTTGCGAGAGTTAGCACTATTATTATTATTAAGTACTATATTCTGGACATTTGATGAAAAGTTTCGATTTTGGTTTTTGGAATTGGTTCATCCTTTATTATTTTTTTCAATGAATTGTCATTTTCGAAGACCGCAGAATGAAATGCCCATAACCACTACGGCCGTGGTCATTATTTAAAAAACTAACGCAATCTAATTTATTTTGTCTTCTCTATGCAGTAAAATTGAATCTTTTATCCATAAGTTCATTCATGAACCAAATAATCGTAAGTACAAGTAAGCACATCGAACTGTTTCTTTGCCCGCATCCATTAATAAAATTCATATCAAACGTAAATGCCTTGTGGAAATTTGGACAATTAAAAATGAACAAATTTCCGCCAATAATTTGACATCAATTGAGGGATCAACGCCGAAATGACTTCGAACGCGTCGTCAATATCGCTCGTTATAGGGGCCCGTTTAATTCGGCATGGCATGCGTTCAATGGACTCATGAATGGGTAATAATGAATTAAGTGCATTGCTGGTGTCGTAAGGATGTATGGGGAATACTGCATTTTCGAAATATTCAAGGGTGGGTCCATCCGTGGAAAACGTTTTATTTGCATTTCGCATGTGGGAACCATCAGTCAAGGCGTGATCTCTCGAGGTGACAACCATTTGATAGCAAATGTGCTGGTAGCAAAAAGATATCGTGTGAAAATATTGAAAATGTTGAGAAAGATGATATTTTGATTTTAATATATAGTACATATATTTTATTAATTATAATAAATTTTTTTTACATGTGTACATATCCACATAAATATAAAAAACACGACTAGTTACCATGGGTAGATCGTGATGGGTACCGGAAGGTTGCTGCTAGTCACTGTCATAATCAAAGAGAGAAAAAACTTCTGTAAAATTAGCATGCTAGCAGATTATCAAGGTAATCATCAATACTTTTTGTTGCATGTCATTGCCAGATATCAGTTGATATATTTACAAATTATGGTTGAAGTTGATCCAAACGCTCTACACAACTAGCAATTTGTCACGGATCCAAAGTCTGGTATTTCTGTAAGAAATATATTTATTAGTTTCGGCGGAATTAGGAATTTGTGGCTGTGCAGGCGAAAATCCAGAAAATTGGAGCGCTTTCTTTAATATTCTCCTTATAACTTCTAAATGGTAGCCGGATCGAAAAACTTTGTTGAATTTAAATTAAAGAAAATCAAATATCGCAACCAATGCATTGCTTAAAGTCTAAATTCGGCTTAGCAGTGTAGTCAAAATGGATAGTCGAAAAACGTCACTTTTCAAATTGGCCCGTCTTAAATGTAGTTGTGAGCAAAAATGCTAAAATGCTTGTTTAATAGAGCTATGAAGCTGAAATTGTTATTCAGCTTCATAGCTCTATTAAATCTTGTTTAAAAAGTCCTTACTTGATAACTTGGCTTGATAGCTTAGGGCATAGTAACCAGTGACGTGCACTCGTAGTAAGCAATTCCAAACTGCTTGACTTACCGAAATAAGCAATTCAATAATAAACTTTGCTTACACCAATACACATATCATCATTTCAGTCAATGTTTTTCTTTAAGCTGAAGAATACATATCATCATTCAAATATTCCTTTACACATTCAAATTCTGATCCGCGCCTTCTTTTGGTTAAAAAACATTCGTTCAATTACTTTAGATAATATTCAAACCTCCCACATTTTGCACACCATAGACACCAAACATAGAATAGGAAAATGTGCCTAGATCTTTAGATGCATGTACCATGTGTGCATCCAAATACTAGAGACATGTTGATTCCAGAAAATGGGAATCTTGGATTTCGGTAGTACATTGGGCAACGATTTTTTTTTGTTTTGTTCGCAAATTTATATGAGACAAGTCAAGCACTGGCGCGACTGCTTTTGTGTGTGGGATAAAGCCCAATGATGCTTGTTAATGAAATGTTGCCAATGCAGGGAATGTTTATGGGAATTTGATTTTTCCAGTAGAGCTTTTGTTTTTGTTATGTAATGGATTTTCCGTTGCAATTTAAAAGAGGAAATCAGTGCAATCGGGTGATTTTGATTAAATTGTGATTTGAAGTTTTTTTGACCGTTTGTAGTGATTTAAAATAATTGATTTGATTTGTGATAAAAGTGGTAAGTTTTCTTTTCGCATTATGTCGGAGTATTGCTGCGCGACGGATTTCGTACTAAAAGCGGGATTTTCAACTCTTTCCTTTGCCAAGAAAAGAGAAATTATAGAATCGGATAGACCGATGCTAGATCTTAGTTTAGAGTTTAAATTAAAAAATATTACGCGAAAATTCCATATCGAAACGTATGAAAAGTACATTTGGTTAACGGGAAGCTGTAAATTAAATAAGTTATTTTGCTGGCCGTTTTTTTTTTGTTCACGAATGAAAAATCTGTTTGGAATAAAGCTGGATTTAGTGATTTGAATAATTTTACGGGCTCAGCAGCAAAGCATTCAAGTTCTGGAAAACATCTTCAGTCGTTAATTAAATTAGATAATTTTGGTTCTCAGCGTATAGAGTTTATGCTTAGTAACCAGGTGGCAATATCTGTTAGTTTGCATAATGAAAAAGTTGAGCGTAATCGTAATATTTTGAAACGTTTAATCGATACTGTAATTTTTTTGGCAAAACAGGAGCTTCCTTTTCGCGGAAATAATGAAGACTCTTCTTCAAATAATCGTGGTAATTTTATCGAAACCGTAAATTTCTTGAGTTTGTACGATCCGATAATTGAGTCCCACATAGATTCTATAAAAGCAAATGCAGCGTTTTCGGGTTTGTCTAATAGAATCCAAAACGATCTTGTTTCCGCTATAGCTAATGTGGTTCGAAATAAAATCAATTTGGAAATAAAGGAGGCTCCATTTGTAGCTGTAATGGTCGACGAAACGCCAGATGTTAGCGGTCGGGAACAATTAACGATGATTTTTAGATATACAATATCAAATGAGATTGAAGAAAGATTTATCGGATTTTTGGATGTAAGCGCTAATCGTACAGCTACAGCAATAAGCTCTCACATTTTAAAACAATTGCAAAATTTTAATATCGATAAGAAATTAATTGCACAATGTTACGATGGCGCAGCAGTAATGAGTTCTCAAATTCGTGGAGTTCAGACTTTAATTCGGGAAAAACATAAATCGGCAATTTTCGTTCCATGTTACGCTCATTCACTAAATCTATTTTAGTATTGTCTAAAGCAGTTGAGTTTATTCCGGAAATTAAATTATTTTTCGCGCACATCAATAAAATCGCATCATTTTTTAATACATCCACTAAAAGGTCGGACCTTTTTGCAAATATAGTAAATCGTCGTTTACCATCGGTTTCCAAAACGCGTTGGCATTATCATTCGCGTATTATTAACGTTATATTTGAACATAAGCATGAAATTTGTACAGTTTTTGAGACAATTTCGAATGGTTCTCAACACTGGGATGGCGATTCCTTGACTTTTTCCGATATATACTTACAAAAATTCGCAGAGTCAGATTTTCAATTATTTCTGTTAATTTTTTCTGAAATTTTTTCGAAAACTGATATATTATTTAATATTATTCAGAGCAAAGTGGTAAACATTTCATATGCAAGCCAAAAAATTATTGAATTTGAAAATTGGCTTGAAAATGACTTTTCTAAAAAGTTTGATAATTTCTAGTCGACAGTTACAGCAGAATATCAGCCACCACGTAAGAAATGTAGAAATGCGATAGATCCTTTACAAAATTTACGGCGGATATTTCGGGAGATTATAGATGTTATTCTCGGGCAAATTCGAGATCGATTCCATTCGTTTAAAGATCTTTCATTTTTAGAGTTGCTTGAACCGAATTATTTTTCTAAATTCAAGTCAAATTTTCCCGATAAAAATTTTGACTCACTTATTGAATATCACGGTCAATTTTTCGACAGAATAAAGTTGAAAAATGAGCTAAAAGTTATTTATTCTTCAGATGAGTTTAAAAACGCGAATCCTAGTAAAATTCTCGATTATTTTCAAAAACAGCCTTATGTCGCAAACGGTTTTAAGCAAGTTCATATTTTAGCAAAATTATTAACGTCAATTCCAGTCACAGTGGCAACTGCGGAAAGGTCATTTTCAACACTAAAGCGCGTTCACACATTTTTGAGAAATCGCCAATCCCAAGAACGACTTTCGGATCTTGCTTTAATTGCGGTTGAAAAGGATCTTCTTATACAAATGCGAAGAGAAAACGATTTTTTTGATAATGTGATTAAAGAGTTTTTACTTAAAGAACGGCGCATAGATTTGGAATACAAATAAATGGCAATGGCGAAAGAATATTTATTTATTTCAAATACCCCTGAATTTTTCTTAGTCTTAATTAACATAATATTTATTTATCATTTTTTTATTAGTAATATTTTATTTATTTATTTTTTTTTTTTGTATTCCGAATATATGTGCCAATATTTTATTTATATCTTTCCTGATTTCTTCTTTAAGGCTTAAAGCCGCTTGGTATAAATGTTTTTGTGACTGTCCATATTCTATTATACAGTCCATTTTTGTTTATGCTAAATTGGCTTTAGGGCGCCCAACTGCTTGACTATGAAAAATTTCCACTGCACGTCACTGATAGTAACGCTTTTTAAGGTTTCGCAGAAAAAGCAAAACTTTTGTAAAATCATTCAAATGTCCGCCTGTTCAGAGAATGTCTCGAAAACGACTGAAGCTTTGTATGGAAATTGGTGGAAATATGAAAAGAAACTACAATTTTTGGCTTAAGGCTTTTCATGATTGGCCAAATGTAAGGGAGGGGGTCTCCTTTATTTAAGAGGTTTTCATCTGGAGCATCCGTTTCAGATATATCGGAGCTTGAAAAGCGTTATTTGACTATCAATTTTGATTATACTATTGAAACGACATGGGACTTTGAGCAGTGTATTCGACGCAGAATTTGACTTTCTTTAATTTATATCCTATGAAGTTTTTCGATCCGGCGCACCATTTACAGTTATAAGGAGGATATTAAAAAAAGGGAGCAAATTTTTTGGTTTTTCGCCTGGACAACCGCTCTGCCGCAGGGTCGAAATTAAATTAAATATAAAGTATAGACCCCACCAACATTCGTACCAAAACGGCATCTCTCTATCATATTTTGCAAGGTTGCGTCCATATATAACACTTTCCGTCCCAACTGGGTGTACAACTTTGCTTCCGCCGTCAAAAAGTACTTACAGATGTATTATTCAAAGTACTCTTCATCGCTAGCGACAACTTTCGCCCATCTCTCCGGCAATTTTCGGACTCCATCTCGAAAAAAGGAGGCGTCTTTCGACGCGATCCATGATCGGATCCATTTTTCGAATTCCTCGTACGAATGAAAATTCTGATCAGCCAGGCCGGGCGCCATGGAACGGAACATATGGTGGGCGGAAGGAGCGATGTCTGGGGAGTACGGCGGGTGGGGTAAGATTTCCCATTTCAGGGTTTCCAATTATGTCTTGACCACTTTTGCGACGTGTGGTCGAGCATTGTCATGCTGAAGGATGACTTTGTCGTGTCTCTCTTGGTACTGTGGTCGTTTTTCCTTTAATGCTCGACTTAAACGCATCAGTTGCGATCGGTACCGATCTCCTGTAATAGTTTCATTCACTTTCAGTAGCTCGTAGTATATCACGCCGAGCTGGTCCCACCAAATGCAAAGTATAACCTTGGCGCCGTGAATATTCGGTTTTGCCGTCGACGTTGAGGCATGTCCGGGAATTCCCCATGATTTGCGCTTGGGATTTTCGTAAGGGACCCATTTTTCGTCGCCGGTTACGATGCGATGTAGAAATCCCTTCCGATTCTGCCTTTAAAGCAGTTGTTCGCATGCAAATAATCGCCGTTCAATATCTCTCGGTTTTAACTCGTACGTAACCCAATTTCCTTGTTTCTGAATCATGCCCATGGCCTTGAGGCGTTTTGAGATGGCTTGCTGAGTCACTCTGAGTGATTAAGCTAATTCTTCTTGCGTTTGGCACGAATCTTCATCGAGCAGTGCTTCCAATTCGTCGTCTTTGAAAATTTTTTCTCTCCATTGAATCGCCACTTTTAAAACGTTAAAACCACTCACTACATGTTCTGTCACTCAGAGTACCTCACCGTAAGTATCTGTGAGCAATGGATGAGCCTCAGCTGCAGTTTTTTTTTTTTTGAAATGGAAGCAGAAGATTCAAACTTCCCGCAAATGACGAGAACTTGGCTCGAAAACAGACATTTCGAATCTTATTAAAAATGCGAACAACTTTTACTAATGCGGGGATGTCGATACGTTCACAGACGTCCAAACTCACTTTGTGACACTTTCGAAGTACGTATTTTGACCAGCCCTCACCGATGCAGCCGTCTGTCGGAAAATGGCGGAAGCAAATTTGTACACATAATACATACGGAGAAGCAACAAAAAAGGATCAGATGAAGTGAAAAAAGCTATTTGGGCTGAATTTTTTAATTTGTTGTCTATAAATGAAGATCCCAACCACGGTTTGAGCCCCCCGGGAACCAATTCTTGGTGTAAGTTTCGGAAAATTCAAGATGAAAATACAAAATATTATCATAAGGAGCATTTTCACCTACCAAAATTAGTAATGAACGAAATGAAGGCCCCTGGCATGAACTGTGTACAAAGTTCACTATAAATTTAAAAATGATTCGTAAGAGGCCAGGACTTTCCGGAGTAAAGCAAAAACGAGACTAGAGGACAAGTTCGAAGAAGCGGAGGGAATGATGTACGACTCGGGTAGACAGCAATTGAGCATCTGCACAAGTGATAATTTGCTTGTATGCCAGAATCTCTCGCACACTCACCCCCCCCCCCCCCCCCTCCCCCTTACGTTGAGTTTTATATTGAATGATCCATCCTAATTTGGTGTCCCACTCTAATAAAAACATCTGCTTTAGATAATGAGCACACTCACCCGATAACGGCCGGCGCAGCAAATCATTTATAACAAAAAGAAATTCGTATGAAGAATGATAATCCTTTATATCCCGCTTTGATTTCATTATTGCTGTTTTCTTCGTGGTATCGCCTCCTTTTGGTATCTTAATCATTTTACTCTTTTGTACATTCGATTGGAAACCGGGTTAACTTCTTTAATTTAATCCATGATGAATTGCATTTTTTAGACCCCACGTTGGGCGCCAAAATGTGTCCAGAATATATGTCAAATCAACTGGACACCAAATGAATAACGAGCAGACTATTGATAATAATTTAAATTATTTGATTAGAACACGGCATTATTGCATTTATAACAAAGACAGATCATAATCTAATTTGATAGTATGCATTCCAAATCTTGAAGATTCGGATTTATTCAATGTAATAAAAATATAAATGCTGCATATCCGGATGTCATAACAGGTTCTGTATAGTTTCTCACAGTGGAAACGCTTACAACAATTTAAAAATCTTCAAAATCTAAATTGCTTGATAAGTGATAATTATTTGCGTCTCTGCTGTTTAGTAGGAAAATTTGTGACTGCTTTAAAATGGTTCTACCTCGTTTTAATGCAGTTAAGATAACAAATTTTGTATACTAAATTTATAAGCACCTAAATCCTATGTACTATCGACGATAGATACGTATTGTACTATTGTATTGTTCGAAGTGGACTTAATTTTCTATATGCATGTAAATCAATGGATCAATCACTTTTGAAGAACCATCCACAATAACTTCCTCCTTGTGGTCTGAAGCGTAAGGATAAAACAAGAAGACGCAGCGTTGTCGAACAAGGACAGGATGTGTATGCCAGCAACATGCATCATCTGAAACCTTTTATACAAATGGCAAGGAAACGTCAACTGGGCCTTTTGGGCGTAGGGGTTAAGGCGAAAAGTATGTATGTAGGAATAAGCATAAGATCTTCATCGTATATTTTTGATTTCCAGGAGATTGAGTCCGATCAAAGTGTCAATTATCGAAGGCGGCATGTCGTCCTGAATAATTTATTTTTAATTATATATATGTCGTATTAATAAGGAAGTAAGAAACGAACATACAATTCAGCCTAAACTATGAACATTAAATCTCGACAAGAAGCACTCAATTAGAGCTATGACAAGGAACAAAATGGCTTTTTGCTCTTTGCTGGACTGAAAAAAATGCTCGTTGTTACTGATTGCTGTCATTATGGTTTCGTCCAAATAGCAGTCGAATATTTCATGTATAATTGGTCCGGCCAAGTAAATCCAATCAGAAACCATCACTTTGCGTTTTTCGTATGCACGATTTTTTTATGTATGTATTCCCTCGCAAAGCAATTAAATTAATTGTCTGCGAGTTGTGGCTGTGACACATATTAAATGCGACCACCACACACGTTTCAGGTGGACGATTTTCGAGGAAAGAGGAGCAGAGTAGACACTGAGAAAATCACAAAGTAAATATCGGAGAGTCCTTCCAAGTGACCGCATGTACGCAATTTGTTCAATTTTTTTTCTTTCGGCCATGGCCTGATAGTCCTGATATCCGTTAATGGACTTTCCGAAAATGTCGAATTCGACACAATCTCTCAATTATTCAAATTGCATGCATGACTTCTTCGCTTTTGAAGGTATGGCACGCACAGGCACTTTCACACAAACATACTAATATTGGCGGATATATGTGACCGTATTGATTATGATGAGTGACAGTCCAGCCTTTTGTATACCTTTGTGTTTCCAAAGGCTACTTCGAGGACTCGTTCCATTGATTTGGGATTATTTTTTTACCCTTTACTTTGAGCCCCACGATCAAGATAAGGTAAATTTTCTACACATGCTGCTTTTAGTTATTTTCTCATTTTGGTATGGGTTATACAACGATGTGGGTATTCCAGGGTCGAACTATTGTACAAAATAAATCCAAGAACAAAGCGAGCCCAAATAAAAGAAATTCAGTGAATTTGTTAATTTGCCTGGAAACAAAAGTATATATTCTACATCTATGGTAAAACGGTGGAAGCTATATTGGAAATGGTAGCATCCTTTATATTTTTTATTCTTATCATAATAGATAAGGGAGGGGGGGGGGGGGGGGGGGGGGGGGTAACAGCTTTATCTGGCGATTGGTCTCTGGAGCGGGTAGAGTTATATACTGCAAATCTAGCAAGGAAAAGGAGCATGTCACCGCCAGCAAGCCCCATCTATGGGATTTCTCTCTGAATTATCTAATGAAATGAACTCAAGAAATGGCAGAAAACAAAACGATTTCCGGTAAATGTTTTTTTTTATTTGTTACGTAAGAAAACGTCTACCGAAAGGAAAACAGCTTAAACCTTTGTTAAATGGACGGATTGGTGGGCATCCGAAGATGCCCGTGGGGAGGGAGCCTAAGGTAGGATAGTGACCATCAAGGTCGGGCCGTGCCATCTGGCGAAGAAAGAAGCCCCTTAACGAGCTAAGCAGCGGCCTATGCTTGCTTTAGCTCAGTTCGGGTGACATGGGCGGGGGTTTCGCCTTTTAGCCCTGTACGTATTACTCGTAACAATAACAATTCATAGGCCTGGGGAATACATCAACAGGGGAAGCAAAAGTGGAAATAAAAAAAAGGGGTGATAAGGATGGGATTGTTGGCGGACGGCTCAGATCCCTCGCGCTCGCATCGGGGTCCGAGTGCAATGAGACCCTCGGCCTCTGGTTTAGTTCCATCAGAATGTATTGTTTGCAAATGTCAACGACCCGCAGTGTGATTTAATGATAGACTTGTCGTTCTTGAAATTTTCTGATGGCAAATTCCAGTTGTCCTGTGAGTCTTACTCCTCTGTAAATAAAAGTATCTATACAGCATACATATACATCGATACATGGATGTCTTATGGCTACCGAATGCGTAGAAAATGTTTCATCGAATTATTTTATCTAGTATAATTAACGATACTACCTATATACTCATTTGCCCGAACCCCTAGTGGGACCTAGCGCGTTACGATTCCATGTAGCTTAGCTGCTGTTTCGTTGGCATAAATCAGTTTCGAACGATGCACGTTGCCAGCATGCACCTTAACTAATGAATTAATGATACTGGGATCATGATACAACCTACGTTCATGTCTTCGACAAAACATGTTCGGTAGCCATAAGACATATCCATGTGCCGATGTATCTGCAAGCACTGTAGAGACTACTAGGTAAGAGGATACGAGTACTTAGCTTTAGACTACTTTCATCCTAAAGCTGGACCCGATTTTCTTTTGGTAGCGTGTTTGTGATCGTCAACCATAGCGGCTTTAGAGGTGTAAAATTTTGAGAGACGGATCGAACGGCACCTGTTCTGCATTCAAGTTATGAGAAACTGGGCATACGACACCGGTGGAACATGAAGTGGATGTGGTGAGGATTAGACAGAACGACGCTGATTTTGTGATTATGCGAAAATTAAATTCAATTTTATGGAGTATGAGATCGAGGTGCGTGGATTTTGGCACGAGTTGTTGAGATAAATTGAGAGCTTTCCAACGAGTGGTGGACGATTTCCGTGGGCTGCAAACAAACGGGGTTACACTTTCCTTAACAAAATCGTGACATCTTACGTGACGGACAAATTTTCAGGATGACCTCCAGCGATAAGACTTGTCAAAAATGTTCGACAATTGACAATCCGAATAAACTATTAGTAAAGTCATTCATTACACTTAAATTAATTAACATACTTGGAGTACGAGCCCTACTTGAGCTTATTTTAACTGAGCTTTAACGCTATTTACGAACATTCATATCTTTTCAACATATCACAATAATAATACATGCATGTATTTTAATAATCACATAATTGGAATTATACCTAATCCAAATTTAATGCATAGAGAATCAATCCATTACCCATGTACTCCTGCGAAAATTCGTTACACTACAAGAGTACTGCACGTATTACCCAAACGAAAAACCATTTGTTTTTTTTTCTTCGTGGAAAACCGATAAAGGGTTTAAGAGGATTCAGCTAAACTGCAAATTGCGTAGGCTTTTATGACCTACCTTTTATGGCAATTGGAGAAAATTGGCAGCAAATTGGTTTCAAATCGCACATTCGAAAGTCGTTACACGAAAAGGGTTTCACACTTCACTTTTCCGATATCATTTTGTCCATTATTAGAATTTATCGTATATTGACCATTGATTGCTACCAATTCTGTAATATGGTTGAGATATTTCTCTTTATTTGTTTCAACCGCACCACAGTTTTCGAGTGAGTGAACCGTATTATTTGTGCGAAAGGGGTGAAATGTTATGAATTTCAATTAGGGAATAGTGCGAAAACGTGACTCTTCGGGTGAATTGAGAAAAATGGTTAGCTGGTGGTCAATTCATCCAATGTTTGTTTTCGCCCTTTTATGGCATTTGGGGGTGTTATTTAAATAAATGTTTATGTTTTTAGAATATCGTCAATGATCGAAGGCAAACGGTGAGAATAATTTAGGGAAGATTTTTTATTCGGTTACATAATGTAAAAAATTGCGGTTAAAAGATGGAAAATATTACGATGGAATATGATTTTTGGGCATTGTCAAAGTAATGTTCGAACTTAAGCTGATGCATTTATTTCTTTACATGATCTTTTTTCAAATGATGAAAGCTTTATTAAAATTAAACAAAAAATGCATGTATTAGAAATTTAGGCCCGTATTCAGAAAAAGAATCCCAACTTCAATTCGTGTTGAGACTGATTTTGGGTATACTTACTCCTGTTTTATCGGGCGACTCATCGTGGTTCGCGTCTTAGCTAATAGTGATTTCACCGCTGTAGCGTATAGAATGAGCGAAGTGAGCGGATTACAGTAATAGACGTGAATCACCAGGGCCCGTGTTTGACTCGGGCCCGAAAATTTTAAAAATTGAAAAAACAAACCTATCTACGCACTGAGTTTTTTTTGCCCTTTCATACCACTCTGACGTACTGAGCTACCGGTCGCCATATATGGGCCACAAAAAAAAACGTACGCTTTGACTTTTTTTTTGTTCATTGTGCTACCGGTCGCCATATATGGGCTCCTACAAAAGTTGAGTACCGGGCCCGGATTTTCTCTCGGCAGCCCTGCGAATTACTATGCGTCGCCCGGTGATTTTTTTCTGGACTTTGTGCTCCTCATAGAACAGTTCTTTCTTATCGTAAGGCTGATCCAAGCAAAACAAAATTAAGAAATATTTCTGCCTACTAAATTTCGACTTATCTGAAACTTAGCTAATCTGACTCTAAACGCTCAACTGGTATGAAACAGAAAATGGATACACGAAATTGGAATTTGAAAATGGGAGACGAAAAATGAAAATCGAATCATCCTGATTTGGTCTGGTTGCAATTTGGGTAGTAAATTAAAAATAAGTTAAAAATAGGAAGTGAAAATAGCCAGGCAATAGTCCCGGTCAGTGTTGCGACGTATTTTTATCAGACTATGGGCCGTTTTCTCAATGTCTGGTTAAACTGCCAGTTAGCTATCTGGGACACTAAATTAAATGTAAGAGCAAGTTCAACGCTCTTAATATGACAATTCAGTAGAAATAAAATATTAGGTAATTTTCTTGGCGGAATTCTGCCGGATGTTCTATTCTGTTCCACGTCTGTACCGTCTGTCAGCATTAATTTGCGGTTGAGTTAGTTTCAAATCCTCATCCAATGAATGAATTTCCACTCTGTTCTCCATAATAAATTCGCTATTTTAGCAATGCAAGCGACATCTGCGGACATATCTATCCGGGGCAGGTATACTACCCCGTTTAATTTACCAGGTTTATTTAGGTAAATACATTATTGCAATAGTATGTTGTTAACTGGGATAAAGCAACACGCGAGAACAAAGGAACACGCATTTTGTTTGTTTAATTGAAAACGAAAACATCAAAAGCAAATGAGTTGACCGAAACGAAAACTTTCTGAGACAAAATGGAAGATATCGAAAAATTATTTTATAGTTATTATTCCGCGATTTTATTTTATAAATAAAAAGCTGGCGTAACAGTCCAATTCAGACCAAGGCCTCGAGATGAGTTAGCATTATCTCATTTACTATATCGTGACGGGGTGTTTTGTGCTGAGCTGTGTGATCGGCAACACACTCAACTGGGCTCAAACTCTGACACATAAATACGTTTTTTTTATCGAAGACTACCGCGTTCCATAGGAATCGAATGGGGGTCCAGTGCATATACGACGAATGTGCGAACCTTTGCGTTATCCGGACTACTTTACTTTATTTTTGCTTTTTTTTTCTTTCAAAAATATGAGAAATTTTCCTTTTTATGATTTTGCCAAATATATTGAGAAAAAATACTCTTATTGCGAGGAAAATTATAAAGAAGGAATGAGTTGATAATTTTTTTTAGCTTTGAGATAAGTGATATTCGCTTAAAATGGTAAAACCGTATTTTTCAATAAATGACTTCAAAAAAGCATAATTTTTCCTAAAATGGATATCACTGAAAATGTTGTTCCTACTTTACATTAAATTGCTGAAACCAATTCAACAAAATTTCAAATAAATATTTTAGAACGGTACTATCTGATAAATCTGCAAATTCGATAAAAGTTACCGCAATGTGTTAGCTTTTTAACGGCATATTTCCTTGATTCATTTGGATTTAAAAATTTTCGAATATGACGCATTAAGGGAAAAACAATCTGGAGATGCAACTCTCTCTCTCTCAATTGCCCTAACCCCTTGTGGGGCAATGCGCGTCAACCGTTCCATGTGGCCCAGGTGACGTTTCTCGGCATAAATTGGTTTCGGAGAATGCAGTTGCCAGCATGCACCTCCTGCACATCCATGGCCACGAACGTCGTCGTGGACGGGATTCGAACCCGAAACGCCGGTAGTCAAACATGAGACTGATGCCTCAACACACTGCGCTACCGGTCGCCCTAAATTTATTTCAACTTTGATTTAACAGGTAGCTAAGGGCCCTAGGAATGATCAATATCATCATGGCGCAACAGTCCGAAGTCGGGCCCTGGCCGCCTGGATCATCGTCCTCCAATTATCTCGGTCAAGTGACGGCGTTCTCCAGTTTTGGACGCCCAGCAGTTGTTCAGGGTCCTCATCTACTGAATCTTCCCAACGAGCTCTCGGTCTTTCTCGCAGCCTTTCTCCGTCGACGCTTCGTCCATTGAATATTTTCCTAGGCATGCGTTCCATTCATTGTATGAACGATTGCGTGCTCGTCGTGTTGATCCGTCCAATCCGTGTTTTTTTTCCAGGTTTCTTGACAGGGAGTAGTTTTTGCAAGGATGGGTTGTTGGCCCATCGCTAAAGCCTATTCAGGGGTGGCCTCGGTAATAGCTGCTTCAGGTGGTTCATAACGTGCCAGAGTTCACACAACTGTGTTGCAGCAGTTGTACGAGTAACTTTGAAGAAACGTTAATTTGGCAACCGGTTTAATATGAAATTTTATGTAGTTTCTGAAAGTGAGGTGAAATCTGTGAAATCAAACTATGTATTGGGATAGTGGCAAATTCTGATTTTGTTCAGCAAGTCAATTACTTTTTGGCATAATTTACAAACAAAATGCTATAACTCTGTAAAGGTTGAGACAGAGTGTCCATTTTGGTGCAATTTTTCCACAAATGAACGGTACTTTCTAGTATTAAAGTATTTACTATTTGAAGCGGGACATCGTGTATGCAAGGACGTATTCTACTTTTGGCCGGAATACGAAACTGGTTTGGTCGAGCTGCTTCTCTCATGGATAAGATAGCGCGTGATGAGTGAAATCCATGGTGTGGACGAAGCTGATTAATTTTGTGTGGTAGTGGACAGCGAGGCTGGGTCATTGCAACTAAAGGTTCTAATACACGTGGCAAGTAAACCCGTCGGACGCGTCAAATCTATGATACCCATCGGGTTTACGACAACGCGTAACTTGTTAGCTGACGACAGGCACTAATCCGCCGTTGATGAGTCGATGAATTCAACAACAAACACTTGAAAAAAGATAATTTTAGTATTCGCACATATGCTGTCGAATCGTAAACCCACCCCGTGTAAACACAACGAATTGAGTTTATTTCCGCGTCAGTAAAATTCGTTTCGATACCAACTTCTGACGTTTCATCTGCGTAAACCCGACTTATGTGTAAATACCAGTCGCGTTAACGCGACTCGGGTAAAAATCACGGGATCGCAAATACGCGTCCCGTATAATAGAACCTTTAGACTCGCAATTACCCACTCCGTTTCTTCTCATTCGCTAAGATTTGCCCACGAAAAATGAGAGACCTAGCTCTGAATACGACCCTTCTAAACTTCTGATACACAGGAGCGTCTATGAAAATTTTTTCGCTACCTTGGTACTAACATATTTCACACGAAACCGAAATTCTCCACACCGTTGTGAACCAATTCCACGCGAAAACGGTCATCGCAGTGGTGATCGCTCTCTTTTGAGCGAAAAGGGAAAGTTCAAGCGTCGTGTAGCGCGCTGCGAAATGTGTTCTGTTAAAGTTGCCACTGACTGTTTTCCGTGTGCAATATTTCCTCACGAAAGGATTAGTACTCGCAAAAAAAAAATAACTGGCGCAACAGTCCAATTTGAACCATGGCCTCGAGATGAGTTAGCATCATCTCATTTTCTAAATCGTGACAGTCTTGTGCAGAGGTGTGTGATCAGCAACACGCTCAACTGAGTTATTTACCCCATAAATGGGTACTCATTTAACAGCTGAGTGGGCTCATAGTCCGACACGTAAATCCCCCTTTTTTATCGAAAACTATCGCATTCAGTATGAATCGAACCGGGGCCCAGTGCGTAGAAGGCGAAAGTGCTAATCGTTGCGCCATCCGGACTACTAGTACTAGTCTTTACACAAAATTGCACGTGTGTTTTCACCGGTGCATGTCTTTCACAGGGAACTGTGTACTTAGCTTAAGGCAACGATAATATTATCTGTTTGACAGGGTTAAGAAAAGCTGCCCTAGCCTTTAACATTTTATAGTTTACGCATAAAGATCCTGACTAATGTTCCCATCTCCATTCTACTCCGCGATATGCGGTATTATGAAATAGTTGACTAAGGTTCCGCAAAGTGAAGATCTCATTTCCGGTTTTATGAATCTTTGATATTATTGTAGTATGGAAGGAAGAAACTAGACTAATTTGAAACATATACGAGTATGATAAGAAGTCGGGTTAATCAATCATATCTTCCACACTTTCTTTTATCTAAATACCAACACTCACTTCATTTTAATTATACAACTGTCCCTGATCATTTCTTTGCACCATCGTTATTCGGCGTCTCCGTTGTTGATATAAAAGAAATCACCTGTGCTAACAAATTTCAATTTCACTGGGTGTATTGACATGCATAAACATATGCCTGTAGTTGCTTTTATGCGTTATAATATTTATTGTAAGTGCAATGTGTTTCTACAATATATGTATAACTAAGAATTTCTTTATGATGTCAACGAACTGATGTAATCCGATATAAATTGTTTTCGCTTTTATATTTGCTGATCAAATACATGACTCGAATTGGAAAAAAAATTACGATTCCTCTCGATATCAAGAGTTTCTTTATACAGGCCCTTAAGGGTTATGCCATTTCCTGGGCCTTTCAACTAATTCATACTATTGATGTTTCTATAGGAAATATTCTTGGATTTTTTATTTTTATTTTATCGAATTATTTGTATATGTAAATTTTCAAATTCAAATTGAGTTGTAAGGCACTAAGAGTCCAATTGATACCTGTAAATCGAAATTGACAACACCGTGAATCAAAAAAGTTTTGGAACAGCGAGGGTTTATTTCCAATTAACTTACCAATATAATTTAGGATGCTATTTTGAAAAAAGTAACATTTTGTTTTCATGTTACTCTTAACATAAAAGATTTGTAATTTAAATTTTATTTTGGATATAAAGTGAGGATGAAAGAAAAAAGAGAAAAAAGAAAGAAATCCAGCAGCTAGCGTAAGGCGAATAAGTCGAGAAATGGGCCTTTCAAAGTCAATAGTGCAGGAAATCCTCCGAAACGAAAATTTACATCCTTACCACTATACAAGGGTGCATCATCCGTAGGATTATGCAGCACGAATAAATTTTTGCGAATGACTGCAACAACAAACTCGACGAGATCCGAACTTTGGAAAAAATCTTATTTACGGACGAGTGTCTCTTCACGCAAGAAAGAAGCGAAACAAATCCTCACATGGTGCCGAAAAGTCATCATCAAATTCGATGGAGTGTCAACGTTTGGGCGGGTATTATCAACAATAACCTTATAGGACCCCATATTCTACCAAACCGTTTGACAGGCCAGCACTACAAATCAGTTTTGGAGGATGTGCTACAGGATTTTTTGGACAGAATTTCACTTGACGCAAGAATGGGTATGTGATTTCACCATGATGGTGCACCTCCGAATAATTTACGGGAAGTAACGACGTTTCCAGACAACGAGTATCACGAACGCTGGATAGGACGATATGGACCGGTACGATGGCCTGCAAGATCTTCCGATTTGAATTTGCTGGACTATTTCCTTTGGGGTTATTTAAAGGAACTGTGTCTATAAGGACACCCCACGCAGTATAGTTGAAATTTGTTTCAAAATTAATAATAATATTTAAGCCAACATTACACGAGGAATGTTAGGAAGAGCAATACGAAGCTTTCCAAAGAGAGCACGAAATTGTCTAAGAATGGAAGGTGGTAATTTCGAACACCTATTATAAAATAAAATAAAAATTTAAAATTAAATAATCTTTCGTTTTCACTCAAAATAATTCATTACTAACAATTTGTTACCTGACTTGTTATTATTTTTAGTGAAGATTCATTCAACAAAAAATCTCGTTTCCACACATGCGAAGCGCTATAACTGCCAGAAATAAAGTAATTAAGATAAAATGATGTTAGCACGATTTTTTTGTAATACAATAAATAATTTATTTTTAAAATCGAGCAACCACATTTCCCATACAGCAAAAATTTGAGAAAATACGGATGAAAAAAAAATCGGGTGAAACTAAAAAAAAATTAGTTTAAAGAGCTATAACAATTAAACCGTTCTTTCGATTTTCACGAAATAAATTTTGTATTTTAGAGCAATGTATTGGCTACCAAAAACAGTTCATTTGAGTGTTCTAGCTAGTGTAGTTTTGGAAATATTGTGTTTTTAGTAGTCTGAGTAAGGAAATTTTATCAAATACAAAATTGTAAATGCCTGAAGCAGCTAAAGGTTTACGATTTCGAAAAAATGTCCCCGGCTAGTTTTTGCTGAAAATCACTTGGGGAATCACGTAGCAGTGCGTTTATCCGGACAGCCTGTATAATAGCATTTCCGGTAGGATCTACTTAAGTAGGATTGATATACCGTGATTACACATATCAGCTCTATAATCTAATTACAGTCTGAAAAGAAAATCCGATCGTGGTACTAAAGATGCGGCAGTCTCCCGGACTATCAATTTTACGCTACACATCTCTCCATCTATTCCTCTTTGCATTCTTGAAAGGGTTGTTAAACTATTCCCACAGCAAATGTCTTATCCATCTTCTTACTACACCCCATACGTACAAGCAGTTGCACTAAGAGCAACTGCATTTTTTCTGATATGTAATTGATTTACTGATGCTTTCGATCTAATAAGCATACGGCATACCTGTGTCTCACGATGGAAATGGACAGTTTTTTTGTTTTTACTTCCATCCGCACAAGGAGTCCTGATTACTTCGAAAGGGACTTCCTTTGCACATGCTATGCAGTTAAAGAAGCTATAAGTGAAGGAAATCAAAAATAAGAAAAAAAAAAAGAAACTCACCCTCACTGCACCCTTTCGTTTTTCATTGCAATGATGCATGGTCGTGCTTAGCTGTAAGTAAATATGGAAAAAGTGAATGTCAGGATCGGGGTCATTTCTAAACTATTTTTTTTTTCTATACGCCTCCAAAGGTGCATCTGCGTGGGAACGCGAAGTCGAATTTCAGTTGAGCAATGCACTGCATCTGGCTTTGATGGTTGCATTTAATAGAAAGGAAGATGTTGAGATTGGTAGCAATTATCAATGTGATGATGACAACTGTTCAATTGGAAACCTACCAGTAGGATATTAAAAATTCAAGCTTTTTTATAAACAGTTGCTAGGTTCGCTATAATATATTCCATATGACTTCATCCTGTCTTTGAATTTGTGGCAAATGCGCTCACTTATCCAGGGAATGACGATGATGAGCATAGTGAAATGATAGCTGCAGAAAAAAACGAAATTGTGTCATTGTTGCCATATATTCAACATAAAGGATGATGCGTCAAATTTATTCAAATGTATATCACATTATAACTCGGAGTTTGGGGTACGATTTGTGATAGAGTTTTCAATTTTAAAATTCATAAGTGGCACTTAATTTATAATAATTAGAGCAAATTAAATAATATGAATTTGTTAAAAAAAAGGTTGAATTTCAATATTCAATTTCAAATTAAGAGATTTCTTGAGGAAGTAAACATAAATACCGTTATTACAAATTCGTCAATCTAGTCGATCGTTTCGTTAACTGTGGGTCACGACCGCTAGTAGGGCCGTCAAAAAAAAATGAACTTCACGAAAATTGTCTTCCCATTTATGATGCTCTTCTTCTTCTCGAGATACCA
The DNA here is from genome assembly GCA_964017055.1 of Chloromyia formosa. Classification (NCBI taxonomy): domain Eukaryota; kingdom Metazoa; phylum Arthropoda; class Insecta; order Diptera; family Stratiomyidae; genus Chloromyia; species Chloromyia formosa. The sequence goes on from OZ024815.1 coordinate 35,288,295, forward strand.
CTTTGAGACGATTAATTACAAATATATGAGCCCATGAAAGTGGTCTAAGTCATAGAATTTTCATTTTGAGATATTTAAAGGTTTGCGTTTGATCAAAAATATGTTTACACTATGTCATAGAATATTTTAGAAAATATTGACTCCTATGGTTGGTCCCAATTTTTGGGCAGTTTTTCGTTAATTATAGCCTCCGCGGTCAGAGTTGACCTTAAGCAAATTAATATGTATGTCAATAGCAAAGCCATTACTGTTTGGCATATGTCTCATCGGTTTCAAAAAAAATTCCGAGTAGCAGTGCATTCAGTATCTAATCTAAACTGACTACTCTATAAAGAAATGCATTTTTTTATGGCGATATAAAAATTTTTTTTTTTTTTCTTTAATGAAACTAGAACCCATTCTCAAAATAATGATACCGGCATGAAGTTTTTGCGACAGTGGAAAATAGCCTAAATTAATTTTTGAAAAGAGAGATTACACGTGCTTTCCTATGGACTGCGAAACGAAAATCGCCTCTCTTGAAAATCACCTTTTCAGCGTTTTGTAGTAAAAACAAAACCCTTATGAAATCGGTCAAACGTCCGTCTGTCTGTCTGTTTGTTTGTCCATGAAATATCTCACGAAACGCAGAAGCTACATGCATGGAATTTGGTGAAAATATGTAGAAGTATTATAATTCTCTGGAGAAAGCGATGCGTCGTTCTTTAAATTTGAAGAAAGGAGAAAATAGGAAGAGGGGAAAATATGTGATCAGAGTTTGTTCGCCCCTCCCTCCCCCCTTCGAGACCGTTATACTTAGAAATATGGAAATTTACAGGGAAGCGGCATTTCACTAGCATATAAAACAAAAAATAAGAAAATTTTGAAATCTGAACATAAAAGGTCAAAAATTGCACATTTCTATAGTTGCAGTTAGCACACTTCTGCACCCCTTAATCACATCCCAAGTCAAAAATTTGGATGGCCAATGATAACACCATAGGCAATAACATGTCCGAGTTTCATTACAATCACATTATATTTAATAATATTACATTTGTTTAAAATTAGGCATTTTAATGCTATCCACGCAAAAATACACCTACCGGCCGCCGATCTGGTGTGTCGACAGCTATTATAATTTTGTAGATCCACTGATATCCCATCCCGCCTAGGTCATATCAGCTTACGAGTACATTTAAGACACGTATCGTCCTTTTGCATCTTCAATTATCTTTACTGACCGCAGTCGATTTTATTCTAAATTTGAGGGAAATTAAGTGTATAAAGATATTGTTGCTGATCTGCACCTCATCAAAAGAGCTCAGTAGACCAGCAATTTTCGGCAAAGTGTCTACCAAAGCACAAGTTTAAAGAAGTTTAACAACTGCACAATGCACTCAGCTATGGATAGAGACGTGCAAAACCTTGACTCGAGACTCACCTCAATTACTTAATTATATCTACGTACTAGATTTCTGTTAATAGGGGAATTCATGCTCACATCGTAAGGTTGTAAACTTCTGTCATTTTGCTATAGCGATGACCGAAGTTTACGACGAATACGACGTTTACGACATTTACGACACTGAGCGTGAATCCCCCTAATATAAAATTTAATCAAATGGCAGGATTTTTTTCTAAAGTTTCCATATATGTAGATATACCGATTTGGTAACTGCTTTAAAACTTGTACAGGATGTACTTAAGTATATCCATCATAAGAAACTATTTTCATTTTCGTAAGTTCCACCCCCATAAGGTTTGAACTTCAAAATAGAGAGTCCTTTTGAAAAATTGATGAACCATTTCTTAATTGTCTCAGTCGCATTTACGCACAAACCAAAAATTGGACAACTACTCGTACATCCCCAAACATACTAGTACAAAAGCCAATAATATGTAATTACTATACGCATTGTAGATTGCGAGTGATAGAAGAGTTCCAGGTAAAATTGAGAACGTAGTTACTTATATACTCGCATCTATACACCCTATGGTCAAGTATAGTGGGTTATCCAAAAGAGGGTTGAATGATAGTTTGACTGATTGTAGGCCGCGAAACTTAGCTGGAGGGTGAGTGGACAAAAAAGTGAATCGATTGCCGAAATTGAACAAATTGCGTGCAAGTGAAAATTTTATGAAAGACCAACATGTGTGTCACACATGAATTATTGAGAAGCCACAAAAAACTTTGGTGGTTTCACAAATGTCTGTTTAGTCATGTGGCGGCGGAGAGGCGATAGTTTGCGATTCAAGGACTTCAAATCGCTTGTCCTAATACAGTGCATTGCGATATTTTGTTGACATTGGAAGTTCTTGAAAATTAGGCTTAGCTAAGAATAAGGTTTCGGCTGTGAGTGAATCAAACGCTATGAATTCCAAATGTAAACCATGAAACATTCCGATTGGAGAAGTTATAGTACACGAGATATAACGCCTGGATCTGCTTGGATCAAAGATCTGTCAGTCGGTTTGTATGAAAATTGATCGAAATGAAATGAACGCAGACACTTAGAAGAGATATCAGACCACTTTCATACAAAACGGCAAACCGGTATTAATCCAGATCTGGTATGAGATCTCATCGGATCAAAGTTGAAAGCAAATTGGTTGAACGTCAACTTATTTTGTCTCCATCTAAATGTGCGTCAGCAATTTGCCAACGCGACGGCGAAATATCTGTATGGAGGCTATTTAAGTTCGCTCGTCGCAGAGTCGTGGGGTTCTTTTTGGTCTGAGACCGAAATCCTATAAATCGAAAGCGACTATTACATACTATGCTATTTTGAGGTATTGAATTCACCGAACATTTGGAATGAAGGAGAACGTTCTTGTTATGTAGAGAAGTTAAGGAAAAATTATCAAAAGTTGTTGCATCGGTTGCTATAATGGATGGGGGGAGTGTCTAGTATACTCGTACACATTCTGCGGAGGAAGGCTTCGGTTTGAACAACTCGACGAAATAATCGAAATAGTCAGTAGAGTGCTATAGCTGCTGAGTTGCTCAATATTAGGATAACACATTTCGAGCAGCCAAGTCCCTTTGCAATAAGTCGGTGAGTTGCTACATGCAAGAGAGAGAATAGACTCGAGCCTATCATTAGCACATAGTTCAATAAGCGCTTTCAAGACCTAACAATGGCGTTTAATATACGAGTAGGGTCGAAGCCCGGTTACATGATCAGTGTCTCAACGATTCATCCAATCATCACAAGTCATTGAGTTGGACTTATAGATCGATGGGTGTTAAAGCTCGCGCAGACGACAAACTTTCTAGTTCGCAGAAAAACTAAATAGTTTAGTCAGAAAAATAGAGAAAAATAGAACACACGGCGGTTTATGAGACCGCGTACACAGCAAACTAAACTATTTAGTAATCGCTCTGTGCGCGGTCTCTTAAAACACCGTGTGTTCTATTTTTCTGACTAAACAATTTAGTTTTTCTACCAACTAAAAAGTTTGGCGTCTGCGCGGGCTCTTATGTAGCATAAGGAAATAATTTCTGGATCGGTAAGAGCATAATAATAGAATATAGAGGGTATCCCAAAGTAATACGATTCCTAATAGTAGTTCAAGCAAATTGTCCAAAATAAACAGAAAAATTGCGAAGAAGTCGAAACTTGGTATAGACGTTTCAAAATATATATATTTCAAGGACTCTCTAACCTAACAAGGGGTGTGCCGGAGTTATCACGATTAAAAAACATGGAATGGACTTGATTTTCACGTGTTTAACAGGAAGTGGCAACATTAAAAAATTGTCAAAAAATAAGAATCACTCATTATATTGTAATCATTGTGCGTAAGTACTAGTTTTCGAAATTTTTCCTTTTTTTTTTAATTTTTCATGTTTTTCAATCCTATAGCGTCAGTAGCTATGAGTATATTCATAAAATGAAAAAAAAAATCCTCCAAATCTCCTTCCGCATGCTCGTATACTGAATCTATGTCTTCGGGGTCGTTTAGATTTCCGGAAATTTGCTCCATGTTTCATTCCATTTCTGGACCCACACCTCGAGGTTCGCTCACTGTTCGGTGGTACAGTTGCAGAAGATAAATTGTAGTACCGATTCTGATGCTGTCGCAAGGAGTGTTAAAATAAGTTGCAACGAGCCATTGATTTTGTCCATCCCCACTGTCCCGGATTTTTGTTATTACCAAGCCATATTTGATAAAATACTCGCAACAAATGCTGAGCAGCCGCCTTTGAAGCTAGTGGTAATAATTCGAGCCTTGATTTTTGTTTTGCAGTGATTTTTTAAATTGTTCAAATCTACTATATATGAATTAAGCGATGATTTCGAATTTTCTTCGCACCGGATACCATCAGAAAAAAAAGGTTTCACCAGCCTCTCTTACTTCTAATGGGGTTGAATTTTCGTCAAGTTCTAACTACATATATTATCCAATTGAATTTTTTTGCAGGAGTTTGAAAAGTTGTAATCTTTCCTTCCGAAATATACAAGACGTTGTATCACAACCACTGAAGGCAAGGGCCAGTAAGATTCTATTTTTGATATGTTCGTGTGATTTTTGGATTTGCGTCGACGAAAAAAATATTCTGTTAATTTTGCCTGGCTTTGTGAAAAAGTTATCTTTATTTTCTGGTGTTAAAGCCACCTCCTGTTAAACATCCTCACCGACTCCATTGCTCGATATTTCTATTGCGGTTGTAACAATAAGTGCATTAAAAATGCAGAAATTTAGGTAACAATGAAATCAATTTGATTTTATTCTTTTCGCTTGACAAAATATCGTCTTGTGGGGCAGTAGCCGCCATACTCTCATCAAAAATAATTTCTGCACATTGCTTATACAGGTATCGTCGTTGCTGCTCAGCTTTTTTAATACTCCATTCATTCATTATCGTAGCCATTAAATACGATTACTGAATTTTGTCCAAATCATCACGCTAAGGCAGCCTCGGCTGCTCTTCTTCATCGCCTGGTGAGAACTTGCGAAGATGTGAGCCTACGTTCGTCACCAAGGACAGGCTGCAAATCCTTGACATATATCTTAATACATATACTCTTCACAATGCAATGAATAAATTCAAAGCACACGATACTACACGCACTAGACACTGTACGGCAAGACTGACGCAAGGTGGGGAGCACGAGGATTGAGCACACTATGTAATGCTCGGGACTCGTCGAATCCTTAAATAGAATGTATTTAAAAAGTTACAAAGACTTCGGATTTTTTTTGAATATTTGACGAATTACGGCACAATTTGTGTGTGCTATAATGCAACTCGATTTTTTTAACAACATAATTTTAACATAAAATAAGTTTTTCAATATCGTAGTCCGGATGGCGCAACGGTTAGCACGTTCGCCTTCAACGCACTGGGCCCCGGTTCGATTCCGGGGATTTACGTGTCGGACTATGAGCCCACTCAGCTGTTAAATGAGTACCCATTATGGGGTAAATAACTCGGTTGAGCGTATTGCTGATCACATACCTCTGCACAAAAACCGTCACGATCTAGAAAATGAGATAATGCTAACTCATCTCGAGGCCGTGGTTCAAATTGGACTGTTGCGCCAGTTATTTATTTTTATTTTTTCAATATCGGTTCTTAAATGCAAAAAAAAATGGCGTCATTATGCCTAAATCATTGATGATTCCACCTGAGTTCATCAAATCAACAATAAAAAGATGCCATTCTTCTTATTGTTGATTGAATGAACTGAGGTGGAGATATAAATGATTCAGGAATTATGACGTCATTTCGCGATTTGTTTTCAATTAAATTACATAATTTACTGATAACGTGATGAGTGACACTTTTTTATGTGTTCTTCGCGAGAGTTTCTTTAACAGGTTGAAATAGCTTTAATCGAAAGGAAAATTATTTCCACATCAAAGTCTAATTTGACGCTACTTACCACTCTATTGAGGAAGCGAAGGTTCTCTTCGCAGACTTTTAAAGCGAGTATATTAAAGCGAACGTCCTCAGTATTAAATTCGAGAGTTCCGATGTGATCGTACTCTATTATTGCAATCATTCGTATAAATATTCGCAAAATCCCTCAAAGGAACTATTCGCACCCTCAATATGTGGTAAGCATATAGATCGTACCCTACGACGATGATTCCTTTATCTGGCCTAATATTTTTCCTACTTACTGTCAAACAAGTAAAGGGGCAAATTTTTGGAAAAAGCAAATAATAATAGATTCGTCGTCGTCCACATAGGCCAAATGCTTTCCTGTCCATTTCTCTTTCCATTAACAAGACCTAACGGACACAGGCAATTTCAAGACTTGGCAGAGTAATGCCATTAAATAGATAGCGGTTACGTGAGGAATATCCTAAAAAAAGGCAATGAATTTTTTAATAATGCTTCGTCAAGTTGCGGCCAATCGACGGACGTACGGCGGCGTGACTACACCTACATACGGTTCACTTGAAACAAGCGTCCAGGATCTACTAATTATTTTCTATATTTTCGTCGGATATGACTTTGTAAAGTTTGAATATTTTTCAAATTGAATGATATCACGTGGGGCAAATTTGATTGAAAATGTTGAAATATTCACATGTTCAATACCTTCGTGACCGAAATTGTTATCTGAATCCTATTTGAAATTTCGATAACTTGAAAAATATTATTACTCGGGGGAATAAATGAAGGATTCAATTAAGTATTTAAATCACAGGCTTCTTGAGAACACTTAAATTTTCATATATTCATGATTAATTTTAAGTAAAGTGTATTGAACGATAACAGATATGTAATACATTAAGCGCATTCTTTTGCGTATCTATCGACAACAAGTCGCTTGTTTGTGTAATGCGTGTTTGTTACCCTACGCTACACTCGATAGATATGCAAAAGAACGCGCCTATTCCCACTTACAAAAATTTCGAATGTGGCATTTAATTTCAATTAGCTTAAGAATTCTTATAAGTCCGGTACCCTAGACTTATACAGATTTGTGGTGATACCAAAAGTACCAATTGGCAACGACCATATGCATTAAAAGTGAGTTTCCAATATAGTTAGTTTGAACTGTGTGTAGATCCAATGAGAAGTTTCATTGTTAATCCACTCGGATTTCTTATATGTATATTTGAACTTACGTTTACACGGCAGGTTGGCGTTCATTCAGTAGAATCCTGCCCATTCTCGAAATCAACCAACTAATCCGCACTACAAATATTTGTCTAAATTTTCAAGTCGCTAGCATCATTGCATCGAAAGTGATCGCTTCTTGGAAGTTTCATGGGGCACCGAAATAAGCCATAGCGAAATTAGGCATACGAAATAATCCATATGGATACTTTCGTTTGGAACCGAAAGTATTCATCGGAAAATTAACGAAATAATTCCTGTAATCGAAGTAAAGTATGCGAACGAAAGCGAAAATATCATATACCCATATACCATGATACCATTCTCATGATAATGTCTATTTGGACCTTTAGTCTTGTAGGTACAGTAGAATCCCGATTACCCGAAGTAAAGGGGGCTGGTGTCATTTCGGATAACGAAAATTTCGGTTAGTCCGTGGTAACAGCTAACTGCAATGATAAGGTCAATAAAACACTACGTACGACAAGCAGTTTAATACAAGATGATTGTTTGGATACATATGTTAATTATTTTTTAAGGTAATCTGATATTTTTGTCTGAATCTTTGTCTGAGCGGCTATATCGCGCTACCGTGTATAAATTTATGAATTCGAAATTTTAAAAAAAATCTAGTTGCCCCTGTCGGTTAAAGCGGGTTTCAGTTGAGCCAAGTTCGGTTAAGCGGGGTTCTACTGTAAATTGCTTTTCTTGTGATCCTTCGCAAATATTGTCCTTTTTATCTTGACCAAAGGACTCGAGACGCCCTCAAAAGTACTGCATAGCATCCGCCTCATCACTCCGATTCATATGACACCCATATCGCCTGTATCCCATTTCATCGCGAATAATGTCCTTTTTTCGTGACCAAAGGACTCGAGACGCCATCATTAGTACTGCATAGCACCCGCCTCATCACTCCGATTCATATGACACCCATATCGCCTATATCCATGTTCATCGCGAAGAATGTCCTTTTCTGCTGACCAAAGGACTCGAAATGCCCTCATTAGTGCTCCAGCGCATTCGCCTCATCACTCCGATTCATATGACACCCATATCGCCTGTATCCCAGTTCATCGCGAATAATGTCCTTTTCTCCTGACCAGAGGACTCGAGACGACCTCATTAGTGCTCCATAGCATTCGCCTCATCACTCCGATTCATATGACACCCATATTGCCCATATCCCAGTTCATTGCGAAGAATGTCCTTTTTTCGTGATCAAAGGGTTAAAAACGTCTTTGTCCAGAAAATGATTTACGCCCGTCTCTATATACGAAGGGAAACCGAAATTGGTCATGCTGCACGCCTTCATTTTCAACCAAAGGTATTCATCGGAAAATTAACGAAATAATCCATGCATGGATAACATCGGTTTCAAATCGAAGTAAAGTATGCGCACGAAAGCGAAAATAGCCATATACTCACTTTCGTTTCTAAACGAAATTAAGCATTGAGTGTGCAACCGAAAGAATCCATGCATAGATATTTTCGGTTTCAACCGAGATTATCCATTAATGCCTTATTTCCGTTGGTCCGTTTGGTCTGGTATAAGATGTTCGAAATTTCACTACTATTTGTTTGTTACTTGTCGAGTCGCGAGTAGTGTTGTAGCACCATTTACTGTTGCGTGGAATTTATCCACAGTGATATAAAGTTTTGTAGGTTAGGTTAGGTTAAGGGGCTGCCGCGCTACACACAGCACACTTAGGCTTCCAAAGGCCCGTTGTGATACCACCCGGAAAAGAAAAACCGTCCCCTTAAGAGGACTGCGTATCAAACCAGCCCGTGCTACTGATATAGCGATTTAACCGGAAGGCGCATGTATTCTTAAGGTCATCCAAATCATGAAAGATCCGCGAACCTAGAAAGTAACCCCTCCTACCAGCCAGGGCTGGACAATGACAGAGAAAGTGGAGGATGGTCTCCTTCTCCTCCTCATCTCCACAACTCCTGCTAAAATCATGATGGGGGATGTTGAGCCTCCTGGCATGCTCCCCGATCGCGCAGTGTCCAACAACTCCAACAACTCTGCCAATGTGCCTCCTATTCATGGAAAGCAGGGTGGCAGAGCGGCCGGAATCCAATATCGGCCAAATCGACCTTGTCGTATTGCATGTTGCCCCGTTGAGCCATCTTGTATTGGCCCTGTTGACAGCAGTGGCCTTAATCGCCGATTTACACATAGCAAAAGGCATTGCTATGTCCTCCAATCTTACGTCAAACCCCCCAGTTCTGCCCTCCCGAGCCAGATCATCCGCCGCGCAGTTCCCCTCGAAACCACTGTGGCTCGGTATCCAACACAGGGTGAAGTTTTGTAACGGGCGGTTTGGTGGGCATCCGAAGATGCCCGTGGGGACGGAGCTTAAGGTAGCATAATTGACCGTGAAGGTCGGGCCGTGCCATCTGGCGAAGAAAAAGGCCCCTCAACGAGCTAAGCAGTGGCCTATGCTTGCTGTAGCTCAGTTCGGGAGATGTGGGCGGGGTTGTCGCCGCTCGTTTCCCGTGTCCTTTACGTATTAACAAAAATTCATAGGCCTGGGGAAGACAACACAAACAGGGGAGGTAAAAATTGGGAATACAAAAAAATAGTCGATAAGGATGGAATGGTTGGCGGACGGATCAGACGCCCACGCGGTCGCACCTGGGTCCAGGTGTAATGGAACCCTCGGCCTCTGGTTTCGTACCACCAACAGATTACTACTCATCAGGTGCTGCTTCGATCTGCCGGTGGGAGCAGCACTACCAGACCATAATATGATTCTTTGCAGGTGGTTCATTACAGTTTTGACAAAAACTTCGTTTTTAACTATTCACTTAAACTTTAGGTTTTTTAGTTGCTTCATGTCAAAAACAACATTATGTCGCGGGTCGGAGTTTGCCGACCCCTGAGCTAACTCATTGAGTATGATTTGATATTTACTCAAAAGAACAGTTGAAGCAGGTCTATGTATAGAAAGCTAATTTTCACTCAAGGGGTGAAGGGTCCGAATCCTTCCCCGAGCACAACAAATATAGAGCCGTTGGCATATCACCTCCCCCCCCCCGCTAAAAGCTATCTACGTCACTGGCTTTAAGACATTCCGTTGCGGATAGTGCGATGCGATCTGCTCCTGCCCATATGTGCAGGTATTTTGCATGGTCTTCCATCTCAGACTGATATTTTTTAAAGATCTTTCCGCATCGGTTGCCTATTTATTTAATTTTATTTAAAATTGACCAGAAACATACGATTTTTCATTAATACATACACACCTTTTTTTAAGGTATAGTTATTGGGAAAAATATGATTACTGTAACATACTTGCTTACTTCTTCGAAAGCAGATTCTATAGAGAATTGTGCTACTCGTACTACGAGTACACACGAAAGCTACAGCTCTTAATAAAACTTTGCAAAGTGTAAACATTAGTCTCAAGGAATAATAGTCCTTTATGACTAGCATTAAACTTTATTAAAGCAATCGAATATTTGACCACGTAGTCTGCCGTAAGACTTCACAAATCATTAATGAGTACGCGTAGCAATCGAGTAGAGCACTTTTCCCATTCCTGGGTCTTTGAAATGCGTGGATATTTGTCCCTTTACTGTCTTTCGGCGAAAACCCTATCCAATTGATGACTATCATTTATTCATATGTGGCCTAAATTTAGTAGTTTTTTGGCTTGCGTCGCTCTATGGTCAAATTCTTCTTTGCACGCAATATGTTCAATTGGTTGAATCGATTTGTCCTTGCTGCTTTATCCTCCTGTCCGACATGTGCTATCTGCCCGCATAAAAAAAGTTTTATCAGTTGTTCGTTTCAGGCGAGTAACGCAATTGCAAGTGACCACCTTTTCCACAGTGTGGTCAAACTTAGTGCTTTGGAACATATCAGTCGCGCAATTTGCCTAATTACACATTCGATGTCACTAGTTACTAGTGGACTTTATGAGTAAACATTTTGTTCCGATAGCAATTAAGCGGTTTTCGTTAATGCACTAAGACAACCTTTTTATCTTGAAACATACTTGACGGCCATTTAATGAGTAGTTTCAAGGCAATTACTTCGGAAATGAGGCGGCCAAACTGGTCGACCGAAAACTTAAATCAAAATACAACTATGTACTGGGAACTTATTCAGATCCACGTGAAGAAATAAATGTTCATTGCAAGCTTATTATTGTTATCTTCAGATACATCTATTGCTTTTGTTAATCTAATTGACAGGCTTCTACTGTCTTTCCAAGTTAGTTTTTTCCGTTTGCAATTAGCTGTACTTTAGAAAGGAACATAGCCCATACACCTAAATTGAGTTTGCATTATGAACTATTTGTTTAATAATTAAGTAAATACCATTGTGTTAACGTCCAGATCGAAAATTATACATACTGATTTTGCGGAATGTAATTAGAAGAATCATGTATTGTAGTATAGAAAAAATATTTTGTGGCAACAAAGTTTGCTGCATTGTCTGCAGCAGGACCTGTGGACCCCAGCCCTACATGGTTTATTGGCTGTATACGATGACTCCTCAATTCAGGAGCGCTGATATTGTGACCAGCTCTGCGGAAGAAATATAATCTTAACTTGTGAAATCAGTGCGGCATCTTCTAAGCGTGACATTACACTTTGCGCTTTTCTACAGGAAGAGCAATCTCGCAAAAAACGAATAGTCATCCAAGAAGACGAACGTGTACATTTAAATGGAACGCATTACACTTATGCGTAACGACAATGCTGCAGTTTGCAGGAATCGTTTTGCAGCAGCAAGTCCAACCACAGCGGAAGACTTCTCCCGCAAAAAAACGCAATGAGGAGATAAACACACGGTGGTATATGGAACGCATTTCACCTTCCGGTTTTTGGTTCAACGACAAACTTGAAACTCGTGCACCCAGTACGAAATTCATGCAGTGCATCCATTAAGGACTGGCTGAAATTGTATCGGCCTCCCGACTTTTACCTACTACATATATTGCTACAAAAATAATACCATCAATAACCTCACTGTTATTTATTTCTTTCACAAGCTCTTCCCGCAGAAAGACGCAATGTGTAATTATAGGGTTCTTTTCCTGAACGACAATGCATTTTTTTGCGGGATTGCTCTTCCTGCAGAAAAACGCAAAGTGTAATGTCACGCTAAGGCAACCTCCATTCTCCATATAACAATACCAGAGGCGCCGACTGTTAAAAAATATTTGGGGGGCACAAACAAGTTTTCGTATGTTTTTGATTGACTGTGTGATTGACTTGTTGTGTGAACTTTTTGTGCGTTGAGGCGTCAGATGGTGGTTCGAGTCCCGTCTACGTCGTGGACAGGACATGGATGTTTGTGTTGTCTTCTCCCTGTGGTGTGGAGCGCAACAATACGCCACGACTAAATCAGCAGGAGGTACATGCTATCAACATGCATCGCCCGAAACCAGTTAATGCTAACGAAACGTCAACCAAGCCATATGGGAATTGTTCATGCACTATGATCCACTAGGAGTAGGGTAAATAGTAGTATGCTCACAATGCATTCTTGCAGGAAATAACAATTAACGTATCTCTTGCACTTAAAAAAATTGACTGATGATGGGTCCACGTACAGAACGGCCCTAGCTAAGAAAGTCTACATCTTAAGACGGACACACACTTGCGTTCAAAAGCCAAACTGATCCCGGTTGAAACCAAAATTCGTAATGTGTGGAGTTTAAGTTTATGGCTCCGCGTTCCACTGCGATCCAATTTGAATATTCGATTCGCCCAAAATCCACGAGGCAGCACCTGACTGAACGGTGTCAAATTTTATTTATGTTTTATGTTGCCACTGTTAAATAACAAGGAAATCGGTTTTTCATGTTGCCGTCAAGTTATTTATGCAAATCTTTTGCAATCCAACTGACGGTGCGTGAAATTAAATTGGAGAAACATTATCGACTTGGCCTTAATGGGAGAATTCTCTCTATTGCATTTAGAGAGAATCCTTAATTGTAGCATTTCCGCTTTAGGTAGTAAAAACCTAGAACCCACGCAGAGAATTGTGTAGGTCCAAAAGCGAAAATAACTTGAGTTTTGTGAAAATTCTATCTAATGAAATAGAAAGAATTCTCCAATTAATGCCAAATCCATAATGTTCCAAATTGGACAAGTGAAAAATTGAATTCGTCTTCGAACTCGACTTTTAAAATGACGTCTGGATCGCGATGGATCTGCTCCGCAGTTTGTGACCGTGAAATTTGGATCGTGATCATTCTTAGTGGATCCATTTTGATCCGCGTCCAAATGAACGCAAGTGTTCTTCCACCAGGCAAATATTCGATATCAATACGAATGTATAGTTTCATACAGTTAATGAAAATGGTCTGACGATTGAGGCGAGCCAATTTGGAACCGATTCAAGTCTGGAGTTATACGGTCTCGACCATGAAAATCATCAGCGTTGTATGGAGATGACGTTTGTTGTTTGTTTTTAAAAGTTATTAGGTTGGTGCAGATGAAATGTCGGATTCAGTAGTAAATTTTTGAACAGCTGTAACTTTTTATAAAGATAATTTTTTTAATCGAAATAGGTACCAGCGGATGCGAAACACTGTTCCCAACGAGATACAAGCGCATTTATTCCTGTTTCGTAGAAGTCCGGTTTTTCTGGTTCGAAGAAACTCCTCGAAGGTTTTTTTGACAGCTGCTTCATTGTTAAACTGTTTTCCTGTCAAAAAGTTATCCAAATGTTTAAAGAAATTTTAATCTGTTGGCGAGAGGTATGGTGAATATGGAAGGGGAGGAAGAGTCTCATAGCGCAACTCGTTCAATTTTTGGATCGTTGTTCTCGATACATGAGGTCGTGCGTTGTCATGAAGCAGTATAACTCCATCTCTGTTGACTAGCCTAGGTCGTTGAACTGTCAATTTCTGATGCGTTTCGTCCAGTTGGGCGTAGTATTTCTCAGCATTGATGGTTCCGCAAGGTTGCAGGAACGAATAGTGGATAAATCCACCTACAGACCACCAAACAGTCACCATTATTTTCTTTGGATGAAGGTTTGGTTTCGGCATGTGTCTTGGAGCCTCATCGGCATCTAGCCATTGGGACGATCGGCGAAGATTATCGATTATTATAGTATCCAGTTTTCATTGCAGGTCACAATTCGGTTCAAGAACGGTTCGTTTCTGTTGCGGGAGAGAAGAGAACCTGAAATCTCCATTCGACACGCTATATTTTGCTCGGTAAGAGCATGCGGAACACACTTGTCAAGCTTTTTCACTTTTCCAAGTTGTTGTAAGTGGCAGCAAACTGTCAAATGGTGCACGCCCCATTTCTCCGTAAGATTCCTTATGGTTTGGCGGGGGCCAGACTCCATTAATGCACGCAGCTCGTCGTTATCGATCGATGGTCCTGGGTTTCCACCCGGCTCATTTCGGAGGTTCATATCTCTGGATAGAAATTTTTCGAACCACCGCTGAGTGGTTCGTTCGTTAACCGTATCAGGTCCAAATGCCCTGTTGATATTCCTTGTTGCTTCCGTTGCGTTGTGCTCTAGATTAAATTCGTAAAGGAAAAATTGTCGTTTTTCACTCGCTTCCACTCGCTTTTTCTTTTTTTTTCACCGATCACCATGAAGTGCAAAACCGAAATGACTCTATAAGCCAAGGTAGCAATACTTATACTTCAATATTTCATATCACTAGGACCGCCTGGTGGCAGTTTGTTACCTAAAAATCGCAGCCAAATTCATGTCATTGCAAAATCCGACATTTCATCTGCACCAACCTAATAACTATTGAAATCCAGGTAGATTTTTCAAGCATTTATTGATAGAACCATACTGTTTTTTTGTAAGAGAACACAAAACGAATGAGTTAAATTTTAATTAAATCCAAATTCAAATATTTTAACCGTTCTCCTCTGTAGATCATTATAGTAAGGACAAAAGTTCCATTAAGTTTTGACAGCATCTTGAGGAATCATAAACAAATTGAACGACGAGTTTTACTATAATACCTCTATGACTATTATGGTCCGGACCAATATCACATGGGCTCTCATGACCCGGGAGATTGACGGCTGTCAAGCCTTATTAATGCAGATTCAATGGTGCAATGCTCATGGGCCATATACCTATATATATGTCTATAGAAGCTCCTTGCCTATATGTTATTGCTAAACAAGTGTTTGATTGCTTAAACGGAGAAATCGACTGCGGATCGCTCTTCGCTATTTGTGCCTGAAATGTTGGAGGGCGTTGCGCGCCTATTGATTTCATAGACGACTTCACATACCTGGGTAGAAACCTGTCAAAAGATGCCAGCGATAAGAATGAAATCAAAGGACGGATAGAACTAGCACATAATACAATAAGACATCCTTCTTCCACAGTGTAAAAGTATGGAATAAGTTAGATTGGACTAACTTTAAGCTCCACTTGGGACACGGTACTGGAAAGAAAAATTGGAATTAGGTTGACGATTCCGTTGTTGACGAATGTTTTTTTTTGTGTTTCTGTTTTGTTAAAGTTGGCGGTATAAAAGCGCTTTTATCAAGAAGCTACTAGCTCTATACATTTCTAAAATACTCTACAAACCGATGTGTCAAACCAACATCTGACATTTACCATATCTAGTATCGATCGGTATAAATACACCACGAACTGAGATTAACTCTAATACGATCTAGTTAATACTCGATTGCCCTAACCCCTTGTGGGACATAGCGCGTCACCTGTTCCGATTAATGTTTCGTCGGCATCATCAAGATCATCGCGGCACAACAGCCCGACGTCCAGTTGGGGCCGCCTGGATCGTTGTCCTCCAATTAACTCGATCACGTGACCGCGTCCTCCACTCTTGGAAGCCCAGTAGTTGCTCGGCACTAGCATTTACTGAGCTCGCACAACGAGCTCTCGGTTTTTCTCGCAGTCTAGCTCCGTCAACTCGTCGTTCGTTCATTACTTTTGTAAGCATGCGAACATCGTTCATTCGCTGTACATGCCCTGTCCATTCAACACGTAGTTTGACGATTTTGGAAATTTCCAGCTCATCGTACAGTTCATACAACTCATGGTTGTACCGGATGCGCCATCCATCTCAGTCGCAAACAGCTCCGAAAATTCGCCGAAGGACTTTCCGTTCGAATCTCGAATGTCGAGTTTGTGTCCAACCTGGAGGAGGGCGCTTTGAACAATATTATACAGTTTAAATGCCTAGTTTTTAGATTTAAGGATTTTTGAAATAGCTGTTGGTGACAATTTTGCTTCTCTTTTGTTTTTTTTTTTATCAATTAACACCTGTGTCTAGAAATTGTGGTGACGTTTTTTTTCCTTTAAATTTGGGTCTTAAGTCGATTTGTCCTACATCAAGACCACGTTTTTTCCCATTTAATATGTAATATTCGCAAATTTTCAAATCTAAGTACTTGATTTTTACATCCCCTTTCAAAGCTAACATAATGGAGCAACTTTTGTCAACTTAGCAAATTCGTCAGTTCAAGGTACCGTTACTATATTATCTTTTGAATTTTCCATGAAAAATCGATTTCGAAATTTCTTTAAATTTTGAACAGTTCTATCTTTGAAGTCACGGTTATCTTTGCAACCGGAAAAAAGTCCGTTTATATGAAATTCTCTGTAGTTTCAGAAAGTGGGTTCAAATCTCGGATTAAATGATCGGCGAGTGGAAAGCTAGCGAGCTTGCTCGAAGGGGAACAGTTAGCAATACTCGGCACTCTGCAGTTATGCCGTAACATGCGATGCGATGCCCTTCTCTACAGGCTGAATATAAGCAGGTCCACTAAACTAGGTTTGAATGAAAAACCAGGCCGAAGCGTACATACCCTAGACTTGTACAGACCTAGTGGTGATACCAAAAGTACCAATTGGCAACGACCATATGCATTAAAAGTGAGTTTCCTATATGGCCAGTTTATAGGGGAGGTTGGCACACATTCATGAGGATCTTGGCCATTCTAAAAATCAATTAACTAACCAATTCTTCAAATATTTGTCGAATTTTTCAAGTTGCTAGCTTCATTCTATCGAAAGTTATTGCTTATTTTAAGTCTCACTTGTAGGGGTGGTAGAAGTTCCTTGGATCGGATCTTGCCCATCATAGCCACCAACCAATTTGATCACAATACAAACATTAAAAAAAAAAGATGTCAGTTGTCTAGCTTCACTCTATCGAAAGTTATCGCTTATTTGAAGTTTCATTTGAAGGGGAAGCAGGGGTTTCATTGGTCGGATTTTACGTATTTTCAGTATTAGCCAACTGGATCCTACTACAAATATTTGACCAAAATTTCAAGTCGCTAGCTTTATTTTTATCGCTTATTTAAAATTTCATTTCTAGGGGAGGTAGGGGTTCCTTAGGTCTGATCTAACCTATCCTTAATGCCAACTAACAAAATCTCACTTCAATCATTCGACCAAAATTTCAAGTTGCTGGCTTCATTCTACAATATCAAAAGTTATCGCTTATTTGAAGTTTCATTTGTAGGGGAGGTAAGGGTTCCTTAGGTCTTATCTAAACCATCCTTAATGCTAACTAACTCAATCTCACTTCAAACATTCGACCAAAATTTCAAGTCGCTGGCTTCTCTCTATCAAAAGTTATCGCTTATTTGAAGTTTCATTTGTAGGGGAGGTAGGGGTTCCTTAGGTCGGATCTAACCCATCCTTAATGCCAATTAACTCAATCTCACTTCAAACATTCGACCAAAATTTCAAGTCGCTGGCTTCTCTTTATCAAAAGTTATCGCTTATTTGAAGTTTCATTTGTAGGGGAGGTAGGAGTTCCTTAGGTCGGATCTTGCCCATTTTCAATGCCAACTAACAAGATGTTACTACTAACGTTTTGCCAAATTTTCAACTCGCTAGTGCTATTCTATCGAAAGTTATTGTAATTAAATTAATATTTAATTTTTTAAATTTTGTAGGGGAGGTAGGCGTTCCTTTGATCTGATTATGTCCAACTTACTAAAACCCAAGCAGCTTCTCACTTCAGGGTTACATACCAAAAATCAGATGTCTACGTCAATTTGTTCAAGAGTTATGGACAAAACACCTGAAAAGTAGGGTAGTACGGGGTTCTTTGTAAGAAAATTTCCGTTAGTTTTCAACTGATCGATTTAATTTTTCCAGGGTAGTATAAGATTACCCCCACGAGCAATTTACCAAAGCTAGAGCTTTTCATGTTTATTTAATCGGGAGTTATAAATACATTGAATTATTTTACATATGTAGGGGAGGTAGGCGTTCTCTTGGCCTGATCATGCCCATTTTCAATACCAACCAACTAGATCATACTTCCAACATCTGACCAAAATTTCAAGGCTCTAGCTTCATTCTATCGAAAGTTATCGTGCGAACGGACAGACAGACGGACAGACGGACAGACGGACAGACAGACAGACAGACAGACAGACATGGCTAAATCGAATCAGGAGGTGACCCTGATCATTTATATATATACATTGCTATACCTCCGGAGCCTCCTTTAAGGTGTTACATATTTCCGTCGTGACAAAAACAATATACCCTATACTAAAAGTCTAGGGTATAAAAATATCATACATCTTATCGGTAAGCACCCCAGAAGGCTTCGAATATCATAAATAATGAAGTAGAAGCTACAAAGTTTGGATGAGGACAATTTACCTTTTATTTGCTACTCCTCTCCACCTCATGATCTAAGTGCTATCACTGAAATTTGATTGAAGCGATCCACAACTAATTTCAGTTTCTCAGCAGACTGCGACAATGTGAATATAGTGGTTTTGTATAGGAGTACTAGTCTCTTGAATTCTTCTGAATCATACTATACTGGAACACCCAATGTATTCTTGCCTGTCGTACTTTTCTGAATCAAAGTTTGTGTTTTCTATAAATTGCAGAGGCTTAGATTTTGTAACATTTAGTGCTTAACACTAAATGCTACAAAATCTAAAAATTTCAAATGTAATTTTCACTCCTACTCAGAACCTTCCTTATTCCTTATTTTATACTTAGATTTATTATTTGTCATCATTTCAAACTTCATTTTTGCATGAATAAATATCTTGATTGGTTCCTTAATTAAGTAAATGTCACATATGCTACAGTAACACTCAATTCCCCTGCTGAAATGCAAATACCTAAGGACCTACACTGTCCACCAAGTGTCCTTTCAGCATGCAACAATAATAGTGGTGCAAAAACTTCCTTACAGGACTTTACTAAAAACTAAACCAGTAAGTAAAAAGTAAACCACCAGGTAATACTTTCAAGATAAAAATTGGGGACTCTTATCGGGCGGTTTTGCATATGACGGAAAAGTGAAAATGTGATTAGAATTGCGGTTTTTATGCACGAAAAGTGATTGTCCTGCACGCAAACAACATTGCGATTAAGTTCAGTCCAGTTTAGTGCAAAATGCAGAAAGTAGGAGAAGATTGAACAAATATGCAACCCCATTTATGAAATTATACCCGCTAAATAAATCCCTTCATTTCTATTCTAATCTTGATGTAAAACAGTTCGGACTCAAGTTATACTCGCATTTGAAAACTGCCAACTGGTCCATTGTTACAATACATAAGTCAAAGTGAAAATTCGTAATAATCGTTTCTAACTCCACCACTTTCTCCCCTAACTCGATGGTAGGACAATCCTTCGGTCAACAGTCTCGACTTTTTCCAGCAAAATTGCATTCATCAATATTTCATAAAGACGGAATTTTCGCGTGCACAAATTTGACGTTTCTGTTTTTCATTAGTGGACAGAATGACGGTAATAACACCCATGAAGGCAATTCACCATTGAGCTTGTAGACGCCGATGTTCCTATCGGTCAATATGATGAACATGCACTTTTGCTATATCGTTCAAGGACTTATTATGCAGTGGTGACTTTGCACATTGGACTTGTTCCTATATCTGGATTAAATAAAAGTCACAAAAACGTTGCTTTCATGCGAATTTTTCGGTGAGTATGAGGGTTGCTAATTTGTAAGTATGTATGTATGTATTAAAAAAATTAATTTATCGTTTAACATTTTTTACAGCTACAGGACCAGAGTCGGCGAAAGACACATTTCGCATGTTGCACACTCTACACAGCCAATTATAGCGCGTGTAGAATGCTGAAATGTGAAATTGATACTACGCGGTACTAATATTACAGTAATGACCAAAGGTCATCTCGACTCAGACTCGACATCGACTCGACTGCGTCTCGAAAACTTCCCGAAGCATGCGTCATATTTGGAATGGAAAAGTTAATCGTGTCGTGTCGCACTATTAACTCCTCTGGGTGATTATTAATGCTGGGTGACAATGGCAGTGCCCTGATCTACTATTTGTCCGAACACCTACAGGGGGCATAGCGCGTCAACTATTCCCATGTGGTTAAGTTAAAGTTTCGTTGTCAAAAACTTTGCTAGCATACACTTTCATGATGGCTGGGTCCTGATGTTAATTGCCTTGACCTCTCCAGGGGCATGGGTGCGTCAACATCTCTTGCAGTTTTATGTCTTGTTTATGTTTCGATAGCGTATCTTCGTTTCGGACGTGCAGTTGGTAGCACGCACCTCCTATCCGCGCCGTCTTTATACTAACAAGCTCAGAGCGCAGTGGGAGTTCTATTAGTACCGACAGGCAGTTTTTGTTGGCGGAGAGGATCGAACCCCCATTCTCTACTTATATATATATATTACACTTAATAAACCAGAATAATAAATCTCCCTTATTCTGGCATCACTGGCTATTTCATTTGACCCCGGTAAATTGCAGCGGGTGATGAATTAAACCACGCGATGATAATGTTAGGAAATTTATTATGAAAACGGCAATAGTGCAATATTGACCGCAGTCGCCAGATTGCATGTTAGTGTGGCAATCAATTATTTTGCTAATGGTAGAAAACTACTAGTCGCAAAAGTCGTGGTCACGTATAGATTACTAAATGGCAATATTAATTTCACATTCCACAGACCGTATTATGTTTTATGAAACCGCGAAAAAAATGTAAATTACAGCGAAAGGATAACCAAAGATGACAAGTAAATATAGTAAAATATAAGGGGATTCGCACTCAGTGTCGTAGACGTCGTATTCGTCGAAAACTTCTGTCATCAAGCTTACTTGGAGGCTTAATATCGAAGAACGAACCAAGAAAGCAACTATCGCTCTATACACCTGCAAAAGTTTGCTTGGTATTTGGTAAGGTATGGGGACTGAAATCTCGCATTACAGGATGTACACGGCCGTTGTCAGACCGCTAATGTTACTATACGGAAGTGTGGTCTGGTGGACTGGGGGTGTTGGAGTGGCAGTTCACTATCCGGAACTCCTGTACAATCTATCCATCCGACTGCCGAACGAATTCAGTAGCTTCCAGACGGAAGTGCTAGCGATTCAATTGGCTGCAGAGTTAGCCGCAACAACTCGCAGGAAGAGAAAACATTTTATTCACTCCGACAGTCAAGCTGCTTTAAAAGGGCTACAATCCGACACCATAAGATGAAAGACAGTGCTCAGATGTCTATCGTTTCTTCAGATGCTAGGTAATTCAAGGAGAGTAGAACTCCGATGGGTACCAGGCCATATACTCCAGTAACTATGTACATTTAAATAAGAAAGTGAACCTACAAACGAAATTCTTTTTGTAAGGTGTAGAGGGGTTTTAGAAAAGCTTAACTTCAAGTTTTCGACCTCTGTTTCATATGTGGCTTTTTTGCTAGAATAAAAAAACCGTAAATTTTTTGTTTTTTTGCTATAAATCGCAATAACTCTGTTAATATTGACCTTAAAAGGTCGAGTTATAGCTCATTTTAAAGCTTTTACTGTACTCTACAAGTTACTCTCACAGCTTTTTTTTGTATATTATCGATTGCTTTTCAGATATCGAACAATAAAGCAAAATAAATAAGCAATAATTTCAGTTTTTGTTTTTTTTTCTCGTTATTGCCAAGGAAAAGTGTTAAAATACCCCGAGTAAAATTTATAGAGCACAAAAAAACCTACATATTGCTTCTTTTTTTGTTCCAGTCCACTGAAAATTGCACCTTGTAGAGCGCCTCAAAGTTTGAAGTTGGTGTAACCGCGTTATCACCGCATTTGTTACATCGATATGCGGCGCCCCGCCGTATCGGTTTCACTAAGACAACAACAGCTGTTGAGGATGCGGACACACTAATTGTGAATACAGCAATTGAAAAAATAAGCATTTATGATTCTGCAGAAATAGTTGGTGAAGACATTGATTTCCTTGTGCTGCTTATTGGACTCGCCCCAAATATGTCCAACATATTCTTCCGGAAACCTGCAAAAGGTAAAATTCAGGAAACTCTCTACGGTGTGTCAAGTATGAAACATGAAAAATGTATAAGTGACAACATCCTCTTTCTGCACGCATTCAGCGGGTGCGACACGACTTCCTGTCTTTTCAATGTGGGAAAATTGAAATTCTTAACCGTTTTGAAAAATCATCCGGAATTACAGTCGGCGGTGGAGCTTTTTAAAGTTAACAATGTTGATCCTGAAATACTCGTTTCAGCAGGAGAACAATTTCTCATCGCTTTATACGGCGGCGATAAGCAGGATAAGTGTTTAAATACAGTAAGATACAAACATTTCGTTAAATCGGCCTCGAAGACGAAATTTAATTTGTCCGTGCTGCCCCCTACGAAAAGCTCGGCACAACAACATATTTTCCGCACATATCACCAAGTGCAAACATGGTTGGGCTACTACAAGGATCCCGAAAATTGGGGTTGGCAAAAATCAGATGCAGGATTAGAGCCAATACGAAATAAAGCCCCACCTGCACCCGCCGAACTATTAAAGTTGATTTCCTGCAAATGCAAAGGAAACTGCACTGGATCATGTGGCTGTCGAAAAGCAGGGATTAAATGTTCCGTTATTTGTTTTCACTGCTCTGGCCAAACATGCCAGAATGCTATAACAACATCCGAAATTCTCGAAAACGAATTGTTGCAGGAGAATTTTACCGAACATGAAGACCGCGAGCAATATCCAAATGAAGAAGATAATGATGATCATCAGCTGCGATCAACAAAGCGTGCTAGGTTTGATTTATAATGAAAAATATTTCTTGTAAATTAGCACATGTCTCAACTGCAACGGTAAGTCTAATTTTCATAACAAAATAACTAAATGTAAAGGCAAAAACGCATCTGATTCCCCTAAGAAAAGTTGATAATTTTAAAGTAACGAAAATTAAACCATAGTACCACGTAAATATCAATTACACGGAGGTCAGGATGTTACTTATAGCATGAGAAAAAAGTACCAAAACGTACACATATTATGGTTCGTTTTTGCATTAATGCATTCGGAAACTTTGTGAAACTGATGTGGCGCCACATATCGATATAACCAATGCGGTGATAATGCGGTTAGGCGGACTTCAAACTTTGAAGCGCTCTAGAAGGCGCAATTCTGAGCAAAATTCAACGAAAAAAAAAAGCAATATGTAGGATTCTTTGTGCTCTATGAATTTTACTTGGGGTATTTTAGCACTTTTCCTTGACAATAATGAGAAAAAAAGCAAAAACTAAAATTATTGCTTATTTATTTTGCTTTATCGTTCGTTATCTGGAAAGCAATCAGTCATACTCAAAAAAAAAGTGAGAGTAAAACCTTTAAAATGAGCTATGAGTCGACCTTGTAAGATCAATAGTTACTGAGTTATCGCATCTTATAGCAAAACAAACTTTTTTACCGTTTTTTCACTCTAGCAAAAAAGCCACATATGAAACAGAGGTCGAAAACTTCAAGTTAAGCTTTTCTAGACCCTCCCTACATAATACAAAAGAAAATTCGTTTGTAGGTTCACTTTCTTTTATAATGCGTTTTCATGTACATAGTTACTGGAGTAATAGCGGCATACTTGGCAACGACATCGTGGACGGTCTTGCAAAACAGGGTTCTGCTCTTGATAGCGCAATGGCAATAGCAATTCCTATACCAATGCAGGTACATACTAAGATCAAAAATGGACTGTAAGATGATGCAACTGGCCAATAAGGATTGGAACAGAGCCTGGAATTCTTACAATCCAAGGAAAACAAACATACTCCTAGGACTATCCAGAGGTAAGTTTGCGATGATAGTCGGATTTACTTACTAGCCATTGTTGATAGGGGAGCATGCCTATAGGCTAGGATTGATCACTTCCAACGGCTGCAGAAACTGTCAGCTGCCTAACATTAAAGAAACTATGGCACACCTCTTGTGTGAATGCCTAGCACTCGCAAGAACAAGACATATAAATGTCTTGGTGCCTATTTCTTCCGCAACTTGAAGGCGGTCGCGGACCTCAGTATAAAGAGTCTTTTGGAATTTGCGAACGCGACGAAAAACTTCGAACTCAACAATGACCCAACGATATTAACTAATACCATACCAATACTTAGTTCCTTTGCTCCGCTGTCAATTTGTGGCATCGCTATGGACCCAAGCGGTCTTTGCGGGGCTGTAAGGCCGCCACCTAACCTAACCCAACCCCTCTATTATCTCCATAGTGAAATTGCAAATTACAAATAACATTTTCGAACGGAGGATCCTTCGACGAATATTCGGAGCAGTTCAGGATCAAAATGGATGCCGAGTCCGGTACAACCATGAGTTGTAAGAGTAAGGCTGCCGGGAAGACCGAGAGCTCGTTGGGAAGGTTCAGTAGAAGCTGACGCACAACAACTACTGGGCTTTCAAAACGGGAAGATCTTTCCAGACGGACAAGGTCCGAGGTCGGACCATCGCGCCACAATGATAATGAAATATCATGCACAGGGAACAACTCTCCTAAAAAGCTGCGTAGCTGAGCCGGTAGCGCGCCGGGCTAGTAAACATATGGTCCGGGTTTAAGTTCCCGTCGCGCCGAATTTCTGCTTTCTTAGTTTTTCCTTTTTTTTAACAAGGAAATTTTGTAGCTTTTGTATTATTGACGATGCATTCTTAAAATGGCAGTCAGGTGAAATTGAATTTGTTACTGTTTGAGGTCAATCTTGAGTTCTTGCATATTTTCATTTTCCCATATTAATCTCAGCTAAACATCGCCCATCGGGGAAATCATAATGCCTGCATTCAGGAATCATCATCGCTCCCTGAGCGGTCCTTCCCCTCTTGAGCGCTGTGGAGTGCTACTGTCCCAATGTCTGGTGAATGCAATCGCTCCATGGAGCCGTTGCTCAGCGGCTACTTCTCCTTTTGAGCGAAAATTTTCCACGCTCCCTTGGCTTGGAGCGTGATACATTTTTGTTTTCACAATTCGCATCACAGTTGGTGCGCGCGTCATATGTCATTTGATTGAGTGTTGGGTGTTTGAGTGTTTGACAACACAACGTCCTGCGTGTTATTTTGCGGGAATTTTGCAGCAAAATTACAATTAAAAGGTGAGTGGTGTTTTCATTAATTGTATATTAGTATAACCCGGCCAAACCAAACAATTTAAACAGACAGCCGTTAGCCGTTTGTTAGACATTTGCCATGTCAGCTGATTGTCTCAAATTCGATATGTAGCCGGTGTATTCACAAAACAGGTGTGTGACGGTTGTGACAGGGAGCAGTCGCTCCACGTGACATGGAGGGGAGATGTCGCTACGTAGCTGCTCAATGTTTTGTGAATGAGCCCAATGTATGCGGTCTCCTTTTGTATGTATACATACATATGTTCATGTGAATTCTACAACTTTAGTGTGTGTGCGTGTCAATTCTAAACTTATCATAATATTCCATTCTTCACTTTATATACACTGCTTAACGTGCTCAAGGAATGGATTCGGTCAAAAGCTAAAGAACCCATTGGGAGTGTTGCCGGTGCACGGATTTGCAGCACCTGGATCGGTTCCCCGTCGGGTCAAAAATTTTTTTTGCATAAATGAATACGTAATATATTGTAGTTTTTTTTAATTGTGGCCAAGTGGCGCCTGTAATATTATATTTTATATTTGGTTATGACTTTTGGCTATAATGATAAAAAAAATGGTTTCTGGAATATGCATACTCTTCTAGACAATGAATCAGAAGTCGTCTGGGGTCAGATACGATACGGCGGAGTAGTTCACGCCCAATGGGAGTTTAATCAAAATAGTAATATTCACGCAGTGTCTTCAATTTTGCGTCGATTCATAACACGATGAAATGTTTACACACAGACCTCGAGTTCAGAAAGTCTAGCTCGTTTGTGTTTTATATTTTTTCGAAGCATTCCAACTATTGACAGTCTCCACGACTTAAGTTCTCTAGCCAGCGGTAGGGAAGCGAAACTATCCATGGACACATTGTCACCAATGCCTTTATATCGGTGGACGAGCTTCTTCACCACGTTCTCTCCTTGATACATTTCTCGCAGCCCTCCTTGGCGGTTTTCCTGTATAGGTGGATCCTTGCAGTGGATAGAAATTTTTCGGATCGCATGCCCACCAAACCTTAATGCCATATTTAGCTGGTTTGGGCGGAATGTATTGCGTAAAGGGAGTAAGACCGCGAAAGAGGAACAATTGTTCCTCTAGAGTGATGGTGTATAGTTAGAAGCTATGCGTCGCTCGATCAACTAGGAATATAATATAATATAATAAAATGTATAAAAACTTTCCTCTAGAAACGGACTGCACCGGAAAACTTGGCGGAAAAGTATCACCACTAATATAGCAATTGCGGGCTGGGCTCGAGTAAATATGACTTTTTGGAACATTTCTAGTTGACCGGGCGGCGAATAGTGGTCCGCGTCTTTGACCAATAGGGGGTTTTAAATTGAGATGATTTCGCTCTTCCGTTGCGTGGGCTCCACTCTCTACGCAGCTTAGGGGGTTGCAACCCTCAAAGTACCACCAAAGAACGCTCGCTTCGCTCGCTCTATACGCTATAGAAGACGTAGTCAAGGCAAAGCTCGCATTATAAAATATTAAAAAATTGCTCACCTTTCCGAAGAAGTCGTTACTTTTTATCAAAAAAAAAATAAGCTTAGTTACTCAACTATCAAGTTATCTAATATGTAAAATATGTATATAAAAGTGAAGATTATTTATGAATGTTTGTCGTGCATAAACTTTTAAACCACTGGGGTGATTGTCGCCAAATTTTGCAATAGTATATTTAGCGAACTGGAATAGATAGTAAGGTGGTTCGCGACCACATACAGTAAAACCCCGTTCAACCGAACCCAAGGGTGTGGCGTTATTTCGGATAACGAAATTTTTACTTTCGGGAGGCCGGGGAGAAAAATAAGGTGGTTCACGACTCCAAAATGAAACTACAGTAATTACAGTAAACCAAATCCCCAATTTACAAAACCAGAGAGGGCGGCGGCATTTCACAAAACTAAGTTTTTCAAAGGTACTTTCGGAAGCCCGGCGAGGAAAATAAAGTGGTTTGCGAATCCAGAATGTTACAATATACAGTAGAACCTCGACTAACCGAACCAAGAGGGCGGTGCAGCGTCATTTAGGATAAAGAAATTTTTCATAAGTACTTTTGGTAGGCCGGGGTGGAAACTAAGCTGACTCGCGACTCCAAAATGATACCACATACAGTAAAACCTCGGTTGATCTTACCAAAGAGGGCGGCGTCCTTTCGCAAAACGAATTTTTTCACAAGTACTTTCGAGAGACCAGGGAGGAAAATAAAGTGGTTTTCGATTTCAAAATGTTACAACAAACAGTAGAATCCCGATTAACTGAACCAAGAGGGCGACGCGGCGTCATTTAGGATGGCGAAACTAGACACGACTACATTTGGGAAGCCGAGGATGAAAGTAGGATGGTTAGCGACTGCATTATGTTTTTCCATACAGTAAAATCCAATTTAGGCCCGTCCAACCCGAACTCGAACATGAACATGGTACAAGTGGACAATTTGTGTGATGTGTGTCTGTGTGAGTCTTCAACCATTCGGAGGACACTTGTACCATGCTCGTGCTCGACAGTGTGTGGCCAGGCTAGGTTAGGTTAGGTTAGGTTTAAGGGTTGCTATGATTGTCCACAGCACACATAGACCGCATCAGGGTCCGTTGTGATGCCCAACGGGATAAGTAGTCCCGACCCATTCTAAACTTCGAACCAGCCCGAGCCCACAACAAAACGTTGGAGCTGGCCAACATCGACGTCCTGCAAGTCACCCAGGTCGGCAAAGTAGTAGGCCGCAAGAGTAGCCCTCCTAATACTTTCCAGGCCCGGGCATTCACAGAGAAGGTGGAAAGTACTCTCCTCTACCTCCTCATCCCCGCAGCTTCTACATAAGTCGTTACACGGAAGCCGAAGCCTCCTTGCGTGCTCTCCAATTGGACAGTGCCCAGTGATGATTCCCACGACCGTACCAATGTGGTCGCCTTTTCAGCGACAATAGCTTAGCGGAACGATTCATATCCAACCTGGGCCATATCAGCTTTGTCTAACCATACTAGAGGCCGGCGTCATCTCGGTTTACGAAATTGACGGACAATCCGTGGAAACTATTTACCTATGTATTTATTTAACTGTCTATACAAATAAAAATGGACTTTGTTCGTAATTTTGCGGTCAAACGGCTTGATCAATTTCAATGATTTCATAAACATATCCGTTGTGATCCAGGATCTAGCGTTTTAAATTTATCGATTTGTCCGCAGCCACCAATCCCGACCCCCACATGGGTGTGAATGACGTCATGAAAGTAATCTTCAAAACGACCGAGATTAGTGTGAAAACATTGGTTGCCGGCCTCGCTGATATGACTGGTGGCACTCCCAAAACTCACAAACTCTCCCTCCTTCCCCCACTCCGATGCGCGAAGGATGACAACAGCCGGACGGGCAGAATCAGTAGAAGGACGTCACGTTCACTGTAGAATTGCTTAAACACCGCATATATTTTATAACGGAAAGATTTGGTGATGGCTGCACTCCAAAATGGCAAAAATTTACATTACAACGTCTATTCAAGCGGAATGTGCTGTTCAAACTAAAAAGTTCAACTGACCCCAATTATGGAGCCACCAGAAGCGGTTTCAAAATATTTTGGACGAGATCCCCTATCAAAACATTTCCTAGAAATTTCAGGAAGTACAAAGCTTCCAAATTACATTGTTCGGAGCAAAAAGAGTTGTTAACGAGGGTAGATTTATGCCAACGTTTAAAGTACAGGGTCAGATATACTATCACTTACAAGTCCTTGTAAATTTATTTCATGGGCAACGAAGAACACAACAAGTGGATCAGCGTTTGCAAGACACTCCCGGTGCAAATCATAAATTCTGACTGATCCCCAAAGACATTAACAAGCGGAAAATGCATTGATACCCCTATTCTAAACCGCATTGGATCGAGTGGCAACGGGGGACATGCAAATTCGAATAAGGGCCAATATGATACGAAATAAACCCGGAGGTGAATGAGAGTGCAAAAAAATGCCGAAAATGACGGGGATTAGTGTCAAACCAGTGATTTCAGGGGTCACTGAGACGAATGGCGGCGCTACCAAACCCCCTCCCCGCGATGAATGACTGTGAACAAATGTCTTAAAATAACCAAAATTAGTGGGAATGTTGTGAGCGTAGCAAACCCTAGATGAAAGAGCGAGCGAAGCTAGCTTTTCAGCTAGTTCTGAATAAAACACCCTAATGAATAAAAAATAGCTACAAGACCGAAAGCCAATTAGTTGGCCGTTCCATTTATTTAAACTTGAAATTTAGAGAAAACCTTTGAATATATAGCCATGGAATGAGCTTGTCCTATATGTCTCCATAGAAACAGTGGCTCCAAAATCTGGGTACTAAGTCGACATGTGGTCGACAGTCAGCTAACTCAGTAGACCGTTTAGAAATTATGAAATTTAAATATTGACAAAAATTGACGTTTGTTTATGCACAATTCGACAGCGCGGTCAACATTATGTCAATACCGAAACGCCAACTGAGTAGGCTGACTGTCGATAATCTGACAAGAACTGACTTTTATTCATGCACAATTCGACAGAACAGTCAACATATGTCAATATCAAACAACAACCGAGTAGGCTGACTGTCGACTTATTCGCCAAATGTTGGAGCCAGAAACATACAATACAAGCTCATTCCATGGCTCTATGTTCTAAGGAGAAAACATCACTTGGCCACCTACTGTAGATACCAGGGAGAAAATGCTAATAGTGAAGCGTGGATATAAAAAAAAAACAACGTACTTTATTTCTTGAAAATCTAAAATATTTATTCTTTCAAGGCAAAACATACGAAAAAGGAGAAACAACTAATATTCTCCCCTATATGCATTTGTGTGTATATGTGTATAATTGTGAAAAGAATTAATTTTATTTGTTTTTCTTCGTAAAATTTGCAAAACTTATAAAGTGGATACATTCAATAGTCCGACGTACATAGTAAATAAAAATAGGAGAACAAATAAAGAAAATACAAAGCGGCTTAATAACTATTCATTCTTTTACATAAATGTGATGTATAATAAATCCATTATGTATCTTGTTTCGATTGCATTTCATATTGTTGTCATTGTCCCTTTTCTACGGGTGTAAATTTAAATGCACATTTTATTACTTAGTTACATTTACATTAATATATATAAAACATATTATCATTGAATTCTCTATATATATTTTTTTTTGTTCTTTCGCAAATATATAATCATAAAATAGTGATTTTGTTTGAATTTTTATTTATTTTAAAATATTTCTATATATTAAGCAATTTACTTATGTTTTAAATTACGAAAAAAAAAAATATTGTAAAAAAAGAACTACACAAAAATTATGTATAACCTTGAAATTATCAAGTAACAGCAGAACTTATTAAAATATTAGTGAAAAATATATACGGTATCATTGAAATCCAACAAAAAAGAAATTACATAAATATAAGAAAACAACAAAAAATGGAATGTTAGACAAAAATTAAACATAAAATACGGTAAGTTGCTTTAGAAGCTATTTCAGTGTAAAGTGAGTGTTACTAATTATTTCCATCGACAAAAAAAAAAAAAACCAAAGTCAAATTACACAGTAAAATAAAACTCAAACGAATGATCGTGAAAATCAATTTCAATAGAAATTTACAATTTTCGCAATGTCAACTTTGTAATTTGTAGGAGGAGGAGATTCAGAAAATGTTTGTGTTTTGGTATGTATTTTTGTCATTTTCTGCACTGAAAATGGTTGATTGTAATGTTGAAGCTTAACATTGGATTGGAATTGTGATCGAAGAGTAGATTTAGTCAACGAGAAGTACGATTGTACAATTATTACACATGTAGGATAAATTGTACGATATAAATATTAATCTGCTTTGTACATTTTAATGTTTTCTTTTTCTGTCTAGTTACTTTCAAATTGTAAACGATAAAAAAGCTAAGACCGTCTAGTATATTTTTTCGAATAAATTCTTTCTTTTGTATATAAAAATGCTATAATTCACTTAGTATGTATTTATATTTGTATGTATATTGAAATTTAAAGAGAGCTGTAGTCTTTTTTTCCAGCTGTACTGAAATTTGGATATATCATTCTGTTTTATGGGTTCACATTCAACGTTCGAAAACAGAAAAACACGTTTTGGACATGTGGATGTAACTTTCCCATGTGGAGACATTTTGTTTTGTATATATAATTAAATGTGATTTGAATCGAAAACTTCAATGAATATTTACGCATGCACCATCATTGTATCAAATTATTTTCAAATGCTTTACAATCAACACTTGCAGTGAAATACAGACCAAACTATTCCTCATAGTTTCATCGCTGTTCATTGATGCATTTCATAATATTGTTGTAACTATATGGAAACTATCCAAAGGGATTTTGATTTATATTTAATACGGAACATTGTATTTTAAATTGTATCTCTTAAAATACAATAGTTACAACATAGCACTTAAATCAGCTGCGTGTTGCAGTGTTATATATTTAGTATTATATAACGTTCGTCAAATTAATGTTCTACACATTGTTCTTAATGACATTTTGGTCCTGAGTCCTCCTTTAATTTGTTAAATAATAAAAGCAATTAATTTACTGTGTTTGCTGTTGGATTTCAATTTTTTCCACTGTCATGTCTGGGTTCATCGCTGTGGCTTCCTATAGTGTAATATTCGGAAGAACGCATGGTATTAGAGAAAAAAGAACATGAAATACGAACAAAAATACAAATTTACCTGAATTGCTTCAGCCAAAGCTTTGTCATGATCAATTGGATCACCATCTGATTGAATTGTGATTTTCTGTTCCACTCTCGTTTCAACAATACCATCTCGTTCAGTTTTGTACTGTAATAAAAAATATATATATCTGTTAGATTTTCTCGAGGGAAAAATGAAAATTAAATATGCACTAAATGACGACTGCCAGAAGTGTTGTCCCCACTTTTTTTCAACTGGGTGAGGGTGACTTTGTATTATACGAGTATGTACATACTTGAAATATCCACTATCCAATAACCCAATAACCGACAAAATAGATGTCGTTGAATTGAAAGCAAACTCCCTGGGATGTGCTAACGACCAGTCCGCAAAAGAACTAATACGAGGGCTGTCTTTTAAGTTTTGCATACGAATCAAATTCCACTACTAAATATTAACCTGCATCCTTAGTTAACCTAAATCCGAAGTGTTAGTGCGATACGTATAGTGTTACAGCTACAGCGAATTGTCAAAGTCGTCGAGTTATCCGAATAATGGAACTGAACCGAGAAAATCTCAAAAAGAATGCCTGGCCGAGTTGGTTTCTGTTTTCTGCAGTGAAGCACCACATCAGACGATTATTTCTCCTTGATATGCAGAATTCAAATATGGACGGGTGAGTCTTAGTGACGATCCAAAGGCAGGCACATAAAAAACGGCAGTCAACCAAGAAAACGTCGATGCTGTGCGCAAGCTGATCACGGAAGATCGACATGTGACATATGGCGAGATTAAGGCATCATTGGGGATTTCAAAGACCCCAATTCAGTATGTGTACAGTATCGTCAGTAGTGATGAATCGTGGATTTACTCTTATGAACCCGAAAATAAACGCCAGTCGTCGGTTTGGGTGTTTCAAAATGAAGAAAAGCCGACAAAAGTCATCCGTTCTCGAAGTGTCTCCAAAAAGATGGTCGCGACATTTGTTTAAAAAGCAGGTCATGTAGCAACAATTCCCCTGCAAGATCAAAGAACAGTTACTGCCGATTGGTATACAACCATTTGTTTGTCAGGAGTCATCGCTGGGCTTTGGAAAACCAATCCCGAACGACGAATCCTCCTCCACCAAGCAATGCAAGTTCGCATACGGCTCACGAGACAATTGAATTTTTAAAGCAACAAAACCTCGAATTGTTAAACCATCCTCCATACAGTCCTGACCTAAGCCTCAACGATTTCTTTACCTTTACGAAAATTAAGAATAGACTGCGTGGTCAAAGGTTCCTGCCACCAGTTGACACCTTAAAAACGCAGTTTTGACTGTACCAAGAAACAAGTGGAATAACTGCATCCAGAGTTGATTCGAGTGCATGTAGAAGTACATTAATCTTATTGGAAAGTCCCTCGAGAAACTATAGTCTTTAAATGCTATATACTGTTCTAATTAGCCCTATATGCAAAACTTAAAAGACAACCGACGTAATAATTCAAAAAACCGAAAGTCAAGCAATCAAGATCAATATGTACCCAGCTGTCAAATGAGTACCCATTTGGGATAAATAACTCGGTTAAGCGTGTTGCTGATCACACATCTCAAGTATACCGTCATGATCTGGTAAATGTGATGATGCAAACTCATCTCGAAGACGTGTCCATTAATTGAACCGTTGCGCCAGTTTATTACTGACGGGAAGATTGGTTATAGAATCAAAAAGTTGGAGAAGCTGAAAGTATCAAACAACTTTGCAGTGCCTCGGTGATTCACTGAATTCATTCTCTGACTGTGGTAACCTGAAATTCATATTAAAATTTTCACGCTGGATTTTTTGTTTATTTTTCCTGCAACAACTGGATTTAGGCGTATACGACCTTTCGACGTTTGTTGTTGCGGCAACGAAATAAACCATGTTCGTCATGGCCATCCGAAATAATCCATATGGATACTTACGTTTTGAACCAAAAGTGCTCACCGGAAAATAAACGAAATAAGCCATGCACGGACAATATCGGTTTCAAATCGAAATAAGGTATGTGAAAAACACAAAAATAGCCATGCAGTGTACCGAGCGAGCGAAGCGAGCGTTCATGTTTTGACGATACTGAGGGTTGTGATCCCCTAAGCGCGGAGCGAGCGGAGCCCATACAAGAGACTGTTGTACCCATAGCTAGCGAAGGAAGCGTTCATGTTTTTGCGATACTGAGGGTTGTGATCCATCCATCAATAGAGCCCAAACAAGGCACTATTGATTCACAATGGGAGTCCACACAAGAGACTGTTGCACCCAGAGCGAGCGAAGTGAACGATCTGGTTTGTGCGATACTGAGGATTGTGATCCTTTAACCGCAGAGCGCCGCGAGCGGAGCCCACACAAGGGACTGTAGATTCACAACCCTCAGTATCGCACGAAGTGTGTGTGGACAATTTTGGTTGGAACGAGCTGCGCTAGCTCCGCCCCTAGGGGGTTAGGACCCCCCGGAATATAGCTCTAGGTCGCTCGTTTCACTCCTTCTATATATCAAGAACCCGTTTCGTTCTAGCATATCTGCATCCAGCATTTTTTTTTTTTAGTTTATGCACAATTTTGGTTTCAAACCGAAATAAGGTATGCGAAGGAAAGCGAAAATAGCCATATATTGTACAAACTTTTATTTTTGAATAAAATTGAACATTGAATGCGAATCGTAAGTGGCCTTTCGGATTCAGCCGAAATTGTCCATTAATGGCTAAATTCATGGTGGCTCCGTTGTTGTTGTAGTAAAGTAGAATTCAACTGTGTGTGTGTATGTATGTGTCATAAAATTTGAAAAGGAACGCAGTCGCTTCGATGGGGTTGTCCCATACCGCTTGGTGCATCGGTGCTGCTGGGCAGTTGAAGATGTACTCAACGTCGTGAGGAGTACTATTGCATGCCGGGCAGCGTATTTCGAAAACCGTGTTCAGTACGAAACCAAGCCAGTGACGAAATCCAGAAGGGTTTTTAGTGCATAAATGGTCGAAAACTCATATCCATGTCTCGGGGACGAGATCGAGTAGGGTTTTTTAGTGCATTTGTCGTCTAAAATGGCAATAAACTTTGTTCAGTACGTCCCCCAGTCAGTTACCAAATCGATACGGTTTTTTGCATTCCTATGGCAACCGATTCTTTGCACCGAAACAACCCGTTTCAACATGGCCAAGAGCTGACACAACCCCTTCAATGAAGGAAGGTAGATATATGTGTGTGTCATGTCTTTGTTTTTTGAAGGACAACAAACTACGAAGTCATCACAAACATCTAACTTACTGCCAATTAGTGTGCAAACAAGTTCTTAAACGTCCCCTATGACTCCAGTGAACAGCACTTCCACCACTAGGATTCCTTTGCAGCATAATCTTCCACCTGTACCAAATGCCGCCAATTATAACACCGTCTCTATTGTGCAACTCAACTGTAACGAACTGCAGCGTAAAATCTTCGAGTTACCGGCATTTATGGACAGATTTCACATCATGATTGGAGCTATACAGGAGACGAAGCTCAACACCAACTCGTCCCTCAACTCTAATGGCGACTACAACATCGTTAGAAAGGACAGAGTGTCCAACGCTAGTGGTGAATTGGCTTTTCTAATTCATCACTCAGTATCTAATCATGAAATTGACATCACGGCCACCGACAACATCCTAGAGGTTGAGGCCTTTGCCTTACAGTCGCCGCGGATATGTGCAAGTCTACACTGTCACTTTTTCGTGGGAGAGATAAGTGTAACATTTTCGCACCAAGAGGTTAGTATCAGCCTTAAAGCGGAAATTCCTACCACCTAAAGGCTGGTACTAATCTCTTCGTGTGAAAATATTGCATTTATCTCTGCCACGAAAAAATGACAGTGTAGACTTGCACACAGCACATATCAGGAGCTTGGAATAGAAAGGGCGAATCACGAAATTGAGGTGTTGGGAAATTGAGCTTTTTTCATTATTGTAACGATTTCTAAATTTAGATAGGAACATTTGAAAATGTTGAGATTAGTGAATCTCGTGAAGGAAAAATCGCAAAACAGTCAGTAGTTCGCCCTTGCTCCACTAAGTAAATTGAACAGTGAGATTTTGACAGAAAATGATATTACTCACTTTAGATTGAAACTATGAGAAAACTAGGGTCTTACCAGTTCAAAACGAGGTATCTACGCGTTGTCTATATATATCTGATATCAAGGAGAGAATAAAAAAAATCGATTTTTCGGGTTCGCCCTTTCAATTCCAAGCTCCTGATATCCGCGGCGCTCTACACTACACTTGAATTTCCCCTTCTCACTCAAAAGAGATCGATCACCACTGTAATGACCGGTTTCCACACGAAATAAAATACAAAGTAATTGTTTTCGCGTGGAAATTGCCCACAACAGTGTGGAGACTTTTGTCTGTGTATAGGATTTTCGTGCGAAGAACTGAGTACCGAGAAGAGAGAAAATTTTCGTGCGAATCGGATTTTTGACAATTTTTGTATGAGATTTCGCACGAAAACGAAGGTCAAGGAATTTCCGCTTCCATCTCATGAGGTAGTGCAGTCTCTTGAATCAGTTGATTCAATTTAGCGTAGTGGTCGCCTGGTATCTCTAATTAGCCAGTGTAGGGTGATAAAGGGCCGAAATCGGAGGCCTAATGCGAGTTACGCAAGCGGCAGCAGTCTTACCTAATCTAGCCTCATCAAATACTACTGATACTGCCTTAGAATATTTTTAATACATTAGGAAATGTTTTATCAGAAGCAATGAGGGTTAACTAGAAACAGATGAGCACTTCAACATTAATCGTTCTTTCTATGTACGCTTTTTTGAGACCAGTTGTTCTTAGATAAACAGTTTAAAAGATGGAGACGTTAGGCTTGGAAGCAGCTATGCAACGTCACAATTCCCATCCGAAAACAGGTCCATGGGACTATAAGTGAAATATTGGAAAGGACTGCCACAATGCTCTTTAATAGTGGGATTTGAGACGAGCTATGTCACTGAAAAAAATCTATACATACCGTAATTGTTTCCACAGTTCTTGTTTTACTGCTCACTGTCTGAGATGATACTATTTCACCATGTGCTGAATATCCTGGAGTTTCCTCGCCGATTACAACACGTCGTTGCTCAACATTGGGGTGTCCTGTCGTTGTTGTTGGCTTGAAAAATATATAAATTTTGTATAAGTATTGATGATAAAAGAATAAACTTTGTATAAGCATTGATGATAAAAGATTTCAAGCATACTAAACATAGAGTTTAATATACCTACAACATTCAATCTATGTATGTGTACGAGCTATATTTATATAGTAAAGACCAAAAAATGCTAGCAATACAAACCTGATAGTCAGGTGGACCATCAATTGGGGTACCTGAGTCGCCAGAGCTAGTTGATGATATACTATCTCTTCTTTGGAACTAAAAATAATAAAACAAGCAATTGGAATTGTCATGCAACACATAAATAACCACAAACGTTGCATAATTATTGGTTTGCGCAGATCACACAAAATGCAAAAACTCATTAAAAATCCACACAAAAAAGTAATGTGAGAAATCATGCATTTCTCGCATCATATTTAATTCTTAGTACAGATTATGGATTCTGACGTTTCAACT
Source organism: Chloromyia formosa (assembly GCA_964017055.1). Taxonomy (NCBI): domain Eukaryota; kingdom Metazoa; phylum Arthropoda; class Insecta; order Diptera; family Stratiomyidae; genus Chloromyia; species Chloromyia formosa. Next base: position 35,326,031 of record OZ024815.1, read on the forward strand.
TTCAAATATTAATGATTCAGTATGAAAATGAAGGCATGGGTGGGATTCCACGATTAAGATCTGAAATACGTTTGGGGAACGACTGGAAGAAATTCTTAATATTAGAAGATGATATATACGATCGTTTGTTTCGATATTTTTTATATTATACTATATATGAAATTCGTATGTTAATGCCTTCATTTTCATACATACTAAAAAAGTGTGAAAAACCTGAAAATACCTGATCGCCACTCGTCACGGTTGCTGTCGTTTTAACTTCTTGGGTTACAACTCGTTGTTGTTGTCGATTCGGATCATGTGTTCGAGTCGTTGCTACTGTCTTCTCTTCAAGCTGTTCAGTTTTGGCCTTTTTACCTAGATCTTCGTGTGTTGTTGCCGTTCGTGTTGTAACAGCCGTCGCTGTCATGTAAGCACCGCTCGTGTCATCTCGTGGAGCATCAGCCTAATTCGATAATGTGTATGCGATGGTTAAATCAAACAAAACAAACAAACCAACAAAACAAAGTAAGAAAAACAAAACCGACATTCACAAAACAATGTGAGTGAAAAACAGTAGTGTATATAATAGTTATTATCCTAAACTCTGGCGTTGAACAGAATTATGTGTTAATGTTAATTGGAAATGCATTATGTTTTTTTTTTGTATTTGATAGGATGTAAACAAACATGTGATACAAATGACGGACAACCGAAGTTGAACAAAACATGGACAAAATTAAACAGGGCAGGGATAAACAATATACATATATCCTTATTTCAGTTCTAACTCATATACATATCACTGGACGCAATTTACGGAAATTATTCGACAAACAACGGTTATTAAAGTCATTTTTATGCAACGCCGTTCTACTGGTCTTTTTGTAGAGATGTCACACAACCCACGGTAAGGACAATAAAATATATATGATCATCGATCTTTCGACGGTAGCCGTGAGTTCTCCATCGCCACTCTACGATTCTACATCTGGAGTATCCGTACCATAGGTTAAATCCTCAGCGCATCAATAAACACGACCTATGGGTATTACTAAAACTCCCACAGTGTCCCGAGTTTGTCAGTAAAAGGCGGCTCAAATAGGAGGTGCATACTAGCAACAGCACCATCCGAAAAATATGCTATCGAATCGTCAACAAGGCATACATATATCTGCAAGAGATGATAACGCGCCCATGCCCCTGGAGGGGTCAACGCAATTATTATACAAAAACAACAACAACATCGATCTCCCATATTATTTATTTAAACAAGTGCTGCGTATTGCAATCAGTAAAATTGTAATATACGTTTATTTCCCGATCACTTAGAGAAAATATTTTTCTCGCGAATCTTTTTCTTCTTCCACACATGAACATATTCGGGAACATTGAGGAAAATATAATAACAACAAAAACGCGTCATTCGCGTGGACTTTCGAAAGCGCGTCGTGTTTATTGTTACTGTATTTTTGCTGCTGCTGCCTGCGTACATTGATTTGCCAAAAATAAATAAGTAGTCAAATAGGGTAGATTAGACTTCAATTTCTGTGCCACAATCTGATCTCTGAGAAAATTGGTACATCACACATCCATGCCTCTTGACAGCTATGGCGCATATTGGTCATAGCCCACGCACAACCCAGATCTAAGCTAAGCGTGGGTCATTTTCTGTTTCACTGTTGCCCATACACGAGTACCAGCGCATATTCGACCTACCCTGGGTCAGTCGTTTGTTTTGTTTTGAACATTGTCAGTTCGCTTCGCACTGGTATTTTGTTTATGTTCCGTGCAAGATAGAATTCGATAGTGAAAAATTAATTACTTTAGTGAAAAAAAAAAAAGTTTCGTCCCGGACATAACATCCCGATTACATGCGGACGAAATTGAAAGACAGAAAGCCTTGATCTGAGGAGCACCTTCAAGTGGCCGAAGGACGAACCTCCACGCGGCTTGCTGGCTAGAGATGGTAGGCTGATCCTTTCAGGCACATATACACTCTACCAATGACAACCACCTTCCTCTGCAATCAACGCACTGTGAAGGTATTGGTAGAGTGCTCGATTCGAGTCTTTTCAGGGCGGTAAAGAAGACCCAAAAACGGAATGACATGGACGTGACTAAGGACAATTCGTGGGTAGGGATATTTACCTAAGTGTCGGTAGGAGTTGTGGCTGCGACTACCAGCGAGAGCTCCGGAGGTGTAAGTGCCTCCTTAGTCGCCAGTGGACCAAACAATAACAGTCGAGTCAGCGGGTAAAGCAGACGACTCTTATGTTCATACTACTAGTTTGGAAAAACAAAAACGCGCAAAAGACATCTACACACTCGATATCGAGCTTGACAGTGATTGCTCAGATCGAGAAGAAAGCAACAGCACTGAGCCAGGCGGAAGAGGACCGCCTGTTAAGCACCGAATCGTCTGGTGAGGACGCTGAGTGGCAATTGACCGTAGGGTCCAAATTTTCAAAAGAGGGTACTGAACGGCACAAGACCGGAAGGCCCTCAGGGTAGGGAGGACACTGAACGGCGCTCTGCCAAAAGATCCAAACCTTCAAATGAGGAGCGCAGGCCCCTTAGACGCTACAAGGCGGCGCTAGCACTGAATGAGAGACTTGACAACCGGCAACTTCTGACCCCTAAAAAACCGAAGGATCTGTCATGGATCAAGGAAACCATAGAAGAAAGCAGGAAGCGCTTCAAAACACGAGCAGACCTTGCGAGTAGCGACCCGCAGTTCCACAACAAGGTCAAGGAACGAGAACTGCAAAAGCTGACTGTAAAAAGGCGGCGCTCAGAAGAGGAGCAACGAGCATCCTCGACCAAAAGGCAATGCCCAGTGCCGGGAAGGCCAGTGGCTAGCCTACAGGATAGACAGCCAAGCAGACGACAGCGAGCACTTCCCAAGAAGCAGCAAGGCCACACACTTGGTGGTGGCGCTCATTGACCGACCATCTCGGTAAGATGAGCCAAGAAAGGTGGTTTGCTGTGAAAATGAAGCTGCCGTATAAACTGGTGCAGCGAATGTCGGACAAGAACTACCCTACGCCATCGCTCGATGAAGCTGGGTGGTTTAAAGGCGGCAAAATGATAAGCTGCAAAGACGATGCAGCACTGAAGTGACGCAGAAACACGGTGCCGACTATAGACCGTTTGTGGGAAATAGTTGACCGAGACAACATTCCAGCGGTACCCACGGCGAAGGTTCTAATGCCGAGAGTTTTACCTGCAGATATCCCGCTCCAACTGCTCCAGCGACAGAACCCCGATGTACCGACGGATGATTAGCTGGTCCTACATTCCAGTGGAAGGACGGCAAACCATCATCCTACAGATCAAGGAAGCGGAAAACATGCTACACCCTCGATCTGAGAAGATGGCGTGGGGTTTAGAAAGCGTATTTCTTAAACTCAAAAAGCGCCATCCCACGGACGAGAATGAAAATACGATGGAGGCCAACGAGGTGGAGAGGGAGTTAGGAACTCTGAACATCAAGCTAAGCGAAAATGAGAGCGGATCTGAGACGAATGATCCAGACGCTACTCTAACGACCGCATCACTAATGAAGCAACCTTAGCGTTATGGTAAAGGTGCTTCAAATAAACCTACATCACAGTAGTTCCACATCAGCAGGGCTGCTGCGCACGCTACTTAAGGGAAACTATTATGTTGCACTCATTCAGGAACCGTGGATTTCTGGCGAGGGCAACACAACGAACAACTAAACTACAACGTTATAAGCTATCGGAAAGAGGGCAGGCTGCGGAGAGCCATCATGGCCAGGAAAAGCCTCAATGCCCTTTTAGACTCTGATAGAAGCACGAGTGACCTGGCAGTGGAATGTGGAAGGCGCTCAAGAACAATCCCTTATACTCGCATCAGCATACATGGCTCACGACATACCCGCGCCACCGCAAGAGCAGCATGCATTGCTTGAACACGCGACCAGAAGAAAAGCGAACATAGTGATAGGCAGCGACGCTAATGCATACCACACGATATGGAGAAGTAAGGACGATAACAAGGGAGGTGAGTCACTACTACTTTTTCTACTCAACTATAATTTGAAAATAGCAAATCGTTCAGGGCAACCTACTTATAGGGGACCTACTAGCTAGAATTTACTAGATGTAGCGCAGCACTCAAAAGGTAATACGTGTGATGTCCGAAACGGAGGGTCCTGGACAGATCCTCATTCTCGGACCATATACATATATAAGCTTTGAGGTAGGCTTCACAACAATATATGAAACGAAGAAAGCAAATCGTTCAGGGCAACCTACTTATAGGGGACCTACTAGCTAGAATTTACTAGATGTAGCGCTGCACTCAAAAGGTAATACGTGTGATGTCCGAAACGGAGGGTCCTGGACAGATCCTCATTCTCGGACCATATACATATATAAGCTTTGAGGTAGGCTTCACAACAATATATGAAACGAAGAAATATAAAAACCCGAGGACAGCTGAGAGGCGTACAGCCGAAAGCCGCTTCTAAACGAAGCTACGAACACTTTCCAACGTTGGACGCTTGATAGTTTGGAGCATCGTGTGACAGGATGTCAAGCTACGAGCTTCTAATGGGTGGGTTCCTGCGAGCGGATCGGGATTTGACATTTCTCAAATTCTCGTCCATATGTATTCAATGTTCTTGCAATGTACGAGTGCGAATTATTTCAGTGAAAATTGGAATTTTTTGTGACACTTGGTTTCGTTCGGCACACCAACTTAGTATGCATCTGTAGCTTAGCTCAGTAAAAAAAATGCCCGGTGCGTTACCGAGCTAAGCTACAGACGCATACTAAGTTGACGTGCAGAAAGAAACCAAGTGTCAGAAAAAATTCCAATCTCCTCCATATGCTTTCCCCTCCGATAAAATTTGTACAGACAACTGTCAATTTTCCGATCTGAAAATGTTCCCCTTCGGATCAGAATACTTTTCAGACCCAGAGGGGGACATTTGCAGATCCGAAAATTGATAGTTGTCTGTACAAATTTTACCGGAGGGTAAACCATATGGAGTTGGTGCAGCAGTCTATTTGTCGGAACTTCCAGGCAACTTATCCTACAGACTGCAAAATGAGTGTATCATTTTTCTGGCGAAGGTGTTTACGATCCAAAAGACAACTGAAGTGATGATTTCATCCCGGAAAAAGAGTAGAATCGTTATACTTTCGGACAGTCAAGCAGCACTAAAGGCGCTACAGACCACTACTATCAAGTCGAAGACAGTGCTTAACTGCCTAATAGATCTACAAGCACTGGGATCAGCTAGGACCGTGGAATCCGGCGGATTCCGGGCCATGCCGGAGTTCTAGGTAACGAAATAGCAGACGGACTGGCCAAACGGGGGGCTAGCCTCGAATGAGGGATGGCCCAAGAGCTGCTGACGCCAATACAAACATGAACGAAGATGCTAAACGCCAGAATGCACGAAAAAGCCAACGCTAGTTGGCTTAACACAGACGACTCCAGAATACCGAAAATATTTTGGAGCTATTATGACGAAAGGAAAACCAAACGCCTCTTATGACTACCCAGAAGTCAGTGTGCACTATTAGTGGGCATACTAACGGGCCACTGCCTGATAGGGGAACACACGTACAGACTAAAGCGATGACAGCAGATATTGCCAGATACCAAACACGAAAGAAACTCTAAAGCACCTTCTATGCGCATGTCCTGCACTCGCTAGGAGAAGAATAAGTGCCAAGGAGCTTACTTCTTTAACGACCTTGACAGAGTTGCAGGACTCAGTTGGAGAAAACTCTTGAGTTTCGCCAATGAGTCAGGTTCCTTCCAGCTTAACAAGGATCTTCTGGTAAGGTCTAGCAACGACACGGGATGAATACCTGAAATATGTGGTGTCGTTATGGACCCCAGCGCTCTTTGCGGAGTCGTTAGGCTGCCACTTTATCTAACTTAACATAGGAGATGAAATCAGCTGTTCAAAATTGTTGTTGGATACGTTGACGGACACGCGATAACGACTGGCTGCAATATGCGGTGACAGAACCACTCGCGAGCGTGGGGCGTTCTGGGTTGGCCGTGAGTTGTGCGTTGGTTGGGAGCAATGTGCGTCAGGCCTAAGGCCATTAACACAATACATATCCGGTGCAGGTTAAAATAACGAACACGCATATTGAATACATATATATATTATAGGAAAAAAAAAATAATGTTAGCTAACCGTTTACTGTTGCCTTTTTCGCAAGCGAAGCCGGGTACTTCGGCACGTATAATAAAAGTAATCTTCAAAACAATAAGAAGGTCTATCGCTTGAAGTATCGCTTTCAGTAAGTGCAGCAGCAGTACCAACCAATATTAGCTAAATCTTACCCGGAAAAGGTATCAGGCAGTTTTTGGACTCCAAACTTATGTTATGGCGCCGTCTTTTTCTTATTTGTCTCTTCATACAGATGAAACTGAAATCGTATGTATTTCAGGATTATGATCACTCTGACACACAAAAGTAAATAAATTGGCAGAGAATCTGGCGAAACCGCCCAGCTCTGTTGACATTTTCATATTTGCACATTTGTTTCTGCATATTACCTATATACTGATTTGCTAGCGTTAGCACAATTTTTAAATTCCACATGTTACATACTCAGCGCATTCCTTTTAATACTTACCTTAATTGTCTACCTAGACCAGGATTCAGTGCAATGATGAACACTCAATTGTAACAATATGCAGTCTATAACAGTGACATTAACCACACATTTGCTTCCAGAATTCTCATTGCAAAAACATACTTTCCTACATACACTACAGGTAGTTTTAATTTCAAGCCCAATCACGCCACTTATTAAAAATCCGTGTAGCAATTTTACAAAAATTAACAATGCTATGATCAACCTATTCGTATAAGTAGTAGTGAGTTAACAAAAGCATGGAAACTGAAAAAAACTACAACGAGAAGCTTTGCCAACCTGGACGACATCTAAACATCTTTAAAAGTTAAAATTCCACTTCGTCCAAGCCATAAATGAACTCCACTTAACAATAAGATGTTTGCTCTTAATAGATGGGTTAGTTCTTAACGTGAATATGACATCTTACAAATAGAAGAGTTTTCAAGCATCTCGATTGTCTTCTTGCCTGTGACTCTACTAGCTCTAGAAGTGCGTCCTACCTTGTGTTCTTGCGTTGAAAAAGTGACTTCGCCGGTTCCCAAATTTCTCACTTCCTCTTCAACATTGTGCGTGACACCGTCTCCGGTTTTCGTAATGATTTGTTTTGTAGTCGTTTTCACGACGGTCGGTGTACTTGACTGTTTGCTTGGCGAACGTAGACCACTTTGCATCTCCTTAATATTTTCGGTGGCAAATTGAGCCACATCATCATCGCTACTGCCACCCTCTGAGTCTCGCCGCAATCCCTTCTTGCTAATATGTTTGATGCCCTCGAAGAATTGTTCGCGTGTAATAGGGACGGTTTCCTTTGTAACGGTTACCTCTTTGCCGAAATGACTGGGATCGATTTGAGCGTAGTTGAGAATAAGTTTGCCGGTAACGGGATCACGAACGGCCGTTGCTGGATCAATATCGCCAGTATTCGGATCGATATGACCATATTCAGTTTTAATTCGTCCAGTTACTGGATCAATTTCGCCGGTCAGTGTCATTGTTTGTGTAACAGTTGTGCGGGCGCCAGCCACTCGTGGATCATTCGGATCGACTTGAATTATTTCACCGGTGATTGGATCGACCATGTTGTACACGTATACGGTCTTGTTAAATACTTTGATAATTCGTCCGGTTTCTGGATCAATTTCGCAGGTACTTGGGTCAATCTCTTGTGGTCGTCCGTCTTCGTCGGTTCTGGATATAAGGTAGACTTTAACGATAACCAAGCGACCGGTCTTCGGATCAATTTTGCCCACTTTCGTGTATACTTCGCCGCTGTCCGGATCCACTTGAGTGGCTGAGTAAAGTGCCTCGCCTCTCTCATCAGTTTCTCCGGTCGCAGTGTACACCTTACCACTGCTCGGATCAACTTTGATCATATTGGGATCCACTTTCACCTGACGTCTCACTTCATTGGTCTTCGGATCCCAGTAACCGTAGATGGTGATTACGTATCCTGTCTTGGGATCAACTGTACTAGACGTGTACACCACTTCCTTCGATTTAGGATCCAATGTGCTGGTGGGAATCCAAATTTGATTATTTTTCGGATCAACAACAACCTTCTTCTCGTCACTAAGTGCTGGCTTTTGTGTTTTTGGATCAGTACGGCTGGTCACAATTCTCATACAAACAATTCGAGCGTAGTCCTTGTCTGGTTTGCCAGTCTTGGGATTAATTTGATTCTTGATAACCGCTTGCCCGGAGACTGGATCGATTTTGATTTCCTTAACGGCGATTTTGCCGGTCTTGGGATCGACAGCGGCGACAGTTTGCTTAGACAAGTCAAATTGACCATATTTCGTGTCGATTTTGCCCGTCTTTGGATCAAACTGGCCAATGGATGTTTCAATGACAACTGTCTTCGGATCGATCAACCCCTTCTTGTCCATTTTGCCGGAAACCGTAGTGACCTCGACAACTGGATCAATTTGTTTGCCGACCTCAATCAAATGGGCGGCGTTTTGATCTGTCTTTCCGGATTTTGGATCGACCACTCCTTGAACGATAATTTGACTTGTGCTTGGATTTATAGAAGCTTGTTTCAGCACTGCCTTGCCGGACTTGGGATCAACCGACTTGATTTCACCCGTTTTCGTGTTAATATCTCCATATTTTGTGGACAAAACACCACTCTCGGCATCAAGTAAACCGAGCGAATGCTCAACTTCACCGTTGATAGTATCCACTTGTTTTTTCGTAGGGTCATAGCGGCCCGTAATAACGGTCAAATCGACAAGAGGATTATCGTGTGGAGCAATAGAAACAACTTGTCCCAATGAACTATCAGGTTTGCCGGTTTTAGGATCAATAGCGCCCGACGACACGTAAATGTTGTTCGTCTTTGGATCGACCTCACCCTTCAACGTTTCCGTTTTCTTGGTAACGGGATTGATGAAATCAATTACTCCCAATTTTGGATCAATCTTGCCATGCGTGTAAGTAATGACACCAGTGTTCGTATCGAGAACACCAGTGCATTGTGTAATATCGCCATTTTCAGTATCCACACGTTTATTGGGAGCATCATATTTGGCAGTAATAAACATGATTTTGACAGGTTTTCTATTGGCCGGTCGTGGCTGGGCAACAGCTGCGGTTGGAGTTGACGTGATGCCTCCCGAAGTGGGTGTGGTTGGTTTCGTGGCGGATCTCGTTGGTGCCACAGCGGTCTTAGTCACCGGCGAAACTGTAGGCTTCGATGTTGCCGCGCTTGGCTTTTCTTTTTGGTAGCGTTCGTTCTCCAAAAAAGCGGCCGTCAAATCGAGGTGGGCAGGCTTCGTGGGTTCTTGCGTTGCGCCACTTGGGACACTGCTTCCGAAAACAGGAGCAGTTGCTGGCTTGGCCTAAATAATAATATAGTTTAGAATTTGAATATTGCCACAGTTACTTAGTCACACGGTTCAATCGTGCTTGTCTAGGGTTGCATTATTATTAGTCATATGGTTCCAGCAAACCTTCATGCAATTAAATTGTGTTTTATTCGAAGATATCAATTGCTTTCGCAGTAAATGAAGTAATGAAACTGTGAAAAGGCTAAAGATAAGTGCGTTATGGGCATCCGGGTTTAGTAAGAGTGGGTGTGTGTCGATAATTCGTTTCGGTGTATAGCAAAACTTGCAAAATTCTAACAAAATATATTTAACGCAAATAAAACGTATGTACAAATGAGATAAGAGTTTGTTTGCCAAATTGAAATCTATCTTTCTAGTCATATTAACCATTTGGCTGTGTATCGAAACCCGAAACGGAACCGTGAACACAATTGTGTATGTGACACAGACCACACCACACGTCGATATAACTACAAAAATTTTATCAAGTTTGGCAAACGTACTCGACACTTGAGCAAAGTTCAGTTTTTCTCAAACGTATCTCAGTCGATTAGTCTGTTTCGATGATGAGAAAAATATTAGCTTATGCCAGCCTTTTTGGTGGCTACACGAAAATCGGCAATTAGGATTAGTCATTGTATGGCATAATGATGATATATCAAAAATGGGGGTTTAATATAAATATCGTCGAGTAGAGAAGGATACACGAACGTAAAAATGAGATGCAATTCAATTAGGAAGTCTTGTAACTTATGAAACAATGTGAAAACCTTATTGTCTCCTTTATCCCGATCCGATCCTTTAACACCACCATCACCATAACTCGTAACTTTTACCGTTTGTTGTTGCAGTGTGCTTACTTCTTTCTTGGGAACTCCAACCGCCGGCGTGGTCACAATTTTTTCGATTTTTGTTTCAGTTGCCGGCTTTCGTGGACTTTCGGCGGGGGCAGCTTTAGTGGGTGTAGTAGCAGTGACACCTCCAGGAGCGGATTCTTTTACGCCTTCGAAGAATTGATCGCGCGTTATAGGAACGGTTTCCTTCGTGATGGTCACCTCCTTGCCAAAGTGACTGGGTTCGATTTGAGCATAGTTCAAAATCAATACTCCAGTGACAGGATCGCGAACTGCAGTAGCTGGATCAATATCACCCGTTTCCGGATCGATGTGACCATATTCGGTCTTAATGCGGCCCGTCACAGGGTCAATTTCACCGGACAACGTCATAGTCTGGGTAACCGTCTTACGAGCACCGGCAATCCTTGGATCCTTTGAGTCGATTTCAATGACTTTGCCGGTTGTGGGATCAATCATATTGTACACATAAATCGTTTTGTTAAACACCTTCGTAATTTTTCCACTCTCCGGATCAAGTTCGCATACTTTAGGATCCAATTCCTGCGGTTGGCCCTTTTCATCTGATCTTGACACCAAATACACACGAACCAATATCAATTTTCCGGTTGTAGGATCGATTTTGCCGATCTTCGTGTAGACGTCTCCGGTTTCGTTGTCAACCTGAGTAGCAGCATAGAGAGGCTCTCCCGTAATTTCATCGGTCTCGCCAGTGGCCGTGTAAATTTTGCCCGTTCTTGGATCAGCTCGTTGCAAAATAGGATCAACTTTAGTCTGTTTCTTGACTTCATTGGATTTCGGTTCCAAGTAGCCGTAGATTGTGATAACATATCCCGTCTTGGGGTCAATGCTAGTCGACATGTAGATTGGTTGCTTAGTTTTTGGATGTTTGCTGCTTGTTGGCACCCAGATTTGAGTCGTTTTAGGATCTATAATAATATCCTTGTCATTCACTTCGGGTTGCTGTCTCTTTGCAAATGGAGTCGCGGCGAGAATTCTCAATGAAACGATTCGTCCGTAGTCCTTCTCGGCTTTGCCGGTCTTTGGATTCACTTGATTTTTCAGAACAAGTTGACCGGTTGCTGGATCCGTCTTCACATCCTTCGTAGCCGTTTTACCTGATTTCGGATCTTGTGTGGCAATTGTTTGTTTGTTCAAATCTATTTGTCCGAGCTTGGTGTTTACCTTGCCTGTTTTGGCATCAAAATGACCCATGGACGTGTCCACGATGGCTGTCTTTGGATCGATAATGCCTTTCTTGTCCATTTTTCCAGAAATTGATACGACTTGAACAATTGGGTCGATCTGACGCCCTACTTCGATCAAATGACCGGCGCTTTGATCAATCTTGCCACTCTTAGGATCAGTCAATCCAATCACAACAATTTGACTTGTGTTCGGATCGATTGTAGCCGTTTTCGATACAGGCTTTCCAGATTTCGGATCGGTCGCCTTCACGTGTCCCGTTTTCGTATTGATATCGCCGAGCTTTGTATGTAAGATGCCGGTTTGTGTATCGAAAATACCAAGCGAATGTTCCACATCGCCGTTTATTGTATCAATTTGCTTTGAAGCCGGATCCAATTTGCTAGTGATGACCGTCAATTCCACAAGGGGATTATCGTGTGGCACAATGCTAATCACCTGTCCCATTGTGTTGTCTACTTTGCCTGTTTTAAGATCCAATACTCCCGAGAGTACAATGATATTTCCGGTTTTCGCATCCACTTGACCCTTGATCGTTTCCTTGCTCTGCGTGCTCGGATTGAACACCTCAATAGTTCCCGTTTTCGGGTTGATCAGGCCAAAATCGGATTCAATAGTTCCAACTTCACTATGCAACACTCCAACACATTGATCTACAGTTCCGTGCTCAATGTCGACGCGTTTGTTATCAAGTTTTGAAGTAATCTTCAAAATTTTCACAGGCTTCAGATCAGCCGGGCGCGACGCAAGGCTAGCCGTGGCAACCGAAGTAGCACCTTTAATTGGACTTGGTGTTGTCGGTGCAGATTTGATTGGAGTCGTGGCAGGAGTTGATTTTGTCGGTGTAGCTTGGGGAGTTGTTTTAATCGCACTCGATGGTGGTGTTTTAGTTGGGGTTGTGACAGGTGTTGATTTTGCGCTAACACTCTTCGTGGGAGATTGGGGATGTTCTTTTGCATATCGTTCACGTTGCAGGAAATCTGCTGTTAAGTCAATATGAACTGGCTTTTCTGCGGGATCAGTTGTTGTTGTGGTGGTTTTGGTGGGTGACGCCTGATTTGAAAACAATTTGCATAAAGTTTAGTTATCATATCCACCAAACTAGACTATGTACACAAAAGAAAATATATCCATAGATTGGTCTGCCTAAGAGCAGAACAAAAAAGTTATCATATATGACATTCATGTCCCGTGCATGATGGTTCGTTTAGTTTTGATATACACATAATGTTGACTGTTGGTACAACATCGATAAGGGAGTATTTAGAGCCAGCCATGCTTTTTACTGTAACCAAAGAGAGAGGGATAGTATTCCGAGTAAGGTGCTAGATACCAGGGGAACAATTATTGCGGTTAGGAAAGGTGATCCTATTTTGTATGTTAAAAGTATTGTAGATCTAAAATATTAGACATTCCCAGTGGGCGATGTTTTCATACCGTTTGCACATTAACTTTTTCCCAAAGTTAATACGAAAACCTCCTTACATTCTATGATTTTAAGTGTTATTTAAAGTAATCAGTTGTTAATGGTGCAAAAGCACACGACTCGTTCCATTTCAGATAATTGTTCAAACAATACAAACAATACCCGAGTATGAGCTTATTAAATATCACATTCGATTCGACTGCAAGATAGAATCAATTCTTTGAATATATTCCCTGGAGTCAAATTGTGAATGATGTGATCGTGCTCCTACAGCAACCCATAAATCATAAAAATGGAACGAGCGTTTTAGATTTAGTAAGTGAAATTCAAGAGAAATTGCATTGCCTTCATTATAAGCTTTGTCATTATACGGATTAAGTGAAGGACAATTTCAGCAGCAAGCCGCCTAATTAAGCATATAGTAAGCATTTGTACACAGCATAAGCTGAAGGGATTATGTGCGCATGATATGTATGTACAACAATGAGGTGGAACAAGAATTTCTTAAATTAACTTAAACATAAAACAAAATCCTAATTTAATAATAAAACTGTAAATGCAAAACATTAAACGGAAACATAAAGAACAATACGAACCAAGAAAAAACTTCACGTTAAACAACATAAAAAAGATTAATCTACCTTGGATTCCTGTGTAGTATACGTGACTTCACCAGTACCCAAATTTCTGATTTCCTCCTCGACATTATGTGTAACACCATCACCGGATTTCGTCAGCACTTGTTTCGTCGTAGTCTGAACAACAGTTGGTTGCGGTTTTGTCTTATCCTTGGCTCCAGTTGGCGGACTTTGTGGTTCTTTGCGTTTGGCAAAGTGACTTGGATCTATTTGTGCATAATTGAGAATCAATTTTCCAGTTACGGGATCACGAACGGCCGTCTTTGGATCAATATCGCCTGTATTCGGATCTATGTTACCATATTCGGTTATAATGCGTCCCGATTTCGGATCGATTTCACCGGTCAATGTCAGAGTTTGAGTGACAGTGCTCTTGGCGCCCGCGACTCGCGGATCATTTGGATCGACTTGAATCACCTCACCCGTCACCGGATCAACCATGTTGTAAATGTAAGCTGTCTTGTCGTATACCTTCGAAATGCGTCCTGTATCCGGATCAATATCACACGCACTAGTGTCAATTTCCTTTGGCTGTCCATGTTCGTCGGGACGTGACAGAAGGAATACTCGAACTATAACCATCTTACCAGTCTTGGGATCAACCTTGCCCAATTTAGAATATACATCGCCACTCTCTGGATCAACTTGTGATGCAGCGTATAACGGCTCGCCCGTAACTTCATCAAATTGCCCAGTGGCGATATATATTTTACCCGTCTTGGGATCTACTTTCATTAGATTAGGATCGATATGTGTCTGTTTCTTAATCTCGTTGGTCTTCGGGTCCAAATAACCATAGATGCGAATAATATAACCGGTCTTTGGATCAACCTGGCTAGTGGTGTAAATGGCCTCTTTGGTTTGAGGATCTTTCTTACCCGTTGCGATCCAGATCTGATTGGTTTTTGGATCCACAATAACGTCTTTGTCCTTGGCCTCGGGGATGATTTCGTTGGTCTTGGGATCGACACGCTTCTTAACAATGCGCAGGGAAATAATGCGACCGTAGTCTTTGTCTGGCTTGCCCGTTTTCGGATTCGTTTGATTTTTTAATGTAATCTGACCAGTAATCGGATCGATTTTCGCATCTTTAACAACAGCTTTACCCGTTTTGGGATCTGCGGAGGTGATTGTTTGTTTGACCAAGTCGAATTGACCGTATTTTGTGTCAATTTTGCCAGTTTTTGGATCAATCTGACCGGCCGATGTTTCCATTGATGCCGATTCGGGTTCAATGATACCTTTCTTACTGTCCAATTTGCCGGAAATTGCGGTCACCTCTACCAGTGGATCAATTGCTTGACCGATTTCAATCAAATGTCCTGCATTTGGATCGACCTTTCCGGTCTTTGGATCAGTTGCTCCCAATATAGTTATTTGACTGGTAATTGGATCCACGATTGCTTGTTTAGTCGTAACTTTGCCGGTTTTCGGATCGATCACCTTAACTTCTCCCGTTCGTGGATTTATGTCGCCATATTTCGTCGAAATGATTCCGGTATCCGGATCTAAAACGCCCACTGAGTTTTCTACAACACCGTTGACAGTATCAACCTTTTTCGTGTTGGGGTCTACACGGCCCGTAATGGCAGTGATCTCAACAAAGGGTGTATCTTGTGGAGCAATACAGATCACTTCTCCCAAAGTGCTATCAACCTTTCCAGTTTTAGGATCAACAACGCCCGACACTAAATGGATATTGCCAGTCTTGGGATCAATTTGACCCTTGTGTGTTTCTTTCTTGTTGGTTTGTGGATTGTAGATTTCCACTGTGCCCGTCTTAGGGTTGATAAGACCGTGCTTAGAGTCAATGAGTCCCGTTTCAGTATCCAGCATGCCCGATGAATGTTCAACATTGCCATTTTCGGTATCAATACGTTTAGTGGTTGGATCAATTTTCGACGTGATGATCATAATCTTAACCCGTTTTTTCGTTGGCTTCGGTGCCCGCTCTTTATTATATCGCTCACCGTCCAAGAAAGCAGCCGTCGACGGATCTATTGGCTTGTACGAACCAGGCGTGCCGGTGATTTGACCTGGTCGACTATTCGGCGAATAGGAGCGTCCTTTAACAGGTGTTCCATCATTGGAATATTGAACGTCCGGAGAGATCAACTTTGCCTTCGTTCGAGGCGACCAATTGCCCTCCTTCAACAGCTTCTCTCGCGTTTTTGGCGATAATTCTCCCTTGTTCAACTTATCGCGAGTTCTCGGCGATAATTCGCCAGCCTTCTTTCGAGCTTGATCCTTGACATTATCATCTTCGCCCGGTGCATAATTAAAGGCCAAGCCAGTGGCACGTCTTGCCTGCGAGTTTGGACTCAATTGACCGTCATCGTGGCCGTCAACACCTCTCGAGCTGGGATCTTGATCATAACGGAAACCACCAGTTGTGTAGCTCTTTCTAGTCGGGCTGGTTTCCGGATCTGCCTCAGAATATTCATAGGGGCGAGTGAATCCTTTGTTATCGGGTTTTGCTTTCTTTTTGCCACTTGCTCCTGATTCGGGTGATTCATCACCGGTGACGGCAACAGCAATCTTCCGCTTATCATCCTTGGATGGTGATGCTTTATCCCGTTTCGGTGATTTACGACCGGAGGAAAAGATGCCAACCTGATTATGAATTGGAGAATAAACGGAAATAAAAGAAACAGAATTTAAAATGAAAATAACCGGAACGAAACATTAACATAATCAAGTAAAATATATTAAATAAAAACTAGGAATTTAAAGAAAAGGAAATTAATGCGAATAAGAAATATGTGAATTACGCTACAAGATCAAGCCTAATTCACGAGTGGGAATCATACTTCTAGTGACACTCGCAGCTCTTTGAGCCTAAACGATATTAGATCAAGATCGTGTATTTGTGTAGGTGTTTTAAGTCGTAATACGAGTATTTAAAACTCTATTAATAAAAACTGTACATACCCCACGTCTGCTGCTAGGTGATCTTTCTTCATTCTCGTCAGATTCATTGCCTGTAAAAGTCGATGAAGTTGAAGTTAATTGAAAAGAAAACTCCCTACGCATTGTTCAATACTCTTACCATTGGCAATATCCTGATCCTTGCCCTTTTTACTCTTACCAACAGGTAGGACGGAGACGCCGCCAACTGGTTTCTGAAATGCAAACAATAAAGTCATGAACACTGCCAACTGGATTCAATATGTGTTGAGTTCAAGCAAATTCTGCATGCAAATAGAGGGGGAAAACGTTTGTTGAAATAAACAAAAATTACAATTAAATGTTAAATAGTTATAGCAGATAATAAAATAGCAAATGACTGTTTATTTTTTACTATATACGACCCTCGGGTACTTTATGTAATTTGCAATTGATCAAAAAATGCTATTCCATAGCTTTTTGATGGCAGTACATATTTATAGCTTTCAGTTAACAATAAATTTTTTCGTTTAGTTTTATAATTAACATAAAACCCATTCGCAGCAGTACGATATGTCTTTAGTAAGTTCTTCTAATGTGCTGTAGTCTAAGAATTAGGTAAAAAATAAAGGAACGCTTTGATGGAGCTCTGATTTTTTGGTACATTTACGTTTTTGTGGTTGCTGAACACGAATTTGAGGTTTTCCAACAAACATTTTCTTGGGAAAATATATATTGCTAAAACCAAAAAAAAACACTCTAGAAACGAGAATTACGAAACTGCACTTCGCGTCGATGTAACACGAAAACCACCAATTTTACGCAAATCTTCAACTTTTTTTTTATTCCTCGGTGACCCTGAACAGCACTTACTGAGAGTTTTTAGTATCAGTGTTCTTTTGATGCTGCTTCAGGTCCGTGTCAGGACAAAAGGACCTGCTGGGGCAGTGAAACACAAACCAAACCTAACCACTATGGGTATTTTTAGAGTCTTTGTGTTGCAACAAATTCTCTGAACAGCTACCCCTAACCGTAAGCATCACTCGGTGACGGTTTCTTGCATATCGATTATGTGTATTTGCATGTGACGGGTCGGTTTTGTGTCATTCATTAATGGTGAATTATTTATGCTTGTAGTACGGCTTGTTCCTCTTCCATTGGGTCTCTTCGTATATAACAGGAATCTATCTTCAGTATGGTTTCAAAGACTATTTCGTCTACCTCGTCTTTATTCACCACTGCGATATGTTTGTAACTCCCCTCGCAGTTGAGACTAAACTTTGCCAATATGTGTATTTTCGGAATCGTTCTGATCAGACCAATGCTCTGGACAGAATAATCATAAGAGATATTAGGCGCGTTTTTTCAACAGTTCAGATCAAAGCAGAACAAAAATAGCACGCGTTACACTAATAAAATTGTTCTATACAGAACAGGTTGTTAGCGTAATGCGTGCCATTGTTGTTCTGCTCGTGATCTGGACTGTTGAAAAAAACATGTCTATTGTGCACAAGAAGGACTGCTTTTAGCATATCGATTATGTGTAGACATTCGCATGAGTTGGGGCGGTTTTACGTCAATAATGGTCAATATTTATTATATTCAAATACCCATTGGTTCTACAGGTTCAATGGTCGAGCTATCTATCTCCAGCTCGATTTCAAGGACTAATTCGTCTGTCTAGCATTGACTGATCACTGCGAAGTTATTGCAGCTCCTCTCGCAATTGTGACACATGTTGGAGCAGTAAAGCACGTCTTCTTGCACCCACAATTTCGTTGGCAGTTAAAGATTCAACAAAGGAGCAGGGGGTAGTAGAGTGATCACAGGCTCTAGGCCAGAATTGGTTATTTTCCATCCCAACTTTTCAAGATTTTTATTTCAACCCCCAACCATGGCTGAATCTGATGATATACACACTCTTAAAGAATGCTGCCAGCAATGTTTGTCCTGTACCTAAAGGCTGACTTTTTGTACGAAATT
The DNA here is from genome assembly GCA_964017055.1 of Chloromyia formosa. Taxonomy (NCBI): domain Eukaryota; kingdom Metazoa; phylum Arthropoda; class Insecta; order Diptera; family Stratiomyidae; genus Chloromyia; species Chloromyia formosa. The sequence continues at coordinate 35,344,469 of OZ024815.1, forward strand.
TAACCTTAGATGCTTGGGCGAAGGGACATTCTTCCCACTATAGCCGTAATTTGAGACAAGGGAACGTACTCCAGCTGCTGCAACTATCGCCTGAGTAGCATATGAATTCTTGAATACTTTAACAATGTCAGAAAAATTTTAATTCTTCACAAGGATCTTTAGAACTTTATTTTCCCTTGCTGATGCTATATGGCAGCCGCTCAAATCATGTAAGAGGAGGATATTTTCTGCAAGCGTTGAAATCACAGTATCAATTGGGGAAGATGTCGCTGGAGAAACGGTATCCTTTCCTGGTTTAAAAAAGTCAACGTTTTCAGCTCTGTCATAATAACCAAGAGGTCTATATCCTCCCCAATTACAATCACTGCCTCATTTGATGCTTGCAGGTAACATTTGCTGATGATAACTTGCCAATCATCATAGACGGCCCTTGTTCTTGCGTTCACGGTATAGTATATTTTTTGTTTATTAGCCATGTCGTCCCCGCTGGGATATGGCTTCCGAAAGTCGTCGCCTCTAATCGTCTCGGTCTTCACATCGCTGTTACCAACCCCGCACGTCGAACAACTTCCTACTGTCTTTTCGCACTGAGTGCTCCCAGCGCTTCTTAGATATTCCACGCGTTCGTTTGCCGGTGCCAGCAAAGGTCTTTTTGAGTATTCGGTGTTCGTCCATTCTTTGCAGATGACCTGCCCACGGCAGTTTACGAATTTTCACAAATATGGAGGCCTCTTGTTCGTCAAATAACTCGTAAAGCTCGTTGTTGTACTTTCTTCGCCATTGGACTCCATCGCGCGTCGCTCCAAAGATTCGTCGAAGGACCCTTCTTTCGAAGATGTTTATCATATTTTCAGATATCAGAGTGACGGTCTCAAATCTTACAACCATGACAATACCGGTCAAATTATAGTTTTGTAGACTTGGAGCTTCGCTTCTCTGTGGATGCAGCTGGTCTTCAGTACGCGGAGAACTGGGTAAAAGGTGCGATTTGCGAGCTGGTTTCTTCGTTTGATCTCGAGAGTTTCGTCGCCATCTACCGCGATATTCGCGCCAAGGTATATGAAGTTGTCTACCCTTTCATTATCGTGTTCGCCCAACTTTGTCTCCGACACGCTCGATCGGCTTTTACGAGTTTTTTGTGTTAGCGTCTTCATAATCGACTTATACTAAAGTATAACTCTATAATAATTATCCAGGGTATTAGATGCTAACTCGAATCCATCACCAACATGATTGTGGCGCTACAGTCCGACATCCACCTAGGCTGACCCTAATGGTCGCTACAGACAATCGAACCAAACGGTTCGCAACCAACACGCAACCACGTCAACTTCATAGAACAAGCGGAAAAAAAATTGTCCTCATTTCGACCGGTCTATTGAAATTGACGTGATTTGGTGGTGGTCCCGGACCATTCGACCAAATAAACGAAAGTAGCTCTCAACTACACATTAGCTGAGGACGCATTTGTATTGTATGGTATGTATATGTATACAACACAAGAAGGAGCTTAGGAAGACGAAGCGTAGCTCGTGGAAGCTCTTCTGCGAATGCATTGAGGGATCCTCTGATACTTCTCGACTTCGCAACATTTTATCCACTAACCCTTCCATGCCAAGCTTTATTCAGAAGCAAGGTGGGTCATGGACGGTCTCCACCGAAAAAACTCTGGAGATTCTGCTGGACAAACCGATAGCTCACCCATGCCTACTCATAGCACCTGCGCTCAGGTATATGATTTGGCTTCAGCTGACCTTAGTTCAATCACCTCAAGGAAGAAAGTACTATTGGCGATTTCCGGCTTTAATCCTTTTAAGTTTGCTGGACCTGATGGCATTATTCAGGCCGATATACAACACTTATCGGATGCTGTGGCTCCATGGTTAGAAACCATTTTCCCATCCTGTCTGACTCTAGTCTACATTCTCAGTGTGTGGATGAAGGTCAATGTGGTCTTCATTCCCAAAGCGGGGAAAAGCTCACATTCGAACCTAAAAGACCTAAGTATCACCATACGCTGTCGCACTCCAACTCGAACACGTACCTGGTACAAATGTTTTTCAATAAAAAAAACTGTTGTTCCCTTATACTGCAGATATATTTTTAGTGCAATAAATTTTTTTCGACTGTACGAAATTAGCACAAAATAGGCCCGAATTTAGTACACTTATTTCAATTATGTCTGCTACTTTTGCTCTGCCAGCTTAAGAGATGGTATTCCTAAAAAAGAACGAATTGCTGATTCTTTGATGAAACTATACAAATTTGTGGAATTAGCGCATTGAAGGAAAAGGATTTGCCAATCTATTCAAAAATAGAGCTGCCCCTACACGTCATAATATTACACTCTCTGAAAATCGCAAGTCTACCATATGTAGTCATATGTACACAGTTATAAACACAAGAAATTTTGTACATCAAGCAAATATGTATATTGATAAATATATTCGTAATGACACGAAATTCGGCAACTAAAAACACGGGAAAAATTACTCAATCAACAAAAGTTTTACAAAATAGTAAAAAAGAATCAATAATGCACACTAGGAAATAACTCAAAGAGGACGCGCCTCCAAAAGAAAAGGTAAAGTAAAATTGAATATAAAAATGGTTTCATAAAAAAAAGTATCATCATTTTCACTAATATGGATAAGAAAACGGATAAATTCATTTACATCGATAACCTGTTCGTTAATATTAGCGCCACCTGTATCGTACTCCCCTTCTAAGGAACTCTGTGATGAGGCTGAAGCTGTACCAGTACTTGATTCTCGCTTCAGCTAATTTCAACAAATGAATAACGCAACGAAGAAATTATATTGAGTTAGTGTTTTTAAAGTTAGTGTACCATACAAAAACAATAAAGTGTTATAAGTAGATGTCATGTAATGTAAGAATAGAAATGATGTTTGTCTGTTGTTAACAGCGCTACAAGAATAGTTTTGTTGCTCTGTACATTTCTTGTGTTTCTATTAAGTGGGGCACGAAGAAAAATGTAATTTACATTCGTGACAGTGTAATCAAATTATTAAAGCTTCTGTTTACTTTGGAAAATAAAACATGAAACTATAACCAACTAAAAGACAATATCAATAAAATTAATTAGAGAATGACGCCAAGAATATCCTCAGAAGTTCGTTTCTTCGAGCCCCTTTACGATTCATAAAACATCTGTATAAATTAACTATAGATAACATACCTTATCCTTCTTGTTCTTGAGTGGACTACGAGATTGTCGCGGCGAATCCAAATCTGGAATATGCTCCGGTGGGTGGGACATAGTATGTCGTTTGCTGGCATCCTTCTCCCGCTCCTTCTCCAATGCCAAAGCTTTTATGGAAATTACATAAACAACAATTTAATGCTAGGCTATATCATAAAACTAAAAAGAAAACTTACCATCCATGCTACGACTTTGCAATCGTTTGCCAGTCAAACTACGTTCAAAGGCCGGCGCTGGTCGATCGACCGGCGTCTTTCTCGTCTCATACATTGTACGGCCCGAATAGCGGAATTTCGATCCGAAACGAGGGAATAAAGTGGTCTTCTGTGGTGGTTCCGGTGTCATAAGACGGAAGAATGTATGATGTTCAACACATGCCTTCCATAGTTTTTTCGCGGCTCGATGATTGGCAAGTTTGAAACCAATCGTTGATTCGTACTGTTCAAATTCGCCCGGACGGATTTTAATGTAGAAATTGTGGCGCTTGTAGGAAATCTTCAGAATTTTTGGCCATGCGAAACGATTCATACGTAATCTGGAGAAATGGAAGGACTGGATTTAGTATGAATCTTTGTTGGCTTATTGGATATTATAAAAACAAGATTCAAAAATTGATGGGTGGTAGAGGTCGGTTGTTTGAAAAATTTAACATGGTACAAAATAAAGGACAGACTTTACATAATAACAACAAGGAAATTGCATCGCTGAAGTGGGCGGTTAGTGTATCTGAGGCGGCTGTGGAGAAACCTGCGATGGGGAAAAGACATGGGGAAAAGACTACGAAGAAAAAAAAAGGACAACTGCCACTGCTAGTGTGCCAACCCTTTCGTATGCAGATACGCCGCGGGTTTGGACCGAGCCATCCTTGACAGGAATAACGAGGCTAGCAACATTAGCTTGGACAATTAGAACGAGCTGGAGTGCGTCATGGCCTCCAAATTCCGGTAGCTTAGTGCGGAGAATCCCGGACACTCACCAGTATGTAAAGGCGGCGGCTGGCATTTTTATGGATGGAAGATATATTAATTTATTTAAGATCTCCATCCTCAATGCAGGTGAACCATAGCCCGGTTGCAAAAATGGCGGTGGACTCGAGGGATGAAATCCCGGTTAGACCTAGGTCCCACGTCTAGATACTGGCGAGATTTGGTTGGGAAGAGCATATTCTTTTTACCGCCACTCAACTTCCAACTCACGATTGGAGAATTGTGAAGTTGGAAGAGCGCTATCTTCCTTGGTCTAATACTGGATAGTAAGCTAAATTGAAGACTGAGCATTCAGAAGCGCACGGACAAAGCTATCACTGACCCTTATTGCTGAAGGAGGACTATAGGTAAAACCTGGGGTTTGACACCCAAGGTACTGCACTGGCTCTATGTGGCGGTGCTTCGTTCCATACTGCTGTATGGAGTCGTAGTCTGGTGGAATGCCATACAGAAGGCAGCTAATCTGAAATTTTGTCCAAGGTGCCGAGAACAGCATGACTGGCGATCGATCAGTCGAGCTCTATGTTCAACTCCATCCGCTGCTTTGGATATGACGCTCAACCTTTTGCCGTTGGATATTCAGGGAAAGCTCATGGCGGTGAACTTAACCATTAGAATAAGAAAGACCTACCAGTGGACAACCTTGGGAACTGGTCACTCAACGATCTTGAACGACGTAGAGATTCCTGAGTCAATTGATTACACCTTACCCAAGCGATGGTTCATTAAGAATCACACAAACCTGATTCCATTACGGAGTCTGTGGGAGAGGGGGTCCGTCTCTACCGCACTCGCTGAAAATATACACGGACGGGTCAAGGATTGCCGAAGGCGTGGGTGCTGGAGTATTCTCTGAGGAACTGAACCTTCACATTTCCTTTCCGGCTACCGGAATGTAATGTTTTCCAGGCGGAAATTTTTGCGATTAAGGAAGCGGTAACTTGACTGGATACCTGGCCACCATGGCTTTTTTGATAATTGCAGGGCTGATGAGCTCGCCTGGGAGGAGCCACCGATGTGGCTTTGAAGCTTAGCAGCGATATCGCTACACCTATTTCTCTGCCGAACTGCTAAACTACTATCGCTAAGTACCAGATCAGCTTGGTGGTCGGCTGCGTTACTGGACACTGCCAAATCGGCGAACATGCTAGGAGGCTTCGGTTTTCTTTATTTGATTACTGTAGAAGCTGTGGGGAGGAGGAAGAGGAAAGTTTCACTCATCTGCTCTGCGAATGCCCTGCTTTTGCACAGTTGAGAAGATCAACTCTTGGTAAATGCATTTATAACCATCTTGGGGAGCTGGCAGAGGTGGCACAACTCCTTCGATTCGTCAGTGGCTCCGGTTGGTTCTAATATATTGTTTTGGTTATCCTAAGGTATCACAATGGATCTATGTTTCTGGTCTAAGTGTGCTGTTTCAGCAACCCTGCTACCTAACCTTACATGATAACAAAACGGATCATCCATTTCAATACGATCTTACGGCAGCGGATTCTACGCACCGAACCGAGCTGCCAAAATCCTTCAAAGCCAGAAGGCACTGCTACTACAACAAAAACAGCATCCATTTCAATATTTGTTTTTTTTTTGCCAAAATACTTACTTGTCACGATATACCAATAGTCCAGATGCACATACGCCCAACATGATATCAACACCCTCCGAATCTTTGGCCGGATGTAAATCCACACCATACATTGCAAGTTTTTTTGCATTTTCCAAGTAATGCAATTCTGCCTCGGCTGGTGATTGACCTCTGCAAATAGAAAGGAAATTATTAATAATCCACTTTCATGTCTATCACTCTTATCACATTCATTTGGGCACATCATTTCAATCCACGACTGAATCGTTTGTCGCCATTGCGTATGTACTTCATGTACCAGATGTGTTTATGTACACATTACATACCTGTGTGTTTTATGCAAGTCAATCACTTTTTCCTCCAATTCGGGTGTTTGGTTTGGAGCAAATTTGAAATCTTTCAAATAATTTCGGTCCTTCATTTCCTGTGGATCGTAGTCGCCTAGTTCGGATTGAACTAGGTAGGATCCGAGGAGGGCGTGAGTGACAAAAGAGCATGGTAAATGTCCTTCCAAAATATCATTGCGAACCTGAAATATGAATTAAATTGTATGTATGTCATATGTAAGAAAGGGCATAATTTCAAATTTATTGGAGAGCAAATTTTGTTTGTATGTAATTGAATTTGTACAGCCAGTCAATGGTAAATTAACCGAACTCCCTGAATTTCCACATCTTGTAATATGACACCATCAACAGATTCCTTCAGTATTGGATTAAGTCATTAGAATAATGCTCAGTGGCGAAAATATCGATTTGGCATTGCTACAATTGAACGTATGAATGCAACGACAAAGTGATGTATGTTTTATTTACAATCCTTAAGACAACTTAAACACGCAGCGGAAAAAAATTGAGGACATGGTGGAGTAGTAAATCATTAAATATCCATTAATTCAAACAGCAAAACAATTAAAGGACCATTTAAAAAAGTTCACAATTCTGCGTGCAGAAAAGAATAAGAAAACCAAGACGACAGTTTTTGATAGAAGTGTAGTTTGGGTAGAAAGTATAAAACATTTCGAAAAATTAGTTTCTAACTTGAATAGTGAATAGCAGCCTGAATTCGCTTAGGTATGCTCCTGAGAAATTTTCGTCCCTTCGCCCGTCTGGACTTGTTCCAGCGCTTGCAAGGTCTGAGGGGAATTGGAACAGGTCCTGATGCGTTGCCTCAGCTCATCATCATCGTCGTGACGCGACAGCCCGACGTCGGGCCTTGGCCGCCTGGATCGTTGTCCTCCAATTATCTCGGTCAGGTGACCGCGTCCTCCAATCTTGGAAGCCCAGTATTTGCGCGGTGTACGCATATACTGAGCACTACGAACGAGCTTTCGGTCGTCCTCACAGTCTCGCGCCGTCGACTCGTTGTCCGTTCATTACTCTCTTTGGAATGCGATCATCGTCCATTCGTTGTACATACCCATGCCCATTGAAGTCGTTGTAGTTTAACGATTTTCGAAACTTCTAGCTCATCGTACAGTTCATACAACTCATGGTTGTACCGGATGCGCCATCCATCTCGATCTAAAACAGCCCCGAAAATTCGCCGCAGAACCTTACGTTCGAATGTGTCTCGCATGTTTCCGGAGGCTTGAGTTAGGGTCCATGTTTTGAAGCCATAAGAAAGCACTGGTCGTATGATGGTTTTGTACAAGCGGAGCTTCGTGTTTCTGTGCACATGCTTCCATTTGATTATGGGAAGAACCGAGAAAAAAGTCTTATTAGCTAACTGTATCCGTCGATGCTTTCGTCAGTTTCGTTGGCGTCCCTTGACAAGTTGCAACCCAGTTGTTCACGAACTCGATGTTGAGGTCCCCCACATTGATGCTCGATTGTGGAGGCGTCCTTGTCCTCGATTGCATCATTATTTTAGTTTTACCCTCGTTGATAAGTAGTCCAACTACTTTTGCAGCGTTGTCGAGCGTATGCAGAAGTTCTTCTGTTTCAGCTGGTCCCATAAATATTCTATGGGATTTAAATCTGGGCTGCACGGTGGCCAATGAAAAAGGTCGATATTATTGACAATGAGGAATTTACGCATTATGTCTGCTGTATGATGGTAGGCTCTGTCTTGAATCAAAATGAAATCCTGTCCACCAGCACGTGCTATCCTAGTAACATGAAGACTTAGCACTTGGTTGATGTATCGCTGAGCTGTGAAATTTTCATAGGCGATCACAACTAAATCGCTTTTTTTATTTTGGGAAAATAGCGCCCCACACGATAATGGCTCAGAGTAGGAAGCATTCGTTTCCACTTATCCAGTCTCTATCTCCACCGTCATTTTCACACAGACAAAATCTTGAATAATCAGAGAAGAAAACTCTCCTCCAATGCCTCACACTCCAATTGCGGTGGTTCCTGGCAAACCAATGTCGGTCGATTTGGTGCTTTCTTATTAATTGCGGTACTTTTACCAGATACCACTACCCCCCAAACGTTCGCAGGGTTTATTTGAAATGAAATGACGGTTCCTTGGCGTGTCTGAGGTGACTCAGTATGGTAGGTGCCGTGATGCGGCGATTTCTGAGAGCATTTAAGCGTATAAATTGGTCCTTGCTGTAAGATGTTGCTATTGATCGGCCCTGTCCTCGTCCTCTTATGAATTGTCCAGTCTCCTGAAACCTTTCTCAAACTCTTTGGATGACAGAATGTCACACTCCAAGCCGATGGCTGACATTCCGGACTCCATGGACTTCCTCTAGTAATGTTACGACCCTACACACTTGCAATTCGTTGAGATGTCTTCTAACACTTTGTGGAGCAGCAATCAATCAGTTGGTGGAATTCCATATCGTTGTTATTTGCATTTGAAAGGAATTCGCGCCCATGTCGTGTTGGTCGGCCTATATAAGGCAATCCAACATCTGACTTGGTCGTTTCCGGTCACGCCTCTCCCACTGGTGCGATGCGCCAAGCAGAGGCGTCTGATGTGACGCGCTTCGCACCAGCGATCGAAACAGGCGAACACGATTTGGGCTCCCTTCGGGGAGTTAATTATTCTTAACAAAAATACCTTGTGGAGGATCAATCACCTGCGAACTAGTAGAAAACTTTAAAGAAAACTGCACAACGAACCAGTATAGGCTGAGGTATCGGAATTAACGACAAAAAAAAAACAAGTGACTTTTCCAAGTTTAGTTACATATAGCCAAATTTACCGTTATGTTGGAAACTAACATTTTTGAAGGCATATTACGTCTCGCTCTTTCTACACTTATACCAACAGCTACAGTCTCGGCTTCCTTATTAATATAAACCGTAAAAAATCAGCGTTTTTGGCTGTGTGTATGTTTAAATTTCAACTACAGAAGTGTGTGAAAAGAAGAAAACATTATTTACACTTAACAACCCGTACCCCAAACATATAAATTACAAAGCAGTTTTTTTCTCAACGATTTTGTTTTACAGCGGAAGCGGCACTTTCTGGTGTTTCATCACCTTACATACAACACAACTGATGTCATCAGAATCATAAACGAGTGAAAAAAAATCTCTAGAGTTTATGGTTGATCCCTCTGTTAGTTTACGAAACCGATAATAGCAAGAGATTGGAGAGAGCTTGCAGTGTCTCTCTCTCTAGGTCCATATCTAGCTAGAAACTTATATCTTAATTTGTTTATCCCTAGGCATATGATGGTAATGTCTACACAAGCAATTTAAATGGGACCATTACGTCATTCTGGATCAACCTTACAATACATCATCAATCGACAGACTTTATTAATACGAGTACGTACGTACCCTTGAATTCTCAATGCCCATACCTACATTCATTATGTGTACACAATGTCTAAATGTTATCGTAATAGAAACATTCTTTGGCAGATATTTCATTTCAATGATAAGATTAGATACCGTAAAATCAATAACATCGATCAAGTTGCAATTTTACAACGGAAAATAATTATTATCAAAAGCGGTGCATTTTTGTTTTCATTTTCAGCATTTATGGCCCGAGTTAAAAGTTAATTACGATGGAAATGGCCAAGTGAAATGGGGTTGTGTGACGATTTCAAATGAGCGAACGTTAGCAAAACAAGGACTTAACGTAATATTCAGCGTTTTTATACCCTAGACTTATAGTATAGGGTATATTATTTTTTTTTATTATATCGTCTGCATGCAATGCCAATTATCAGGTAGATGATTATCCAGGCGACTTCAACGATGGTTGATTCATATGCTTCAAATGGCAAAAAGACTTTTTTGAACACTTAATTTAGTATGTCTAATCTGAATGAAGTCGATTCCTTCGAAATAATTTGGAAAAGAATGATAGTCTAATACTAGGCGTGTTTTTTTGAACTGCGGTGGAGGTTAATTGGGGGTTATCCGCGTTAACTCACACACATTACACAAACAACAAGGATATGTTGAGTTTACAGGGTGTCCCAAAATGGGCGACTTTTAAATACTTTTAACTTTTCCTTTATGTGGTAGAACATGCAATTATTTGTAACTTGAGTTGATTGGAAGCAACTATTCAAGATTTAATAAATGGGTTTCAAAAACTTAAGGAAAACTTTACTTGAATTGTAGTGTTTTTTTTATCGTTATTTAACATCCGTCATGTTGCAAAAGTGAGGGGCTACATCGTCATTGCAAAAAAGTCCTATAAAAGTTAAGCCTACAACACCATCGTCAAGCGACGATGCGCAAAGTTCCTCCACAGGACTTCACAAAGGGAGTAAAGTTAGACGAATTACAGCAATAACGAATTTTAATAAATCAAAACTTTCGAATTCAATATTAGAGCCGTTCGCATAAATCTACTCGCTTTCCAAGGTCTGGCGTGAGTGGCGTCCGGCGAAGGAAATTCATATATTCTTGGTAGACATTGTGAATATAGATTACAACTTTCTCTTTTTCTCTTTCTCAAGCAACATTACAAGATGAACGTTGAATTACGAAATTAAATACTGCAATACCAACAAAGTGTTTCCAATGTACTTTAAGGCCATTTATGTAATGTTCAATAGTTGCTTACTTAGTCGAGTTCACTTTAACTAACTAGTAAGTAACTACATTTATACCAGGAAATTTGGAAGCCGGGCTGCTGCATTCGCTACTCGCTGGCGTTCAAGATGAGCATGGTCTATTGGCGTGCTACATCTTTGTTAAGCTCGAAGGATCCTGTCTCATTAGCGAAGCTCCAAAGACTTCTCAAGCTAAGACCAGCAACTCCTTCTAGGTAATTGAAAAAGTGAGCCCCAGGCATTTTAATCTTGTCCTAGCGAGCGTTCGACAGCCGCACAGAAGGTGCCTTAGAGTTTCCTCTATATTTGGTAATTTGCATCCACTACCAGCGATCAGTTTTAATCTGTATGCGTGTCCCCCTGACAAGCAGTGCCCCATTAGTACGCCGACTAGTAGTGCGGACTGTCGTCTGGGTAGTTCCAAGAGGCTTTTGGTTTTCTCCCTGTCATAGGAGTTCCAGAATATTTTCGTTATTCTCGAGTTGTTGGTGCTGTGTCAGTTTGCGTTGGCCAGTCCATACATCCTAGCGTCTAGTTTCTTTTTGCATGCCTGTACTGGCATCGGCAGCTCTTCAGCAGTTCCTCAGTCGATACTAGCCCCTTGTTTAGCTAATCCATCCACGATTTCGTTACCTAGAACCCCGCTGTGACCCGGAACCCACCGGAGCTCTACTGTTCTAGTGGTCCCCAACTGTAGGAGGGCTGTTAGACAGTTATGTACTGTCTTCAGCTTGATATTGTCGTGCTATACTCTGCTGATTTGATGACTGATGGCTCGGCAGTGTGCTATCCACATTTGCCTGGCGGCCGGCTGAATCGTACAAGTAGTGGGCTGCGAGGAGTTGAAAACAATCACTCCATGAAAGACTCAGTGGAAAGAGCCAGAGCTTTTGTGTTGGCGCAATAATGTCTCTTTGCTTGCTTCAAACTATAATTTCAATTAAAAGTTTATTTACATAATTTTTTTTTTAATTTTAATAATATGTGCGACAAGATTGGATGAATTCTAGGTTGTTGTTGTTTTGTTTTTGAGACGATTCGGTTACAATTCTGCAGAAGCCTTATTCCGAATAGGAAAATTCGGCAGACCTACTTTGTCGTCTCGATTTTATTCCTCATTATCACAAATATTTTTTTTCCTAAATAACGATAAGTTCATTTTGGCTGTTCTTATTTTCTTGTTTATTTACTTAAAATAAAGTAATTTACCTGCAAACACAAATGATATCGGGTAATATCCTCTTGCAATTGGGCCGGTTCGGGTGGATAGAATTTAACAGCAAACGCCAGCACCCATGGATCCGTTTTGAAAAATTTCCCAACGGGCTTATCTAAATCTAGCCAGGCTCGTGGATCTACAGGTGTCTCGTACAAAAGGCCGAAATAATCTTTCTCCAGAATATTCAATCCGGCGCATATTGAATTAAGCAAATCTCGGCCTTTCGCTTTTCTCTGAAAATATAAATTTACAATAAATTAGGTATCAGGACACGGAAATATGAAAAGTAAATTACTCAAATGAAATTATGTATTGGCAGAGAGATGTCTATCTGAGAGGGTGGATGTTGAAGTTGCTAACTTAATTTAATGGGAAATAATCAACCATTTCTACTTACATCGATTGTTACTTCTAACACTGAGCCATCTAAAAGTGTAACTTGTGCGAGGGCCGCCTTATTTGACACTGGAGTGATGGACTTCTTTTTTGTCGGTGTCTCCGTCCCAGCGGAGGGTTGCGTTTTTGTTTCCGCTGGCATCTTTCAACTGAAATGGATATAGATAGATTTCATTAACTGTATTCGTTTTAGCATAATGGAAATTTAAAACGTTTTAATTATAGTTATATTAAAATTTCCGATTCAGAGAAAGTTATGTTAATAAAAGTAATTGAAAGTAGGAAATTAAGATTGCATTGAATTAAGATCTTTAAATTATTTTCAAAATATTAAAGAAGCAAGATCTCATAGTATACAAGAAAATGATTTGCAATACTAATAGATCATTGAGAATCGTAACCCAATAGACTAACCTCATCGCTATTATGTATAATTATCAATTATTGTGAATAGTAAAAGCTATCGGAAATGCCTTTCACTACTTGGAATGGCATTTAATGTTTATTAACTGCATAGCTGACCGCATTTAAATTGATTGCAAAACTTGAGCAAATGTTAATTGGTTACTAATTGATACTGTTAAGAATATGTATTGTAGTTGATCGCTGTGTACACGTCCGTTGAAAGCAAAATAAAAATTTGAGTTATGAAATCCAATTTCACAATAATATGCAAGTGTTTCTTGTAATAATAATACTAAATAGTATTCTAGCTCCTTCATAAAAAACATTTTCTTTTTTTAAATAATTTAAACTTCAATCTTTCTTGAAAGTCTTGCATAAAATTATTTATTTCAGGAGTTATTCCACTCTGCGCCTGCGCGAAGCCAAGCTCAAATTCGCCAGGAAGGGAATCCATGTCAGCCTCAACACGATAAGGCGATATTCAGATTAGCTACATTTTCAGCTCCGACGCAGCCACGCACAATAGCCAAGCATAGTCGATCGTATTGCATGCTGAGCGATGAGTGTGAATCCGCACATTTGATGCTGTGTATCTCGACTGAAATTTCAAGCAGTCGTGCAGTGCACGACACCGCACTGTGTGAATTTCGCCTAAGGCGACGTTGCTACATGAAGCCGTTCTACGGGCTCGAAACCTCTTCTCAGCGCAACTCATGGAAAAACGCCTGAACTGGGCGGAGGAAAACAAGGATCGCGATTGGTCGAAAACTATTTTCTCGGATGAAACAACTTTTTGGGCGTGGGTTCCAGTGAAGCGTGCCTGGTTGGGTAGCAGTACCGATTTCGTTCAGCGCACTGTCAAACAACCGGTAAAAGTAAATGTTTGGGGGTGCTTCTCAGAGGGGGGATTTGGTAGCTTGGGGCTTTTCACGCAGAATTTAAATGCAGTGAAAATGCTTGTAATTGACAAACGAAGCCTTATGAAGTCGGCCAAGAAAATGTTTGGACCTGATGACAGAAATTGGGTCCTTCAAGAAGACAACGACCCGGAGCATCGAAGCCGCCTCTGCCGCGCCTGGAAGTAGGAAAATGGCATCAACACCTTGGACTGGCCCTCCCAATCTCCTGACGGGAACCCCATCGAAAATGTCTGAGCCAATATGAAGAGCAAACTTGCGGGAAACCCTGTTCATAATTTGAAGCCGCTTTTTCAGGAGATTGGAAAGATTTGGTGCATTCTTCCAACAAGCTACGCTAAAAACCTCGTCGAAAGCATGGCTCGAAGGTGCCAGGCCATTCTCAACACTGAAGATGACTACACTGTTTATCATACCGTCCCATCACACTTTTGTCTCCTGTAGCCAAGACCTTAGAAGCGCTGCTCCACCATATAATTGCGACTCATACTCGGATGGCCAACCACCAACATGGCTTTAGAAGGATGCACAGCACCACGACGGCTTTGGATGTCATTACATCGAAAATCCTCAATGGCCTCAACCAAGCACGTTCTTGTCAACGAACGATTCTGGTGGCATTAAACTTGTCAAAGGCATTTGACACTGTCAGCCACTCGTTTCTCCTGTCTGACATATGCGGTACATCGCTTCCGTCGCATATTGTAAAATGGATCGCCAACTATCTTGCCGGCAGACAGTCCTACACAGAATTTAGATCCGGGAAATCCAAACGAATTAAACAGGGTGTTCCCCAAGGAGGAGACTTATCTCCCACCCTGTTTAACCTCTACATGTCAGGACTCCCTGCGCCACCTGACGGACTCGAAATTGTCAGTTATGCTGATGACTGCACGATTTTAGCAACCGGCAACGATATCACTTAAATGTGCGAACAGACAAATGGGTATCTCGACGAACTTAACACCTTCTTCGTAAGCAAAAATCTCACTGTGTCTGCGCCGACTGTTTATCAAATGAACCAAAGAAGTGAGGCAACAACTGGATATTGTAGTAGACGGTCAAACTATCCCCACCACTAACCACCCTAAAATCATCGGTGTCACCCTTGACAGCATGGCTACCTTCTCAGCCAAAAGCTCTTGCTGGCAGTTCCTGGGGGAAAGACAAGGAGACCCTACTAACGACTTACAAGTCTAGCGGGAGATCTGTGGCCAATTATACGGCGGCCCATCTGGTCGGAAAACTCATGTGACACGCAGTGGAGGAACATCCAGAAATGCCAAAATGCGGCTCTCAGAACTGTCACAGGCTGCCTACTGATGTCGTCGCAGGACCACCTTCACCAGGAAACCAGAATGATGCCCCTAAGAAGCCACAACACACTTCTAACGAAGCAGTATCTGGCTGGCTGTTATCGGAGTGACCATCCTAACTCTAACCTTATGGACAGAACCCCACCGCCACGTCATGTAAGACGTAATATGAGGGATCGCGAACGGGAGATTCAAAGGTTTAAAAGAATCCCCTTCGATAACGCTAGCTACAGATCGGCCATCACAACACTGCATAGTGAAGAAGTGCTATCCTCAATCGCGGATATGACACCAAACAGGGTACTAAATGTGCAACCACCTGCTATATCTTCAGACGAACTACGACTTCCTAGAGCAACCAGGAATACACTCGCTCAACTTCGTTCTGGCTGGTGCTCACGTCTGATTTCGGTGCTATCCCGCCCCGCATTGATAACGAAACACAGAGCTCCTGTCCAGCCTGTGGCCTCACCCCACACGATGTTGAGCACATCTTTAGCTGTCCTGCAGCTCCCACGCGCCTAACACCGACTGCGCTATGGGATAATCCTATTGAGGCAGCTGCGTTTCTACACCTGGACATTGAAGAAAACATGGACAACCAAGCCATAGAGGAAAAATATAACAGAGTTGGAACTCAGTATAAATTAAGCAAAGGTTGCCCATAGTATTTCACTTGCGTATGTGTTGTGTTCACTAATCGGTACACAATGGATGTGCAAAAAGTGAAAACTAAAGCCCCCCATCCACCTAGCGATCAGTCGACGCCGATCTGGCGATATTGTGATCGTCAGTTCGATCGCAGAGTGTATGCGCCTATCGTTGTCGTTTTGTTTCTACGGTTCCATATAATTTTAGCCGCGAAATATTTTGTGGCGATAAATCGTTAGATTAATCCGACGATAAATAGCGTTGTCGTCTTACGATGAATTGCATTGTCTATGGGGGTCTTATATCCGCGTTCATTGTGCCTGGCGGGGCCTCTAAAATCGGAGTGAACTTCGCATGGCAACGGATAGCAAACCCATTTCGTATTGGATGCATTATCAATGAGATCGCATGCTGTTTGATCCTCTCTGGCAAATGTACATGAACGCTGATAAACTGTGAAAAGATGGCGACCGTGCGCTCGTCAGGTAAGGGGAACCATGCGAAATTGTGGGATGGTCATCAAGAATCTTTGTGGGTGCGGGTGGGTGAATCTTTGTGGGTGTGGCTTGTAGCAAGTGAATGAATAAAAAGTGTGTTATGAAAAATCGGAAACTGAATCTTTATGGTCGCATTTTAGGATGTCCGGAAAGAAAAAAACATGCTATGTGGTCTATGATTTAGTATTATATATGATTTATGGCATATGAATTATGATGTAGAATGATTTTATCTAAAGTGGTGGAGGTGCTATTAGCGTGTTTTTAAAATTTGTAAAATTTTTCAAATAAATCATTTTTTCATCACAGATGTTTCACCCCCAAAGATGGAAATGCACGAATGCAATGGCCGAAAATGGTAACTCACACATATGAAATTGAGGAACCATGTCACGCATACAATAGCAACTGAGGAAGCTTGGGCGTTTTAATCAACAGACACAGTTGATTTGATGTGTTGCTGTCCTTATCACTCTAAAGGTCGGTTTACTTTAAATTGTAGCCGTTGCTTCTAGAGTGGTGAGGCTTATTTGTGTGCGTGGGATTATTTGCATCCTGCTTTAAAAATAAATCTGTTCTGAGTTCCTGCTCTTAGTATACCTGCTCTGTGACCAAGCTTTATGACACACACATTCATCGGATATCAGCGCGTCGCTACAACAACAACAACACTGTTTACTAATTGATTGCGCCGAAGCTTTTTACTTGTATAACACTGTAAAAAATATTTTGATAACTATCGAAATACTAGCACCTTCTTTCTTATGGAACAGACTGTATATGGCCGGCCTAATAGCCGTGTTCGTTTCACCCGGGCTCAAATCCATTTTCATACAAAACGTCAGATCGGTGATCCAGGTCTCGTATGGGATCTCATCGGACCAAAGTTGGAAGCGAATTGGTTCAACGTCAATTTGTTTCGCCACTATCTATCATAAATGTATACTGACTCCACAATTCGTCCCCACACGGTGAAATATCTGTTTGATGGCTGTTTAAGTTCGCTCGACACAGATCAGTGGCGTTAATTTACTCTGGGTCAGAGACAGGGTGAATTGAAAACACCTAATATTTATTAAATCATTTATATTTTTTTGTGGAAAAATGCAGGCTTGCAATTCGGAATTACGTCTTAACATGAATGGCTTAACTTCTCCAGGAGTAGGGCAGTTCATTTACTTGGCCTCGGACACTACTATTTTTTTACTAGGCGCCTCCTGAACGGCTTAGTTGACGACATTTTGTTAGCATTATGTATATGTACTATAAGTGGTTTTGAACGATGCATGCTGATTGCATACATCTCAGGAAAGCAATTTCTTTGAAATTGTCTTGATAATGTTAGGTAATCGAACAAATTGATATGGGAAAATGCGTGAAATAATTGCATTGGGTGAAGTCATTGTGCGGGTTCAGAAGATACTGAGCAACTTCCGCTCAACTGATCATGATCAATTGATCACCGAGCAGGAAAAATTTCTGCTCCCCGCTCACACTTTTCTTCTTCTTCTTTCTCCTTGACTTTCGTATGGAGTGTGTGTGACAACGAGAGTCGCGTTCAGCAGGCACGGACTGCATAATCGACAAGTTCCGGAACTGCTCGCGAGCAGTTCGCGCTCTTCGGTAACTTCTGAACACAGGCATTCTCATTCAGTTCGTATTTGCGATATGGCAAATATTACGCAATTTTGTTACTGAGAAAATTTTTAAAGCATGTTAAAATAATTAATAATGTACGTTTTCTCACTATAGAAATTGGATTCCTCCCCAATGAAAATTAATTTATTAGCCCTGCAATCGATTGGAACTGATATAAAAATCTCATTTCAAAACCCTTACTCTCACCTATGCAAATAAATGAACTTATGTACATACATATGTTACATACTTTAGATCTTTAGGTTGAAACTTGATCGCAAACAACTTGCAAACGCTCTCGCAAGAAATGTTCATTATAGCTATGTACATATCTGTGTCAATCTACGCTCAATATATCTTAGCACATTATTAACACTTAGTCGTTGTGACACTTAACAACGTGCTTAACTTAATTAAAGAAATTGTACAATGCGAATAATCTAATTAGAATGATGATTTCACTTTACAATTTTACTGGCAGACTGAAAGTGAATGACATTGCGATTAGATAGCAATAGAATGGCACTGTACCTTGTAATCTTACCAATTTAAATCTGAGTATTAGTCATCAGAGTGCAGATGTGTATCTACATATGTAATTGATAAATGTACATATACTCGTAGTATGTACATGTCATGCCACATGATGCAAGGTGAAGCGAAAAGTAAATTGCAACCTACGAATGAAGTTGATAGCTGCAGCTAAGTGTAAAATAGTATTCTCGTATAGTGAAAAGCTGGCGTTCCAGGAGTAAGTATGTACAATACATAAGCATTGTAGTAAATGGCATTTAATCGTCAGATATTATTTAGATGACATCTCAGAATCTGTTAATGAAAAGACAATTATAATTTCAAAATTTTATTTTTTGGTATATTCCTATTTCACCGGGCAACCATTGAGGTTTGCGTATTGGTTAACCGTATCTTTACCGCTGTAGCGCATAGAGCGAACGAAGCGAGGGTTCTAGGGATGTATACTTAGGGTAAACCCTAGGGGTGCATGCTAGCAACTGCACCATCCGAAATATGTATATATACAATATATTATTGACATGTCAACCAGGCGTAGGCCAGTTTTCTCAATGTCTGGTTAAAATGCCAGTTAGATATGCGGGACACTAAATTAAACCCAAGTATATGCAATGCTCAAAATATGATAATGCAGTTGAAAGCTCACCTAATGCAGTAGAAAATCAGCTGATTTTCTTGGCGGAATTCGGCCGCCTGTTCCATTCTATTCTACGTCTGTACCGTCTCTCAGCATTAATTTGCAGTTGAGTTGGTTTCGAATCCTTTTCCATCGAATGAATTTCCAGAACTCTATTCTTTGTGACCAGTTAAATTGTCTCATTTGAATGCGCAAAGGTAAACAGTTCGAGCCGTCAAAATTTCAGCAGCCCATATCAGCTGTTTGGAACTATCGTCCGATAAATTGTTAACTGGAGGAAGGGTGCCGTTTAGCGTTTATCTATAAGATAAACTTTAACTAGACATTGTGAAAACGGCCCATAGTAATGCAAGAGTTGTTGACACGTTCATAACCCTGGAGAGATCAACGCAATTAAGAGCATTCAATTCCTTAATCCTCGGAGGAGAATGCATATTTTATAAATTTTTTTATAGGCGAGATACCATTAATTGGTGGTTTTTGAAATCGTATGTAGACGCATACGACCTTCCTTTTTTTAATACCCTTCACGAATGTGATAGGGTATATTAACTTTGTCATGCATAGCAACGAATAGAAGGACATCATCTCCGACCATATAAACTATAGGTATACTCGTACACATATATTCTTGGTCAGTATGACGAGATGAGTCGATGAAGCTTTGTCCGTCTGGTTCTATGCAAACTAGTCTCTTTGTACAAAGTCTTCTTTCTATAGCACGCTCTATATATGTCGGAACCAACGGAATCGGACCACTACGTCATATAGCTGTCATACGAACGGCCGCTCCATAAGTTCGTCTTTGTGAGAAAATTTTTTTTGTTTCTAAAGATAAAATACTTTCCTGATATTTCATATTATTAAATACTATCTTTTGCCAAATTATATTTAGTTGAAATTGGACTACTCCATCATCTTCACGCGAAGTATGAAGGGTATCATACCGTGGGCCAGCTAGCCAAAAGTTAGCTTTTTTTTTGTCAAGTCCACAGAGTCAGAGAGAGCAAAAATCCTTCAAACAGATCAAAATACATAGTAAGATTGAAGAGTAAACCTATGGGTAATACGGTAATAATTTCACCGCTTTTAAAAAAGGTGCCAAACAATTCAGTACAGTTTGCCCTACAACATATCCAGCGGATTATTGGTAATCGACTTCCAGCGGATTATTGGTAATCGACTTCCGATTTTCCAGCAATGACTCCGGCGCCACCCCACATCCATTCAAGTTGTAATACCCACGTAATGCCTACTGCAGACAATGGTCCATCGCTGTCAGTTACTATCGTGAATCTGGGCAAATAGCGATTTGTGGCGATGATGGCTGCTAGCAATTGGCTCATAACGGCTTTCGAAGCAATTTTCTGCCAAACGCCATCGCCACTAACAATGGCTTCCAACTGTCAGTCAAGGCCTACTGTCTGTAGCAGGCATAACAGCGTCGCTGCCGATGCGAGGCAGTATCTATACATATGTCCAACAGTATCTATATGTCTTTATGTACATATAACTATAATAAGCAATAATTTAAAATTATTTTTAAGTAAATTCAAATGACATGATGCTGTCATGATGTCATGAGGAAATCATCACCAAATTGAAGTCGTGTATGATCATTGTAGCTGAGCCGATGATCACATAGCGAAAGTTTCTCGCAAACGAGTCACTGGCGATCTCAAATGCACAGAATCAAATGGTGTGATACACTTACAAATCGTGTGTGTTGTTGCGACATTACCGACATTTGTTGATCAAAATCGACCTGCTGGGCTGTTTGGAGTCGGAGCTAACTGCATGTGCACCACTCCATAAAATGCTGAATATTTCAGGTCCCCATTGCTGGGTCGCTGCGACGACTTCTCGCTAGTGAGTATCGCGCCTTAATTCTGTTACAATAAATCAGCGCATAGGTGACCATGATGACCACTATCATACACCAAATGTCAACTCAAATGCGCATATTCAAACAAACCCCCGATGGGCCAGTGAAGAAACGACTGAGCTTTGCAGGTTAGAATTCGAATGACAGATCACCTGTGTATTGTGTGTAGCAGCCAACAACAACTTCATTTTCAATTGACACCGCTGGGCTATGGCACCACGGGCCATCGGCTAGGCGTCATTGGCAACTACAATAAATGTTATCCGCTCGTCAATGGCAATGGTTTCAAATTATCATTGATGGGCCATTGTCTGTAGCATGCATTACAAATATTATAAACCTCTCAAATCGTCAAATAAGAAACAAACACACGGTTGCTCCAAATAAGTTTAGATTCGACACAATACAGGGCTCCTTCCAGCTTCTTTTAAATGTCTCGTCTACATACTAAAAAAAAACGAGCTGTGAATTTTCACAGGAAAATTTTCTGCTCGAATCTCACGTATTAAAATCTAATAATTTTCCATTTTAAACACAAACCAATTTAAATGCAATTTATTTACAATTCTTCCACATTTTTTTCGAAAAGTACTAATGTGGTTGCTTGAAAAAATTACAAAATCGTACTCACTGGGACTTCCTGCTGCGTCAAAAAAGCAGTTGCGTGAACTGGAAAATCACTGCGGAAAAACTCATTTCTCATGGGCCCCAAAAGTTCAAGTTTTGCTACTTTTTAGATCAATTATTCTCTATTTTGTTTCATAGAAAGTTTCTTGTAATGACAAACCGCCTACTTTTGTTTTGGCGTTCAGTTGGTTATACGTACATACGTGACTTTCTTCAGATGGAAGTTAAAGTAAACTTTAGGTACTGTACCCAAAGAATACATTTGCCGACTAAAGGAAAGACTATGTTTTTTATGTACATAAGTACGTAAGTACTTGCAATGTATGTGCTGATAGGAACTAGAAAAAGATTTCTAAACAAACATTCATCACAAAACAGAAATACAATATAATCGTTTATGATTTATTACCCAGTAAACAATTTTGGAGATACATAATTTAATTGAAAATATCCTAATGATATCGTATGTTATCGCCAACTATCCCATAAAAGATAAAATAAAAATATTATTTTAAAGATTTCGAAAAGAAATCTTTCTGGAGACAATAATTAGATATTTTCATTGCAAAAGAATTGCGAGATAAATGCGAGCACATTCTCTTAAAATTAACTTTTCCCAGGATAGAAACAAGATAAAGTTTTGTAGGACTACGCGATCAAAATGAATTGGCAATTATTTCATTCATTGGGACCCGGGTTCGAAACCTATTGATGACGGTCGATTTATTTTATTTACATAAGAAAAGAGGAGGATTTGGATGTCAGACTAAGAGAGAGAGAGAGGGAAGGGGAGTGCGACCAGTTGAAATAAATGCCTAATTAAAAATTGAAAAACAATTTTTTAGTTTACTATTTGACTTTAAGATATCTTCTAGATGTCTTTTTAAAGAATACATTAGGATAAATTCCCCTTATCTTATTTTTATTGCAAGTTAAGATATCATTCTGACTGGACATTTAATACGAGCGAGCGAGCATAATAAGATATAATTTGCGATATATTATATCTAGGGGAAGATACTTTTAAAATACCATTCGGAATCTTATTGTGTACTGGGTGCAGACATTACACATGTTATAGCAAATAATTTCATGGGATATTGATGTTAATTGCCTTGATTCCTCCAGGGACATGGGCGCGTCAACACCTCTAGCATTTATACGCCTTGCTGACGTTTCGATAGCATATCTACTTTTCGGCAGTGCAGTTGCTAGCATGCACCTACTATCTGCGCCGTCTTTATACTGACAAGCTCGAAGCACTGTCAGAGTTCTATTAGTACTCAGAGGCAATTTTTGATCGCGCCGAGATTTGAACTCCGAGCTCTAGATTAGTATCGTAGAGCGGTGAATGAACGACCACGGCCACCGAGCGCGATGGGATATTAAGGTGTGATACAAATATTTGAATCTCTTTGTGGTGTGGGGCGTAAGAATATCCCACAGCCTTTTCTGGCGTATCGTAATCATCATCATGTCATGCCATTACGTCACACAATAGCTCGACCTTGGCAGTCGGAATCATTGTCCTCAAACTACATATTTCGGTCTAGTGATCGAGTCTCCCAATTTCGGGAGCCCAGAAGTTCTTCGGCGTCAACATCTACTGAGTCTTCCCAATGAGCTCTCAGTTTTCCTAGCAACCTTGCTTCGCTGATGTGTTAAGCTTGCCGTAGAAGGCGACTAAATGGACAGGATATGTATGCCAGCAACATAGATCATCCACAACCTTCAATATGCTAAGGAAATGTCAACTAGGACTTTTGAGAGTAATTGAGGCGCTATGACCTACAAGGGGATAAGGCTGTGGTGTGGGCCGTAAGAATAAGCCACAGACTTTCCCGGCTTGTCATGCATCGTCCGAAACATTCTATACGCTAACGAAACGTCAACTATGTTTCTTAGGGTGCATTTATGTTGGAGCTTCGACAAACGATAAGAACTGCGCTGACGAAAATGGATTCGTACTTTTACATAGAGCTGTTTATGTTGGAGCTGAGCGATAAACGTTTAGAGCGTCGCTGAGAGCAGTTCTTGTCATAGGTCGAAAAAAAGAGAGCGCAAATGCGTTGTTCCAACATAAACAGCTTCGCTTCACTATTAGCACTGCTCTTATCGTTTGTTAAAGCTCCAACATAAACGCAACCTTAGACGTAGTTGACAAGCTATGCCCCACAAAGGGTTAAGGCAAATAGCAACAACATATTACTAACGGGCACACCAAAGTTAAAGGACAATCTCACAGCATTGAATGACGCTCCATAGGGTCATTTTTGTTAGAGATACGAATTTTACGAGATATTTTACCAAATATTTTATCGATTCCGTTTACACGTAACAATAAATCAATGAGTATCTACCGGTCTCTATTTTCGAGTTTGCCAGTGACAGCAGTCCTCTAAGCCAAATAAATTTTATTATTATCTATATAACAATGCACAAGCACATGGTCCCGAAAAAAATATCGTGAAATTTGTTGTAAGACTTCTACGTTATCCATTATCACATTTCGACCGGTCGAATTAAGTCATCGCCAGATTTATAAATGATTTATACACGTATATATATAAGTACATATATGCACTATGTAGAAGAAAAAAATAAAATCAACTGAAGCTAACACGGCCCATTCATTGTTGTAGAATTCGTAAAAGATTTTCATGCATAATATGTTTATTTTCAAGTGCCGGTAATCAGTCTAAAATGGACTAATATAAAAATGGCAATGTGACTTTGACCAAATACTATAGTATATACAATACAAACCAATTCGTAGATTTATTTCACTACCCAAGTGGATTTAATAGTCTGCATATCAAGTTGGCGTCTGACTATGTATGTTATATTAGTTACCCGTATAGCAGAATGATGTCAACTGACGGGAACTGGGAAGCTAGAAGGTCGTTTGAAAAGTTAAAAGATTGCATTAGATCACATCAAAGCCAATAATAATCACTTGGCTCTATTTTTCAGTGCAAAAAAGCTGAAAAGATAATGCGTTTTGTATGAAATGAAAGGAACAGATTAACAAAAGCATCATTTATCCTCAATACTATTAGATTAAGTTTTACCAAAGTCATAAAGTTTATGATGTAGAACGAAATGGCACTGTTTACCGTAATAACGTGAGAAAAAATGAAATTTGTTTATTTACTATTGATTGAGAGTTTTTTGGTGAACGTTTAAAGCACTGCTTTAAGTCCAATTTTAAAAATATACACTCAATTAGGTGTACGTCAACGTGGGGGGGAGGAACTATTTACTTTTGCGCATTCAAATGAGAACAATTAAGTGGTCATTCGATGGAAGAGGATTTGAAACAATCTTAGGTTGAAATGAATGTCGAGAAACTAGTGATGGGCATAATGACTCTTTTCACTGTGCCAGCACATAAGCTCTGACTCTTTCCAATGAGTCGTTCAAAAAGAGTCATGCAAAGAGTCTAAAACTTGGTTAATAACATATTCAATAAAAGTCGTAGTTTTTAAAAATTCAGTTTTTATACCCTAGTTTCCTTTATTTTTTACGCCCGATTCGAAGTCGGTGATGCCATTTAGTTCGAGCCAAGCAGATCGGACCACTATTTCCTATGAAAACGGGGTTACCAATCTGAGATGGATGACCCCATTTTTTTTTTGCCTTTTTTGACCCCAAATTCTGAGTCAGCGACCCCCCAAAGCCCTTTAGTTCGAGCCAGTCAGATCGGACCACTATTTCCCATGAAAACGGCGTTACCAATCTGAGATGGATGACCCCAATATTTTTGCCTTTTTTGATCCCAGATTCTGAGTCAGCGACCCCCCCAATGCCCTTTAGTTCGAGCCAGCCAGATCGGACCGCTATTTCCCATGAAAACTGGGTTGCCAATCTGGGATGGGTGACCCCAATTTTTTTTTCTCCGCTTTGACCCCAGATTCGGAGTCAGTGACCCCACAATGCCCTTTAGTTTGAGACAGCCAGATCGGACCACTATTTCCCATGAAAACGGGGTTGCCAATCTGGGATGGAAGACCCCATTTTTTTTCTCTTTTTTGACTACAGATTCGGAGTAAGCGACCCCCCCAATGCCCTTTATTCGACCCAACCAGATCGGACCACTATTTCCCATAAAAACGACCTCAATTTTTTTTTCTCCTTTTTGACACTATATTCGGAGTCAAATCATTCCACTCTGTTCTAAAAGCTCCATACCATGAATTCCTCATTTGACAGAAAATTTGAGTAATTGGAGTATGCGCTTCGTGAGTGAAACATCTGATACAAGACGATTACTTTTATTTTAGAATGTTTTGCTTGTTTTATGTATTTGGGGAGACTTGGATGTACGGTCCGACGTAAGCAAATAATTTTTGATTTGCTTGCAGTCAGTATGGGTTGTTGTGTGTATATTTAGAAGTATACACAATGCGTGCATTGCATACTGCATAGAGATGATTATGAATGGATTTAGATGAGATTGGTTTGGTAGATAGATAATGGTGGTTTTAGTTTCAGATAGATGTTAGGATGGGGTGTGAATGAATATGAATGTAATACATACATATATGTAATCAGAAATGCGTTGCGCAGTATTTAATTTAATTTGAGCATTCATTTTACAGTGTGTCATTCTTAAATTGAACGACTCGGAGGCTATGTCGTTGTGCCGAATCTTTCGCTCATTCTGTTGAGTCGTTCAAAAAGAGCGACTCGTTATTGTGTTACACATCACTAAGAAACAGTACTAGACTGGTACAGACGGCAGAATGCCACTAAGAAAAAAAATATTACTACAACTTCGGCATTCTTTAAGCACTGCGATGCGTTGTCATCCATCAGCCTGGTAATTTAACCGGTGTTTGAGAAAATAAAAATATTTAACCGACATTGCTTCGTTAAACTAATCTCCCGGTTAGTTAATCGGTAGCCAGAATACATAAAGTTTAACAGGTGTTGATAATATGTATTATATCGGCTCGTTAATAAAAAATTCCTGTGGGTACTACTAGAATTCCCACGGCGCTCCTAGCTTATATAAAGACGGCGCATATAGGAGGTGGATGCTAGTAACTGCACCAGCAGAAAAATATCTTCTTCTTCCTTGCCCTTTCATACCACTCTGCGGCTTCGCGTTGCTCTGCCTGTGGTGTTGGCACTTCGCCCATTCTGGCGGTATAATCTCAGCTTCCTTCTGCAGGCAGCTCGGTCTTGGATCGTATCATCGCCGAGATTAATGCGTTGTTGTTGCTTCTTCATCCGATCGATCCACGTGTGTTTTCGATTGGTTTGGGTCCAGCAAATGGAACATTCATTGATAGTGCCTTCATGACAGAGTTCTCAGGCGGACGCCTTAGAACATGGCAATACGAATCCATACGACGATCTTCGAGTTTTTCAGTGATCGGTTGCGCAACAAACAAGCTGCCTCGGGTGTACATACATATGTATTTTTGATACGATCCTTTTTGGTCACACCAGCTGACAACCGTAGCATTTTCATCTCAGTCGCAGTCATTTTACTTTCGTATGTCTTGTACATAGTCCAGCATTCAGACGCATAAATGAGTGCGGAACGTACGACCATTTTGTACAACTTGCCCTTAAGCTTTCGTGGCATCTTCTTGTCGCAGAAAACTCCAGAGTTTTCTCGCCACTTCATCCAACCGACACTGATGCGACGTTTGATGTCATCATTACAGATAGCTTCCTTGTTGACCATCGAGCCCAGTTAGTTGAACCTTGTACAGGACTTCAGCTGTTCTCCTTTAATGTAGATATCCGGTATCGGTCTCTCTGGATCTGAGAAAGGACAGCAAAATTACTCTGTCTTTGGTATGCTCATCCTCAGTCCATGATCCTCCAGTATCTAACACCACTTGGCCAGTGCAGCCTGCAAAGCAACGATGTCTTTGTCAATGCCAATGTCAATGTCATGTCAATGTCATCGGCGAATAGAAAAATACTATATATATAAATTAATTAAATGTATCTACTCGTATAAAGTCCGATAGAAAAAACTATAAAAGCTTAACTTTAATAGATGATTGTAAAGGCCATTTTGGACTCTTTTGTAAAAATCAGATTGATCAATTGGAAACCAAGAGTACTCGCCCTGCAAAATGTCCCGTATTAACCTACTTTTCATGTTTTTGTTTTTAACTCATGAACAAATTGAAGTTGAGAGCTAATTTTTTTTACATGTGAGATAAGAAATTGATTCAGTTTTAGAAAAATGTGCACGTTTGAATAAAAGGAGCACCCACCTCCCCTACAAATGTCAAATAATAAAATGTGTCTATAACTACGGTAACTTTTGATAAAAGGAAGCCAACGAGTTAAAAATTTGATCGAATACTGGTAATAGGATCCTCTTTGTTGGTATTGAAATGGGCGAAGGGGGCATCAGACCAAAGGAAGTTAGTTAGTAAGCTAGTTGCACATAGTTTGAGAATGGATAAGATACAACTAAATGATTGGCTATCTCCCATATAAAGTTGTTGTAAAAAGAGCTCACTCGCCACAAAACGAAGTGTACCTCCTCAACAAAGGTTCGGTCATCCTAGCCTCATCGGCTAACTTCTGTTAAAACCGACTATGTAGAAATCATACTTTTAATGCAATATGGCCTTAACCTATTCGTAGTTTCGGTCTAGGGTATACCTATACGCTTCGGACTCGGGTCTGGTTTTTTTTAACTGAAGATTTTTTGTGATATTTTACAAATTTAATAAATTTTATGTTGGTTGCATAACTACGTCTTTTTGATAGTGCTTGGCTTAGCGCTCACGTCTACCACGTAAACATTGAGCAGAACACTGAACATTGAAAAATTGCTCAAAAAGCACCAACGCCACTTACACGGCAAACATGCATTCACAAGCATTTGAGTAATTCCCATTTCTTGTGGGCACGACTCAAATGCTCGTGAATTCATTCAACTTGGGGCCACAGAACAGTGCTGTGCATTGCCGGTAGCTGACAGAACTATAACGCCCGTTTCGCATTGTCCGTCTAAAACCGGACAAGCTATTTTTTTTAGAGGAGTTATGTTGTGATTCTTCTTCAACTCCTTTAAAAAATGAAACCGGAATATAGAGGGCTACGCCCGCAATCCGAGGGTTTTGTAGCAAGCGCTTATTTTGGTATATAAATATCGGCTAGTTGCTCTTCTTTATACCACTCAGATGGACAAAAACAAAACATAATTAAAATGTCTTACCCACTTACATTTTACATGCCAATTCATATTACGTGATTGTAACGAAACTTAGAACATATTATTGCCTAAGGTGTTGGTTATCGTTGGTCATCAGTACTTTTGACCTCGAACGTGTTTAAGGCATGCAGAGGTGTGCTAACTGTAACTACAGAAATAAACTATTACTTACCTATTCTGAGAAGATATACAGATTCCATTATTTTCCATTTTATATGCTATTCGGAACCCACCTTCCTGTAAGTTTTCATAATTCTAACAGTCTCGGGATGCCAGGGGGGGGGGCAAATTACGAACTAATATTTTTTCCTCCCCCACTATTCCCCTTTCTACAAATTTCAAGAAAATGCGAAAAAATGGAATGTACTCAACATTACCTTTCTCACGACACCGCACTTGCCTATACCAGTCGATAAAAAAAAATTTGAGCTTAATTTCGCCTCTATGTGGACCCCTCCCCCTTCCACTCGGTAAAGTTTACCAATTACGACGCAGCGCCCCCAACTAATCTTTACCCTTTCAAAAATGATTAATCAAATAACTGCAATTCGCACTACGAAAAACAACATGAGAGTAGTACTCACACCTATGAGGCCGGTAGGTGTAATTTCTGTGTGGATAGTGTCAAAATGCCCAACTTTAAATGAATGTACTTTTATTAAATATTATGTGATTGTAATGAAACTTAAAGATATTATTGCCAATGATGTTGGTTATTATTGGCCATCAATATTTTTGACCTCGGCTGTGCTTAAGGCGTGCAGGGGTATGCTAACTGCAACTATAGAAATGTACTATTATTAACCTTTTTTGTTGAGATATCAAAATTCTACGATTTTCGGTTTTCTACACTAGTAAAATGCCGCCTTTCTGCAAATTTTCATATTTCTAAGTATAACGGTATCGAAATGCGAGGGGGGGGGGACAAACTCGGATCACATATTTTCCCCTCTATCTCTTTTCCCCTCTTTTCAAATTTGATGAAAATACCGGAAATGAAATGTACTCGGTGTTACCTTTCTCATGTTACCCCACTTGCCTATACCAGATGAAAAAAAAAAATTTGACCTTAATTTCCCCTCTATGGGGACATCCCCTTAAAGTCAGCCTATTACAACGAATCGCTTTCTCCGGCGAATTATAATAATTCTACATACTCCCACAAAATTTCATGTATGTAGCTTCAGCCGTTCGTGAGATATTTCATGGACAGACGGACAGACATTTGACCGATTTCATAAGGGTTTTGTTTTTAATACAAAACCCTAAAAATCGGTGATCTGGTTTTAGGCGGACAATATGAAACGGGCGTAAAGGTATCAATAGACTTTTGGTATACCGGAGAGATATGCCTTCACAGGACAACTGTACAGTACAGGTCTACGGGAGCGTGTGTGGTTTCATATTATGGTATACATGCACAAGCGTCCAGACCTGCCCAGACGACCGCAGAGCAATACCGGAACGTGTCTGTCTTGCTCAAATGTCTCTTGAGATCCTAACGTATCATCGTTGGGATTGAATTATTGTATGTGAGAATGCTACCAAAAATGTTATCTCCAAGAGTCGAAATAACGGCCAGTTGGCTAATATTTTGAACATAATCTCATCGAATCATGCTTTCAAATAAAAAAAAGAAGCTGGCAGCTTTATGTTGATATCACATGAATCACAACGGACTTTTTAACACGTATTTGACTTATCGCCGCCTCCGACAAACCTTATCTAAAATGTTAAATCCAATTTCGATCAAATCGGGGCAATTTCCTGGAATCTACAATAATTTTCACATTTTACGGTTTCCACTGGCATTAGCTTGACTTGCAAAAATAACTGCAATCTACCAAACTAACCATTTGTAACACCTTGCAGTTTAACCATATAATATTCTTTCTTTTCTATTATTCCAATGTTACTAACGAACTCAATTGAGTAATT